>OY726525.1:15915966-16614747 GCA_963383655.1 Bathymodiolus septemdierum
CAAATGGGAAATGCACAAAAAAGTTCGAGTCAATAAGTAGGACTAGCTAGATAATAATTAATAGTCTGACGGAGACGTGCACGTCGATTTTCCGGACACTGCTCGAGTGGGATCGGACTTGTAGTGTATATATATTGGCTCAAGCTATTCGACCAAGGAAACCTGACCATAGTGTATATAGTGCCACAAAATAGAAACAAGTAATGGAAATTAAAGTAAGGGATATGACGTGGGATATATAATATGTAAATCGTGCTTAATCTCACGGGGAAAGCTTCTACCTTTCGGCAACTTCAGCCCAACACGTATTTTTGTCTCTGGCCGTTAACCCTGGGCCAAATTAACCGCGGATGATTGAAATGTTAGATCCACTGCATCGGAAAGCGCAAGCAATTCGCTTTCCAACCAGTTTGGTTAACGCTTAGCCATCACAACCTGTACTTGGTCCATGGCCATGTTTTCTAGTTTCCTAGCAGACGATGTTTTTATTTACATCGGAAGTATCCATTGCGCATGATTTTCAGAAGTGAAAGTAGCGTTGCCAAGGTATTTTAGTCTTACGAAAATTGTAAGTGTGATCGTAAGATCGGTCGTAGTATTTTGTCGTAGGACTGACCCTAAGTTTACGATTAATCTTACGACACGTTTTGTGAAATTGTCGTAGGATCACACTTAGGAAAATCTTAAGTACAAAACTTACGACTAACACTTAAGACTTTTTGTGAAAGTGACCCCAGTTTCTGTAGGGTTTCAGTTTATTTAGGGTTCAGTTTCTGCAGGATTTCAATTTATTTAGGGTTCAGTTTCTGCAGGGTTTCAGTTTATTTAGGGTTCAGTTTCTACAGGGTTTCAGTTTATTTAGGGTTCAGTTTCTTGATCTTATAAATAATAATAATTATAACTTTAAACATTTAGATATTAGAGAACAATTTATATGGTTAATGTCCAATGAAGACAATTTCATCATAAAACAACTTCCTGATATGATACTAAAGTTACATTCATCTAGAAATGATATAATTCAAAATTAATAATAGTAATATTTTATGTTATACAATATTAATAATAATAATTATATATCTGTGTTAGATATACAACTGTGGATGATGCACTGTCTCTTAATCTATTACAGGGGTCACTATGCTTGTCAAAAATTATTGATTACAAAATTGTATGTTTACATGTATTTGTATGTTAAATCCAATCAATCTAATCATACCAATTAATGTAAATATTGTGATTTTCATGTAATTATACTGCCTATCATGGGCGTCTTTAATTGACAAATAAACATATTCTATTCTGCAGGATTTCAATTTATTTAGGGTTCAGTTTATGCAAGGTTTCAGTTTATTTAGGGTTCAGTTTTGACAGGTTTGACTGTATTTTTATATTTTGGTTATTCCAAACCCACAAATGTAAGAACACACAAGTAAGTCTTTTATGAGTAATCCACGAAAACTTTCACCCTCACAATAGGTCATGCTTCCTCCATGTTCCATCCTATTATACTGATACATGTAGTGATAATCTTGACCTTAACCTTGACCTCTATCATTACAGATGCCAACAGATACTTAGATACCACACCATGACATGGAACATGATGATTATGTACATGTAATAGATACGTGTAAACAATTTGGGTAAGTTAAATTGTAGGTAAACAAACAGGTTGCCAGGATTTTTCAAAGGGTATGCCACCTTGCAATACAAGATGGTCTTGTGGCCAAGGGGTCAAAATCTGGACTTTAATAGTCATAGTTCAACTGAATTCCTGACTTTGATAGCCATAGTTCAACCAAAATCTCAACTGTAATAATACTTCTTTAAGAGGGTTGGAGGGATCATACCACCCCTGCCTTTCTTCCTCCGAGTGTGCTTACATTTGGGTATTTGTTATCCTCTGATAAAAATTGAAGAAAATCTAAAATACCAAGGTTGAATCAGACAGTATCAATATAAATACTTTTACAGGTGTATTTTTTCAATATTCTGCTTCCCAATCTGTTTAGCGTTTTATGTAAATAGATACAAATTGGGATTAGTTTTATTACCTCTGACATACTGACATAAAAGAGTTTTTTTCTTCTTCAGCAATTATATGAGTAAGTGAATAAAGGTATTGATCATAAGATTATATTAGGATTTATAGGAAAATACTGTATTTTCATTGAACATCAGACTGGGTACATCAGACTATGTATACAGCTAGTGCTGTATAGGATTAGTGTTTAATGCCACTTTCAACAATATTTCAGTTTTATCTTGGCGTTCGATTTTATTGGTTGAGGAAACAGGAGAAAACCACCAACCTGCCACAAGTCACTGGCAAACTTTGGAGCTGAAGATATATTTAATTTGATTCAAATGATTAACCATATCACTCGCCTGCCAGTTCTAGCATTAGTTTTCTATCCTATTATTACTTACTAAAGTTGTATCATTGTACTTGTCGGTAGAATAAACTTGTGGTCGTTGGATTTTCAACTACCTGTGCAAACAGTGCCTATCACCACTAACGTTGTGAGTTTGAACCCTGTTCATGGACAGGTGTACTCAATACAACATTATGTGATAAAGTTTGTCAGTAACTTGCAACAGCTGTTATTTTCTCTGGGTACTCCGGTTTCTTCCACCAATAAAACTGACCACCACTGTATAACTGAAATATTGTTGAAAGTGGCGATCAACACCATAAACCAAACCAAACCATCTTTTCTTTATTTTTTCAGTGCTCAAGATTCTAATTTGTGGGTACAGGCTTTGTCGTACTTTGCCAGGAAGGAAGAAAATTGTAAACCACAGCTGATGGATGTTCTAGCTCGTATCCTTGCATTGTAAACCACAGCTGATGGATGTTCTAGTTCGTATCCTTACATTTTTAGGTAAACCACAGCTGATGGATGTTCTAGCTCGTATCCTTACATTTTTACGTAAACCACAGCTGATGGATGTTCTAGCTCGTATCCTTACATTTTTACGTAAACAACAGCTGATGGATGTTCTAACTCGTATCCTTACATTTTTACGTAAACCACAGCTGATGGATGTTCTAGCTCGTATCCTTACATTGTAAACTACAGCGGATGGATGTTCTAGCTCGCATCCTTACATTGTAAACCACAGCTGATGGATGTTCTAGCTCGTATCCTTACATTGTAAACCACAGCTGATGGATGTTCTAACTCGTATCCTTACATTGTAAACTACAGCTGATGGATGTTCTAGCTCGTATCCTTACATTTTTACGTAAACCACAGCTGATGGATGTTCTAGCTCATATCCTTACATTGTAGACCACGGCTGATGGATGTTCTAGCTCGTATCCTTACATTTTTACGTAAACCACAGCTGATGGATGTTCTAGCTCGTATCCTTACATTGTAAACCACAGCTGATGGATGTTCTAGCTCGTATCCTTACATTGTAAACCACAGCTGGTGGATGTTCTAGCTCGTATCCTTACATTTTTACGTAAACCACAGCTGATGGATGTTCTAGCTCGTATCCTTACATTGTAAACTACAGCTGATGGATGTTCTAGCTCGTATCCTTACATTGTAAATAAAGCTGATGGATGTTCTAGCTCGTATCCTTACATTGTAAACCACAGCTGATGGATGTTCTAGCTCGTATCCTTACATTGTAAACTACAGCTGATGGATGTTCTAGCTCGTATCCTTACATTGTAAACTACAGCTGATGGATGTCCTAGCTCGTATCCTTGCATTGTAAACCACAGCTGATGGATGTTCTAGCTCGTATCCTTACATTGTAAACTACGGCTGATGGATGTTCTAGCTCGTATCCTTACATTGTAAATAAAGCTGATGGATGTTCTAGCTCGTATCCTTACATTGTAAACTACAGCTGATGGATGTTCTAGCTCGTATCCTTACATTGTAAACCACAGCTGATGGATGTTCTAGCTCCTATCCTTACATTGTAAACCACAGCTGATGGATGTTCTAGCTCGTATCCTTACATTGTAAATAAAGCTGATGGATGTTCTAGCTGGTATCCTTACATTGTAAACTACAGCTGATGGATGTTCTAGCTCGTATCCTTACATTGTAAACCACAGCTGATGGATGTTCTAGCTCGTATCCTTACATTGTAAACTACAGCTGATGGATGTTCTAGCTCGTATCCTTACATTGTAAACCACAGCTGATGGATGTTCTAACTCGTATCCTTACATTGTAAACTACAGCTGATGGATGTTCTAGCTCCTATCCTTACATTGTAAATACAGCTGATGGATGTTCTAGCTCGTATCCTTACATTGTAAACCACAGCTGATGGATGTTCTAGCTCGTATCCTTACATTGTAAATAAAGCTGATGGATGTTCTAGCTCGTATCCTTACATTTTTACGTAAACCACAGCTGATGGATGTTCTAGCTCCTATCCTTACATTGTAAATACAGCTGATGGATGTTCTAGCTCGTATCCTTACATTGTAAACCACAGCTGATGGATGTTCTAGCTCGTATCCTTACATTGTAAACCACAGCTGATGGATGTTCTAGCTCGTATCCTTACATTGTAAATAAAGCTGATGGATGTTCTAGCTCGTATTCTTACATTGTAAACCACAGCTGATGGATGTTCTAGCTCCTATCCTTACATTGTAAATAAAGCTGATGGATGTTCTAGCTCGTATCCTTACATTGTAAACCACAGCTGATGGATGTTCTAGCTCGTATCCTTACATTGTAAACCACAGTTGATGGATGTTCTAGCTCGTATCCTTACATTGTAAACCACAGCTGATGGATGTTCTAGCTCGTATCCTTACATTGTAAACCACAGCTGATGGATGTTCTAGCTCGTATCCTTACATTGTAAACCACAGCTGATGGATGTTCTAGCTCGTATCCTTACATTGTAAACCACAGCTGATGGATGTTCTAGCTCGTATCCTTACATTGTAAACCACAGCTGATGGATGTTCTAGCTCGTATCCTTACATTGTAAACCACAGCTGATGGATGTTCTAGCTCGTATCCTTACATTGTAAACCACAGCTGATGGATGTTCTAGCTCGTATCCTTACATTGTAAACTACAGCTGATGGATGTTCTAGCTCGTATCCTTACATTGTAAACTACAGCTGATGGATGTTCTAGCTCGTATCCTTACATTTTTACGTAAACCACAGCTGATGGATGTTCTAGCTCGTATCCTTACATTGTAAACCACAGCCGATGGATGTTCTAGCTCGTATCCTTACATTGTAAACCACAGCTGATGGATGTTCTAGCTCCTATCCTTACATTGTAGCTGATGGATGTTCTAGCTCGTATCCTTACATTGTAAACTACAGCTGATGGATGTTCTAGATCGTATCCTTACATTGTAAACTACAGCTAATGGATGTTCTAGCTCGTATCCTTACATTGTAAACCACAGCTGATGGATGTTCTAGCTCGTATCCTTACATTTTTACTTAAACCACAGCTGATGGATGTTCTAGCTCATATCCTTACATTGTAAACCAGAGCTGATGGATGTTCTAGCTCGTATCCTTACATTGTAAACCACAGCTGATGGATGTTCTAGCTCGTATCCTTACATTGTAAACTACAGCTGATGGATGTTCTAGCTCGTATCCTTACATTTTTACGTAAACCACAGCTGATGGATGTTCTAGCTCGTATCCTTACATTGTAAACCACAGCTGATGGATGTTCTAGCTCGTATCCTTACATTGTAAACTACAGCTGATGGATGTTCTAGCTCGTATCCTTACATTGTAAACCACAGCTGATGGATGTTCTAGCTCGTATCCTTACATTGTAAACCACAGCTGATGGATGTTCTAGCTCGTATCCTTACATTGTAAACCACAGCAGATGGATGTTCTAGCTCCTATCCTTACATTTTCAGTAAAATATTAATAGATAACATACATTCTCAATATATGGTTTTATCCTTACATATTTAGATAAAATAGATGACACTCATGTTAAATATATGGTTTATTCTTTTTAATTTTCTTTTATTTCTACATATAACCCAATGTTTGTATCAAATACATATATGTCTTAAATCTAAGGATCTTCTAATAGAGGAAATTAATTTGTAGCCAACATATAGAAAAATTACATATTAAATTCAGTAAATATATATTGGGGGTTAATAAACGAGCAACAAATTTTGCAACACTTTCAGAGTTAGGTCGATTCCCACTTAATTTTGATATTATCAAATCAATGATTCGTTATTGGTATAGATTAGAAAACTTAGATTCTAACTTTACCTTGTTAAAAGATGCATATGAAGAATCAAAAAAAATATTTGAAATCAAAATCCCCTCTTGGTATGGTTCAATAACATTACTTATTAAAAATATTAGAGGACTAAAAGAATTTTCTAATGTGTCCAAACATAAATCCAAATCTTCTGATAAAGATGTCATATATCAAGTCTATAAAGAGAATTGGGGAAAACAAATGTTAAAACATTCAGAAGGTAAACTATGTAGCTACAACAAATTCAAAACATACTTTGGACTTGAAAAATATTTATGTATATTGAAATCTTTTGAGCAGAGGAGAAATTTTACTAGGTTTCGTATTTCATCACACAGATTACAAATTGAGAGGAGGCGATATCAGGGTGCTCTCCGACAAGACAGACTTTGCCTCCGTTGCACATCTGGTGAGATAGATGATGAGAAACATTTTCTAATATCATGTTCTACATGTCCTGTAATAAGAACAGAAATGTTCAGCAGGATTAATAATATCTGTCAAAACTTTCATGTCCTCAATTCAGAACAGAAATTATATTGGCTTCTTAATAATGAAAATGAGGAAATTCTAGCCAGTATTTGTAATTTGATAAAACAAAGCACAATATAATTAAATAATTGCTCTTTTGCACTGTGCACGGGCTGGCATGTTTAGAAAGGAGAAATATATATAAATTGATAATATTTCTAAATAAATAGAATAAATTTAAAGAAAAACACATATTACTGGGTTTGATCAGAATTTCTTCTTGATTCATTTTAACATGCCTTTGCACTGTCGCTTGGTGCACCCTGTAATTGAACAATAACATGATGACATATTTCCTCCAACTAGTTCTCCTGCTCTAAACACGAGGTTACACATCCGAATGGATAACAATAATAGATTATAATAATTATCTATTTTTTTTTTTTTTTATATATATATATATATATAGTATGTGATAAGTATTTAAGAGCAATTCTATGTACAGACCAAAGAACTATCAAAGTACTGAGAAATAGTATGTCACAGAATATGCTCATATTTGCTTCATATGTTTCCTATGGAATACTAAACAGTAATATTGATATGAAAATTGAAAAAAAAATGGTGTTGCCATGGCAACAAATAGTCGTTTTAACCATATTTGTCCATTAAATCCTATAGAAAAAGCCATTTTCTGCATAATTTCAACAATTTATTACATTTAACATACAAGATATATCAATAATGTAAATAATTTAATTTAATCACCTTTGTTTTGACATTCAAAACAATAAAGAGCATAATGATAGTCAGTACAGAAAGTGTTGTGCCTGACAATCTAAGATAGGTGGTTTCTTCAATTTTCCAATTGGAAGAATTTTACGATTTTTAGGATTTTTCAAGTCTTAACCTCTAAAAAATGCAGCATAGGAATTTTAAGATACTTTGATCAAAAGTTTGAATATGTCTTATAGAACAATATACTATAAAATCAGAGCGGGTATTTTTTTCGTTTTATAGGAACGATTTCTCAAAGTTAGGCTATTTTTAGAATTTGCCGAACATACAGTTCTACTATATTTCACCAATCATTTCAAATCTTAAGCATATTTTTAAATCTATCTTTTAACTGTAGTAAGTAACAACTGTTTAGTTCAAATAATGTTCATTAAAAGCAATTTCATTATAAATTGAAAACAAATTGTATTAGCAATATACATGTTGTACCTTAAGGTAGTCCAAGGGTCTATCACTTAGCATTCTTTCTGAGCATATTGGGAAAAATGAACCAATAATGAGATACCAACATTAAAACCATTCAGCATCATGGAGAATACTATTTTTATAAATAAAACAGCGATACTTTATGAATTAATAGTGTAAATTTGTCAAAAATGTCACTTTATAGTTTTTCCAAGGGGAGATAATTTGTATAGAATGCACTGAAAAATTACAACTTTGACTATAAGTCTTTTAAAAGCCTGGTAACCATACTTTATTATTTATGCAATTCAATAAACGTGTTAAAAGGCACATCTTCACCAATTATAAACAAAATTTATCAAATTTTTTTCAATTCTATGAAACAAAAATGAAAATATCTTCTATACAGAACTCAATGAAAAAACACCCCTTTTTCCCATATTCTAAATGCCCAATATTTCCTTAGATGGCTGGTGATCCCCGCAAATTTTATTGTAGTTTTTAAATAAGCATCTATCAATGTTTAATTCTACAAAGTATAAGAAAAAGTTATTGATTTTGACTTACTTCCTCCCACTAGTTTTAAGGTAAACCTAGGGTTAAACATCAATTATTTTGTCTGTGCAAAATACAACCATACAAATTCACAATGAAATACCAACAATAAAGCTATGCAAAATCATAAAGAATACTTTTCTAATACATCTATACATATAAAACACTAGTACTAAATGAAATAAGACTGTATCGTCATCAAATATGCCATTTTCAGTCAAGGAGAGATAATTTATATAGAATACGCTAGGAAAAATTTCAATTTTGATATAATGTTTGCTGTAAGGCCTGTTACCACAATTTTTGGAAAGATATTGGAAAACTCAATAAAATGCACCAATTTTGAACCAAACATGTTACTTATTTTAATTTTTTATAAAGCAAATTCCTCATCGTCTACAAAACTCGATTAAAAATACTTTCCATATTTTCTGAACCCTGGTGTTTTTTTTCCTGCGAATACTTCTTTCAATTGATATTCCAAATCAAGTTGTAAAATTCTGTCTATATTGCAGTATCTGTCCATTTAACAAGATGAACTGTGGGCTAATGCTCACCTATGATACTCCCGCTCTTCGGCAAACAGGAAGTAGGAATCTGACGGGTCACAAAACGCTTCCCACGATATGGGGTACCTATATGAAGCTTGTGACCAAATATCAGATTTCTGCCATCAAAAGTTGCTGAGAAAAATGCGACGTAAAATGAGCATATATGTTCAATGTGTATAAAAATCGGCAAACAGGAAGTAGGAATCTGATGGGTCCAAAAACGCTTCCCACGATATGGGGTACCTATATGAAGCTTGTGACCAAATATCAGATCTCTGCCATCAATAGATGCTGAGAAAAATGTGCCGAAAAATGTGCATATATGTTCAATGTGTATAGAAACCAACTAAGTCGGCAAACAGGAAGTATGAATATGACGGTTCCAAAAACGCTACCCACAATATGGTATACCAATATGATGTTTGTGACTAAATATCAGATTTCTGCCATCAACAGTTACTGAGAAAAATGCGACGAAAAATTTCTTGGACGGACGGAAGGACGGACAGAGGTAAAACAGTATACCCCCCTCCCACTTCGGGGAGCGGGTGTATAAAAAAGATTATATTCAGAAATTTTATAAACTATAATTGACCCTACACTATAAAAGTATATAAGCTAATTTAGTAAAGTGTTCTCAAGGTCAGAAATGGTATGTTCTCTCATAGCTTCATTCTTTCGACAATGTCTAGAAAAAAAGCTGGTAATCTGCTGCAAGGTTAAGAACTCTGCTAATGAAAAGCGCCTTGAGCCATCAGCATTCTTTATGTTCCTCATTAATGTTGAAACATTTTCAGGGTCTTCTTTGCGTCCTGTCTGAACTCCAATGTTATACCTCTCAATCAAAAAATTCTTTTGGTTTTCAGTGAATCTTTTGTTTTTCCTTTCCAATTTAATTCCCCAGCCTTGAGAGAGAGTTTGTTTGCTTTCAATTTCAGAACAGTTACCAGAAATTGTGACTTCTTTGGGAGTAATCTGTGCCTCAGACAATTTTTTTATATACCGATACTGTGTCTTTAGCATATCCGATTTCTTTATCTTTTCTGATTGTACATTGCACTCATCAAGGATAGCATAGTCATGTAGTTCTTGGTGAGTATTGAAGGATGACATGCAGCCATCATTTGAACAAGTGAAGATTCCTTCATTTTGTTGATTTTCAGTTTGCACCGTAGATCGAACAAGAGCATGGAAGTCGACCATTTCTTTTGGTTTTTCTATTACTTCAAGTGAGGGCTGCACAACTGTTGCATTTATGGAATATGGAATGAACTTACCTGAAAAATAACAAGAACATTTTTACAAGTGAAAACTGCTAGGAACCTCATTCACTGATATAAATGTAGACCTTTGACAATCAATAACTAATGAAACTAGAGGCTCACCTGGTGATATTTTTTGTAGTATAGACTCAACATTTAATTCCAGTCCTATTGACTTATTTCTTGATCTTGTTTTGCTGATCATTTTTGCTGTTCACACTTTCATTCTATCTATTATAGTTTAGAAGATATTGGGTAAAAACACTTAATTCTGTCAAAAATCATCAAAGGGCAATACCTCCTATAAGGCATCAACTGATAATTTCAGTTCATAGACATATTTGTAGATCTTGTCTTGCTGATCATTTCTGCAGTTCACATTTTCATTCTACATGTATCATTAACAGTCTAGAATATATTAGGTAAAAACACTAAAAATCTGTCAAAAATCAACATTAAAGGGCAATAAATCCTGTAAGGAGTCGTCTGATGATTTCGGCCATAATAGTTCGTTTGTAGAGCTTCTATTGTTGATCTTTTTTGCTACTGAAAGTTTTTGTCTATCTTTCAAACTTTGAGATAATAAAAAATGTAGCAAAAATGGTGAAATTGGCCAAACATCGTCATTTAGGGGCAATAACTCCTATAAAGAGTCGTCTGACAAATTTGACCTAAATGTAACATAGGTAGATCATGTCATTCTGAACATTTTTGCCCTGTCATATTTTCTCTATCTATAACTGTTTTGAAGATTTTAGTCGAAATTTGCAATTAACCCCTATGTTCTATTTATAGTCATGGCAGTCATATTGGTTGGTTGGTTGGAACGTGGGACACAATTTTTTAACTAGATATCCTAAGATTGGCCAAGTAGTTTCAGAGAAGAAGATTTTTTGTAAAAGCTAAAAGACAGCAACGACACTGATGATGATGAGGACGGACGCTGGACGCCAAGTGATGGCAATAGGTCACGTGACCTTGTGGGCCAGGTGACGTAAAAAAAAACATTACATTTTGGTGTACTAACTATGAAAAACACCCAATTTCCATAGACTTTTATTTTACCTGGTCCAAGTTTGTAGTGTTTCCAAACTCTGACCCCACTTTCCTCAAACTGGAAGTTATTCATGGCCGATATTGATGGAATCTGAACCTTTGTCTTCATAACAGCTGATGCAGAATCTACCTCAACAACCTTTACTACATAATGTACTTTTTTTTAAGTTTCCTCAATAGCCTACAATACAAGGTGAACATAAACAAAATTTAAATAAAATCAGTAAATGAGGGAAACAACTCATTATATTGCATATTACACAGGAGTATCAAATTTTCATGGCCGTATTAGCAATTGTCATCAAATAACATCCTCCTTTTGATAACTAACAATTTGGACATACATGTATATATGGAACATGAACTTCAATAGTAAATACTCAATGACCTTTTATTTTCTCATTCAACCTGAGCTTTCAATGACTAGGCCATTTGAAAAAAGGTCAATGTCATTTAAACCACTTGAAGACTATCTCATGTAATTGATAAACGATAATCTATAATAAGTATAATTACAAAGAGGAAATTTGGTATTACATTTGTTTGTACATATACCTTTGACAAACAAGTATCATTATCTGAAATCACTGATATGGATTCTTTTGGTCTAGATGTACACAGGTTTTTTCTGCAACTGGCACAAACAGCTGAAAAACCAAATTTAGATACATGTAATAACTAAATATAAGAATGACAACAGTTACATTAACAGCAGTGAATTACTAAAATTTGTAAGTGAAATTTTCCTGTTATTTCACTTTTTTCATAAAATCAACATACATGAGATAAAATTGTTCAACCAACGTTGCTTCACTTTGGTCATGTTGGTATTCAATCAGTGAACATTAGAACAAATTTTCAATGTTCAAATAATTTTGATAGCAAATTAATATTTTTTCTCAAATCAGCTATGTACTTTTAAATATGGTACATGTAGTGCAGTTGTTACTGTATGTGAAAATCTTATGTTTCTTCTTCTCATTTGTAGTTCAGTACACCATCAAGCTTGATGATTACATGCCGGGCAAGGATGTTAACTTTTGCCATGCATGTATGGGTGGGATATAAATGTCAGAATTTTAGCAACAAAATATATACACAGAAACCAAAATATTTTTTTCATATCATTTTTGTACTATACATTTACACTGTACAAGTATGTGGAAGTTTAGAATACTCCCTTGACTGCCACCTTGAATGCATCCAAGTCCGGGACGGCTATCACAGGCGGTGGTAGTTGGTTCCACAGGATGATCGTTCGTGGAAAGAATGAATATTTATATATATATTTATGTTTGTCCTTATTGTCTGAAATTTCCAAGCATGGCTGTGGCGAGTTGATGTTATTACTGCCATAGTGGGGTGATGGTAAACCGGCACAGCGATGAGGTGGTGGACTACCTTATGCATGAGTGTTACGTCTGATCTTTTTCGCCTCTGTTCTAATTTTCCCCAATTTAGATCTTTTACCATTTTCGTTGTGCTGTCAGGTTTTTTGTAGTCATACGGCTTGTTCAGGACAAATCTTGCTGCGTTCTTTTGGACAGATTCTAATTTGTTGATGTTGCTCGTTGTATGAGGATTCCAAATCGTTGAGCAGTATTCTAATTTTGGTCTTACAAGGCTGGTATATGCTCTATCTTGTACACTAGATGGACAGTGTTTAAGATTTCTTTTAAGGAAACCAAGTACTTTTGATGCCTTCTTGCAGGTTTGGTCGATGTGCAAGTTGTACTTGAGGTTGTTACTGAGTTCTACTCCAAGGTATGGTTGATGGTCATCTTTTTGTAGAGTCTCTCCTTTCATTTTATAAGGGAAATCGGTCTTTGATCTTTTGTTTGTCGTTTGCATTATTGCACATTTGGAAACATTAAATTCCATTTGCCATGTGTCTGACCAGCCTACGAGTGTGTCCAGGTCTTCTTGCATTAGTTGATGATCTTTTTCTGTGTGTATTGGTCTATATATTACACAGTCGTCTGCAAATACTATGGCGGTGGAATGGAGATTGTCTGCGATGTCATTGATGAACACCAGGAATAATGTAGGGCCGAGTACTGTTCCCTGGGAACCCCTGATGTTACATGGGAAAACCTGGAAGCTTCCCCCTCTACGACTACTCTTTGGATCCTTTTACTGAGGAATGCATCAATCCATATTCTGGTGGTTCCATCAATACCATAGTATTGGAGTTTCTCTGATAGTCTTTTATGAGCAACTTTATCGAAAGCTTTTGCAAAGTCAAGGATTGCCATGTCGACTTGTATGTTGTTGTTCATCCATTTGGTGATGTCGTTGGTTGTCATCAGGAGTTGGCTTTCGCATGATCTTTTTGCTCTGAACCCATGTTGATTTTCATTGAGGATATTTTGGTTGTCTAAGTGTTCCATAATTTGTGATACAATGATATGTTCTAAGATTTTTGATGCCACTGATGTTAATGACGCTGGTCTGTAATTAGATGGTTTTGAGTGATCCCTTTTTTTAAATATTGGAACTATGTTGGCATTTTTCCAATCCTCTGGTATTTGGCCTGTGTTGATTGACTGTTGATACATTTTTGTAAGAATAGGTGTGATGATATTGGCTGTCTCTTTAAGTATTCTTACTGGAACTTTGTCGGGGCCGGTTGCTTTACACGGGTTTAATCTGTTTAATTCTTTTTCTACACCTTTTCCGCTGATTTTGATGTCCTTCATTGGTTTAAATGGCGAGTTTCCTTTCGATGGCATATTTGTGGTGTTTTCAGCTGTGAATACTGATGTAAACTGACTGTTTAGCATTTCAGCTTTCTGTTCTGCAGTCTCGGCTAATGCACCGTTGTTCTTAAGAGTGCCAATCCCCATTGTTTCTTGTTTCCTTGATTTTATATATTTCCAAAATTTCTTACTGTTATTGTCTTTTTCAGGGTCTAACATGTTGTTTAGGTAATCCCAGTAGTTCTTGTGTAGTTTGTTTCTAATTAAGCTTCTGATGTCTTTGAAAGCTTTTTTTGTGAGATGGTTTCTTGCTTTTCTTGTATAAGCGTTGTTTTTTTCCTAATAAGTCTTTTGATATTTGTTGTCATCCAAGGTACGTCGTGGTGTTTCCCTATTTTCTTTTTTGGAATATGTTTTTCAATGCAGGTTTCAATGGCCTCTTTAAATTGTTTCCAGTTTTCTTCTATTGTGTCCATGTTTGTTCCTGATTCAAATTTGGCAATAAATTTGTCTCTGGATGATATGAGATCCTGTTTGATTCCTTCCCAATTTGCTTTTATATAGTTGGGCACTGATCTACTTTGCTGTTTGCTAATTCTTGGTGTTATATTTATTGATACTGATAATATATCATGGTCGCTTTTTCCAATAGGTGGACATGTGGTGGTTCTTGTAACAAGTGTTGGATGTGACGTTATCATGAGGTCTAATATTCTGTCATTTCGTGTCGGTAGTTCATTGATTTGTTCCAAGTAGAAATTATTTAGTACGTTTATCAAGATGTTACTTTGAGATATGTTCCTCCCACCTGGAATTGTTCCTCCTGTCGCCCAGTTTATGTCACCAAGGTTGAAGTCTCCTCCCAAGAATATTTTAGCATTTCTATATCTTTTGTCACTTTTGATTTTTGAAAGTGATTTTTCTAATTCTTGTATTGCCTTTTCATCTGAGTCAGGTGGTCTGTAAAAGGATCCTATAAGTATTTGGTCTTTATCATTTGGTCTAATTTCAATCCATTTGATTTCACATTCTGTATCTAAATCTGGGCACTCATCTGATTTCATGTCTGGTCTTACCATAATGAGTACACCTCCATCGTTTTTGTCAATGAGTTCTTTCCGGTCTTTCCTGTATATTTTATACTGGTAGCTACTTGGTATGTCATACGGTAATATTTCGGCATTGTTATATGTTGGGTCCAGGTGTGTTTCCGTGCCAATTATTATTTCAGGTGATGAACTTGATATGATGTTGTATAGTTCAGTGCCTTTATTTGTAATGCTTTGAAAGTTGATTGTCAAGATGGTTAAATTGTCAGTCTTTGTTGTAGTTTCTGACTGGTTGGTGGTGTTACTATTAGTTCTACTATAATGTACTGTAGATCTGGAGTTATCTCTATTTTTGGGGGATGATGTAGCTATCGGTTCTAATTTTCCTGATGTAAGTTCATCTATTGTGGTGTTTAGGTAGTGATCTAGTACTATTTCTTGATGTTTCCGCGGTGATCTCAATGGATGCTTCTTGGAAGTTTCTCATATTAACAGCGTGGTTGTCAGGCGGTGGGTTAGAGATGTTAATCGGTATGACAGCATGGCTGTCATTTAAAGTGTTATATTTGAGGAGACTAGTCTATAGTAGTATAGAGAGCAGATGTCATTATCTGCTGCTTGAAGAACAGTAGTGCCGTGTACAATATGTGCAGGTTAAATATTCAACTAGGTTATTGTTCTTGAATGTTCTTAAAATGAGTATAGGTGTCTTTGTTTCTCTGTGTGCCTAAGTAGTAGGTGTGAGTGTCAGATTAATCAGATAAATAACTACTAGTATGATTTTCTAAAAGAAGATGCTGCATCACTAGTGCATAATGTTTGTGTTGGAATGACTGAAAAAAACTAAAAACTTTCAATCTACTTTCTAATACACTTACGAGTTTCTACAGGTAGAATAATGCAAAAATTCTCTCTGACTGAAATAACATTTTGAAACGTCAGTAGTCTGTCTTTTTTCCTCGTAGATCTTGCTTCTGGGTGTGTACTGATACATGGAGGAATTTCACAATAAATTCTTCTGCTTCTTTTAACATTTCTTTCAAGGATATGAGAGAAATGTGTAGAACAAATGTTTAAAGAACTTTCATTGACATTGTCTGGCAATATACCACATTATGTGAAAACTATTTGTATCTCCTTCTCAGCATGATTTTTCAGAATAACATTATCATTCGAACATTCTACAGAGTCAACAAAGTAATTAAAATAACAAGCCATGTTTCTCCTACATTTCAAATCCTTTTTGTTACACAAAATACCTGTATTTCATTGATATTCTGTAATTCATGATGCTGTACGGAGATAAATCTTGTAAACAAATCATTTCAAGGACTTAACAAATTATTCAAATATTGACCATCAAAATATCAAAAGTCATGTGACTGCTATGCCAGACCTCGTTGGGGAACATTTCTGCTAAATATGGTTAAAATCTGTTCAGTGGTTCTAAAGAAGATGGACCCGTTTTCCCATAGAGTTTCTATTATGTAAACCATGCCCTCTATTGTCGGTCATTTCCGATCGACATCAAAGTACCAACATTGATAGCAACATAAATACCAAGTTTCATTTCACTCTCTCAGTGGTTTCTTCAGAGTAAGTCCCCCCTCCCCCGCCCCCAAGATTGATCAACAAGAAAAACTCCTGCATCGTTCATGTTTGTTGACGAATCAAGAAAACAATACCATCAATTGCATAGTAACTCCTATTTGCTAAGTTCAGACTATTCTTTTTAAATTCTATTCATTGGTTTTCAAGAAGCTTAAAAGGTAAAAGTTAACGGACATACGAAGGACTCCAAGTAATGGCTATATCTTCAATGCCAATATTCGGGGCAGGAGAACTAAAACTCTTTCTGCTAGTAAAAAGAAGAATAAGTATTCCCTTGTTAAATGGGGGTGCATACTTTATGTGGTGGTCAATGTGCTGGTTTTTTCTATCAATATAACAGCCTGAAGATTTTTTTTAGATGGTATTCAATCGTTAGAAAAACCCGTAGGTCATCATATTTGTCTGAGTTACCTTTAATTACAAGAAAGCTGTCAGATTCACAATCATTCTAAATAAATTAAATTGTAACTATTCGGCTTTCGGAATATCGGACCTTCGGACTATGGGCCGACACCGTAGGAAATTTAGGAACGCCTTCAAATTTCAAATTGCATCTCATAAGCAAACATCCATTGTAAAATAAATTTGGCAAGAAGAAGCACAATGGTAAATCCGGCACTATGATTGATTACTATGCTGTGTGACGTTCTGATAGACAGCGAGCGTTCTTTTCTACTTAAGGTCAGATGGACAATATATTTTCTGTTCCCTTTATAAACCACCTAGTATACCTGATAATCTATTTAGCAAAGACTTTAGTCAGGTAAACATTTATAAACCACCTAGTATACCTGATAATCTATTTAACCCAGACTTTAGTCAGGTAAACAGTAGATAAGATAATATCATGACATGGTAAACATAGTTTTGGTCGATCATTTGAACCTTGATACCGGTATTCTAAAACTGATTACAACTGTCAGTGTTATTGAATGGTTTTGATTTAAAAAATGTAGTTTAGTTATAAAAACAACTTGCACTGCTAAAATATATAACCCTACTCTTTAGCCTAAAATTGCTGCATGATCTTCGACACAACGAAGGAGGCAGTTAATCGGCAGCAGTAGAAGAAGCTCACAAGGGCCAGAGTTTGAGTTGAGCTTTTCTTTTCAAAAGATGTCTAGCATCCCTGTCTGTCTGTTCTTCTGTCTGTATTTCATTAACTTTTCACATTTTAAGTTAATGAATTATAAGAGACAATGTGGTAAAATAGCTATATTTTTTACACTGGCATTAGTGATGCATATAAATGATCTACTATGCTAAGATAAACATTAATCAGTGAATAATTATTAAATTATTTAAGTGTATTGGTGATCACAAATCAAAGAAAATACAAATTAATACAAAAATATGTACCTTGTCTGAAATGGTGTATTAATAACAAAACCAGAAGTAGGATGTGACATGTTTAATAGTTTGTTCTTTGTAAACGCTGCCAACATATTAGAAAAAAATATAATAGAAATAAAAGTCAAGGAACATCATCCTGGCAGAACTATGGCAATTACTGAACATTCGGAACATTGAATCTGCTGATGACTGGATCTTCGGAATGATGTCAGAACCTTCGGACCACTAAATCTTTGGACATCTGACAATTTGGACCACTCAAGCTAAAGACCGCTGAACCTTCATTTCATTCAGCTTTTGGACATTTCAACCTTCGGTACATTCAATTTGCGCATTCCTGAACCTATAAAACCAATGAACATTCTGAATAAAATTACATCTAATGAACAATCATACTTAATACTGATCTTTCGGACCACTAAACCATTGGATCGAAAACCGCCAGATCTCGGAGCGTTCTAACAACTGAAACTTCAGACCATTCAAAGTTAGGACGGCTAATTATAAACCCTAGGACCACTCCACCTTCGAATAATTCAACATTCGTTGTGAGTGAGCGAGTGATTGTTGCTTAACGCCAATTCAGCAATTTTGCAGCTATATCATAATTTTCAATGAGATTATTATGAGGTCCGCTTTGTTCTAGACAAACACACTTAGTTGGATTTTAATAGTGTTAGCTCACTGCTACAACAATCCGCGGGTAGAAATGTCGCTCCACTTGGACACATAATTCTTATTCCGAGCCAATCATCTTTGTTCTCTCTCCTTAATGCTGTGTGCTTGGCGGAGAAGCAACAAGTACCAATGTCACAGTCCTTTGACCAAGTCGGGGTTCGAACTCACGATCTACCACACTCGATACGAGCACGCTAACCATTACACCACCGATGCGAGCACGCTAACCATTACACCACCGATGCGAGCACGCTAACCATTTTACCACCGATGCGAGCACGCTAACCATTACACCACCGATGCGAGCACGCTAACCATTACACCACCGATCCGAGAACGCTAACCATTACACTGCCGATGCGAGCACGCTAACCATTACACCACCGATGCGAGCACGCTAACCATTACACCACCAATGAACCCACGATCTACCACACTCGATGCGAGCACGCTAACCATTACACCATCGATGAACCCACGATCTACCACACTCGATGCGAGCATGCTAACCATTACACCACCGATGAACCCACGATCTACCACACTCGATGCGAGCACGCTAACCATTACACCACCGATGAACCCACGATCTACCACACTCGATGGGAGCACGCTAACCATTACACCACCAATGAACCCACGATCTACCACACTCGATGCGAGCATGCTAACCATTACACCACCGATGAACCCACGATCTATCACACTCGATGCGACCACGCTAACCATTACACCACCGATGAACCCACGATCTACCACACTCGATGCGAGCACGCTAACCATTACACCACCGATGAACCCACGATCTACCACACTCGATGCGAGCACGCTAACCATAACACCACCGATGAACCCACGATCTACCACACTCGATGCGAGCATGCTAACCATTACACCACCGATGAACCCACGATGTACCACACTCGATGCGAGCACGCTAACCATTACACCACCGATGAACCCACAATCTACCACACTCGATGCGAGCACGCTAACCATTACACCACCGATGAACCCACGATCTACCACACTCGATGCGAGCACGCTAACCATTACACCACCGATGAACCCACGATCTACCACACTCGATGCGAGCACGCTAACCATTACACCACCGATGAACCCACGATCTACCACACTCGATGCCAGCACGCTAACCATTACACCACCAATGAACCCACGATCTACCACACTCGATGCGAGCACGCTAACCATTACACCACCGATGAACCCACGATCTACCACACTCGATGCGAGCACGCTAGCCATTACACCACCGATGAACCCACAATCTACCACACTCGATGCGAGCACGCTAACCATTACACACTCGATGCGAGCACGCTAACCATTACACACTCGATGCAAGCATGCTAACCATTACACCACCGATGAACCCACGATCTACCACACTCGATGCGAGCACGCTAACCAATACACCACGATGAACCAACGATCTACCACACTCGATGCGAGCATGCTAACCATTACACCACCGATGAAACCACGATCTACCACACTCGATGCATGTACGCTAACCATTACACCACCGATGAACCCACGATCTACCACACTCGATGCGAGCACGCTAATCATTACACCACCGAAGAACCCACGATCTACCACACTCGATGCGAGCATGCTAACCATTACACCACCGATGAACCCACGATCTACCACACTCGATGCGAGCACGCTAACCATTACACCACCGATGAACCCACGATCTACCACACTCGATGCCAGCACGCTAACCTTTACACCACCGATGAACCCACGATCTACCACACTCGATGCGAGCACGCTAACCATTACACCACCGATGAACCCACGATCTACCACACTCGATGCGATCACGCTAACCATTACACCACCGATGAACCCACGATCTACCACACTCGATGCGAGCACGCTAACCATTACACCACCGATGAACCCACGATCTACCACACTCGATGCGAGCACGCTAACCATTACACCACCGATGAACCCAAAATATACCACACTCGATGCGAGCACGCTAACCATTACACCACCGATGAACCCACGATCTACCACACTCGATGCGAGCATGCTAACCATTACACCACCGATGAACCCACGATCTACCACACTCGATGCGAGCACGCTAACCATTACACCACCGATGAACCCACGATCTACCACACTCGATGCGAGCACGCTAACCATTACACCACCGATGAACCCACGATCTACCACACTCGATGCGAGCACGCTAACCATTACACCACCGATGAACCCACGATCTACCACAATCGATGCGAGCACGCTAACCATTACACCACCGATGAACCCACGATCTACCACACTCGATGCCAGAATGCTAACCATTACACCACCGATGAACCAACGATCTACCACACTCGATGCGAGCACGCTAACCATTACACCACCGATGAACCCACGATCTACCACACTCGATGCGAGCACGCTAACCATTACACCACCGATGAACCCACGATCTACCACACTCGATGCGAGCACGCTAACCATTACACCACCGATGAACCCACGATCTACCACACTCGATGCGAGCACGCTAACCATTACACCACCGATTAACCCACGATCTACCACACTCGATGCGAGCACGCTAACCATTACACCACCGATGAACCCACGATCTACCACACTCGATGCGAGCATGCTAACCATTACACCACCGATGAACCCACGATCTACCACACTCGATGCGAGCACGCTAACCATTACACCACCGATGAACCCACGATCTACCACACTCGATACGAGCACGCTAACCATTACACCACCGATGAACCCACGATTTACCACAATCGATGCGAGCACGCTAACCATTACACCACCGATGAACCCACGATCTACCACACTCGATGCGAGCACGCTAACCATTACACCACCGATGAACCCACGATCTACCACACTCGATGCGAGCACGCTAACCATTACACCACCGATGAACCCACGATCTACCACAATCGATGCGAGCACGCTAACCATTACACCACCGATGAACCCACGATCTACCACACTCGATGCCAGAATGCTAACCATTACACCACCGATGAACCAACGATCTACCACACTCGATGCGAGCACGCTAACCATTACACCACCGATGAACCCACGATCTACCACACTCGATGCGAGCACGCTAACCATTACACCACCGATGAACCCACGATCTACCACACTCGATGCGAGCACGCTAACCATTACACCACCGATGAACCCACGATCTACCACACTCGATGCGAGCACGCTAACCATTACACCACCGATGAACCCACGATCTACCACACTCGATGCGAGCACGCTAACCATTACACCACCGATGAACCCACGGTCTACCACACTCGATGCGAGCATGCTAACCATTACACCACCGATGAACCCACGATCTACCACACTCGATGCGAGCACGCTAACCATTACACCACCGATGAACCCACGATCTACCACACTCGATGCGAGCACGCTAACCATTACACCACCGATGAACCCACGATCTACCACACTCGATGCGAGCACGCTAACCATTACACCACCGATGAACCCACGATCTACCACAATCGATGCGAGCACGCTAACCATTACACCATCGATGAACCCACGATCTACCACACTCGATGCCAGAATGCTAACCATTACACCACCGATGAACCCACGATCTACCACACTCGATGTGAGCACGCTAACCATTACACCATCGATGAACCCACGATCTACCACACTCGATGCGAGCACGCTAACCATTACACCACCGATGAACCCACGATCTACCACATTCGATGCGAGCACGCTAACCATTACACCACCGATGAACCCACGATCTACCACACTCGATGCGAGCACGCTAACCATTACACCACCGATTAACCCACGATCTACCACACTCAATGCCAGTACGCTAACCATTACACCACCGATGAACCCACGATCTACCACACTCGATGCGAGCACGCTAACCATTACACCACCGATGAACCCACAATCTACCACACTCGATGCGAGAACGCTAACCATTACACCACCGATGAACCCACGATCTACCACACTCGATGCCAGAATGCTAACCATTACACCACCGATGAACCAACGATCTACCACACTCGATGCGAGCACGCTAACCATTGCACCACCGATGAACCCACGATCTACCACACTCGATGCGAGCACGCTAGCCATTACACCACCGATGAACCCACGATCTACCACACTCGATGCGAGCACGCTAACCATTACACCACCGATGAACCCACGATCTACCACACTCGATGCGAGCACGCTAACCATTACACCACCGATGAACCCACGATCTACCACACTCGATGCGAGCACGCTAACCATTACACCACCGATGAACCCACGATCTACCACACTCGATGCGAGCACGCTAACCATTACACCACCGATGAACCCACGATCTACCACACTCGATGCGAGCACGCTAACCATTACACACTCGATGCAAGCACGCTAACCATTACACCACCGATGAACCCACGATCTACCACACTCGATGCGAGCACGCTAACCATTACACCACGATGAACCCACGATCTACCACACTCGATGCGAGCACGCTAACCATTACACCACCGATGAAACCACGATCTACCACACTCAATGCGAGCACGCTAACCATTACACCACCGATGAACCCACGATCTACCACATTCGATGCGAGCACGCTAACCATTACACCACCGATGAACCCACGATCTACCACACTCGATGCGAGCATGCTAACCATTACACCACCGATGAACCCACGATCTACCACACTCGATGCGAGCACGCTAACCATTACACCACCGATGAACCCACGATCTACCACACTCGATGCGAGCACGCTAACCATTACACCACCGATGAACCCACGATCTACCACACTCGATGCGAGCACGCTAACCATTACACCACCGATGAACCCACGATCTACCACAATCGATGCGAGCACGCTAACCATTACACCACCGATGAACCCACGATCTACCACACTCGATGCCAGAATGCTAACCATTACACCACCGATGAACCCACGATCTACCACACTCGATGCGAGCACGCTAACCATTACACCACCGATGAACCCACGATCTACCACACTCGATGCGAGCACGCTAACCATTACACCACCGATGAACCCACGATCTACCACACTCGATGCGAGCACGCTAACCATAACACCACCGATGAACCCACGATCTACCACACTCGATGCGAGCACGCTAACCATTACACCACCGATGAACCCACGATCTACCACACTCGATGCCAGCACGCTAACCATTACACCACCGATGAACCCACGATCTACCACACTCGATGCGAGCATGCTAACCATTACACCACCGATGAACCCACGATCTACCACACTCGATGCGAGCACGCTAACCATTACACCACCGATGAACCCACGATCTACCACACTCGATGCGAGCACGCTAACCATTACACCACCGATGAACCCACGATCTACCACACTCGATGCGAGCACGCTAACCATTACACCACCGATGAACCCACGATCTACCACAATCGATGCGAGCACGCTAACCATTACACCACCGATGAACCCACGATCTACCACACTCGATGCCAGAATGCTAACCATTACACCACCGATGAACCCACGATCTACCACACTCGATGCGAGCACGCTAACCATTACACCACCGATGAACCCACGATCTACCACACTCGATGCGAGCACGCTAACCATTACACCACCGATGAACCCACGATCTACCACATTCGATGCGAGCACGCTAACCATTACACCACCGATGAACCCACGATCTACCACACTCGATGCGAGCACGCTAACCATTACACCACCGATGAACCCACGATCTACCACACTCGATGCCAGAATGTTAACCATTACACCACCGATGAACCAACGATCTACCACACTCGATGCGAGCACGTTAACCATTACACCACCGATGAACCCACGATCTACCACACTCGATGCGAGCACGCTAACCATTACACCACCGATGAACCCACGATCTACCACACTCGATGCGAGCACGCTAACCATTACACCACCGATGAACCCACGATCTACCACACTCGATGCGAGCACGCTAACCATTACACCACCGATGAACCCACGATCTACCACACTCGATGCGAGCACGCTAACCATTACACCACCGATGAACCCACGATCTACCACACTCGATGCGAGCACGCTAACCATTACACACTCGATGCAAGCACGCTAACCATTACACCACCGATGAACCCACGATCTACCACACTCGATGCGAGCACGCTAACCATTACACCACGATGAACCCACGATCTACCACACTCGATGCGAGCACGCTAACCATTACACCACCGATGAAACCACGATCTACCACACTCAATGCGAGCACGCTAACCATTACACCACCGATGAACCCACGATCTACCACATTCGATGCGAGCACGCTAACCATTACACCACCGATGAACCCACGATCTACCACACTCGATGCGAGCACGCTAACCATTACACCACCGTTGAACCCACGATCTACCACACTCGATGCGAGCACGCTAACCATTACACATTCGATGCGAGCACGCTAACCATTACACACTCGATGCAATCACGTTAACCATTACACACTCGATGTGGTTCAACATTAGGAAAACTGAATATTAGATAATAGGACCACTGAACTGAATATTAGATAATAGGACCAGTGAACTGAATATTAGATAATAGGACCAGTGAACTGAATATTAGATAATAGGACCAGTGAACTGAATATTAGATAATAGGACCACTGAACTGAATATTAGATAATAGGACCACTGAACTGAATATTAGATAATAGGGCGACTGAACTGAATATTAGATAATAGGATCACTAAACTGAAAATTAGATAATAGGACCAGAGAACTGAATATTAGATAATAGGACCACTGAACTGAATATTAGATAATAGGACTACTGAACTGAAAATTAGATGATAGGACCAGTGAACTGAATATTAGATAATAGGACTACTGAACTGAATATTGGATAATAGGACCACTGAACTGAATATTAGACAATAGGACCACTGAACTGAATATTAGATAATAGGACCACTGAACTGAATATTAGATAATAGGACCACTGAACTGAATATTAGATAATAGGACCACTGAACTGAATATTAGATAATAGGACCACTGAACTGAATATTAGATAATAGGACCACTGAACTGAATATTAGATAATAGGACCATTGAACTGAATATTAGATAATAGGACCAGTGAACTGAATATTAGATAATAGGACCAGTGAACTGAATATTAGATAATAGGACCAGTGAACTGAATATTAGATAATAGGACCAGTGAACTGAATATTAGATAATAGGACCAGTGAACTGAATATTAGATAATAGGACCAGTCAACTGAATATTAGATAATAGGACCAGTCAACTGAATATTAGATAATAGGACCAGTCAACTGAATATTAGATAATAGGACCAGTCAACTGAATATTAGATAATAGGACCAGTCAACTGAAAATTAGATAATAGGACCAGTGAACTGAATATTAGATAAAAGGACCAGTGAACTGAATATTAGATAATAGGACCAGTGAACTGAATATTAGATAATAGGACCAGTGAACTGAATATTAGATAATAGGACCAGTGAACTGAATATTAGATAATAGGACCAGTGAACTGAATATTAGATAATAGGACCAGTGAACTGAATATTAGATAATAGGACCACTGAACTGAATATTAGATAATAGGACCAGTGAACTGAATATTAGATAATAGGACCAGTGAACTGAATATTAGATAATAGGACCAGTGAACTGAATATTAGATAATAGGACCACTGAACTGAATATAAGATAATAGGACCGCTGAACTGAATATTAGATAATAGGACCACTGAACTGAATATTAGATAATAGGATCAGTAAACTGAATATTAGATAATAGGACCACTGAACTGAATATTAGATATAGGACCACTGAACTGAATATTAGATAATAGGATCAGTAAACTGAATATTAGATAATAGGACCACTGAACTGAATATTAGATAATAGGACCACTGAACTGAATATTAGATAATAGGACCACTGAACTTTTGAGTCAACCAATAATCAGTTTACAAGTTTAATTAAGAATAGTTTCTGAATGAACAACTTGTTATTCACTTTCTGATATAGCGGTTAATTTAAACTGTGTTCTGTGAGGAAGCCATCTTGGATTTCATATCCATACACAAAATGAGGGGGGGTGGGGGTAAAGGACCATCAATATGATCAAGTGATAGCTCAAATATAGTAAAGTTGGTAGTTTCTGAGAGTAAAAAACAATTATTCGGAGTCAACACAGTCCTGAACATGTAGTGGGTGTCTTCTTGTCTTTCCGTTCATAAAACCGCATCGGTGATGTAATTGGTCTGTGTTGCTTCTCCGCTAAGCACGCAGCATTAAAGAGTAAGAACAACGACTAGTTGGCTCGGAAGCATAATAATGTGTCCGAATGGAGCGACATGTCTATCCATGGACTGTTGTTTCAGTGAGTTAGCAGTATGAAAATCCTACTAAGCGTGTTGGTCTAGTGCAAAGTTGACCTCATCATCATTTCATTGAAAATTAACTTCTTCTCGTCATGATATAGCTGAAAAAAGTTGAGTTGGCGTTAAGCAACAATCAATCATTCACTTCCTTCATGAAAATGTTTGTTGCGCAGTCTTCAGTTTTCTGTAGTTTTTTGTAGCTTTGTCCTTTTATCTTTTGGACATTGTATAGTCCAACTTTTATCTTTTACACATTGCATAGTCCGACTTTTATCTTTTGGACATTGCATAGTCCAACTTTTATCTTTTGGACATTGTATTGTCCGACTTTTATCTTTAGGACATTGCTTAGTCCAACTTTTATCTTTTGGACATTGCATAGTCCGATTTTAATCTTTTAGACATTGCATAGTCCGTCTTTTATCTTTTGGACATTGTATTGTCCGACTTTTATCTTTTAGACATTGCATAGTCCGACTTTTATCTTTAAGACATTGTATAGTCCGACTTTTATCTTTTGGACATTGTATTGTCCGACTTTTATCTTTTAGACATTGCATAGTCCGACTTTTATCTTTAAGACATTGTATAGTCCGACTTTTATCTTTTGGACATTGTATAGTCCGACTTTTATCTTTTGGACATTGGATAGTCCGACTTTTATCGTTTGGACATTGTATAGTCCGACATTTATCTTTTAGAATTTGTATAGTCCGACTTTTATCTTTTAGACATTGTATAGTCCGACTTTTATCTTTTAGACATGGCATGGTCCGACTTTTATCTTTTAGACATTGTATAATCCGACACAACCACTCACAGGAATAAAAATGTAAATGGTCGATAAAACTAAATATATATTATTTATTGTATTGATACAAAATCAGAATTTAAGCATTAATAAAATGCCGTAAATAGATCAGCATGGTCCCTATACTCATGGATTCTGTGAAGAAGAAGAAATTTCAGTCAATTAGCCATGCTGAATTACGATTTACAAATATCTATGAGATCAATGCTTATCACCACTAACGTTGCGCGTTCGATTCCCGCTCGTGGAGACGTGTACTTAATACAAAATTATGTGATAATGTTTGTCAGTGACATCCGGCTGGTTGGTGGCATTCTCTGGTTTCCTCCACTAATAAAACTGACCGCCACTGTATAACTGAAATATTGTTGAAAGTGGTATTAAAAGCCATGACGCCTGAATTACAATCAGAACAAAATATGCGTAATTTTCAGGACGGCACAAGTAGCATTTCGGTCAAGTTTTGTTCCATTGGGTGCAGCAACGAGTTTATTTGTGATATGTTTACGAACGATGAACGAAAAGTGATGACAATATACCTCACTTGTTCCTTTGATAAAGAATAAAATTAACAGTTATAACATGGTGGCCAGATATTTTTTCTTTTTGCTGTGTAACACCACTTTCAACAATGTGTCAGGTATAACGTATAACATGGTGGCCAAATATTTTTTGCTGTGTAAGCCACTTTCAACAATGTCAGGTATGAGTATTCCATAGTGACCAGTTTTATTGGTGTTTAACGCAACTTTCAGCAATGTGTCAGGTATAACATATAACATGGTGGCCAGTTTTATTAGTGTTTAAGGCCACTTTCAACAATATGTCAATTATTAGTTATAACGTATAACATGGTGACCAGTTTTATTGGTGTTTAAGGCCACTTTCAACAATATGTTAGGTATAAGGTATAACGTAGTGACCAGCTTTATTGGTGTTTAACGCCACTTTCTACAATGTGTTAGGTACAACATATTACATGGTGACCAACTTAATTGGTGTTGAACGCCATGTTCAATGATATGTCAGTTATAATGTATAACATGGTAACCAGTTGTATTGGTGTTGATCGTCACTCTCAACAATGTGTCAGTTATAACGTATAACATGGTGACCAGTTGTATTGGATTGAACGCCACTTTCAACAATGTGTTAGGTATAACGCATACCATGGTGACCAGTTGTATTGGTGTTTAACGCCACTTTGAACAATATGAGAGTTAGGATGCATAAGATGTTGGTGAGGTTTTTTTGTGAAGGAAACCAGAGTGTACATCTGACATTTATATTTCTTGCCAAAAAAAAACAAATCAATTGAAAAGATGATCAGAAAGTTTAAAATATATTACCTATACTATGACATAATCAGATGCATATCTGGGTGGAATCGAATCTGTACAGGTTGCATTTTTGCATTGTTTATCTGTATTGCATAGAGAGGAATCCAATTCATGGTTTTAAACACGGTCACATTTTTCTTCCCATCTCTAGCCAGGATCTAGATTTTCATCATCATGACTGTTTAAACTTCCGGTTCATAAAGAGTGATGGGTTAGGGTGCTTAACATCACTTTCAACAATAGTTCAGTTATCACGACGTTAGTGGTGATAGGCACTGATTGCATAGATAGTTATAAATCCAAATACCATACAATCACGAGAGGCTCCGTGTGTAATAAAATTTCAAGCTTAAGATATAAGAGTAAAATATAATAAATATAAATAGCATTTAGTTGTTATATCTTTGTTTATTAGTTTATAAACACTATTTATTACATTTGTGTAAAGACTTAATTACTGGTACAAACATATGTCAATGCTGGCCTTTCATGAAAATATATTGGTTTTTCCTGTTTCCCAAACTGAACCATTAAAATTGTATTTGCACCCAAAAAATGATTAAGGTTCTGAAATATTGCTTTTTATTCTTATGATGTTTTAACAATAAAAAATAGTACTTTTTAGAATCTTTATACTTAAAAAAAAACAAAGCAAATTGCATACCTACCTATATAGATTCAGTTCTGAAATTGGGGGTCAAAACATCAAACCAACTTTTTTTTGTTTATTAAAAAAAATTAATAAATAAATAAATATAAATAATTATAAATAATATACATAGACAGTGCTGGATTTAGGACAAATGGGGGCCCTGTGCTAGTTAAGTTATGAGGCCTCTTATGACGGTTCGATAGTCCGAAGGTCCAATAGTCCGAACGCCCGAAGGTCCGATAATCCGAAGGTTTGATAGTCCAAAAGCCAAATATAATTTTTTTTTACCGTTACTTTCATTTATTATTTTATTTATTTTTAAAGTAATTTAAAATCGGAATGAAAACATCCAATGTTGTCATGGTTACGATATTTATGTTGAAACACATACATTTATGATAATAACATAGATGGAAAAAGTCACCTAGAGACTCACAAGATCCCGAATTGTTCACCTGAGTTAAGTTCATGAGAAATTATCAGAAACTTCAATCAATTGATACCTTTGCTGCCATATCTGTGTACACATTTGTAGCTAAGTTGTATCATTTGTGCATGATCTGACAGGTAACATCTCTGCCAAAGGAGTGAGTATGATAAGGGTAGATCTTGGCACAATCTCAGAAACGGTTAATGTATATATAATATTAAACACAATCATTGAAAGGCAAGACAATTTTTTTTTATGATTTCGCTTTGTCCTTTGTTGCTTAGCAACGTAAATGGAGGAGGGTCCAATTAATCATTGGAATTTCAAATATTGTTTACATATCTTGCATAGTCTTTTCAACAAAATGTTATATTCTGTGTATGCACACTCTAAAAATAATATTCCAATTCTCTATGGTATATAGTATTTTTGTGTAGTTTTATCACCCTAGCAACGGTTTTGTAAACATTAAATTAGCCTATATTATTGCAATTAATGGTTGAATTTTGACATCTACGATCTTTTGACTTGATATTTGACTGAGCGGTACATTTTTGTCAAGCTATGCACACTACAAATGTCATTTCATATTTCAAAAATACATTTTGATATTTTTATTCATAGTTATGCCCCGTCCATAGCAACATGTTTCCCTATGCACAGTTTCTTCCTGTAGATCTCATGGACCTTTTATTTAATCAAGAACAAAAATTCTACAACAGCACATTAGCAGATCTAGAGACATCTTATCATTTACTAACCAGAATATATTATAAGAATTCCTTAAACCTTACAATGTCCCTAGTAACCAAATATTATCCCTAGCAACCACAGAAACTCGTCAATGCTGAGCTCTGTAAATTGCTTTTTTTAAATCTTTTTATAACCGATGTTGATCTTTTTATTTTTTAAATCATGAGAGGAAATTATTCTCAGTAATTAGAATGTCAAAGAAACCAAGTCAACTGCATAATATGGTAAAGCAGCGCTACAGCGGCAGGAGAGGATATAATCCATGTTGAATAATTAAGAAATAAATCATGGAAGCCAGAATGTGTTGGGAGTTTTAACATGGATTGGCGGATATTATACGTTATTAGTCTCGAGATGTTATATATCCCTATAAAACGGGATATATAACATCTAAAGACTGATAACATTTTGATCTGAATGTTCCAACATTAATAAGTCTGTCCTTATTATAGGAAAAACATAAATACGTGTATCTTTGGACAAAGATCACAGAGAGCGATTGTTGATTTTCTGTCATCTTGTGAAATGTGTGTCGTCTGTTGTGCACAATGTAAATGGACAGCACATAGGTGAGAGCGATTATTGATTTTCAGTCACCGCACGGCTTCCCTGAAGTTTTAAAAGTACCTTTATAGCCAACCAAAATTCTACTTGCCACGAGAACATCAGAGAATAGTATTTTATCCCGAGCCAGAAGCGAGGGATAAAATTTACTAATATCCGCCAATCCATGTTAAAACTCAAAACACATTCTCGCTTCCATGATTTATTTCGATTCTGATATGTCTAAGAGTACAAATGCGTAGTATACTTTGATTGGAAGACGGTAATTTATATTTACGGTATCTTCAAACTTTTTTTGTTGAGAAAAGTAAAACGTGATAGATTATATAAATAGAATGCTTGGTAATACTGTATTATCGGTCATGGCCCATTAAAGTAAAATCATACCACTAAAATTCCAAGTAATACTACACATTTAGCACTGACTCATAAACGATAGACTATATCAATGAAATTCTTAGTAAGGATAACAAAAGGACCATTATAAACAAAACACCGAATATGTAAATTAAACCTGACATCCGTGTACTATGTTAAAACATGCACGTTATATCGTTATATGTACTGTATTCGATGAATTATGAATTATCAAATATATTGTTTGTTTTTCCATACTTTATTGAAATAAGTAAGAATAAAATATTGATCTCACGATGTTGTTATCGGCAGTCATGTGTGCTAAACCATTACGCCACCGCAACGTTAATATTAAGCTATATATAAATCAAATTTACTTTAATACAATTATTCATCGGGAATTCACTTTGCGAAAGAGCTAAATAAAATGTATTTGTTAAAGAAAAAATAATAATAATAAAAAGTAAAGGGACTACTAAAAATAGGAAGTTTCGATGTGCTTACATGTCCAATGAATTAATTTCTAAGATAATCTGATGTACTAATTTTCTTTTTGGTTGCTTGTTTTGTTTTGTTTTCTGTACTTTTTGTGAATTGTGGGGATAATATTAAAGTATAATTTAGTAAAGTAACACATCAAATTCCACTGAGGGTTAGAAAAAACGCGTCGGACTGGATGCACAATCAGATCGGCAGTAAATCACCTCTAAAATTTATTTAACGTCAAAACTTGTTTCATAAAAATTGTTCAAGTTTTACTCCCGTAGCAAAACAACTACAATAACCAACTTTATTTTGGATGAGATTAAAAGATCGATATCTATTTCTGTCTATTACGGATGAAAACGGGCAATGAAAAATGGCCACTGACGAGAAATCGAACTTAAAATTATTTTTTGTTTGGGTACCAACACAAAAATTAAAATATGCCGTTGGTACCTGCTTGTGGTTACACTGAAAATTGACATTAGAAACACATTTCTTGTTAGATTTCATATATTTTCACGAAACGATAGACTTTTCATTGACTAGTGTGACGTCATCGCACCTGCAAATATGGAAAATTGTTACTAAAATAGTAGTTGGGGTAAAGGTCTTATAAAATCAAGAAACAACGAAAGCTATACGTTTCATTTATAATTTGTCTATTTTTAGGCCAATTTCTGCCCTTATCATACCTACTACTCCTTTAATTGGATTCATTCTCTTTATTGCCTCTCCGAGAGATGACAATGAATTTCACAAAAAGCTACAATGTCAACTTTGACCGTGGCTGATGACCATTTTGAACTTCTGATCTACACCAAAACTATTAGTGTGACCGTCGTGATCGTATGGTAGTTGGATATATAACCACATATGCAATCAGTTCCTATCACCACTAACGTTGTGAGTTTGAACCCCACTCAGGCGAGGTGCACTCGATACAACATTATGTGATAAAGTTTGTCAGTGACTTGCGGCAGGTCGGTGGTTTTCTCCACCAATAAAACTGAAATAACTGAAGTGGCGTTAAATACCATGCACCCCCTCCAATAAACTACTAACGTGTGCGCACGACTTTGTTGCCAAAAAATGTTTCGATATGACTTTGTTTCTTAATATTTTTCAGATATATAGCAAAATATATTTTCAGACCTCCGTGTTTGCTTCCGTAGAACATTAATATGGACCCCTCATTAATAGATTCATGTATTATAAAATTCATTCAAAACCCTTAGGATGTTGTTGAGAAAAAAATCTTCAAATATTGACCATCAAAATATCCAGTCATATGATTGCTATGCCAGACCTCGTTGGGGAACATTTCTGCTAAATATGGTTAAAATCTGTTCAGTGGTTCTAAAGAAGATGGACCTGTTTTCCCATAGAGTTTCTATTATGTAAACCATGCCCTCTACTGTCGGTCATTTCCGATCGACATCAAAGTACCAACATTGATAGCAACATAAATACCAAGATTCATTTCAATCTCTCAGTGGTTTCTTCAGAGTAAGTCCCCCCTCCCCCCTCCCCCGCCCCCAAGTTTGATCAACAAGAAAAACTCCTGCATCTTTCATGTCTGTTGACGAATCAAGAAAACAATACTATCAATTGCATAGTAACTCCTATTTGCTAAGTTCAGACTATTCTTTTTAAATTCTATTCATTGGTTTTCAAGAACTTTAAAAGGTAAAAGTTAACGGACATACGAAGGACTCCAAGTAATGGCTATATCTTAAATGCCAATATTCGGGGCAGGAGAACTAAATCTCTTTCTGCTAGTAAAAAGAAGAATAAATATTCCCTTGTTAAATGGGGGCGCATACTTTATGTGGTGGTCAATGTGCTGGGTTTTTTTTTCAATATAACAGCCTGAAGATTTTTTTTAGATGGTATTCAATCGTTAGAAAAACCCGTAGGTCATCATATTTGTCTGAGTTACCTTTAATTACAAGAAAGCTGTCAGATTCAATCATTCTAAATAAATTAAATTGTAACTATTCGGCTTTCGGAATATCGGACCTTCAGACTATTGGGCCGACACCGTCGGAAATTTAGGAACGCCTTCAAATTTCAAATTGCATCACATAAGCAAACATCCATTGTAAAAAAAAATTGGCAAGAAGATACCCCCCCCCCCCCCCCCCCCCGGCCAACGGGGCCCTCTGCTTAATTACACCTAAGCACAATGGTAAATCCGGCACTATGATTGATTACTATGCTGTGTGACGTTCTGATAGACAGCGAGCGTTCTTTTCTACTTAAGGTCAGATGAACAATATATTTTCTGTTCCCTTTATAAACCACCTAGTATACCTGATAATCTATTTAACACAGACTTTAGTCAGGTAAACATTTATAAACCACCTAGTATACCTGATAATCTATTTAACCCAGACTTTATCTTTTAGACATTGCATAGTCCAACTTTCTTCAAATGATAACTTCTGATTACTACCGTTGGTCAGGGTAGTCTTAAACAGCATTATAGGCCCCCGAGGAAAGCAGTGCGTGGGGGGTCCCTAACAACACAACCACTCACAGGAATAACAATGTAAATGGTCGATAAAATTAAATATATATTGTTTATTGTATAGGTACTTCCAACAAAATCAGAATTTAAGCATTAAAAAATGCCGTACACAGCATACATAGATCAGCATGGTCCCAATGCTCATGGTTTCTGTGAAGAAGAAGAGATTTCAGTCGTTTAGTCATGTTGAATTACGATATAAAACTACCTATGAGATCAGTGCCTATCACCACTAACGTTGCGAGTTCGAATCCCGCTCGTGGAGACGTGTACTTAATGCAAATTGATGTAATAAAGTTTGTCAGTGACATCCGGCAATAAAACTGACCGCCATTTTATATAACTGAAATATTGTTGAAAGTGGTGTTAAATGCCATGACACCTGAACTACGAACAGAACAACATATACGTAATGTTCAGGACGGCACCAGTAGCATTTCTGTCAAGTTTTGTTCCATTGGATGCAGCAAGGAGTTTATTTCCCAGAAATAAAAGTTAAGTGAAATATTTACGAACTACGAACGAAAAGTGACGACAATATACCTCTCTTTGACTTAATAAAATGAAAATTATAACATGGTGGCCAGATATTTATTTTTCGTTTGCTGTGTAACACCACTTTCAACAATGTGTCAGGTATAACATATAATATGGTGGCCAGATATTGCTTGCTGTGTAAGGCCACTTTCAACAATGTCAGGTATCAGTATAACATGTTGATCAGTTTTATTGGTGCTAAACGCCACTCTTAACAAAGTGTCAGGTATAAGTATAACATGGTGGTCGGTTTTATTAGTGTTTAAGGCCACTTTCAACAATTTGTCAGTTATAACATGGTGGTTAGTTTTAGTGGAGTTCAATGCCAATATAAACAATAAGTCAGGTATTGCACGGTGGCCATTTTTATTGGTGTTGAACACCACTTCTAACAATGTGTCAGGAATAGCGTATAACATCGAGTCCAGTTTTATTGGTGCTTGAGGCCACTTTCAACCATGTGTCAGTTATAACGTATAACATGATGGCCAGTTTTATTGGTGTTTAACATCACTTTCAATAGCTTGTCAGTTATAACGTATAGCATGATGGCCAGTTTTATTGGTCCTTGACGCCACTTTCAACAATGTGTCAGTTATAACGTATAACATGGAGTCAAGTTTTATTGGTGTTTAGCGCCACTTTCAACAATGTGTCAGTTATAATGTATAACATGATGGCCAGTTTTATTGGTGTTTAACATCACTTTCAATAACATGTCATTTATAATGTATAACATGATGGCCAGTTTTATTCGTGTTTAACGCCCCTTTCAACAATATGTCAGTATAAATGTAAAACAGGGATGTAAATTTTATTGGTGTTTAACGCCACTTTCAATAAGATGTCAGTTATAGCGCATAGCAATGTGACCAGTTTTATTGGTTGTTTAATGCCACTTTCAACAAAATATCAGTTATAATGTATAACATGGTGATCCGTTCTATTGGTGTTTAAGATCACTTTCAACAAGATGTCTGTTATAATGTATAACTTGGTGACAAGCTTTAATAGTGCTTAACGCCACTTTCAACAATAAGTCAGTTAAAATGTATTACATGGTGACCAGTTTTATTGGTTTTTAAAGCAACTTTCAACAATACGTCAGGAATAACGTAAAACCTGGTGATCAGTTTTATTGGTGTTTAATGCCACTTTCAAAATATATGTAAGGTATAACCTATGACATGGTGACCTGTTTTATTGGTGTTTAACTCCACTTTTAACAATATGTCAGCTATAACTGATAGTATGGTGACCACCTTTATTGGTGTTTAATGCCACTTTCAACAATATGTCAGTTAAAACGGATAATGTGGTGACCAGTTTTATTGATATTTAATACATTTCAACAATATGTCAGTTATAATGTATAACATGGTGAACAGTTTTATTGCTGTTTAACGCCACTTTCAAAAATATGTCAGTTATAACGTATATCATGGAGTCCAGTTATATGGGAGTTTAACACCACTTTCAACAATGTGTCAGTTATAATGTATAACATAATGGCCAGTTTTATTGGTGTTTAACATCACTTTCAATAACACGTCTGTCAGTTATAACGTTTAACATGATGGCCAGTTGAATTGGTCCTTGACGCCACTTTCAACAATTTGTCAGTTATAACGTATAACATGGAGTCCAGATTTATTTGTGTTTAGCGCCACTTTCAACAATGTGTCATTTATAATGTATGACATGATGGCCAGTTTCATTCGTGCTTAACGCCACTTTCAACAATATGTTAGTATGAATGTATAACATGGAGGTCAATTTTATTGGTGTTTGGCGCCACTTTCAACAAGATGTAAGTTATAGCATATAACAATGTGACCAGTTATATTTGTGCTTAACGTCACTTTCAACAATCTGTCAGGTATAATGTATAACCTGGTGACAAGTTTTATTAGTGTTTAATGCCATTTTCAACAATGTGTGAGTTATAACGTATCACATGATGGCCATTTTTATTGGTGCTTAACGTCACTTTCAACAATATGTCAGTTATAATGCATAACCTGGTGGCCAGTTTTATTGGTGTTTAATGCAACTATCAACAAGATGTCAGTTATAACGCATAACATGGTAATCAGTTCTATTCGTGTTTACCATCACTTTCAAGAAGATATCTGTTATAATATATAACGTGGTGACAAGCTTTAATAGTGCTTAACGCCACTTTCAAGAATAAGTCAGTTATAAGGTATAACATGGTGACCAGTTTTATTGGTGCTTAGCGCAACTTTCAATAATATGTCAGGTATAATGTAAAACCTGGTGACCAGTTTTATTGGTGCTTAATGCCACTTTCAACAACATGTCAGGCATAAGGTATAACATGGTGACCATTTTTATTGGGTTTTTTCGTCACTTTGAACAATATGTCAATAATAACCTATAACATGGTGACCAGTTTTATTGGTGTTTAATGCCATTTTCAACAATGTGTCAGTTATAATGTATTACATGGTGACCAGTTTTATTGGTGTTTAAAACCACTTTCAACAAAATATCAGTTATAGCGTATAACATGGTGACCAGTTTTATTTGTGTTTAACGACACTTTAAACAATGTGTCAGGTATAACGTATCACATGATGGCCATTTTTATTGGTGTTTAACGTCACTTTCAACAATATGTCAGTTATAATGTATAACATGGTGACCAGTTTTATTGGTGCTTAGCGCAACTTTCAATAATATGTCAGGTATAATGTAAAACCTGGTGACCAGTTTAATTGGTGCTTAATGCCACTTTCAACAACATGTCAGGCATAAGGTATAACATGGTGACCATTTTTATTGGGTTTTTTCGTCACTTTGAACAATATGTCAATAATAACCTATAACATGGTGACCAGTTTTATTGGTGTTTAATGCCATTTTCAACAATGTGTCAGTTATAATGTATTACATGGTGACCAGTTTTATTGGTGTTTAAAACCACTTTCAACAAAATATCAGTTATAGCTATAACATGGTGACCAGTTTTATTTGTGTTTAACGACACTTTCAACAATGTGTCAGGTATAACGTATGACATGTTGGCCAGTTTTATTGGTATTAACGCCACTGTCAACAATATTTTAGGTATGATGTATAATATGGCATTCAGTTTTATTGGTGTTTAACGACACTTTTAACAATGTGTCAGGTATAACGTAGAACATGGCGACCAGTTTTATTGGTGTTTAACGACACTTTCAACAATGTGTCAGGTACATGTATAACGTATAACATGGTGACCAGTTTTATTGGTGTTTAACGACACTTTCAACAATGTGTCAGGTATAGCGTATAACATGGTGACCAGTTTTATTGGTGTTTAACGACACTTTCAACAATGTGTCGGGTATAACGCGGTGACCAGTTTTATTGGTGTTTAACGACACTTTCAACAATGTGTCAGGTATAACGTATAACATGGTGACCAGTTTTATTGGTGTTTAACAACACTTTCAACAATGTGTCAGGTATAACGTACATTTTGTATAACATGGTGACCAGTTTTATTGGTGTTTAACGACACTTTTCAACAATGTGTCAGGTATAACATATGACATGTTCGCCAGTTTTATTGGTATTAACACCTCTGTCAACAATATTTCAGCTATGATGTATAATATGGAATTCAGTTTTATTGGTGTTTAACGACACTTTCAACAATGTATCAGTAATAACATATAACATAGTGACCAGTTTTATTGGTGTTTAATGCCACTTTCAACAATATGTCAGTTATAGCATATAACATGGTGGTGACTTTTATTGGTGTTTAATGCCACTTTCAACAATATGTCAGTTATAACATATAACATGGTGGTGACTTTTATTGGTGCTTAATGCCACTTTCAACAATATATCAGTTATAGCGCATAACCTGGTGACCAGTTTTATTGGTGTTTAATGCCACTTTCAACAATGTGTCAGTTATAATGTATAACATGGTGACCAGTTTTATTGGTGCTTAACGTCACTTTCAACAATACGTCAGGTACAACGTATAAACCTGGTGACCAGATTTGTTGGTGTTGAACACCACTATCAACAATGTCAGTAATAACATATAATCTGGCAACCAGTTTTATTGTTGTTGAAGACCACTTTCAATATGTCAGTTACAGCATGGTGACCAGTTTTATTGGTGCTTAATGCCACTTTCAACAATATGTCAGTTATTACGTATAACACGGTGGCCAGTTTTATTGGTGTTTAACACCACTTTCCACAATATGTCAGTTATAATGTATAACATGGTGACCAGTTTTATTTGGTTTTTTTTGTAATTTTCAACAATATGTCAGTTATAATGTATAAGATGGTGTCAGACCAGTTTTATTGGTGTTTACCGCCACTTTGAACAATGTGTCAGTTATAACAGATAACATGGTGATCAGTTTTATTAGTGTGTAATGCCACTTTCAAAAATATGCCAGATATAATGTATAACCTGGTGACCAGTTTTATTGGTGTTGAATGCCCCTTTCAACAATGTGTCAGTTATAGTGTATAACATGGCGACCAGTTTTATTGGTGCTTAACGTCACTTTCAACAATACGTCAGGTACAACGTATAACCTGGTGACCAATTTTATTGGTGTTGAACAGCACTTTCAACAATGTCAGTAATAACATATAACCTGGCAACCAGTTTTATTGTTGTTGAAGACCACTTTCAATAATATGTCAGCTATAACATGGTGACCAGTTTTATTAGTGCTTAATGCCACTTTCAACAATGTCAGGTATAATAATAAGGTGGTCAGTTTTATTGGTGCTTGACTCCACTTTCAATAATACGTCAGTTAGTGATCAGTGATCAGTTTTATTGGTGCTTAGCACCTCTTTCAACAATATGTCAGTTATAACGTATAACATGGCGACCAGTTTTATTGGTGCTTAATGCCACTTTCAACAAGATGTCAGTTATAGCATATAACATGGTGTCCAGTTTTATTGGTGTTTAATGCCACTTTTAACAATGTCAGGTATAACGTATAACATAGTGATCAGCTTTATTGGTGCTTTATGCCACTTTCAACTAGAGTATACATCTGACAACTAGTAACTGTTTTATCAACTTCACCTTCTGTCGAACAGTTTTATTTGTGGGGGAAACTAGAGTATACATCTGACAACTAGTAACTGTTTTATCAAGTTCACCTTCTGCCTAACAGTTTTAATTGTGGAGGAAACTAGAGTATACATCTGACAATTAGTAACTGTTTTATCAAGTTCACCGTCTGTCTAACAATTTTAATTGTGGAGGAAACTAGAGTATACATCTGACAATTAGTAACTGTTTTATCAAGTTCACCGTCTGTCTAACAGTTTTATTTGTTGAGGAAACTAGAGTATACATCTGACAATTAGTAACTGGTTTATCAAGTTCACCTTCTGTCTAACAGTTTTAATTGTGGAGGAAACTAGAGTATGCATCTGACAACTAGTAACTGTTTTATCAAGTTCACCGTCTGTTTAACTGGAATCAAACTCACAAAATGTAGTGCCATTTTTTTACTGGTTCCTCTAATTATTTTTTATTCAACCTGATAGCATTTTAAAGCCGCACCAAATAAAATTGAGACATTTCATCATAAAAATGGAAACTTTCTTTAAGAATATGAACTTAGGATGAAATTGTCATCGTTCTCAGAATAAAAAATCAATTAAAAAGTCGCTCTGTAAGTTTGAAATAATAATACATAAACTATGACATAATCAGATGTATATCTGGGTAGAAGCGAATGTATTTTTGTATTGTTTATATCGGCATCGCATTTATCAAGAGGGGGTTGGGAATCCCATTCACTGGTAGGGGTGTCATGGTCGTGATCGTATGATAAGTGCAATCAGTGCCTAGCACCATTAAAGTTGTGCGTTCGAACCCCGTTGATGGCTAAGTGTACTCTATTCAACATTATGTAATAAAGTTTGTCAGTTACTTGCGACAGGGCGGTGGTTTTCTCCGGTTTCCTCCACCAATAAAACTGACCGCCACGATATAACTGAAATATTGTTGAAAGTGGCGTTAAGCACAAGAAACCAAAATCATAAACCAACCAACCCATTCACTGGCTTAAACACTGTCACATTTTTTGTGCCCATCTCAAGACCTGGATTCTCACCACAATCACTGTTTAAACATTCTGTTCATAATTGGTGTATAATAAAAGTTTAAACTTTAGATACATGTGTAAAATATAATAAATATAAATAGTATTTAGTTGTTATATCTCTCTTTAGGGAATGACCATTTAACTTGAAAGGCTATGGTTGTTTTCTAAAAAATTATTCTGATTCCCAATGTTGCTGAAAAAAATATTCTGGTGGAGGAAAAACAAATAATCTGATTCAGAGTTTTCACCATACAACCTAATGTTAAATTCTGCCACAAAAAAAAATATTCTAACTCTTGTGTTGTCCGAAAAAAAAATTCTGAACGAAACAAAAAACCATAACCCCCCCCCCCCTTCAAGTTAAATGGTCGGTCCCTTATTGATTTATTAAAACACTATTTATTAAATGTGTGTAAAGATTTAAATGTTATTAGTACAACAAAATGTCAATGCTCGCCACCCATAAAAATATATTGGTATTCCTGTTTCACAAATGCAACTGAAACCTTAATATTAAATTGTCATGTTTTGAATCTTTGAAGTAAAAAAAAGATACATGTAACTTTTGTTTATGCATGGCCCAATAAATTTATATAAAAGTAAAATATACAAATAATTATAAATAATATACATAGAATGACATCTTTTGCAGGTATATCAATTCATACACTTTTAATGTTCAGATTTATCATGCAAACCTACATTATCATTTAAAAAATTAAAATGTCAGGTCTCCAAATAAATCATCCAATTATTACTTGAAAATGTCATTTGTCCATACATGTACCCCCTGTACATACAAAATATGATACAACCAGGATAGATGTACATGTACAAACTTATTTAAGAAATTAAAATGTCGGGTCTTCTAATATATCAAACAATCTTATTTTAAAAATGTCAGTTGTCTAAATTATTACAAAACACCCATTTAAAAAATAAAAATATCAGGAGCCCAAATTATTATACAACCCAATTTAAAAAAGAAAAATGTCAGCCATCTAAATTATTAAACAACCACATTTCAAAATGAAAATGTTGTTAGCTGTCAAATTATTTTAAAACCCCATTTAAAAAATAAAAATGTCAGCTGTCTAAGTTACAATGTATTATACAACTTCATTTAAAAATTAGAAATGTCAGGAATCCAAACAATGAAACATACATTTTTTGTAAAAAAAAGAAAAATATCAGTTTCTAAATTAATATAAATCTCCATTTAATATTTAAAAAAAAGAAAAATGGCAGGTGTCAAAAAGAAACATGTCAGGCGTCCAACATAAATAAGAAAACTTTATATTTTATTAAAGAATATTTACTCTGTATATTTTTGCTCTCCACTGTTTTTCACCTATACCACAACCCACCCATAAGTGTCCCCTCTTCTCAATGTCAAGTGATAAAGGATATTCAATACCCATGTCTTCCATTACTTTACATGTCAATACATCTCCTTGCCCAGATAAAACATGGAGGGCATTTGTATAATGGTCACACACAATAATGTGTCCTGCTGTTGTTGTTACTACATCAGTAGGATGAAATTGTGTAGTAACATTTATCTTAGAATGTCCTGTATATGTCCACCTTAAACCCCCCTCCCTCCCTACAACCACCACCCTCCCAGTAACAATAGATGTCTTGTCAACAACAACTATGTCTTTGTTAGTATTTGTTGTGATATGTCCTGGTATAGTAAACAGACTGTGTTTGTTACTGTCATATTGATAAGTATCTTGTTGTTTACCATCCATACCAAAGATAAGTAGTGCCCTTGTATTTTTGTCTGTAGGTGTGAATAGAGTACCAGGTTCTATGACACCTACTATAATATTATTGTCACTAGTCACATGGATTCCCCAGGGTGACAAGGGTGACACTGAGAATAATGGTATTATTTCTCCTGACTTTGTCAAGAGTTTTATAACTGAACTGTAAAACACAGACAGAAGTATGTCATTGTTTGATGTCAATGTCATGTCACAGATATTACAAGAAATCTGCTTTGTGGTTGTAATGTTGTCATTGTCAATGTTTATTTGTCTGATGACTTTATTAAAATCATTAACCCATGTTGATTTGTCATCAACAGTAATTATTTTGTAGATACCTGATAAATCTGTAGTGTATGAATTAACAACCTCAAAATCAATGTCTGATTGTACTTGTGGTATTTTCATTTTCTGAAGCGATCCAAATAAGCTTGGTATATCATTGACTGTTTCATTCCCAGGAATGAAATGTTTAATTTCAGAAATAATTGGATTAAAATTCAAATCTGACATCATGTTCTCAAATTTTGTAGCTGTTGCAAATATTGTACTTCCTTGGATAGATTTCAAAGCTGCCATGATTTCATCTTGGTGGTGTATAAGTGTCTTTTTGGTTTGGTCGGCCTGTCTCTTCATGTCACAGAATGTCTTTTTAACAGTTTTTCTTTCCAATTCTATTTCATTTTGCAGTTTTTGAGAATGTTTAGTGATTCCATCTATTAATGTTTTTTCTCTTTTTTTAATTGTTATTATTGTTTCATCAAGCAAAGACTCAAATTTAGCTTCACTGATTTGGAATTCTTCAACTTTTGCCTCACAGAGAGTTAAATCTTTACAATATCTTGCCTCCGCTCCTTTAAGTTCATCCAATTTTTCCGAGAGAATTTTTTCAACGGGTTCAAAGTTGTGTTTGTTGTGTTTAGATAAAATACAATCTGTACACACAAGATGATCACAGGTTCTACAGAACAGACATGTCATCTTTGTCCTATGTTCTGTACACGGGATATTGTCCGTTATTATTTTCGGCTGTACATCTTGAAATGGCGATTTAATATCAATAATCTGGTGCTGAATTTTCGTTTGTACATTCAGGTGAATTTCCTTACATCGGTCGCAGATGAACTTATTGCACTCGACACACCTCCACTTAATTTTTATATCAGTTTTACAGAGTTCACAAAGTTTTGGAAATTGAGCTCTTTTAATTGAGCTTGAAAAAGCCATAATAATAAACAGTTAATTTATAATGTATACTTTACTCAAAATTAATCCATTGAATGAAGATCAAATCGTGTCGGCAACAACTTTTTAAACAATGGAAGAGTTTATTTACTTTCACGGGTGGTAATTTTTGTAAACTTTATATTAATTGTAAATTCTGACCTAATAATTTTACTTTCTCTGACTTAGAATGGGAGTTTTTTGTAGTGTTGAAATATTTAAAAAAGAAATAGATATTTTTATATTGTGATATTTTCTTCTGATTTGTATTAATTTCGTCCACCCAGTTATACATAGACTAATCCAAGCTAAAACTTCCTGGATATATACGGGGAATACCCTTAGCCGGATGATTGCGATTTATAAAATTTTGTATAATCATTATGAGTGAAAGTATTAATTCAATACATAAATATATATATCCAGATCGGAAAATGCCAAAATAGTGTGTGTAATGTCATGTAGTGTAAATGAATTGTAATGTCTGTATTGTATGTAAAAATGGAAAATTACAAAACAAAATATTAGAAAACAAATTGCATGTATACATTATCAATATCTCTAGATGTTAAAATATCAGAGGTGCCCACATTAAACTAATACAAACATGAAAAGGAGGGCATGAACACAGACGTAGTCCATGAGTCGATCGGAAAGTGGGGTGTGGGGTGGAAAGTAGGGGACAAGGTCGGAGTGGACCGGAAAGTGGTGAAACTTTGAAAGCAGATCGGAAAGTGGTGCAAACATCAATAGGACCAGAAAGTTGGGAAGGGAAGCTGTTAAAGCTGACAGACAAAAGTAAACACAAAAATATTAAACAAATAAATGGAAAATGAAATCAAATAATAACAAAAAGGATCATTTTGACTTCTAAGCCCCTTGCTACATTGAACATGTGTTGCTTCCATGCTAAAAATACAACTTTTTCTGAATATTTGCTCAAGTAAGTGGGGACAGGCAAAATCATTGCTTTGTGTCATCCCGTCTAATACCACATCCCATCTTCTGTTTTCATATTTCATTCTCAATATAAAATTATTGATTATTTCATCTTCTGTTGTTTGTTTTTTTGGTGACAAAGGAGTGATTGTTTTCCTGATGCCAACTCTGCATATTTTCAGCTATATAACGACGAGAACAAGTTACTTTTCAATGAGATGATGATGAAGTCCGCTTTGAACTAAACCAACACGCTTTGTTGGAATTTTATAGTGCTAATTCAGTGAAACAACAGTCCGCGGGTAGACATGTCGCTCCACTCGGACACATTATTCTGATTCCGAGCCAACCGGTCTTTGCTCATTTCCTTAATGTTGTGTGCTCAGCAGAGAAACAACAAATACCAATGTCATAGTCTTCGGTTTGATCGGTGCTCGAACCCACGATCTACCACACTCGAGGCCAGCACGCTGACCATAACACCAACGATGGGATTCTTAAATTTCTAGATAACTGTGTTATCGTACATCGAAAACTCACAACAGAGTCGAAAACATAAATCTTTCTATAATTGACACAGGTTCAAGTTTGAATGGGACATAATGGAAATAAGGTGCATTAAACCACAGGCGCTTGTGACATTGACGGAATTACCACCCCCTTTTTTACTTTCTGTTTACATATTTACAATAACATGTCAATATTATTTCATCCCTCTTTTCCTTAATTTAACCATAGGAGCTCGTGTCACGGAATTACCCCCCCCCCTTTTTTTTTTTTTACTTTCTGTTTACATATTTATTTTCAATAAAATTTCTTTATTATTTCATCTCTTTTTTTTCTTTATTCAAATTGTTCGTGTCCATATTCATACAATCATATGTTAACATATTAAGAACTTGGAAACCAACAAAACATTGACGAAATAGAAACATTGTGTAGAAACTACTGCTATAAACTACACAACAAGAGACTTGAGGTAGTTAAGATGGTTGCTGACACGTGATTTATTAATCCTGTTATGTAGCTCCTTTAGTTTTATTTTTTTAGATTTTAAAACATTAGTGCTGTATATAGTGAATTATAAACTTTTAAGCAATCATAGATTGCTGTGTTCCTGATAGAGGAAGCTCATACAGAAGAAAGAAGAAGAAGTTGACAGCAATTTACGTGTGTCGACCCTATACTTATTATCCACAAAAATATATATAGGGTCGACACATGTACGAACAAGTTAAATTAAGGAAAAAGAGATGGAATAATAAAGAAATGTTATTGCAAATAAATATGTAAACAGAAAGTTTTAAAAATGTGTGTGTAAAGATGGGGGAAGGGGGGCGTTTATTCCGTATCACTGACACCTGTGTAAAAAAATGTCTGAAAATAACTGAAACTTCCATTATGTTCACGCAATTTAATTTCAAACACTCGTCAGCACTGTTATGTTAATGTAGATTTAGAGTTGTACAAATGAAGGACATGGGAATAATGTGGCCCGACTCCTGGGGTCAATATTTTAACATTGACTTCAATTTAGTCCGAAAATAAAAAAAAAATTGGCTTTATCACCGAATCTGAATTATAAATAACATGAATCAACTATACACAAACTGACCACCACGACATGAGTGAAATATTATTGACAGTGATGTGGGGGGGGGGGGGGGGTTAGAGTTTTTTGTTTCGTTCAGAATTTTTTTTTCGGACAACACAAGAGTTAGAATATTTATTTTTTTTGTCGCTCATAGCGCGAAATGTTTTTCCAGAATTTAACATTAGGTTATATGACAAAAACTCTGAATCAGAATACCTGATCTATTGTTGACAGTGACATTAAACACCAATAAAACTGACCACCACAGTATAACTGATCTATTGTTGACAGTGACATTAAACACCAATAAAACTGACCACCACAGTATAACTGATCTATTGTTGACAGTGGCATTAAACACCAATAAAACTGAGCTATTGTTGACAGTGGCATTAAACACCAAAAAAACTGACCACCACAGTATAACTGATCTATTGTTGACAGTGGCATTAAACACCAATAAAACTGAGCTATTGTTGACAGTGGCATTAAACACCAAAAAAACTGACCACCACAGTATAACTGATCTATTGTTGGCAGTGGCGTTAAACACCAATAAAACTGACCATCAAAGTATAACTGAGCTATTGTTGACAGTGGCACTAAACATCAATAAAACTGACCACCACATTATACTAGTAACTGAACTATTGTTGACAGTGGTGTTAAACACCAATAAAACTGACCACCAAAGTATAGCTGTGCTATTGTAGACAGTGGTGTTAAACACCAATAAAACTGACCACCAGTGTAACTGGGCTATTGTTGAGCGACGTTAAACACCAATAAAACTGACCCCCACAGTATAACAGCTATTGTTGACAGTGGCACTAAACATCAATAAAACTGACCACCACATTATACTAGTAACTGAACTATTGTTGACAGTGGTGTTAAACACCAATAAAACTAACCACCAAAGTATAACTGAGCTATTGTTGACTGGCGTTAAACACCAATAAAACTGACCACCACAGTATTACTCATCTATTGTTGACAGTGGCGTTAAACACCAATAAAACCGACCATCACAGTATAACCGAGCTATTGTTGACAGTGGCACTAAACATCAATAAAACTGACCACCACAGTATTACTAAACTATTGTTGACAGTGGTGATAAACACCAATAAAACTGACCACCACAGTATAATTAAGCTATTGTTGACAGTGGCGTTAAACACCAATAAAGCAGACCACCACAGTATAACTGAGCTATTGTAGACAGTGGTGTTAAACACCAATAAAACTGAACACCACAGTATATCTGATCTATTGTTGACAGTGGTGTTAAACAACAATAGCACTGACCGCCACAGTATAACTGAGCTATTGTTGACAGTGGTGTTAAACACCAATAAAACTGACCACCACTGTATAACTGATCTATTGTTGACTTGACAGTGGTGCTAAACACCAATAAAACTGAGCACCACAGTATAACTGTGCTGTTGTTGACTGGTGTTAAACAACAATAAAACCTACCACCACAGTATAATAGATCTATTGTTGACACTGGTGTTTAACACCAATAAAACTGACCACCACAGAATAGCTGATCTATTGAGTGGTGTTAAACAACAATAAAACTGACCACAGTATAACTGAGCTATTGTTTACAGTGGTGTTAAAACACCAATAAAACTGACCACCACAGTATAACAGCTATTGTTTACAGTGGTGTTTAACACCAATAAAACTGACCACCAGTGTAACTGAGCTATTGTTCACAGTGGTGTTAAACACCAACTAGAGGCTCAGTGGGCTGAACCTATGTCGCTCACTTTTCATTCTACTTTGAGGAAACTTAATACAGAACCTTCCATAGGTGCTTCCCACCAAATTTCTGTTCATTTTGGCATTGCAGTTTCAGAGATTTTTAGAAATTGGCCAATCTAAAACAAGAATTGCCTGTGGCAGCCATGTTTGTTAATGGATCAAAACGAAATGAACAATCTCTATTGAGGAGCTTTGGCCAAGTGGCTTCAGAGGAAAAGCTGTTTTAGAAATCGACCAATAAGAAACAAGAATTGCCTATGATGGCCATGTTTGTTAACGGATCAAAACGGAATGAGCAATTCCCATAGAGGACCTTCCATAGATGCTTCCTACCACGTTTCAGAGTAGAAGATTTTTAGAAATTGACCAATCAAAGACAATAATTGCCTGTGGCGGCCATGTTGATCGGGACAAAATGAGTAATCCTTATAGAGAACCTTCCATAGATGCTTCCTACCAAGTTTCTGTTCATTTGGCAAAGCGGTTTCAGAGAAGACTTTTAGAAATCAACCAATTAGAAACAAGAATTGCCTATGGCAGCCATATTTGTCATAGGATCGGGACGAAATGAGCATTCTTTATAGAGGACCTCCCATAGATGCATCCTACCAAGTTTCGGTTCATTTGGCAAAGCGGTTTCAGAGGAGAAGATTTTTTAGAAATCATCCAATCAGAAACAAGAATTGTCTATGGTGGCCATATTTGGTAACGGATAGGGATGAAATGAGCAATCACAACAGAGGACTTTCCATAGATGCTTCCTACCAAGTTTCGGTTCATTTGGCCCAACGGTTTCAGAGGAGAAGAATCAAATTTTTTCAATAGCTTTCTATTTTTTACTGATTTTTTTCACTAATTTTCAAGTTTGATAAGCAGTAACGGCCATGTTTGATGGCGGTCGGGGTCATCATTCATGGTCTGAAAGAGAATTATATATGCATTGTTCCTTTATAGTTTGGTAGCAACATTGCTCTTTACAATATTTAAAGAATTTAAAAAATCAATTTTTTGTAACGATAGCAGCCATTTTTCATAAGCGACCAGGGTTAGCAACCATAAGTCTGAAAGTGGATCATATATGCATCATTTCCATAAAGTTGGTGGCAACTGACTTTTTACCAGATTTTAAAATATGTTTTTTGACAATAATTTTCTATTTTTTGTAACAATGACGGCCACGTTGGATGACAAAATTTTGAAAGAAGACCACATATGCATTCTTTCCATATGGTTCGATTGCATTTGATTCTTTACGGGATTTTAAAATAATTTTTTAATGAATTTTTTCACTAATTTTCTATTTATAGTAACGATGGTGGCCATGTTTGATGGGGGATGGGGTCCTCAACCATAATTCTGAAAGAATATTACATATATGTATCAAATTTAATTGCAATATACTTTAAAGGATTTTTCTGGATTTTTTTTAATTGATTTTTTTGCTGATTTTACCTGTTCTATTTATACACATGGCGGCCATGATGGTTGGTCAGCAGGGTCATCGGACATAACTTTTAAAGGGAACCCCCTAAGGATGATTCAGGCCAAGTTTGGTTTAAATTGGCCCAGTGGTTTCAGAGGAGAAGATTTTTTAAAAAGTTTATAGACGGACGACAGACGCCAATAGCTCATACAGGTGAGCTAAAAATTGCAGTGTAGGTAGATCTTGACAGGCTGAACATGTTTGCAGCTTAAATTTAACATCTATCTCTTATAGTTTTTGAAATATAAGACGAAAAGTATTAAAATGTTGAAAATTTGATGAAAAAAGGGTAATAACTCCAAGATGGGTAATCAAATTTACTTCAAAATTGCAGGTTAGGTAGATCTTGCTGTGCTGATCATTTTTACCCCATGTCAGATTTCTGTTTTTATTAACGGTTTTTGAGTTATTACCCAAAATTTGCAATTTTACCCCTATGTTCTATTTATAGACATGGTGGCCATGATGGTTGGTCGGCAGGGTCATCGGACATAACTTTTAAAGGGAACCCCCTAAGGATGATTCAGGCAAGTTTGGTTTAAATTGGCCCAATGGTTTCAGAGGAGAATATTTTTGAAAAAGTTTAGACGGACGACGGACGTCAAGTGATGGCAATACCTCACATGACCCTTTGGGTCAGGTGAGCTAATAAAACTGACCACCACAGAATAGCTGATCTATTGTTGACAGTGGTGTTAAACAACAATAAAACTGACCACCACAGTATAACTGAGCTATTGTTTACAGTGGTGTTAAACACCAATAAAACTGACCACCACAGTGTAACTGAGCTATTGTTCACAGTATTGTTAAACACCAATAAAACTGACTACTATGGTATGTATAACTGAGCTTTTGTTGACAGTAGTGTTAAACACCAATAATACTGACCACCACAGTATAACTGAGCTATTGTTGACACCAATAACATATCAACAAGAATTTTTCCATAAGTTTGTTTTCCCATTTTATTTCTTCACAAATTTATTGTAACATTTTAACAAATACAACAAGCAAAATTATAAATGTAAATATACATAACATATAATGTACTGTACACATAGTACTGAACATACATACACAATAATAAAAGATTGTACATAATATTATGTATTGTACATAACATCACGTCATGTACACACAGTACATACACAACAATATGTGACTGCACATACCATTATGCCTTGTACACACAGTAATGTACATACACAAAAATAAGATTGTTAATAACATTATGTTACTATGTGACTGTACATAACATTTTTCAACTGTTTTTGCCAAATAAAGTTACATTATATAGACTTATATCTTTTCCATATTCCCTTAAATTCTGACGAAATATGAAATAGAAAACTGCTTAAGCAGTACTTACATATGAAACCACTGACAAAAGCAATTAAAATATCCTCGTCCTTACCAAAAGTATACAATATATTTAACAATCTGATCTTATACTCTACAGCTAGACTGAAGCATGCCCACATCCCCACCCCCAACATTTGAAAACCAGAGGTTCAAGTACATACAGTAATTTGTGTCTGTAAGACAATAATGACGCCCCCCGCGAGTTCTACTATATACATATACATTAATTTACATATGCCAAAATACATAAAATTGGATTTTATGCTCAAACAATACATAGCAAAATTATGACCAACAGGCTTTAAATTTGTATGCAAAAACCTGTCTAGATATAAAATGCCACACTGTCGGACCTGTTCCAATATTCAAGCTATCCAAGAAATTAAATGTCACATTGTCGCAACAGTTCTAATGTTCAGAATACACAAAAAAAAAAGACTAGTACAAGTACTGGATAACAATGTTAACCTGTATTTAATTTGTAAAAAAAGAAATGTAGAAAAATGATGACTATAATGAACAAACATGGATTAAAAGACCAATCTATTCAATGTACATGATTTGTGAAAAAAAGAAGCTAGATGGGTGCTTAATGTCACTTTCAGTAATATTTCAGTTATATCGTTGCGGTCAGTTTTTTTAGTGGAGGAGACCGGAGTACTTGAGAAAACCACTGATCTGTCCCAAGTCACTCACAAACTTATCACATAATGTTGTATCGAGTACACTTTGCCATGAATGAGGTTCGAACTCACAACTTTAGTGGTGATAGGCACTGATTACACAGGTAGTTGTAAATGCAACTACCATACGATCATGACCACGACGCCCCACCCCCAAAAAAAGTTATATGTTCTCTGTTCCTTTCAATCAAATCTTCAAAATATATCATTTTACACGAGCCAATGTACAAGTTCACCAATCATCAATCCCTGGTGGTGGAGGTTGACTACGTCTGGGGGTAGGGGGTGTTTGTGTTGGAGTGAATTTGACAATATCTATCCCAGGGGGTAATGGGGGTGGCTGTAAAGGAGGGAGCTTTGGCAGACCAACTGATTTAATCTCTGATGCAGCTTTTTGAGCCAAGACCTGAGGAGGAGGGACAGGAACTTTATCAGCTAATCTTGGTGGTGGTGGAATTTTCTTCTCCATATTCTGCCGCTGATCAACATCCTGTGGGATAGAAGGATCTGGGTGTTTTTTGCTATGATCTTGATCTTTATTATCGCTCCTTCTGTGATCTCTATCACGATGTCTATGATCTTCTTCATGACGAGAATGATGTCTATCCTCATCACGTCTTCTTCGCTTCGATTTTCTGTGTGATGAGTCGTCATGCCTACTACGTCTGCGAATATCGGAACTTCGATCTCGATCATGTGATCCTCTTCTGTGGCCATGTTTGTTCTGACTAACTCGAAAATCTTGGTCCTCGGTAACATTAAGAAAATTGTCTTTTGGAATATCTTTTGGGGGCATATCTCTACGTCTATAATCCTGATCTAACGGTGAACAGAAATTACGTAGATCGCTGTCTTCAGATGGCAACTGTAAGTCTGATCCAAACAAAGGGTCTGGAGTAAAGCGACCTCCTTTTCTATGATCAATGTCCTCTGGCCATATTGTTGGAGGAGCAGACAGAGGCTTATTAACAGAATGACGCATATCAACATCCATTATCCTCAAATCTTGATCCTGTCTGAGATCCAAGTCTTGTGGCACAGGCTCTTCAGTTCTCCAATCTGCATCAGCTAGATCACGTAATTCACGATCCAATTCATTTTCGGGCTCACCCTCCAACTTTTTCAAATTCAGATTTTTTGAGGGTGTTACTTCAACATCAAATAAACTGGGTATGGGCTTGTTTACCACCTGCTGAGGTTGTACCATAGGTACGGACGGTGGCAGGACCATGGTGGCCGCCTGAGGCATCATTCCAGTTGCCACTTGAGGTGTTAGGACAGGTGTTGGTAGTAATGCTGGTTTGGTGCATGGAATAGAACCCAAAATGCCTGGTCCAGTAGGATTCTGAAAAGGAGGTCCAGTCACCGGCCCACTGATAGGAACATTTGGAACATTTGGTCCAACAACAGGAGACATAGGAGGGACTATCATAGACTCATTTTGTTTCTCCATCAATCTCCTAAACGAGGCATCCAAGATGGCCTTACTTATGGGATCTTTTGCCTCCAACACAATTTCTGGAGCAGGCCGATCTTTTTTGCCTTTTTTCTTTTTCTTCTTCTTTTTCTTTCCCTTTTTACCACTCTCTTCCTCTTCTTCTGATATTTCTTCTTCTTCTGGATCATGGTCAGGAGGGGGAGGGGGAGGTTCATCTGGCAGTGGTGGTGGAACATCTGGTTCTTCAGGTAATGGAGGATATTGTAAAGGTGCTATATTTGCTGAGTCTTGAGATTCCTCACTTGATGAAGACATCACTGATGAAGGTCTTGTATCATTATCACCATCCTCTATTGAGGGCCCAGCAGACATTTCCTCATTTTCACTATCAGAATCACCATAATCAAAATCAAGCAATGATACATTAAACTTATTTTTCCCTTCTTCCATCTTTTCTACGATCAGACTTGATTCTGTGTCAACATTTTTTTCTCTCGTATCAATGTTAGTTTTCAAAGTCTGTAGAAATGTTTCACTGACAGACTTTGTACTTTTTGCTTCTTGTTCGTCAGATTTAACTTCGGGAGGCTCCTCCTCTTTAACTTCTGATTTAACGGGGTCTGCCTCCTCATATTTAGTCACATGACTGTAACTACCAGGAATGCTAGAAAATAACGATTTTAATGCTTCTGGCATTGTTGACATTTTTTCTGATTGTACTGCAACTTCATGAGGAAAAAGTCCTGGTGTTTTTGTAACATTTGACGGTGGCTCTGAAGAAGAAGATAATGCACCTGACGTTGACGCTGTCGTCTCGTCAATTATTGCTGCATCAGAAGATGTCAATAGATCATCATTTTCCGATGATTTCACACCCTGCTGAGAAGCTGATATGGCAGCACGTTTAGGAGCCGAGACTAGTGTTTTTGATATCTGACTGATGGCTGTCATAGCATTTGCAACAGCAACCAATGGAAGAGCAGCTTCCTGGACAGATTTCCCAGCATGCTTCAATTCAATCAATTTTTTCTGCTCACACACTCGTTGTGTTAATTCTAACAAAATTTTTTGCTTATCTGTGACTGTTGCCATTGGAGTCAACCCTTCTGTAATGAATTCATTTGCTTCTGCAGCATTAGACGACAATTTCAACTTATCCATCATTTGTGAAACTAGAGTAGCGGCCCCTCGCAATGGCTTGATTGATGATGTGCCTGGACTAGATGATGGTGAAGGCCTTTTAATAGGTGCTGGCTTTTTAAACACTGCAGTATCACTGGGATCATACGGTTTTGAATCCACTGTGGGTTTCTCAGGGTCATATGGTTCTGGTTCTTCTGAAAATACAAAGGAAAGTGTTTGAAACCTAGACATTTGATCGTGGAATTTTATACCAAGGAGGAGAGTATAATCATGTCAAATTCTGATCTGTTTTACAATTGTAAGAGGGGCTGTCATGGCCATGATCATATACTGACAAACTTTATCACATAATGTTGTACCCCTCACCCTGATTGAGATTCGAACTCACAACATCAGTGGCGATAGGCACTGATTGCATAGGTAGTTGTATATCCAACTACTATACGATCACGACAACATGACGCACCCTCATTAATAAGAGTAGTATTGAGGTCACGGTGACATTCAGATGGCTCACATGTGTATTCAATCTACCCTCTATTTACAACATAATCATGAATGCTTGACAACTGTTATATTAAATGTGTAAGTCAACCAATGAACAATAGAAATGAGGTCACAATTAGGTGACATTCAGATGGCTCACATGTGTATTGAATCTACTCTCTATTTACAACATAATCATGAATGTTTGACAACTGTTATATTAAATGTGTAAGTCAACCAATGGACAATAGAAATGAGGTCACAATTAGGTGACATTCAGATGGCTCACATGTGTATTGAATCTACTCTCTATTTACAACATAATCATGAATGTTTGACAACTGTTATATTAAATGTGTAAGTCAACCAATGGACAATAGAAATGAGGTCACAATTAGGTGACATTCAAACGGCTCACATGTGTATTGAATCTACCCTCTATTTACAACATAATCATGAATGTTTGACAACTGTTATATTAAATGTGTAAGTCAACCAATGGACAATAGAAATGAGGTCACAATTAGGTGACATTCAGACGGCTCACATGTGTATTGAATCTACCCTCTATTTACAACATAATCATGAATGTTTGACAACTGTTATATTAAATGTGTAAGTCAACCAATGGACAATAGAAATGAGGTCACAATTAGGTGACATTCAGACGGCTCACATGTGTATTGAATCTACCCTCTATTTACAACATAATCATGAATGTTTGACAACTGTTATATTAAATGTGTAAGTCAACCAATGGACAATAGAAATGAGGTCACAATTAGGTGACATTCAGACGGCTCACATGTGTATTGAATCTACCCTCTATTTACAACATAATCATGAATGTTTGACAACTGTTATATTAAATGTGTAAGTCAACCAATGGACAATAGAAATGAGGTCACAATTAGGTGACATTCAGACGGCTCACATGTGTATTGAATCTACCCTCTATTTACAACATAATCATGAATGTTTGACAACTGTTATATTAAATGTGTAAGTCAACCAATGGACAATAGAAATGAGGTCACAATTAGGTGACATTCAGACGGCTCACATGTGTATTGAATCTACCCTCTATTTACAACATAATCATGAATGTTTGACAACTGTTATATTAAATGTGTAAGTCAACCAATGGACAATAGAAATGAGGTCACAATTAGGTGACATTCAGACGGCTCACATGTGTATTGAATCTACCCTCTATTTACAACATAATCATGAATGTTTGACAACTGTTATATTAAATGTGTAAGTCAACCAATGGACAATAGAAATGAGGTCACAATTAGGTGACATTCAGACGGCTCACATGTGTATTGAATCTACCCTCTATTTACAACATAATCATGAATGTTTGACAACTGTTATATTAAATGTGTAAGTCAACCAATGGACAATAGAAATGAGGTCACAATTAGGTGACATTCAGACGGCTCACATGTGTATTGAATCTACCCTCTATTTACAACATAATCATGAATGTTTGACAACTGTTATATTAAATGTTTAAGTCAACCAATGGACAATAGAAATGAGGTAGTGATCAATATGAAGTATACAGGCATGATACACAAGAAAATGTGAGGACCAATTATTGACCTTTGATTGATTGATTGATTTATTGTGTTTATCTCCACTTTCAGCCATATTTCAGCTATATCATGGCGACCAGTTTTAATGGTGGAAGAAGCCGAAGTACCCAGAGAGAACTACCGACCATGGGCAAGCAACTGGTAAACTGTATCACTTGCGGCTGCGAGTCAAGTGTACCCTTTTTGTAATTTACAAAGCCAGGCGTATTGGTGATAGGCTTGTATGAGTTGTATGAGTTGTTAGGTAATCCAACTACCTAACTCACTGAGCCACCAGGGCCCTTATTGACCTTTGATGTATGGGTACCGGTATTAAGATACAAACCTAAACACCAAAACTTTATATTGCCAACACTAAAATAAACATAATTTAAGAAATAATTCATGGAAGGCATAATTTATGAAGTAATTTTCAACTTTTGTGTTAAACTATGAAGTGATTTTCAACTTTTGTGTTAAACTATGAAGTAATTTTCAACTTTTGTGTTAAACTATGGAGTGATTTTCAACTTTTGTGTTAAACTATGAAGTGATTTTCAACTTTTGTGTTAAACTATGAAGTGATTTTCAACTTTTGTGTTAAACTATGAAGTGATTTTCAACTTTTGTGTTAAAACTATGAAGTAATTTTCAACTTTTGTGTTAAACTATGAAGTGATTTTCAACTTTTGTGTTAAACTATGAAGTGATTTTCAACTTTTGTGTTAAACTATGAAGTGATTTTCAACTTTTGTTTTAAACTATGAAGTGATTTTCAACTTTTGTGTTAAACTATGAAGTGATTTTCAACTTTTGTGTTAAAACTATGAAGTAATTTTCAACTTTTGTGTTAAACTATGAAGTGATTTTCAACTTTTGTGTTAAACTATGAAGTGATTTTCAACTTTTGTGTTAAACTATGAAGTGATTTTCAACTTTTGTGTTAAACTATGAAGTGATTTTCAACTTTTGTGTTAAACTATGAAGTAATTTTCAACTTTTTTGTTAAACTATGAAGTGATTTTCAACTTTTGTGTTAAACTATGAAGTGATTTTCAACTTTTGTGTTAAACTATGAAGTAATTTTCAACTTTTTTGTTAAACTATGAAGTGATTTTCAACTTTTGTGTTAAACTATGAAGTGATTTTCAACTTTTGTGTTAAACTATGAAGTGATTTTCAACTTTTGTGTTAAACTATGAAGTGATTTTCAACTTTTGTGTTAAACTATGAAGTGATTTTCAACTTTTGTGTTAAACTATGAAGTAATTTTCAACTTTTGTGTTAAACTATGGAGTGATTTTCAACTTTTGTGTTAAACTATGAAGTGATTTTCAACTTTTGTGTTAAACTATGAAGTGATTTTCAACTTTTGTGTTAAACTATGAAGTGATTTTCAACTTTTGTGTTAAAACTATGAAGTAATTTTCAACTTTTGTGTTAAACTATGAAGTGATTTTCAACTTTTGTGTTAAACTATGAAGTGATTTTCAACTTTTGTGTTAAACTATGAAGTGATTTTCAACTTTTGTGCTAAACTATGAAGTAATTTTCAACTTTTGTGTTAAACTATGAAGTGATTTTCAACTTTTGTGTTAAACTATGAAGTGATTTTCAACTTTTGTGCTAAACTATGAAGTAATTTTCAACTTTTGTGCTAAACTATGAAGTAATTTTCAACTTTTGTGTTAAACTATGAAGTGATTTTCAACTTTTGTGTTAAACTATGAAGTGATTTTTTTTTCAACTTTTGTGTTAACTCTATGAAGTGATTTTCAACTTTTGTGTTAAACTATGAAGTGATTTTCAACTTTTGTGTTAAACTAGGAAGTGATTTTCAACTTTTGTGTTAAACTAGGAAGTGATTTTCAACTTTTGTGTTAAACTATGAAGTGATTTTCAACTTTTGTGTTAAACTATGAAGTGATTTTCAACTTTTGTGTTAAACTATGAAGTGATTTTCAACTTTTGTGTTAAACTATGAAGTGATTTTCAACTTTTGTGTTAAACTATGAAGTGATTTTTTTCAACTTTTGTGTTAAACTATGAAGTGATTTTCAACTTTTGTGTTAAACTATGAAGTGATTTTCAACTTTTGTGCTAAACTATGAAGTAATTTTCAACTTTTGTGTTAAACTATGAAGTGATTTTCAACTTTTGTGTTAAACTATGAAGTGATTTTCAACTTTTGTGCTAAACTATGAAGTAATTTTCAACTTTTGTGCTAAACTATGAAGTAATTTTCAACTTTTGTGTTAAACTATGAAGTGATTTTCAACTTTTGTGTTAAACTATGAAGTGATTTTTTTTTCAACTTTTGTGTTAACTCTATGAAGTGATTTTCAACTTTTGTGTTAAACTATGAAGTGATTTTCAACTTTTGTGTTAAACTAGGAAGTGATTTTCAACTTTTGTGTTAAACTAGGAAGTGATTTTCAACTTTTGTGTTAAACTATGAAGTGATTTTCAACTTTTGTGTTAAACTATGAAGTGATTTTCAACTTTTGTGTTAAACTATGAAGTGATTTTCAACTTTTGTGTTAAACTAGGAAGTGATTTTCAACTTTTGTGTTAAACTATGAAGTGATTTTCAACTTTTGTGTTAAACTATGAAGTGATTTTCAACTTTTGTGTTAAACTATGAAGTGATTTTCAACTTTTGTGTTAAACTATGAAGTGATTTTCAACTTTTGTGTTAAACTATGAAGTGATTTTCAACTTTTGTGCTAAACTATGAAGTAATTTTCAACTTTTGTGTTAAACTATGAAGTGATTTTCAACTTTTGTGTTAAACTATGAAGTGATTTTTTTTTCAACTTTTGTGTTAAACTAGGAAGTGATTTTCAACTTTTGTGTTAAACTATGAAGTGATTTTCAACTTTTGTGTTAAATTATGAAGTGATTTTCAACTTTTTTGTTAAACTATGAAGTGATTTTCAACTTTTGTGTTAAACTATGAAGTGATTTCCAACTTTTGTGTTAAACTATGAAGTGATTTTCAACTTTTGTGTTAAACTATGAAGTGATTTTCAACTTTTGTGTTAAACTATGAAGTGATTTTCAACTTTTGTGCTAAACTATGAAGTAATTTTCAACTTTTGTGTTAAACTATGAAGTGATTTTCAACTTTTGTGTTAAACTATGAAGTAATTTTCAACTTTTGTGTTAAACTATGGAGTGATTTTCAACTTTTGTGTTAAATTATGAAGTGATTTTCAACTTTTGTTTTAAACTATGAAGTGATTTTCAACTTTTGTGTTAAACTATGAAGTGATTTTCAACTTTTGTGTTAAACTATGAAGTAATTTTCAACTTTTGTGTTAAACTATGAAGTGATTTTCAACTTTTGTGTTAAACTATGAAGTGATTTTCAACTTTTGTGTTAAACTATGAAGTGATTTTCAACTTTTGTGTTAAAACTATGAAGTGATTTTCAACTTTTGTGTTAAACTATGAAGTGATTTTCAACTTTTGTGTTAAACTATGAAGTAATTTTCAACTTTTTTGTTAAACTATGAAGTGATTTTCAACTTTTGTGTTAAACTATGAAGTGATTTCCAACTTTTGTGTTAAACTATGAAGTGATTTTCAACTTTTGTGTTAAACTATGAAGTGATTTTCAACTTTTGTGTTAAACTATGAAGTGATTTTCAACTTTTGTGCTAAACTATGAAGTAATTTTCAACTTTTGTGTTAAACTATGAAGTGATTTTCAACTTTTGTGTTAAACTATGAAGTGATTTTTTTTTCAACTTTTGTGTTAAACTAGGAAGTGATTTTCAACTTTTGTGTTAAACTATGAAGTGATTTTCAACTTTTGTGTTAAATTATGAAGTGATTTTCAACTTTTGTGTTAAATTATGAAGTGATTTTCAACTTGTGTGTTAAACTATGAAGTAATTTTCAACTTTTGTGTTAAACTATGAAGTGATTTTCAACTTTTGTGTTAAACTATGAAGTGATTTTTTTTCAACTTTTGTGTTAAACTCTATGAAGTGATTTTCAACTTTTGTGTTAAACTATGAAGTGATTTTCAACTTTTGTGTTAAACTATGAAGTGATTTTCAACTTTTGTGTTAAACTATGAAGTGATTTTTTTCAACTTTTGTGTTAAACTATGAAGTGATTTTCAACTTTTGTGTTAAACTATGAAGTGATTTTTTTCAACTTTTGTGTTAAACTATGAAGTTATTTTCAACTTTTGTGTTAAACTATGAAGTGATTTTTTTCAACTTTTGTGTTAAACTATGAAGTGATTTTCAACTTTTGTGTTAACCTATGAAGTGATTTTCAACTTTTGTGTTAAATCATGAAGTGATATTTTTCAACTTTTGTATTAAACTATGAAGTATTTTTTTTCATGTTTTGTGTTAAACCTTGGAGTAAGTTTCAACTTTTATGTAAATCTGTGGAGTGATTTTCAGGCAAGGTATATAAATATTATACATGTATATAATTTTTTTTTTTAGATGTAAGCAAATTAGTCAATTCACAACATATACCCACCAACAACGGAATCCGAGCCATACACCTCCACAATGGGATCCCCAGCACTAGAATTCCCTCTTATGGTAGGTGAAGTAGTCATGGTAATAGAGGAAGCTGTCGTCACAGTAGTTGAAGCTGCAGATTTTTTAGCATGAGATTTCTTCAAATCGATACCTTTCTTTTCAATCTTTGCAACCTTCGCAGGTGGTCCGTAAGATTTTTGCCCAGGAGGGGTATAAGGACGTTTTTCCTGAAATCTAACTTTCTGAACTTGATCATGCTTGTGTTTTTGCTTTGAATCAAGTTCCACACCGTGAGCTTTCAGTTTCTGTCGTACAATTACCGCCAACAACATGTGAGGACGATTCTTTTCTAAACCTGAAATCATGAATATTTATATATTGAAATCATGAATGCTTAATATTGAAATCATGAATATTTAATATTAAAATCATGAATATTTAATATTGAAATCATGAATATTTAATATTAAAATAAATCTTTTTAAAATTCTGTTCAGACGAGTGGTTCGGGTTAGAGTAATGGTGATTACCACCACTTTCAACAATATTTCAGCCATATCGTGGAGGTCAGTTTTATTGGTGGAGGCAACTGGAGTACTGATCTGCCCCAAGCCACTAACAAACTTTATCACATAATGTTGTATCGAGTACATCTCTCCATGAACAGGGTTCAAAACTCACGACTTCAGTGGTGATAGCACCGATTGCTTAGGTAGTAAATCCAACTACAATGCGATCACGACCATGACGGCCCCTGACGAGTGGTTTGTGTTGTGAATAATGTGATTGTCGACCAACACAATCCATTTTTTTTCTTAATGCTATTTAAAGTTCAACTAAAACAATACGTTTTATAACTAGTTCTTGTCAAGGGACGCATGAGCGAATTAGATTTCAGAAAGTGTTAAAGACATTTAATTGGTCAGATTCTATGTAGCAAAACACATGTCCTGTCATATTGACAGTTCCGTTTTTTCATTTCAAAAAGGAATATTTTTGTATCTCAAGGAGATATTTTATATGAATTTATAGGGTTAAATATACTTATCAGTAATTTATATATTTTTGGTGTAGTTTATGGTTTATGGTGTTTAATGCCACTTTCAACAATATTCCAGGTGACAATGGAAGAAGATGACACAATATAATTGATACAACTGAAATATTATCCAATCATATTACAACAAACCTTTAATCTTACCCTGTTCAACAAATGGCTTGATGACGGATGGAATTTTACTGTGTGATGCTAGTGGCAGAATGTAGAAATCTTTTATGTATTTTGAGACACTCCCTACCACGCCACACCTAGAACGGCTGTTTAGATAGGAGTACAGATTAATGTACGACGTCTTCTCTTCATTTGGTCCAGGGATAAACCGTAACACTATGATGTCCTGAAATAAATATATAACATTTTACTAGGGTCGAAATAAAAACACCTAATAAAAATACGACACAAGGGTGACGATATATGTATCACAATACATTTACTAAGTGGTCTTTTTGAGTGGTGGCTGTCGTGGTCATAATCGTATGGTAGTTGGATTTACAACTATCTGTGCAATCAGTGCCCATCACGACTAAAGTCGTGAGTTTGAACACTGTTCATGGCAAGGTGTACTCGATACAACATTATGTGATAAAGTTTGTCAGTGACTTGTGACAGGTTGGTGGTTCTCTCCGGTTTCCTCAACCAATTAAACTGACCGCCACGATTATATTGATATAACTGAAATATTGTTGAAAGTGGCATTAAACACCATAAACCAAACCAAACCATCTTATTGAGTGGAAGTGAATCTCTGCAGGTTTCTTATTTGTTTATATACATGTATGTGTTGCCATTGGAGATCCAGTTATTACTTGTTTATATACATGTATGTGTTGCCATTGGAGATCCAGTTATTACTTGGGGATGGTTGGGATCCCATTAACCGGTTTAACCCTGCCACATTGTTGTGCCTGTCCCAAGCCAGGACCTGTATTTTCAATGTCATATGTTGTGGTCTTCTTTTGTGTTCCATGAGTGAAGGTCAGAGGTCATCGTTCGTTTTATTGATATTGGTGGAATTGTTGACCATCACTGCTTAGAGGTGATCGTTCTTTTTATTGATATTGCTAGAATCGTTGACCATCACTGTTTAGAGGTGATTGTTAGTTTTGTTAATATTGCTAGAATCGTTGACCATCACTGTTTAGAGGTCATCGTTCATTTTATTGATATTGCTAGAATTGTTGATCATCACTGTTTAGAGGTGATCGTTTGTTTTATTGATATTGCTAGAATTGTTGACCATCACTGTTTAGAGGTGATCGTTCTTTTTATTGATATTGCTAGAATCGTTGACCATCACTGTTTAGAGGTCATCGTTCATTTTATTGATATTGCTAGAATTGTTGACCACTGTTTAGAGGTGATCGTTCATTTTATTGATATTGGTAGAATCGTTCACCATCACTGTTTAGAGGTCATCGTTCATTTTATTGATATTGGTAGAATCGTTGATCATCACTGTTTAGAGGTGATCGTTCGTTTTATTAATATTGCTAGAATCGTTGACCATCACTGTTTAGAGGTGATTGTTAGTTTTGTTAATATTGCTAGAATCGTTGACCATCACTGTTTAGAGGTCATCGTTCATTTTATTGATATTGCTAGAATTGTTGATCATCACTGTTTAGAGGTGATCGTTTGTTTTATTGATATTGGTAGAATCGTTGACCATCACTGTTTAGAGGTCATCGTTCACTTTATTGATATTGCTAGAATCGTTGACCATCACTGTTTAGAGGTGATCGTTCTTTTTATTGATATTGGTAGAATCGTTGACCATCACTGTTTAGAGGTGACGATTGCTTGTTTTATTGATATTGCTAGAATCGTTTATCATCACTGTTTAGAGGTGACGATTGTTTGTTTTATTGATATTGGTGGAATTGTTGATCATCACTGATCAAACTTTCTTTTCCTTAAAGGTATTAATTGAACATTTTGTAGGTCTTACAGCAATGTAAAGTTAATATCTTTAGTTATTTTTATGTACATTGTGATCGATCAGTGTTGTAAAAAATGCTGAGTCGTAATATTAAACTTAATATGCATTCAAACCTGTAGTAAGAAGTCATCTTTGGGACAAATAACTAGAGGCTCAGTGGGCTGAGCCTGTGTCACTCACCTTTCATTCTGCTTTGAGGAAACTTAATACAGAACCTCCCATAGATGCTTCCCACCAAGTTTCGGTCATTTGGCTAAGCAGTTACAGAGAAGAAGATATTTAGAAGTCAATCCATCAGAAACAAGAATGGCCTGTGGCGGCCATGTTTATTAACGGATCGGAACTAAATGAGCAATCTTTATAGATGACCTCTAAAGGATGCTTCCTACCAAGTTTCGATTCATTTGGCAAAGTGGTTTCAGAGAAGAAGATTTTTTAGAAATCAACTAATCAGAAACAAGAATTGCCTTTGGTGGCCATATTTGTTATTGGATCAGAACTAAATGAGCATTCTTTATAGAGGACATGATATAGATGCTTCCTACCAAGTATCAGTTCATTTGGCCAAGCGGTTTCAGAGAAGAAGATTTTTTTAAATCAGCCAATCAGAAACAAGAATTGCCTATGGCGGCCATGTTTGTCAATGGATCGGAATTAAATGAACAATCCCTATAGAGGACCTTCCAATGATGCTTCCTACCAAGTATCGGTTCATTTGGCAAAGCGGCTTGACAGGAGTAGATTTTTAGAAATCAACCAATCAGAAACAAAAATTGCCTGTGGTAGCTATGTTTGTAAACGGATCGGAACTAAATGAGCAATCTTTATAAAGGACCTTCCAAGGATGCTTCCTACCAAATTTCGATTCTATTGGCCAAGCGGTTACAGAGGAGAATATTTTTTAGAAATCAACCAATCAGAAACAAGAATTGTCTGTGGCGGCCATGTTTGATAATGGATCGGGATGAAACAAGCAATCTTTAGAGAGGACCTGCCATTGATGCTTCCTACTAAGTTTCGGTTCATTTGGCAAGTGGTTTCAGAGGAGATTTTTTTTAAATCGGCCAATCAGAAACAAGAATTGCCTATGGTGGCCATGTTTGTTATCGAATCAGAACTAAATGAGCATTCTTTATAGAGGACCTTCCAAGGATGCTTCCTACCATATTACGATTCATTTGGCCAAGCGGTTTCAGAGATGATTTTTTAGAAATAAACCAATCAGAAACAAGAATTGCCTGTGGCGACCATCATTGTTAACGGACCGGGACGAAATGAGCATTCTTTATAGAGGACATGATATAGATGCTTCCTACCAAGTATCAGTTCATTTGGCCAAGCGGTTTCAGAGAAGAAGATTTGTTTAAATCGGCCAATCAGAAACAAGAATTGCCTATGGCGGCCATGTTTGTCAATGGATCGGAACTAAATGAGCAATCCCTATAGAGGACCTTCCAAGGATGCTTCCTACCAAGTATCGGTTCATTTGGCAGGGCGGCTTCAGAGGATAAGATTTTTAGAAATCAACCAATCAGAAAAAAAAATTGCCTGTGGTAGCTATGTTTGTTAACGGATCAGAATTAAATGAGCATTCTCTATAAAGGACCTTTTAAGGATGCTTCCTACCAAATTTCGATCCATTTGGCTAAGCGGTTTCAGAGGAGACGATTGTTTAGAAATCAACCAATCAGAAAAAAAAATTGCCTGTGGCAGCCATGTTTGTAAACAGATCGGAACTAAATGAGTAATCTTTATAGAGGATCTTCAAAGGATGATTCCTACCAAATTTCGATTCATTTGGCCAAGCGATTACAGAGGAGAATATTTTTTAGAAATCAACCAATCAGAAACAAGAATTGTCTGGCGGCCATGTTTGATAATGGATCGGGATGAAACAAGCATTCTTTAGAGAGGACCTGCCATAGATGCTTCCTACTAAGTTTCGCTTCATTTGGCAAGTGGTTTCAGAGGAGAAGATTTTTTTTATATCGGCCAATCAGAAACAAGAATTGCCTATGGCGGCCATGTTTGTTATCGAATCGGAACTAAATGAGCAATATTTATAGAGGACCTTCCAAGGATGATTTCTACCAAACTTCGATTCATTTGGCCAAGCGGTTACAGAGATTTTTTAGAAATCAACCAATCAGAAACAAGAATTGCTGTGGTGGCCATGTTTGTTAACAGATCGGAACTAAATGAGCATTCTTTATTATAGAAGACCTTCCAAGGATGCTTCCTACCAAGTTACGATTCATTTGGCCAAGCGGTTTCAGAGGAGAAGATTTTTTAGAAATAAACCAATCAGAAACAAGAATTGCCTGTGGCGACCATGTTTGTTAACGGATCGGGACGAAATGAGCATTCTTTATAGAGGACATGATATAGATGCTTCCTACCAAGTATCAGTTCATTTTGCCAAGCGGTTTCAGAGAAGAAGATTTTTTAAATCGGCCAATCAGAAACAAGAATTGCCTATGGCAGCCATGTTTGTCAATGGATCGGGACAAAATGAGCTATCTTTAGAGAGGACCTTCCATAGATGCTTCCTACCAAGTTTCACTTCATTTGGCTGAGGGGTTTCAGAGGTTTCAAAGTGGCCTTATAAAACAGGTGTCATATTAAAAGAGGTTCAATTCATATGAAATTTTCTATGAAAGGACAAGAAAAAGATGACCTCTTAATATAGGTGACTGCATGGACAGGTTTGACTGTATATCACTGAAGAGAACAAATTCTGGAACTTTATAATTTTTTTGAGAAAAAAATCAAAGAATTTCAATTTAAATCCAGATTCAAGATGAACGTATACATGTAGTCAAACCTGCTTTAGTGACCACCTCTATTAAGTTACAGTCAAACCTGCTTTAGTGACTACCTCTATTAAGTTAGTCAAACCTGCTTTAGTGAGCACCTCTATTAAGTTACAGTCAAACCTGCTTTAGTGACCACCTCTATTAAGTTACAGTCAAACCTGCTTTAGTGACTACCTCTATTAAGTTAGTCAAACCTGCTTTAGTGAGCACCTCTATTAAGTTACAGTCAAACCTGCTTTAGTGACCACCTCTATTAAGTTACAGTCAAACCTGCTTTAGTGACCACCTCTATTAAGTTACAGTCAAACCTGCTTTAGTGACCACCTCTATTAAGTTACAGTCAAACCTGCTTTAGTGACCACCTCTATTAAGTTACAGTCAAACCTGCTTTAGTGACCACCTCTATTAAGTTAGTCAAACCTGCTTTAGTGACCACATCTATTAAGTTACAGTCAAACCTGCTTTAGTGACCACCTCTATTAAGTTACAGTCAAACCTGCTTTAGTGACCACCTCTATTAAGTTACAGTCAAACCTTCTTTAGTGACCACCTCTATTAAGTTACAGTCAAACCTGCTTTAGTGAGCACCTCTATTAAGTTACAGTCAAACCTGCTTTAGTGACCACCTCTATTAAGTTACAGTCAAACCTGCTTTAGTGACTACCTCTATTAAGTTAGTCAAACCTGCTTTAGTGAGCACCTCTATTAAGTTACAGTCAAACCTGCTTTAGTGACCACCTCTATTAAGTTACAGTCAAACCTGCTTTAGTGACCACCTCTATTAAGTTACAGTCAAACCTGCTTTAGTGACCACCTCTATTAAGTTACAGTCAAACCTGCTTTAGTGACCACCTCTATTAAGTTACAGTCAAACCTGCTTTAGTGACCACCTCTATTAAGTTAGTCAAACCTGCTTTAGTGACCACATCTATTAAGTTACAGTCAAACCTGCTTTAGTGACCACCTCTATTAAGTTACAGTCAAACCTGCTTTAGTGACCACCTCTATTAAGTTACAGTCAAACCTTCTTTAGTGACCACCTCTATTAAGTTACAGTCAAACCTGCTTTAGTGACCACCTCTATTAAGTTAGTCAAACCTGCTTTAGTGACCACCTCTATTAAGTCACAGTCAAACCTGCTTTAGTGACCACCTCTATTAAGCAATAACTTGTATTATGTGACCTTAATTTTTATTTCCCTTCACAGTACATTTCATATCAATTAAACCTGTATAAAGCAACCACCTGTCTTATGTGATCATATTTCACTATTCCCTTGGAAGGTTACATAAGGCCATATATAACTTACCTTTGTTCCCACTTTTCTCATTTTAGCCAGGTAGTCAAAAACTTGTTCTGGGGAAATTCTCCCACATACATGGACGGTATCAGGTATATTCTGAAAATATCAATTAAATAAAAAAATTTACACCTCAAATTATAGTTAAATACAGCTGACCCTCCGTGTGTTTGATTTTACTTCTATCAGAGAATATAACCTCCTTTTGTTAAAGTCAAGGACACTTTCGATTCTACTTCTAAGTATCAAACCATTATACAGGAGATATGGTGTTTAAGGCCACTTTCAACACTATTTCAGTTATACTGTGGCGGTCAGTTTTATTGGTGGAGGAAACCGGAGCACCCCGGGGAAAACCACTGACCTGCCGCAAGTCAGACAAACTTTATCACATAATGTTGTATCAAGTACACTTCACGTGGGCGGGATACAAACTCACAATGTTAGTGGTGATAGGCACTGATTGCATAGGTAGTTGTAAATCCAACTACCATGCAATCATGACCACGACGGCCCCGACCATTATATAGTATTAACAAGGCGACTGTATAAAATTACTAATGTTAGTCTATTTTCACCACCAGAACACAGTGAATTAAACACCAATATGTTGCAGACAATCACCGTGTACTACTCACTCTACACAGTCGGTTATGATAATGTTGCGTGATCTAGATAAATAAATAAAAAAAGCATCAACAATCACTGTGTTTGTAGGTGAATTTGATTTTCTTTAACATTATTTGGTAATTTAACGACGTCAGCCTTTTTTGTGACTAATAAATATTTTAAATCAGTTACGGTATCTAGACATTATTTTGTAATCAAATCAATTTTTAAATGCAATAGCCCCTGAAACATGTTAACCAGAGGCCCTCAAGAGCATGTATCCAATTTTGGATGGATGGCAGGACGGTGGGGTACAATTTTTGGATGGAGTATAAGGTTGTGCACTACACATTTTGGATGGAAGGTGAGCTTGTGGGAGAACATTTTGAATTCAAACACCCCCTCCCCAACACTATAAAACATACCAGTTTATCTGATGGACCTGATATTCTGTATGCAGTAGTTACAAACTTGGCCACATCTTGCATGGAAACAAATCCTTTCCATACTTGTGGTCCCTTAGGTGTAAAGTCTGGTTTTTGTTCTAACCCAGACTGAAGTGCTGAATCAGGAGACCTGAAAATATAATGTTGTTTTAACAACTCAGTACGAGTGAGTGAATGATTGTTGTTTAACACCAAATGGACATTTTTTTTAACTATATCACAGCGAGAACAAGTTAAGTTCGATGACATGATAATGATGTCTGCTTTGTACTAGACAAACATGATTAGCTGATTTTTATAGTGCTAGCTCACTGGATTAACAGTCTGCAGTCAATCGGCAAACCTCGGGCGAGTCCGCTTCTCTCCCTCAATACCTCGGCTGTAATACGGTATTTGATATGCGTCTACGCGTCACATTTCTTCGCCGGAAGATCGTATCACTTCAATCAAACATTGCGCACCGCGAATAAGTTCTAAAATGGCGAAAATAGATGAGTTTGTTTTGAAAAAATATTGGTCTTTGATGAAGGTACGGAATCAGCCGACATTGCGACGAATGAAAATATATTATTATTGGACGAATATTCGAAAGTGAAATTATTTTAATACCTCCTTCATTAAAGATTTCCGAAAGTAGTTCCAATGGGAGCTATCGTAATACGGACGAGGTATGATAAAGGTACGGAATCAGCCAAAGTTGCGACGAGTGAGTCTGCAGTTAGACATGTTGCTCCACTCGGACACATTATCCAGAATCCGAGCCAACCTGTCTTTGCTCTTTCTCCTTAATGCTGCATGCTTAGCGGAGAAGCAACAAATACCAATTTTACAGTCTTTGGGCTGACCCGACAAGGGCTAAAGCCCACGATCTACCACACTTGATGCAAGCATGCTAACCATTACATCACAGATGCAGTTGCAACTCAGTTTGAAGAGTGTTTGAAATTGTTTTAAATTCACAATATTGTAGTTTTATTCCAATAAATGGTCTGGAAAAACAGTAATTATTTATTCTTATTCATATTTTATTCTTTTATGTTATGTGGTTGTTTGGATCATGCTTGTTACTGCTTACATCATGCTTTGTTATCCCCTGGATTATGCTTGTTACTGCTTACATCATGCTTTGTTATCCCCTGGATTATGCTTTGTCATTGCTTTGACCATGTTATATTATTGGTTGGATCATTTGTCACTGCTTGGATCAAGTTAAGTCATTTCCTGGATCATATGTTGTCATTGCTTAGACTGGGATTTGTCACTACTTGGATCATGTTTTGTCATTGCTTGGATCATGTTTTGTCACTGCTTGGATCAAGTTAAGTCATTTCCTGGATCATATGTTGTCATTGCTTAGACCAGGATTTGTCACTACTTGGATCATGTTTTGTCATTGCTTGGGTCATGTTTTGTCACTGCTTGGATTGCATTTTGTCACTGCTTGGATCGTGTTTGGTCACTGCTTGGATCATGTTTTGTCACTGTTTGGATCATGTTTTGTCATTGCTTAGATCATGCTTTGTTATTGCTTGGATCATGTTTTATCATGGCTTAGATCATGTTTTGCCATTGCTTAGATCATGTTTTGTCACTGCTTAGATCATGCTTTGCTATCCCCTGGATTATGGTTTGTCATTGCTTTGACCATGCTATATTATTGGTTGAATCATGATTTGTCACTGCTTGGATCAAGTTAAGTCATTTCCTGGATCATATGTTGTCATTGCTTAGACCGGGATTTGTCACTACTTGGATCATGTTTTGTCATTGCTTGGATCATGTTTTGTCACTGCTTGGATCAAGTTAAGTCATTTCCTGGATCATATGTTGTCATTGCTTAGACCGGGATTTGTCACTACTTGGATCATGTTTTGTCATTGCATATATCATGTTTTGTCATTGCTTGGGTCATGTTTTGTCACTGCTTGGATCATGTTTTGTCACTGCTTGGATCATGTTTTGTCACTGCTTAGATCATGCCTTGTTATCCCCTGGATTATGCTTTGTCATTGCTTTGACCATGTTATATTATTGGTTGGGTCATGATTTGTCACTGCTTGGATCAAGTTGTCATTTCCTGGATCATATGTTGTCATTGCTTAGACCCGGATTTGTCACTACTTGGATCATGCTTTGTCATTGCTTGGGTCATGTTTTGTCACTGCTTGGATTGCATTTTGTCACTGCTTGGATCATGTTTTGTCACTGTTTGGATCATGTTTTGTCACTGTTTGGATCATGTTTTGTCATTGCTTAGATCATGCCTTGTTATTGCTTGGATCATGTTTTGTCATTGCTTAGATCACGCTTTGTCATTGCTTAGATCATGTTTTGTCACTGTTTAGATCATGCTTTGCTATCCCCTGGATTATGTTTTGTCATTGCTTTGACCATGTAATATTATTGGTTGGATCATGATTTGTCACTGCTTGGATCAAGCTAAGTCATTTCCTGGATCATATGTTGTCATTGCTTAGACCGGGATTTGTCATTGCTTAGATCATGTTTTGTCATTGCTTGGGTCATGTTTTGTCACTGCTTGGATTGCATTTTGTCAATGCTTGGATCATGTTTTGTCACTGCTTGGATCGTGTTTGGTCACTGCTTGGATCGTGTTTTGTCATTGCTTAGATTATGTTTTGTCATTGCTTAGATCATGTTTTGTCATTGCTTAGATCATGCTTTGTTATTGCTTGGATCATGTTTTGTCATTGCTTAGATCATGTTTTGTCACTGCTTAGATCAAGTTTGTCACTGCTTAGTTCATGTTTTGTCACTGCTTAGTTCATGTTTTGTCACTGCTTAGATCATGTTTTGTCAGCTTAGATCATGTTTTGTCACTGCTTAGATCAAGTTTGTCACTGCCTGGATCATGTTGTCACTGCTTGGATCATGTTTTGTCAGTTTAGTTCCTGTTTTGTCACTGCTTAGATCATGTTTTGTCACCGATTAGATCATGTTTTGTTACTGCTTGGATCATGCTTTGTCAATGCTTGGACCATGTTTTGTCACTGCCTGGATCATGCTTTGTCACTGCTTGGATCATGTTTTGTCACTGCTTGGATCATGTGTTGTTATAGCGTGGATCATTTTCTATTTAAATTATCTCTTGGATCATATTTTGTCATCACTTGGATGATGTTTTGTTATCACCTAGACCATATATTCTAACCTCCCCCCTCATACTAACCTAACTGTTACAGTAGAATCAGCCACAGCTTCTGATGAGACAGGTTTTTGTTCTGTTGTCTTTTGTTCTTCCATTCTCTTGGCTTCTTCCATTTGTTCTTTCTTTGCTTTTTGAATGGCTTTCAACACTTCCTTTACCACATCTTCTGCTTTCTTCTGTTCTTCTTCAGTCTTCCCTTTTTCTTTCTTATCACTTGAACTCCCAGACTCTTCATTTCTAATAGTTCGAGCAACTCGTACTTTTTTAGGGGTTGTATCTGCTACAGGAGGTAATTCTTTGCCCGTACAGATCCGACAATTAAGATCAAACAAATGTTTTTTATGTTGTGATGTTGTATCGCCTATTAATCCTCCAATGAAATCAACTGATGGCCCGTCATTCTTTTCTGACTTTTTCAACTTGGGTTTTTCTACACCGTGGTCCTGTAATACAACAGGTCAATTAACATTATGTTTTTATTACTATCACTGGGTCGATACCACTGCTGGTGGACTATTAGTTCCCGAGGGAATTGGCCGCCCAGTAGTCAGTGTTACTATCACTGGGTCGATACCTCTGCTGGTGGACTATTAGTCCCCGAGGGTATCACCCGCCCAGTAGTCAGTGTTTCGGCACCGACATGGTTTATTACATAAATTAGTCATTGAAATTTACAGTTCCTAAATAATATCATTATTATTAAAACTAAGATCTTCCTCCCTCAGGCATAGTTGATTTTGGCGATCATGTTTAAGCCATTTGGTTTACTTGCTAAAACTTTTTAGATTATTTGGCCTTCCAACCTTTCGACTCTGAGCGTACCTGATGAAGGTTATTCCATAAACGTGCCGTGCACACTAAATTTAATATCTACATTTTTATTACACTTAATAAACAAATGTTTTTGAATATTGTCTTGTGTAGAGTTTATTACTTATATTCTGTAGGGATGGTCGTGATCATATGGTAGTTGGATTTATGCTATCAGTGCCTATCACATCTAACGTTGAAAGTTCGAACCCCGCTCAGGCGAGGTATATCATATGACAAAGCTTGTTAGTGACTTTCGACAGGTCGGTGGTCTCCTACGGGTACTCCGATCTCTTCCATCAATAAAACTGACTGCCACGATATAACTGAAATATTGTTGAAAGTGGCGTTAAACAATATAAACTAAACCAAATCAAACTTTATATTCTGTATATATTGTGGTGTAATGGTTAGTGTTCTCACCTCAAGTGCCGTGGATCACAGGATTGATTCCTGTCAGGGTTAAACCAAAAAAGCAAAAAATGGTACAGTTGACTCTCGTTATCTCGAAATCGATGGAACCATGGAAAAAATTCGAGTCAACCGTAGTTCGACTCAAGAGGAGCTACGAAAATACTGGAAGTGTAGTTTGTTTAACGACGAAAGGGAGACAACTCGAGCGAAATTTTGAAGAGCTAAAATCAGCAATATCCCGATTCTCGGAACGATTTTAAACTTATTCGATGTTTTTGTTGCTGTTTTTTTTCCCTTTTATTACAACTGTTAATTAAGAGTAACATTTTTTGCAAATCTCTCAAAATTGAGAAATTATACATCTTCTTTAATCAAAATTAATTTCCGACAAATAATTCATTCAATAGATAAAACGCTTCCGTTGTGTACTTTTCATAATCATTGATGTATGCCGATCCAAGCACACTTATTATGAATCGATAATTTTTGATTGTACACATCTAACCCATGTCATAATACCAAGCCAATTCAAATATTATCACTAATTAATTTGACAGATTGTGAAATAAACATGTGAAATAGCCCAAGGTAAAAATGTCATAGTCAATGACCGGATGTTTCACCTGTGATCCGATTTTAAGCCCAAGGTAATACACATGTTTTGACAGGTAAATTCGACTTAACGAATGTAAATAATATGGCTTTCTACATCTCGGGACCAAAACTTTTATTCGAGACAACCGAAATTTCGACTCATTCGAATTCGACTCAACAGGAGTCAAATTATATATATTTATACACAACGAAGTTCGGGACTTCGATAAAAATTAAACTCAACCGAGTTCCGAGACAATGAGAGTCAACTGTATTTGTCGCATCTCTGCTAACATCATAAAGGATTAAGAACAAAGAATTGTTGGAGTCAGAAAAGTTGTGTGAGAAAGAGGAGTGACAGGTTTTCTATTGCTGAAGTGATCTAGGACAATAAAAATCTAATCCCAATTCTAGTACAGATATATCATCATCAACTCATAAAAAAATAACTTATTCTCATCATGATATAGCTGAATAAAGGACTTCACCAAGTGCAGCATGATATTAATTAATTGTTCCCCTCAAGAGAGGCCATTCCTCATCAAGCATGATATTAATTAATTGTTCCCCTCAAGAGAGGCCATTCGTCATCAAGCATGATATTAATTAATTGTTCCCCTCAAGAGAGGCCATTCCTCATAAAAGGCAAACTTTTCATTACAGAAAGGGGGCACCCTTATAAGAGGGGGGGGGGGGGGGGCACTGTATCTTGACTACCAGACTTATTGGGGGGGGGGGGGGGGGGGAAGAGCCTAAAGAAATATAACATACTGACTGGTGAAAGCCCTGGTCTGTGTGTAGATTTCTGGAAACATTAACAATAAAGGTGGGTATCGGGGAGCAAACCCATCTCAACGGGGAAAGAAGTAAACGGTCTTAACCCCTCTGGCACTCGGCCGAGCGTGTGAATGGTTTACCTTATCAGTAGCATACAACAACAAAAATTTACTGATAAAGATACAGTATTATCTAACCTCCAGTGTACTTAAGTCTTCATCTTCTCTGTCAACTTGTACAATAAATGTAGATATCAGGTGAGCTAACTCATGTCTACAGAGTTAGGTTTGTAGTCAGAAGTATCATGTGAAAATGAAAATTTACTGATAAAGATACAGTATTATCTAACCTCCAGCGTACTTAAGTCTTCATCTTCTCCGTCAACTTGTACAATAAATGTGGATATCAGGTGAGCTAACCCATGTCTACAGAGTTAGGTTTGTAGTCAGAAGTATCATGTGAAAATGAAAATTTACTGATAAAGATACAGTATTATCTAACCTCCAATGTACTTAAGTCTTCATCTTCTCCGTCGACCTGTATTTCACCTTTATGAGTTTTCTTTACAAAATGGAGTCCTTCTTTCATGATTTCTTCCTCTGCCTGAACAATCATATCTAATTCCTGAAACAAAACGTATCAACTGTTTTAAAACAAAATAGATCATTTCAGAGTAATAGATTTCACTCGGTGGATTTTAATTTTCTCTTTTCATTGTGAGCAGAACATAAAAGCAGATGAACCAATGATCCTGTAATTGCTCACCGGTGTGAAGAGAGATTTTATATGCAGTCAAACCTGTATATACAGGTCACTGAAGGGAACCTGAAAACATGCCGTTTATAAGCACTTGGAGAAAATGAAATTGCCCATTATAGACAGTGATTTGTTATATGCAGGTTTGCTCTACAATAAATATATATTTATTCCTGGATGTATACAATATATGCAGGTTTGCTCTACAATAAATATATATTTATTCCTGGATGTATACAATACTTACAAAGTTGTATAAACTTCTCACAGTGAATCAACAAACTCCACACATTCATGTATTATCAGTAGTTAAGGGAATGCTGATCACTTGAAAAAGTTCACTTTCCCATTCTCTCAAATAGGTACACACATAATTCATACCAAGCTTAGCCCCTACTGCCTAATTCATACCAAGCTTGGCCCCTACTGCCTAATTCATACCAAGCTTGGCCCCTACTGCCTAATTCATACCTAGATTAGCCCCTACTGCCTAATTCATACCAAGCTTGGCCCCTACTGCCTAATTCATACCTAGATTAGCCCCTACTGCCTAATTCATACCTAGATTAACCCCTACTGCCTAATTCATACCAAGCTTGGCCCCTACTGCCTAATTCATACCAAGCTTGGCCCCTACTGCCTAATTCATACCAAGCTTGGCCCCTACTGCCTAATTCGTACCTAGATTAACCCCTACTGCCTAATTCATACCAAGCTTGGTCCCTACTGCCTAATTCATACCAAGCTTGGCCCCTACTGCCTAATTCATACCTAGATTAACCCCTACTGCCTAATTCATACCAAGCTTGGCCCCTACTGCCTAATTCATACCAAGCTTGGCCCCTACTGCCTAATTCATACCAAGCTTGGCCCCTACTGCCTAATTCATACCTAGATTAACCCCTACTGCCTAATTCATACCTAGATTAACCCCTACTGCCTAATTCATACCTAGATTAACCCCTACTGCCTAATTCATACCAAGCTTGGCCCCTACTGCCTAATTCATACCAAGCTTGGCCCCTACTGCCTAATTCATACCTAGATTAACCCCTACTGCCTAATTCATACCAAGCTTGGCCCCTACTGCCTAATTCATACCTAGATTAACCCCTACTGCCTAATTCATACCTAGATTAGCCCCTACTGCCTAATTCATACCAAGCTTGGCCCCTACTGCCTAATTCATACCAAGCTTGGCCCCTACTGCCTAATTCATACCAAGCTTGGCCCCTACTGCCTGCCTTCTTCTTGAACGTAATTATTGTTATTGAATCAAAATATGCTGTTTTTTTAAAACTATACCTATCAATTTTAAAGGGTCATCTGTCGGTATGTGATGCTTTCTTTGTCCATTCATCTAGAGGACCCGGGTGGCTCAATGAGTTAGGTAGTTGGATTACCTAACAACTCATATAAGCCTATCACTAATACGGCGTGGGTTCAAGCTCGGCTTTGTAAATTACAACAAGAAATGTGTGCATCACAAAATACGCCCGTCTATATAAATTATCAAACGGTAAAAAATTAAATTTATAGTAACGGTGACTTTGACCTTTGACCTAATGACACCAAAATAAATAGGGTTCTTACCCTTCCACAGGGCAATCATGTGGTCAAGTTTGGTAAAGATTCAATATACAGAACTAAAGTTATCATGTGGAAACGACCCTGTTGTCAAAAATTCTATTTATAGTAATGGTGACCTTGACCTTTGACCTAATGACCCCAATATAAATAGGGTTTTTCCCCTTCCACAGGGGAATCATGTGGCCAAGTTTGGTAAAGATCCGATATACAGAACTAAAGTTATTGTGCGGAAACCTGTGTGGATGCCTGCCCGCCCGCCCGCCCGCCATACTCAATCACATAATACGGCCCGTCTAAAGACAGGTGTATAAAAAGGGTGCACTCGACTCGCAGCCGCAAGTGATAAAGTTTACCAGTTGCTTTCCCATGGTCGGTGGTTCTCTCCGGGTACTCCGGCTTCTTCCATCACTAAAACTGGCCGCCATGGTATAGCTGAAAGTGGCGTTAAACACAATTAAACAAATCAAATCAAATCCATTTATCTAATGTGCTACGACAAGCAAGTTTATCGTCTTCATGTGGCACACTTAAAGTATAATACCTTGACGTCAAGACAGAACATGAAGGTGATGTCTAGTAATGGTTGTGGAACTTGTTGAAGATATCAGTTGAGTCTTTTATGCTGATATTTTTGCTCAATTCGCTTTGAATAAATTCCTTAATAGTTTCTGTCTTCCATTGAAGATAACACTTTTGCGAATTGTTTGTTTTGTAGACCTTTGCAAGATTCCAGAATTTAACTAAGGGTGATATCATAAAAGCATGATGAAGACAAAAAAAAAGAACATATTTTGCTATTATGATTTACAAGCTTAAACCCTGATTAAAACTGCCCGAGGTTCTAATTTTGTGAATATACACAATGATATTGATATTATGTAACTTACATGCTTTGTTTCAAATTCCCTCCATTTTGCCAGTTCTCGGGAAGCTAATTCTTCGGGCGTCATTTTTATCAGTCTGTCAGGTTTTAATTCTCCATTCAATATCTTTCTGAATAAACCCTGAAAATTTCAATTTAGATTTATTTACAATTGAAGAAACAAAAACAAAAAAAAATTCGGAATTTGATGAAAAAAAAATTGAAAAAAAAACAAAACCAAAGTTTTATATCACACACTCAAAAAGATCTTCAACAATGAGGATAGTTCACACTTTAATTTTAGTGAATGTAGTCATTTTATTGCCAGTAAAATTATATACCAACATTTATCACATTGATGTCTGAAATACTGAAATAAATGTTTATTTCACTGTGAACGTCACAGTAAGCGAAATTATCATTGTCTGAAAATTAAATTAGGGGCTAAGTGGGCTGAGCCTGTGTCGCTCACCTTTCATTCTGCTTTGAGGAAACTTAATACAGAACCTTCCATAGGCGCTTCCCACCAAGTTTCAGTTTATTTGGCTTAGCAGTTACAGAGAAGATTTTTAAATCGACCAATCAGAAACAAGAATGGCCTGTGGTGGCCATGTTTATTAACAGATCGGAAATAAATGAGCAATCTTTATAGAGGACCTCCCATAGATGCTTTCTACCAAGTTTCGCTTCATTTGGCCAAGTGGTTTCAGAGGAGAAGATTTTAAAAAAATCGGCCAATCAGAAACAAGAATTGCCTATGGTGGCCATGTTTGTTACCAGATCGTAACTAAATGAGCAATCTTTATAGTGGACCTTCCAAGGATGCTTCCTACCAAGATTCAATTCATTTGGCAAAGCGGCTTCAGAGGAGATTTTTTTTAGAAATCAACCAATCAGAAACAAGAATTGTCTGTGGCGGCCATGCTTGTTAACGGATCGCAACTAAATGAGCAGTCTTTCTAGAGGACCTGCCATAGATGCTTCCTAGCAAGTTTCGGTTCATTTGGCCTAGCGGTTTCAGAGGAGAAGATTTTTTTAAATCGGCCAATCAGAAACAAGAATTGCCTGTGGTGGCCTTGTTTGCTAACGGATCGGAACTAAATGCTCAATCTTTATAGAGGACCTACCAAGGATGCTTCCTACCAAGTTTCGATTCATTTGGCGAAGCAGCTTCAGAGAAGAAGATTTTTTGGAAATCCACCAATCAGAAACAAGAATTGTCTGTGGTGGCCATGTTTGTTAACAGATCGCAACTAAATGAGCAATCTTTATAGAAGACCTTCCAAGGTTCGATTCCTTTGGTCAAGCGGTTTCAGTGGAGAAGATTTTTTTAGAAATCAACCAATCAGAAACAATAATTGCTTGTGGTGGCCATGTTTGTAAGCGGATTGAGACGAAATGAGCAATCTTTATAGAGCACTTGCCATAGATGCTTCTTACCAAGTTTCGGTTCATTTGGCCTAGCGGTTTCAGAGAAGATTTGTTTAAATCGGCCAATCAGAAACAAAAATTGCCTATGGTGGCCATGCTTGTTAATGGATCGGAAAATGAAAATTCTTTAGAGAAGACCTTCCATAGATGTTTCCTACCAAGTTTCACTTCATTTGGCTGCTGGATTTCAGAGAAGATTAAAATGTGAAAAGTTAACGGACGACGCGCCAAGTGAAGGCACAAGCTCACATTGCCTTTGGCAAGGTGAGCTAAAAAACAAGTTCCTTTTTTAAACATTTTACTTCCAGAAACAAAAGTGTAAAATCTATGTAATAAATTGAATAGCTACTATTGCATTCTGAATATCAAAAATAAATCATTCATAACCAAACGACAGCTATTAACTTACGTGTGTCATCGTGAATTACTGCATTGTTCAGTTACTTGTGTTTTCATTTTCAATATTCGGAACGCAAGAGTAGTTATTGCCGATATAGATTTGACTCAAGTCGAACTTTGTTATCTCAAACACAAATACTGTGAATTATTTTCATTCGTTGGATATCAATTTTCGTGGTTTTCACTGGTACCATCAAGCCACGAAATTCAGTGCACCACAAAAGACTTAGATACAAAAGATGTTAAATACAAAAGAATCTATTAGCAAGTATAAAAACGGCAAAATAAAAGGCCATGAATATCTCATTTTCTGCCGATCCGTGAAAATTGATATCAACGGAAATAAGTGAAATAAGTTATTTCCTTGGACAGCTCAAGGTAAAATCTCTGTCTGTTAGTAGTAATTTTTAGACTAAATTATCTCTGTTAATGCAAATACTCAAATCTTTTGAAGAAGAGTTTGAAGATATCAAAGGGGTAATCAGAATCTGTAAATCGAAGAAGGACAGACAACACAGAAAAAAGGACAAAAAGGCAAACAACGATCTAAGTTGAAGTTAATCTTTGGTCCCTTCAACTTCGACACAATGCATGACTGTACAAAAATATCGGCACACTGTTGTAAACTTGATACTAGATTTTGGCTTACCTTATTCTTAGAGTCTTTTATGTTGAAGATGAGACTACGATACTTGGCTTTGTATTTGTGACCTGTCTCCTTGAAGAAATCATACAGTTCATTTTCTATATCCAGAGCCAGCAACTTTATTTCACTTAATGACAACATTACATCATCAGCTTTCTCAGCTCTGAAAAATAAAAATTCTTGGGATGTTAAGTCGTGTGTTATATTCTTATTTTCTTTGAGGGGTTTCAGAGGAGAAGATTAAAATGTGAAAAGTTAACGGACGACAGACGAAGGACGCCAAGTGATGGCAAAAGCTCACATTGCCTTTGGCCAGGTGAGCTTATAATTATGACTAAATATAGAATAACGACAGTCTTGAAGGATGAGCTATTATGATACTAGTGATAATGTATGACAAGACTTTCATAACTAACGACAATGTTGTTATCAGAAACGTCATAATACACTTAGGTGACAAAAGTATTTCATGCTTTGTGTACACAGCGTCATGCCACCAGATAAGAATGTACTTTGGTTGCGTATAACTTTATTGATATTTATCATTATGTTACTAAATTTAGACACCATAATTTCCAAAATATGACGTGTTAGCGACATAATTTCCAATTGCGTACATAAAATGTAAACACCACAAAAAGGGAGTCTAGAAAAACAAAAGAGATGAGACCTAACTAAAACCGGCAGGTATTATGGCTACATCAGGGTGGATTAAAAAAAAAACAGAAATCAGAAAGATCATTGGATTTAGTCGATCTGCAGTGTCTAAATTTTTAAAAAGATTTGATCCATTGGAAAATATAGAAAACAAGCTGTGAACAGGTCGACCCAGGTCTATGAGCAAGCAAGGTGAGCATACATTAATAAGGCTTGTAAAACAGGATCATAATAGAAACTTACGCGATTTGATGAATGAATTTAGTCAGTCTGTTCCAGTTCCGATTTGTAAGAGGTCAATTCAAAGACGATTGAGTAATTTATGGCTTTCACAAGAGAATTGTTGCGAAAACACTGACAATTTCGTTGAAAATAAAAAAAATTGTATGCAGTGGTGCCGAAATTAGACTACACTGGACAATACAAGAACAATGTAATAAAATAATATTTTCTGATGTGGTGTTAACTAGAGAAAAATTCATGTGTGTACGTGTTGTAAAAAGTAGAAGAAAGGCGGATCATGCAATGTTTCGGACTGTATGGAAGTTGTAATGGCGGCGGCCCTGTGTCTAATGTTTTAGGGTGTATTTATAAAGATGGTACAATCACAGATGTAGAAGGAAATATTAACTCGGCCAAGTACATCGACATCCTTGACAATAATATTTTGCCAGTCATTTTAAAATTCAAAAATTATCAGTGGATTTTCCAAGATGACAGCTCCCCCGGTACACCAGTCCATACAGACAAAATTGTAGAAAGATAACAATGATGTCGATTGTCTTGATTGGCCATCCCAATCACCAGACCTTAATATAATTTAAAATATTTAAAGATTAATTAAAATATGATTAGAACTGGAACAACACACCATTCATTCCAAGGTTGACTTAGTCCAGGTCATTAGTATATTAGTATGCCATTTCAAGTGTGTCCATTTCAAACTTATATCGATCTCTTCCAAAACGACTAAGACATGTAATTAAAGCTCATGTTACTAAATTCTATTTATTATGAAGTTACAGCTTCTCAAACATCAACAAACTGCAACCGCTTAACTTAGTGTGACATCGTAAACGTGAAATACTTTTGTCACATAACTGTATGTTTGATGTCCAATACTTTCCAGTTTCAAGAGTCATTGTGCTGATTTTGATAATATCACTCGGTGAGATCAGAGGAAAAACTTTCAAATTACCACTAATTTATTATATGAGCAAATCAGTAATACAACTCATAATTTACATGGAAATTGATTGACAAGAATATGATACCTTTAGATGAGTCAATGATACTGTCTGTACTAGACTGACACAGCAAATAACGTCTGTACTAGACTGACACAGCAACTACTGTCTGTACTAGACTGACACAGCAAATACTGTCTGTACTAGACTGACACAGCAAATACTGTCTGTACTAGACTAACACAGCAAATACTGTCTGTACTAGACTGACACAGCAAATACTGTCTGTACTAGACTGACACAGCAAATACTGTCTGTACTAGACTGACACAGCAAATACTGTCTGTACTAGACTGACACAGCAAATACTGTCTGTACTAGACTGACACAGCAAATACTGTCTGTACTAGACTGACACAGCAAATACTGTCTGTACTAGACTGACACAGCAAATACTGTCTGTACTAGACTGACACAGCAAATACTGTCTGTACTAGACTGACACAGCAAATACTGTCTGTACTAGACTGACACAGCAACTACTGTCCGTACTAGACTGACACAGCAAATACTGTCTGTACTAGACTGACACAGCAAATACTGTCTGTACTAGACTGACACAGCAAATACTGTCTGTACTAGACTAACACAGCAAATACTGTCTGTACTAGACTGACACAGCAAATACTGTCTGTACTAGACTGACACAGCAAATACTGTCTGTACTAGACTGACACAGCAAATACTGTCTGTACTAGACTGACACAGCAAATACTGTCTGTACTAGACTGACACAGCAACTACTGTCTGTACTAGACTGACATGGCAAATACTGTCTGTACTAGACTGACACAGCAAATATCGTTTGTACTAGACTGACACAGCAAATACTGTCTGTACTAGACTGACACAGCAAATACTGTCTGTACTAGACTGACACAGCAAATACTGTCTGTACTAGACTGACACAGCAAATACTGTCTGTACTAGACTAACACAGCAAATACTGTCTGTACTAGACTGACACAGCAAATACTGTCTGTACTAGACTGACACGTTCTAGACTGACACAGCAAATACTGTCTGTACTAGACTGACACAGCAACTTGGATTTTTATAGTGCTATTTCACTGAAATAATAGCGCACAGGTAGACGTGTCGCTCCACTCAGACACATTATCCTAACTCACAGAAAACTAATATTAATACTGTCCAGCAGAGAAGCATCTAATGCTAATTTCATAGTCTTTAATTTGACTGGGAATCAAACACACGATCTACCACACTTGAGGTGTCCCAACTAACCATTACACAACCCAGAGGTGTAAATAATTGTTAAATAATTAAAGTTGACATAATTTTCATGGAAAGATTGAAATTCTACCTTGATGCTAAAGCGTCTCTCAGGGATTTCCTGACATTAAGTCGAACAGGATCGGGACCAGTATCTTCTGACTTCGTCTCAGATTTATCCGTCTTCTCATCTTTTTTATGAGAACTTCCCTGTTTATTAACTGAATGTTTACTGTCATGCTTTTTCTGACTGCTTTTGTTGTCTTTGTGTGAATCTGAGTGTGACCTTTTTCGTTCTTTAGATGAATCACTTTTCCTTTCTTTGCTGCTGTCCTTCCTGTCTCTATGGTGATCTTTGTTGCCATGGTGAGAATGGTGATGATGTTGATGGCGACTGTGATGGTATTCCTGTTGTTGTTGATCTTAAAAATTAAGAAATAAATAAATAAGAGGAGATCAAAGATTTTACTTTGACATAACCCAGTATTTTTGAGCTATGCAAGGTACAAAAATTTTACAACTAGAAAGGGACGATAGTTTGACTTAAGAGTTTCCCTACAAAACACTGCTAATCAGTGCTGAAATACAGTCAAACCTGTAATAAGAGGTCTCCTTCGGGACAAAACAAAATTGTTTTACAAGCTTAACTTTATTACCAACTTTTTCATTCGGACTAGTAGCCCAAACTTTTAGTTGTACGAAAGCAGGAAAGACTAGTCCAAATTTTATGACAGTGATAATTTTTTTTTTAAACATTTTCTGATTGGTCAATTAAAATATCTTTATTTGAATATCCACTATGTCTTTGATGAAATCTGTTGTTAAAAACAATAGACCAAAATTTATAAATGGACAACTTGCAACTGATGAATTTTATAACATTCTGTAAATATTAACGTTTTTATTTCTTTTATTCATTTGTCCCATCAGACAAGTAACATACATCATTCACTAGTCTGAACTAAACAACTGCTAATGTCAAGCCCAACATTATAAGACAAGTGACCTTATAAAAGAGGTTCAATTCATATGAATTTTTTTTTGATGACAGGACAAGAAAAAAGTGATCTTTTAATACAGGTGACAACATGGGCAGGTTTGACTGTAGCAGTGTTTACTTGTATGTACAATAAAACTTTGTTACAGCAAAGCCAAAATGAGCAATGATTTTCATTCATAATTATTGAAACATCAATTTAACAGCCCTTATGATTAAATAACAATAATTCACTTTCTCGCTCATGACAATTTTTTAAGTCATACTAGCATTTACATTTTCGCTATATACAGAAGAAATAGGTTGTTCCATTCAGTGATGTTGGTGGTGTATTTCCACAGTAGATCTATTCAAATGAATCGTACCGCCGCTGGCTAGCATATTTTATGTGAAAAGAAAGCCGAGTGCGTAAGTCTTTCCTGTCAATACATAGCCTCTACATTACCAAGACTCCTGCAGTATCCTCCACGTTGGTAACACTGGTAACTGGCATCTTCCGATGTCAGGCTGAACTGTAGGGGATCTCAGAGCAGCAAGGACCCTAGAGGTGCAGTGTGTAGGCCCATCGGTGTGTGGACATGCCCTAGCACTCATCAACCATGTCCCAGCTATGGGTAAATAGTTTGGCTATATAGGAGTCATTAGCCCAGTAAGGTCACCTATCTAAGAGAGACAACTCTATTCAAAACCAGACAGATCACGGCCCGTAAGCCTTGGTTGGCAACTGATCTCAAGGACTAGAACCTTGATACCAAATCCACTGGCCCTCCAGGTAGGGGATTGAGCACTGGAACCTTGATACCAAATCCACTGGCCTTCCAGGTAGGGGGTTGAGCACTGGAACCTTGATACCAAATCCACTGGTCCTCCAGGTAGGGGGTTGAGCACTGGAACCTTGATACCAAATCCACTGGTCCTCCAGGTAGGGGGTTGAGCACTGGAACCTTGATACCAAATCCACTGGTCCTCCAGGTAGGGGGTTGAGCACTGGAACCTTGATACCAAATCCACTGGTCCTCCAGGTAGGGGGTTGAGCACTGGAACCTTGATACCAAATCCACTGGTCCTCCAGGTAGGGGGTTGAGCACTGGAACCTTGATACCAAATCCACTGGTCCTCCAGGTAGGGGATTGAGCACTGGAACCTTGATACCAAATCCACTGGTCCTCCAGGTAGGGGGCTGAGCACAAGACCAACTATCTCGTCTCATAAAAAAATGTCGTTACGGAAGCAAGAACAAGAAAAAACTTAACTCATCTCGGAAGATCAGAGTACCAGGAGACATCTGCAAGCATGAATGATGTTAGTGAAAGCCATACGGAAGCTGACAACATGAAAAGTATTCTGAACACGAGAACAAAACTTAAAATAGGATGCTGGAATGTAAGAACAATGTATGAAACAGGAAAACAAGCTCAAGTCATAAGAGAAATGAGAGCATACAAACTCCATCTGCTAGGAATTAAATGAATGTAGATGGACTGGGTGTGGTAAAAGAATAACAAGTACAGGAGAAACAATTGTATACTCAGGTAGAAATGATGAGAAACACCATGGAGGAGTAGCTATTATAATGAACAGAAATGTAACAAAAGCAATGTTAGAGTATGCACCTGTAAACAAAACAATAACTAGGAAGAATTGTCTCCCCTTAATGCGGCCATCTGTACAACAACCTATCTCGAAAGACAAAAATGTTATGGCCCGGGCAAGAAAATACTATTTAAAAAAACAATTATTTGACCTTGAGGTCAAAGGTCAAGGTCCCACAAAGGTCATTACAGTATGTGACACACCGCCTTATGATCATGCACCCACATACCAAATAAATACTATTTAAAAAACATTTATTTGTAAACGAAAAAATAATAAGAGCTCGCTTTCAAGCAAAGCAGGGAAAACTACCCATCATTTAATGCTATGCTTCAACAAATGAAGCAGATGATCAATAGAAAACAGATTTCTATCTAGCTCTACAATCTGAGATAGAAAAAGTACCAAAACATGACATAACAATAGTAATGGGTGATTTAAATGCCAAAGTTGGAAATGATAACACAAGGAATGAAAGAGTGATGGGAAAAATGGCTGTGGTAACATCAACGAAAATGGCAAACCCTAAGTAGACTTGTGTGGAACCAACAATTTAGTAACAGGAGGTACTATTTTCCCTCATAGAGAAATACATAAGTTGACATGGATTTCTCCAAATGGTAGGATCAAGAACCAAATAGATCATATTATTATCAATGGAAAGTGGAGAAGATCATTGCAGGATGTACGTGTTATGCAGGGTGCAAATGTTGCTAGTGACCACCATCTAGTAGTATAGCAAACATCAAGCTAAAACTTAAAAACTTAAATGTTGGTATATTACAAGACCCAAAAATTCAGCAAGAGTTTAAACTGGAAATATAGAACAGGTTCCAGCTATTAGAAAACCTAATCACTAAGGATCCATACACCATACCAGTAAACGATGAATGGCAGCAAATACACAAGATCTACACTGAAGCCAGTGAAAAGGTACTAGGATTTAAAAGGCAAGTACACAAAGAATGGATAACACCTGAAACTTGGAAATTGATTGATGAAAGAAAAGTAGTGAACAACAAAATATGTCAAACACACTGTGAGAGAAATAAAGAAAAGAAAGCTAAGAACAAAATATACAGAATACAACAAGAAGGTAAAGACAGCAACACGTATGAACAAGAGGGATTGTATAGCAAGAGAAGCAGAAAGTACAGCTTTAAATCAGAGAATGGGACAGATTTACCAAGTAACTAAACAACTAAGTGGTATAAAAGCTCAAGTAAACATGCCAATTAAAGACAAAAACAACAATATACTAACAACAGAACGAGAACAATATTTAAGATGGAAGGAACATTTTCAAGAAGTTCTTAACCGAAAAGATCCGCATGAAGTTGCAATTATTCCTGAAGCACCCATGGATCTAGAAATAGATACAAATCCACCTTCAAAACTAGAAATACAGAAAGCCATTAAAATTTTGAAAAACAAGAAGGCACCTGGCACAGACCAACTAAATACAGAACTTTTTAAGATAGATCCAGTTCTTGCAGCAGATAATTTACACCCAGTATTCCACAAAATATGGGAAAAAGCTGTTATACCTAACAGTTGGTCCGAAGGTTACATCATAAGAATACCAAAATCAGGAGACTTGACTAACTGCAACAACTGGAGAGGAATCACCTTACTATCCATTCCGAGTAAAGTCTTCTGCATAGTTTTAATATCAAGAATTATAGAAGCTGTGGACAAGAAACTACGACAAGAACAAGCTGGGTTCAGAAAAGGTAGAGGTTGCATAGACCACATATTTGTCCTCAGAAACATCTCAGAACAGTGCCATGACTGGCAGAGAAAATCGCTTGTTAATTTTGTAGATTTTGAGAAAGCCTTTGACAGCCTACACAGAGACAATCTATGGAAAATTTTCAGAAACTATGGAATACCAAGTAAGATAGTGCAACTCATCAAGCAGTTCTATACAAATTTCTCATGTACCATCAACTCTGAAGCTGACACTAGTTTCCTTGTAAAATCAGGAGTAAGACAGCGATGTGCTATGTCATCTGTGCTCTTTATAATTGCCATTGATTGGGTAATGAGAACAACCCTAACAGAAGGTAACACCGGACTGAGATGGACACTATGTACCACACTAGAGGATACAGACTACGCTGATGATTTAGCACTATTATCACATACTGAAGACCATATGCAGGAAAAGACCAGAAAGTTAGAAGAAAATGCTAGAATGATTGGCCTTAAGATCAATGCCAAGAAAACAAAGTTAATGTACCTCAACACAGAGAGATTGCCAGTCATATTTGTAGAAGAGAAACAACTGGATACAATAGACTCCTTTAATTACCTAGGAAACTGTATAACAACAGAGGGTGAAGCTGAGAGAAATATAAAGGTCAGAATAGGAAAAGATAGATCAGCATTCATCAGATTAAGCAACATCTGGAAGACAACAGCCTTTTCAAAGAAGACCAAACTTAAACTTTATAACAGCTGTGTACTATCTGTGCTCCTATATGGCTCAGAGTGCTGGAGAATGATTGATGAAGACATCAACAGACTCTCCAGCTTCCAAAACACCTGTCTGAGAAAGATAATTAAGATATTCTGGCCAAAAAAAATCCCCAACAAAGACCTGCATGACATCACAAACACCAAGGACATGGAGACTTTGTTGATTCAAAAGAGATGGAGGTGGCTTGGTCATGTTCTACGTAAACCATCTGAAGACATGACAAAGGTAGCCCTAAGATGGACATCAGAAGGGAAAAGAAAGAGAGGAAGACCAAAAACAACATGGAGGCACACCATCGAAAATGAAATAAAGAGGATACACCTGGGGCACAATAGAAAGAAAAGCCAACAACAGAGAAGAGTGGAGGAAACTTGTCCTTGCCCTATGTGCCATGAGGCATCACAAGGACAACAACAGAGAAGAGTGGAGGAAACTTGTCCTTGCCCTATGTGCCATGAGGCATAGCAAGGACAACAGAGAAGAGTGGAGAAAACTTGTCCTTGCCCTATGTGCCATGAGGCATCACAAGGACAACAGAGAAGAGTGGAGGAAACTTGTCCTTGCCCTATGTGCCATGAGGCATAACAAGGACAACAGAGAAGAGTGGAGAAAACTTGTCCTTGCCCTATGTGCCATGAGGCATAGCAAGGACAACAAGAGAAGGGTGGAGGAAACTTGTCCTTGCCCTATGTGCCATGAGGCATAGCAAGGACAACAGAGAAGAGTGGAGAAAACTTGTCCTTGCCCTATGTGCCATGAGGCATAGCAAGGACAACAAGAGAAGGGTGGAGAAAACTTGTCCTTGCCCTATGTGCCATGAGGCATAGCAAGGACAACAACAGAGAAGAGTGGAGGAAACTTGTCCTTGCCCTATGTGCCATGAGGCATAGCAAGGACAACAAGAGAAGGGTGGAGGAAACTTGTCCTTGCCCTATGTGCCATGAGGCATAGCAAGGACAACAGAGAAGAGTGGAGAAAACTTGTCCTTGCCCTATGTGCCATGAGGCATAGCAAGGACAACAGAGAAGAGTGGAGAAAACTTGTCCTTGCCCTATGTGCCATGAGGCATAGCAAGGACAACAAGAGAAGGGTGGAGAAAACTTGTCCTTGCCCTATGTGCCATGAGGCATAGCAAGGACAACAACAGAGAAGAGTGGAGGAAACTTGTCCTTGCCCTATGTGCCATGAGGCATAGCAAGGACAACAAGAGAAGGGTGGAGGAAACTTGTCCTTGCCCTATGTGCCATGAGGCATAGCAAGGACAACAGAGAAGAGTGGAGAAAACTTGTCCTTGCCCTATGTGCCATGAGGCATAGCAAGGACAACAAGAGAAGGGTGGAGAAAACTTGTCCTTGCCCTATGTGCCATGAGGCATAGCAAGGACAACAACAGAGAAGAGTGGAGGAAACTTGTCCTTGCCCTATGTGCCATGAGGCATAGCAAGGACAACAAGAGAAGGGTGGAGGAAACTTGTCCTTGCCCTATGTGCCATGAGGCATAGCAAGGACAACAGAGAAGAGTGGAGAAAACTTGTCCTTGCCCTATGTGCCATGAGGCATAGCAAGGACAACAAGAGAAGGGTGGAGAAAACTTGTCCTTGCCCTATGTGCCATGAGACATAGCAAGGACAACAACAGAGAAGAGTGGAGGAAACTTGTCCTTGCCCTATGTGCCATGAGGCATATCAAGGACAACAGAGAAGAGTGGAGAAAACTTGTCCTTGCCCTATGTGCCATGAGGCATAGCAAGGACAACAAGAGAGAAGAGTGGAGGAAACTTGTCCTTGCCCTATGTGCCATGAGGCATATCAAGGACAACAGAGAAGAGTGGAGAAAACTTGTCCTTGCCCTATGTGCCATGAGGCATAGCAAGGACAACAGAGAAGAGTGGAGAAAACTTGTCCTTGCCCTATGTGCCATGAGGCATAGCAAGGACAACAAGAGAAGGGTGGAGAAAACTTGTCCTTGCCCTATGTGCCATGAGGCATAGCAAGGACAACAAGAGAAGAGTGGAGAAAACTTGTCCTTGCCCTATGTGCCATGAGGCATAGCAAGGACAACAAGAGAAGAGTGGAGAAAACTTGTCCTTGCCCTATGTGCCATGAGGCATAGCAAGGACAACAAGAGAAGGGTGGAGAAAACTTGTCCTTGCCCTATGTGCCATGAGGCATAGCAAGGACAACAAGAGAAGGGTGGAGAAAACTTGTCCTTGCCCTATGTGCCATGAGGCATAGCAAGGACAACAGAGAAGAGTGGAGAAAACTTGTCCTTGCCCTATGTGCCATGAGGCATAGCAAGGACAACAAGAGAAGAGTGGAGAAAACTTGTCCTTGCCCTATGTGCCATGAGGCATAGCAAGGACAACAAGAGAAGGGTGGAGAAAACTTGTCCTTGCCCTATGTGCCATGAGGCATAGCAAGGACAACAACAGAGAAGAGTGGAGGAAACTTGTCCTTGCCCTATGTGCCATGAGGCATATCAAGGACAACAGAGAAGAGTGGAGAAAACTTGTCCTTGCCCTATGTGCCATGAGGCATAGCAAGGACAACAGAGAAGAGTGGAGAAAACTTGTCCTTGCCCTATGTGCCATGAGGCATAGCAAGGACAACAAGAGAAGGGTGGAGGAAACTTGTCCTTGCCCTATGTGCCATGAGGCATAGCAAGGACAACAGAGAAGAGTGGAGAAAACTTGTCCTTGCCCTATGTGCCATGAGGCATAGCAAGGACAACAAGAGAAGGGTGGAGAAAACTTGTCCTTGCCCTATGTGCCATGAGGCATAGCAAGGACAACAAGAGAAGGGTGGAGGAAACTTGTCCTTGCCCTATGTGCCATGAGGCATAGCACGGACAACAGAGAAGAGTGGAGAAAACTTGTCCTTGCCCTATGTGCCATGAGGCATAGCAAGGACAACAAGAGAAGGGTGGAGAAAACTTGTCCTTGCCCTATGTGCCATGAGGCATAGCAAGGACAACAACAGAGAAGAGTGGAGGAAACTTGTCCTTGCCCTATGTGCCATGAGGCATAGCAAGGACAACAGAGAAGAGTGGAGAAAACTTGTCCTTGCCCTATGTGCCATGAGGCATAGCAAGGACAACAAGAGAAGGGTGGAGAAAACTTGTCCTTGCCCTATGTGCCATGAGGCATAGCAAGGACAACAGAGAAGAGTGGAGAAAACTTGTCCTTGCCCTATGTGCCATGAGGCATCACAAGGACAACAACAGAGAAGAGTGGAGGAAACGTGTCCTTGCCCTATGTGCCATGAGGCATCACAAGGACAACAACAGAGAAGAGTGGAGGAAACTTGTCCTTGCCCTATGTGCCATGAGGCATCACAAGGACAACAACAGAGAAGAGTGGAGGAAACGTGTCCTTGCCCTATGTGCCATGAGGCATCACAAGGACAACAACAGAGAAGAGTGGAGGAAACGTGTCCTTGCCCTATGTGCCATGAGGCATAGCAAGGACAACAGAGAAGAGTGGAGGAAACGTGTCCTTGCCCTATGTGCCATGAGGCATAGCAAGGACAACAGAGAAGAGTGGAGGAAACTTGTCCCTGCCCTATGAGACATAGCAAGGACTAAGTAAGTCAGTATTCAGTCTGCTAATTTTTTGTTGTATTTTTTGTTTTTCATCTTCTTTAATTTCTGTGTGAAATTCAAATTCTTTAACCTAAGTTCTGCTAACCTCCATTCGAGAAAAGAAGAGAAAATCCCCAAAAAGTGGAAGGTATTTAAACATATCTTAAAAAGCCTTATAGAAGGACCTGTTAGTCTTCCCGTCTTGAGCAAGTAAGTGAGCGATTAGTTTTTAATGCCAAGTGAGTAATTTTTTAACTACATTGCTGTGAAAACACGCTAAAGTTTGCTTGTCATAAGCCGAATACTTGGGGCCGTCGTGGCCATGATCGCATGGTAGTTGGATTTAAAACTACCTATGCAATCGGTGCCTATCACCACTGTTGTTGTGAGTTCGGCTCCTGCTCAGGGCGAGGTGTACAACATTATGTGATAAAGTTTGCCAGTGACCTGCGACAGGTCAGAGGTTTTAACCGGTTTCCTCCACCAATAAAACTGGCCGCCACAATATTACTGAAATATTGTTGAAAGTGGGGTTAAACACCATAAAACCAACCAAACCAACTAAACCGAGTACTTACTATCTGTAGCTTTAAATTTCTTTATTGTAGGACAGAGAACAGAGAACGAAGGATTTTTTTCTAACCAGGAACAAAGTTCAGCCTCTGTCGGAGCCTTGTCTCCAGTTAATATCTTTCCTGTAGTTTTCTCTATAACAACAATTCTTTTGTCACCAGTTAACTGTAAAAAATAAAACAAAGGTTAAAATCCAAGGTTAAGAAAAGGTCTATTTTGCAATAGCGAGTGATTGTTGTTTAAAGCCAACTCAGCAATTTTTCAGCTATATCATGGCGAGAACAAATTAATTGTCAATGAGATGATGATGAGGTCCACTTTGTACTAGACCAACATGCTTAGTTGGAAACAACAGTCCGCGGGTAGACATGTCGCCCAACTCAGACACATATCCTGATTCCGAACTAATCAGTCTTTGCCCTGTCTCCTTAATGCTGCGTACTTAGCAGAGAAGCAACAAATACCAATTTTATAGTCTTTGGTTTGACCGGATCAGGGCTCTAACCCACAATCTACCGCACTCAAGGCAAGCACGCCAACCATTACACCACCAACGCAGTTCCTATTTTGCAATAAATCAAATTTTAATTCCAGTAGTAGATGCATATTCCAACATTTAAATGAATATTCATGAGAAATATATGTTCACAGAATTAGTGATCTGATGAATTAAAATCTTAAATCATAAATAAATAAAACAAGAGTCAGAAACCTAAAATGAAAAAGTTTTTGATCGAAAAAAAAAAAAAAAATTAATACAAAGTTTAAACTCTTAACCAATCAAATCCTCTTAGCTAAACAAACATGTCTTTCTTTCTATATGGCTGAAATGTTGTCAAAATTTAGTTAAACAACACACAATAATAACAAGATGAACTGTGAGCTAATGCTCACTTATGATACCCCCGCATATATGTTCAATAAATTTGGGGAAAATTCTAGTTCCTATCTACAGAACGCAGGGAGATTCAGTAAAACATTCACGGCAGATATCCTCGTTCAAACGGCAAAATACTGCTTACCACAGATCAAGTATTTGTTAATCCATGTATATTTGATAAATTTTAGACAGGGATATGTTAAATTAGTTTTGTTAAAAGAGTTTAAACCGATTATTCTAGATTTTGCAAGCGAAAATTAGCTGTTTTGTGAATGCAGGAAGTTTATCGCTAATGTTTAATTTGAAAACATTAACAAGTTCAAAACGGCAATGAAAATGATACGGATGGAGCAGTTGATTTTTTTTTGTCGTTCTTCTCACAAATTATGGTTGCTTTAAATAATAAATATGTAGATATGTTTAATCTTTAATCAGTAAATTCATCAAATAATGAACCGTTCATGTGATCAAAGATAGGCAAGCTTGGGTCAAGCTTGTAATAGGAAGTAATTACGATCGATTCAAATAAAGAGAAAACAATACAAAAGTAAAACATTAATTAAGACGTGATCAAAGAGATTATAATTTCTTTTGAAGTGTACTCATATTGTAACAATGCCACAATATAGTATATAATATTGACAGGTGTCACAGTACATGTTCAATTATCTTTTCACACCTTGTTATACAATATACGGTCCTTGACCTTGTCAACTGCTGTAAAAATCGATAAATCAAACAAAGCTTCAATACCCAAACACATGTAATTTCACCGCAGGAAAAAAAGAGATTGCAAAAAGGTAAAATATCACACGTCCGATAGCAAACATTTACCTGAAAAGAAGCATATTGTCAGGTGCACTTCATTTTTATTTCATATAAAACAAAAAATTACAAAATAGTGCCTAGGGCTTACGACGGCCCTAATCCTGCCTTGCTAACTGGAACATGAGACAGCCATAATCCTGCCCTGCTAACAGGAATAGGTTCTCACATGAGCCTAGGGCTTATGAAGGCCCTAATCCAGCCCTGCTAACATGAAAAGGTTCTCACATGAGCCTAGGGCTTATGAAGGCCCTAATCCGGCCCTGCTAACATGAAAAGGTTCTCACATGAGCCAATATTGAAGATCAGGAATATCTTTCATGAGTGAGAGAAATTATGAGTAGAGACCAACACAACAAGGGTAAAAGATACAGAATTTATCACGCTAGTGGAAGATATCCCAATCTTCAATTTTGGCTGAATATAAGAACCTATATCTTTGGTAAAATATGATGATAAAACTCCACTGACCAAAGGATTGAATGCAAAACTTCATTATTTGGTGACGTCAAATCATTCAAAACATTGATTTTGGTTACAACTGTGATGTCAAACAAATCAGAACATCTGATTGGACATTGACTATGGGAGACAACATCACACGACTTTGTCTATCCCGTATGTGCTGTCTCCCAAGGAAAAGCTTCATTTATAGAAGAAAACGTTTTCTTTGCTAAATAAAATAAATACTGTGATTGTTAAACTTGTTACACTATCTTGCTATTTATTTCAGTAAATGTTAAATTACTTGTTATAATTGTTTCTATTTTCTACATTTTCATTATACATTCTATTTATCTGGTTTCTCACGAAGATCATTCATTTCTTTGATGATTTGATTGAGATTTTATGTGTTTAATGCCACTTTCAGCAATATTTCAGCTATATCATGGCGACCAGATTTAGTGGTGGAAGAAGCCGGAGTACCCCGAGAGAACCATCGACCATATGCAAGCAACTGGTAAGCTTTATCACATGTGGCTGCGAGTCGAGTGCACCCTTTTTTGTAATTTACAATTACAAAGCCGGGCGCAAACTCACGCCGTATTGGTGATAGGCTTGTATGAGTTGTTAGGTAATCCAACTCATTGAGCCACCCGAGACCTTCATTTCTTTGAAAGTTATCTAATAGTGAGTTTACTACAAGCATTCACAGACTTTACTTTTGTACAGTTCTTGTACAGAATTGAAATACTTAAATTGGTATAAAAACTTGATGGTTCAACAGTAGAAATTGGCTACACGACACATAGCAAAACTGTTTTTAAGTGTATTTTTTGGTATTAACTATTGGACTACACCAAAATGGGTAAAAACATGCATCAAATCTTACCTTACTGGGCCTCTTGAAAGTTTGCAAATAAATAAACAAAACATGAAAAAATGAACTATATATTTCTCTTGTGTTTACCCCATACAAATTATCTTTACAGTCTATTAGGAGAGTCGCTTTTTAACTAAATGGAACAAATCTTTAAAATGGCTCTATTCGCATGATTGAATAGTTCAGAGAAACCTGTCTAAACCAAACCCTGAGTAAAACAGAATCCTGTGTAAACCGAACTGCAAATAAAATCCCTATGTAGGAACTACTTGTTAATTCAACCTGTATAAACTGAACACCTGTGTATTCCAAACATAAAAATTGGTCTCAAGGTTTGGTTTAGACAGGTTTCACTGTAGTAAGATTAACATTTACTTATACAACCAGTTCCTGTAGGGTCTATGACAGCTGTCACTTTCCACTGTAGTAAGATTAACATTTACTTATACAACCAGTGACTGTAGGGTCTATTACAGCAGTCACTTTTCACTGTAGCAAGATTCACATTTACTTATACAACCAGTGACTGTAGGGTCTATTACAGTTGTCACTTTTCACTGTAGCAAGATTCACATTTACTTATACAACCAGTGACTGTAGGGTCTATTACAGCTGTCACTTTTCACTGTAGTAAGATTCACATTTACTTATACAACCAGTGACTGTAGGGTCTATTACAGCTGTCACTTTTCACTGTAGTAAGATTCACATTTACTTATACAACCAGTGCCTGTAGGGTCTATTACAGCTGTCACTTTTCACTGTAGTAAGATTCACATTTACTTATACAACCAGTTCCTGTAGGGTCTATTACAGCTGTCACTTTTCACTGTAGTAAGATTCATATTTACTTATACAACCAGTGCCTGTAGGGTCTATTACAGCTGTCACTTTTCACTGTAGTAAGATTAACATTTACTTATACAACCAGTTCCTGTAGGGTCTATTACAGCTGTCACTTTTCACTGTAGTAAGATTCATATTTACTTATACAACCAGTGCCTGTAGGGTCTATTACAGCTGTCACTTTTCACTGTAGTAAGATTCACATTTACTTATACAACCAGTGCCTGTAGGGTCTATTACAGCTGTCACTTTTCACTGTAGTAAGATTAACATTTACTTATACAACCAGTTCCTGTAGGGTCTATTACAGCTGTCACTGTTCCTGTAGGGTCTATTACAGCTGTCACTTTTCACTGTAGTAAGATTCATATTTACTTATACAACCAGCGCCTGTAGGGTCTATTACAGCTGTCACTTTTCACTGTAGTAAGATTAACATTTACTTATACAACCAGTGCCTGTAGGGTCTATTACAGCTGTCACTTTTCACTGTAGTAAGATTAACATTTACTTATACAACCAGTTCCTGTAGGGTCTATTACAGCTGTCACTTTTCACTGTAGTAAGATTCATATTTACTTATACAACCAGTGCCTGTAGGGTCTATTACAGCTGTCACTTTTCACTGTAGTAAGATTCACATTTACTTATACAACCAGTGCCTGTAGGGTCTATTACAGCTGTCACTTTTCACTGTAGTAAGATTCATATTTACTTATACAACCAGTGTTCACATTTACTTATACAACCAGTTAACATTTACTTATACAACCAGTGCCTGTAGGGTCTATTACAGCTGTCACTTTTCACTGTAGTAAGATTCACATTTACTTATACAACCAGTGCCTGTAGGGTCTATTACAGCTGTCACTTTTCACTGTAGTAAGATTCATATTTACTTATACAACCAGTGACTGTAGGGTCTATTACAGCTGTCACTTTTCACTGTAGTAAGATTCACATTTACTTATACAACCAGTTCCTGTAGGGTCTATTACAGCTGTCACTTTTCACGGTAGTAAGATTCACATTTACTTATACAACCAGTTACTGTAGGGTCTATTACAGCTGTCACTTTTCACTGTAGTAAGATTAACATTTACTTATACAACCAGTTCCTGTAGGGTCTATTACAGCTGTCACTTTTCACTGTAGTAAGATTCACATTTACTTATACAACCACTTACTGTAGGGTCTATTACAGCTGTCACTTTTCACTGTAGTAAGATTCATATTTACTTATACAACCAGTTCCTGTAGGGTCTATTACAGCTGTCACTTTTCACTGTAGTAAGATTAACATTTACTTATACAACCAGTTCCTGTAGGGCCTATTACAGCTGTCACTTTTCACTGTAGTAAGATTAACATTTACTTATACAACCAGTGACTGTAGGGTCTATTACAGCAGTCACTTTTCACTGTAGCAAGATTCACATTTACTTATACAACCAGTGACTGTAGGGTCTATTACAGTTGTCACTTTTCACTGTAGCAAGATTCACATTTACTTATACAACCAGTGACTGTAGGGTCTATTACAGCTGTCACTTTTCACTGTAGTAAGATTCACATTTACTTATACAACCAGTGACTGTAGGGTCTATTACAGCTGTCACTTTTCACTGTAGTAAGATTCACATTTACTTATACAACCAGTGACTGTAGGGTCTATTACAGCTGTCACTTTCCACTGTAGTAAGATTAACATTTACTTATACAACCAGTGACTGTAGGGTCTATTACAGCAGTCACTTTTCACTGTAGCAAGATTCACATTTACTTATACAACCAGTGACTGTAGGGTCTATTACAGTTGTCACTTTTCACTGTAGCAAGATTCACATTTACTTATACAACCAGTGACTGTAGGGTCTATTACAGCTGTCACTTTTCACTGTAGTAAGATTCACATTTACTTATACAACCAGTGACTGTAGGGTCTATTACAGCTGTCACTTTTCACTGTAGTAAGATTCACATTTACTTATACAACCAGTGCCTGTAGGGTCTATTACAGCTGTCACTTTTCACTGTAGTAAGATTCACATTTACTTATACAACCAGTTCCTGTAGGGTCTATTACAGCTGTCACTTTTCACTGTAGTAAGATTCATATTTACTTATACAACCAGTGCCTGTAGGGTCTATTACAGCTGTCACTTTTCACTGTAGTAAGATTAACATTTACTTATACAACCAGTTCCTGTAGGGTCTATTACAGCTGTCACTTTTCACTGTAGTAAGATTCATATTTACTTATACAACCAGTGCCTGTAGGGTCTATTACAGCTGTCACTTTTCACTGTAGTAAGATTCACATTTACTTATACAACCAGTGCCTGTAGGGTCTATTACAGCTGTCACTTTTCACTGTAGTAAGATTAACATTTACTTATACAACCAGTTCCTGTAGGGTCTATTACAGCTGTCACTGTTCCTGTAGGGTCTATTACAGCTGTCACTTTTCACTGTAGTAAGATTCATATTTACTTATACAACCAGCGCCTGTAGGGTCTATTACAGCTGTCACTTTTCACTGTAGTAAGATTAACATTTACTTATACAACCAGTGCCTGTAGGGTCTATTACAGCTGTCACTTTTCACTGTAGTAAGATTAACATTTACTAATACAACCAGTTCCTGTAGGGTCTATTACAGCTGTCACTTTTCACTGTAGTAAGATTCATATTTACTTATACAACCAGTGCCTGTAGGGTCTATTACAGCTGTCACTTTTCACTGTAGTAAGATTCACATTTACTTATACAACCAGTGCCTGTAGGGTCTATTACAGCTGTCACTTTTCACTGTAGTAAGATTCATATTTACTTATACAACCAGTGTTCACATTTACTTATACAACCAGTGCCTGTAGGGTCTATTACAGCTGTCACTTTTCACTGTAGTAAGATTCATATTTACTTATACAACCAGTGACTGTAGGGTCTATTACAGCTGTCACTTTTCACTGTAGTAAGATTAACATTTACTTATACAACCAGTGCCTGTAGGGTCTATTACAGCTGTCACTTTTCACTGTAGTAAGATTCACATTTACTTATACAACCAGTGCCTGTAGGGTCTATTACAGCTGTCACTTTTCACTGTAGTAAGATTCATATTTACTTATACAACCAGTGACTGTAGGGTCTATTACAGCTGTCACTTTTCACTGTAGTAAGATTCACATTTACTTATACAACCAGTTCCTGTAGGGTCTATTACAGCTGTCACTTTTCACTGTAGTAAGATTCACATTTACTTATACAACCAGTTACTGTAGGGTCTATTACAGCTGTCACTTTTCACTGTAGTAAGATTAACATTTACTTATACAACCAGTTCCTGTAGGGTCTATTACAGCTGTCACTTTTCACTGTAGTAAGATTCACATTTACTTATACAACCACTTACTGTAGGGTCTATTACAGCTGTCACTTTTCACTGTAGTAAGATTCATATTTACTTATACAACCAGTTCCTGTAGGGTCTATTACAGCTGTCACTTTTCACTGTAGTAAGATTAACATTTACTTATACAACCAGTTCCTGTAGGGCCTATTACAGCTGTCACTTTTCACTGTAGTAAGATTAACATTTACTTATACAACCAGTTCCTGTAGGGTCTATTACAGCTGTCACTTTTCACTGTAGTAAGATTAACATTTACTTATACAACCAGTTCCTGTAGGGTCTATTACAGCTGTCACTTTTCACTGTAGTAAGATTCACATTTACTTATACAACCAGTTCCTGTAGGGTCTATTACAGCTGTCACTTTTCACTGTAGTAAGATTCACATTTACTTATACAACCAGTTCCTGTAGGGTCTATTACAGCTGTCACTTTTCACTGTAGTAAGATTCACATTTACTTATACAACCAGTTCCTGTAGGGTCTATTACAGCTGTCACTTTTCACTACAACCAGTTCCTGTAGGGTCTATTACAGCTGTCACTTTTCACTACAACCAGTTCCTGTAGGGTCTATTACAGCTGTCACTTTTCAACTTAGTAGTTGGTAGTTGGATGAACATCTATGTCGAGCCTGTCTTATGGGACCATTCGGGGGAAACATTGAAATAGGGTCACATAAAACAGGTGGTCGCTTAATACATGTTTAATTGATATGAAATGCACTGTGAAGGGAAATGAAATTTTAGGTCACATAATACAAGTTATTGCTTAAAAAATGTTTTCACTAAAGCAGGTTTGACTGTACCTACAATTAACTACTTCTGTAAAAGATAGATAAATACCTTGATGACCGAGTCTTGTTGACTGTGTATAATGTTCAGCGAGTCTTGTGAATGGTTGATAATGCACTCATTACTACAGTAAACAGAGTCTGGACGGGAAACCTTTGCACATTTAGGTCCAATACATCGTCACTTTTCACTGTAGTAAGATTAACATTTACTTATACAACCAGTTCCTGTAGGGCCTATTACAGCTGTCACTTTTCACTGTAGTAAGATTAACATTTACTTATACAACCAGTTCCTGTAGGGTCTATTACAGCTGTCACTTTTCACTGTAGTAAGATTAACATTTACTTATACAACCAGTTCCTGTAGGGTCTATTACAGCTGTCACTTTTCACTGTAGTAAGATTAACATTTACTTATACAACCAGTTCCTGTAGGGTCTATTACAGCTGTCACTTTTCACTGTAGTAAGATTCACATTTACTTATACAACCAGTTCCTGTAGGGTCTATTACAGCTGTCACTTTTCACTGTAGTAAGATTCACATTTACTTATACAACCAGTTCCTGTAGGGTCTATTACAGCTGTCACTTTTCACTACAACCAGTTCCTGTAGGGTCTATTACAGCTGTCACTTTTCACTACAACCAGTTCCTGTAGGGTCTATTACAGCTGTCACTTTTCAACTTAGTAGTTGGTAGTTGGATGAACATCTATGTCGAGCCTGTCTTATGGGACCATTCGGGGGAAACATTGAAATAGGGTCACATAAAACAGGTGGTCGCTTAATACATGTTTAATTGATATGAAATGCACTGTGAAGGGAAATGAAATTTTAGGTCACATAATACAAGTTATTGCTTAAAAAATGTTTTCACTAAAGCAGGTTTGACTGTACCTACAATTAACTACTTCTGTAAAAGATAGATAAATACCTTGATGACCGAGTCTTGTTGACTGTGTATAATGTTCAGCGAGTCTTGTGAATGGTTGATAATGCACTCATTACTACAGTAAACAGAGTCTGGACGGGAAACCTTTGCACATTTAGGCCCAATACATCGTGGTAATTTCTCCTGCAATATCAACGATATTATCTTGTACAAAAACGAGTGAGTGAGTGAGTGAGTGAGTGAGTGAGTGAGTGAGTGAGCGAGCGAGTGAGTGAGTGAGCGAGTGAGTAAGTGAGCGAGTGAGTGAGCAATTGTTGTTTAATGCCAAATGTGTAATTTTTCAGCTATATCATGGCGAGAACAAGTTACATTTAATGAAATGAGGATGATGTCCTCTTTGTACTAGACCAACATCCTTAACTGGATTTGTATTGTGCTAGCTCACTGAAACAAACAGTCCATAGGTAGACATGTAGCTCCACTCAGACGCATTATCCTGATTAACCAACCAGCCTTTGCTCTTTAAAGGTGTGTGCTTAGGAAAGAAGAAGCAAACACCAATCTTATATTCATTGGGTTGACCTGACCGGGGCTGAAACCCACAATCTACTGCACTTGAGGCCAGCACACTAACCATTACAACACAGAAGCAGTAAATATATATCTTCAATTAGATATGATGTAAGAATTACCTCCCCTTGATTGAACATAGAACGTTTATTTACAATAAAAATGGGGTTATGCTGCAACAACATCTATGCAAAAAAAAAGTTAAATTTAAACACAATGGGTGACTCTTTTGGTTTTCCCTGTAACTCCTTTAGGATAATATAATTACCTCTGATTTTCTGTGATCTGTAGAAATTTTTCTAGCTGTAGCCATTACTTTCACTTTGTCTGGACTAAAGATTTCTGGATTGTTTTCCATTTTTCCATGTGTGTTTGAAACCTTATCAGATTTTCCAGGTGTGCTTGAAACCTTATCTGATTTTCCAGGTGTGCTTGAAACCTTATCTGATTTTCCAGGTGTGCTTGAAACCTTATCAGATTTTCCAGGTGTGCTTGAAACCTTATCTGATTTTCCAGGTGTGCTTGAAACCTTATCAGATTTTCCAGGTGTGCTTGAAACCTTATCAGATTTTCCAGGTGTGCTTGAAACCTTATCTGATTTTCCAGGTGTGCTTGAAATTTTATCTGATTTCCCTGATGTACATGAACTCTTTTCATTTTTTCCTGTTGTGCTAACAGTCTTTTCATTTTTTCCAGGTGTGTTAACTAACTTTTCACTTTTTCCAGTTGTGCTAACAACCTTTTCACTTTTTCCAGGTGTGCTAGAAACCTTCTCAGTTTTTCCAGGTGTGCTAACAAGCTTCTCAGTTTTTCCAATTTTGCTAACAACCTTTTCACTTTTTCCAGTTGTGTTAACAACCTTTTCACTTTTTCCAGGTGTGCTAGTATCCTTTACATTTTTCTCTGATGATTTAGCAACTTTTTCAGTTTTTCCAACAGTTAACATGGATTTTTTACTTTTAACCCCGAATGTTTTTTTCACAATCATAATATGACCAGATTTCTGAGTAGTCACTTTTTTCACTTTTTTTAATGGAGAAGATAATGTTTGTTTTTTCCCTTTATTTTTGTCTTCATTTACACTTTTCTTCCCTTCAATTTCCTTCATCTTGTAAAAAAAAAAAAATAAAAAAAAATTAACTATATGTATTCACAATTCTTTTTTACCAGTACAAGCCTATTTAAATAAATGTTTCCATTTAATCCATTAGAGGTACATGTATATTATATCTGTTTTAATTTTCTTATGCTTTTTCATTATTGCCTGTGACCAAATCTGTCAGCAAGATTTTCATTGGTTTATCCAAAGTTCACTTGGTTCACAAAGGTTAATTAGAATGGTGTCAGAGGTTAAATAGTAAGATTTTCATTCGCTTATCCAAAGTTCACTTGGTTCACAAAGGTTAACTGGAATGGTGTCGGATGTTAAGTGGAGCATTATATCATATTTAACAGGCAAATTGCACATAATTAGATTACATACAACATTTCCCCGTGCTTAAGGTGTATACTCTTATTTATACAGTTGTGGACGTATTATTGTGTGTGATGATCATGTGTACTGCTCAACGGTGGGCTAGGGGCTGTTTCATACTCATTATTGAAGACCCTACTGTGACTGTGAAATGTAGAACAGCAATAAAAGCACTGCTCCTTCACTTACATTCATATCCTTTCTTACTAACTGACAGAGTAATACTGTCAATCTATAGTTAATTTGTAAGGTATAAATTCTTGAGAAAAGAAATTGATCAAAGGGGTCTCTCAGTGGCCATGATTATATGGTAGTTGGAGTTACATCTACCTATGTCATTGGTGTCTAAAGCAACTAAGGTTTACCAGTTTATGGCAAAATTTACTTGCTATAACAACTAAGGTTAGGGAGTTTGAATCTCGTTCATGGCAAAATTTACTTGATACAAAAGTCTAATGTCACTTATGGCAGATACCCCTGAAATAAACAGCCATTTTCCTAATCAATTAGATTTAAGCAATACCTAAACGTTAACACCAAGTAGAAACGCCTATTCCGACCACGATGTCAACAATATTCAATTACCGCAATTGGCCATGCATAACATGCATTTATGTATAATAAGCACCTATTAAAGTAAAAAAATCAACCACCAATTAACAACGTTTTTCCTTTAATTAGAGTCTATTGTGTTCAATTACATCAATATCATTTCTTACTAAATGCTTTCTCTCTGTAACCCACCGAGGCTAGCAAAGTATTTTATCAAGCAAAAATCTCAGTATTTTACTTAGATACCTAATATAGTACAGCATACCACATTGTATGAAACAAATAGGGTACAGTAATCCCTCTCTTATCAGGCCACATCCACCACAGCATACCTCTCTTGTCAGTCAAGTTTTAAGACGAACTGAGATTGTAAAATGGACCTAAATTGTCTCCTTCAAGAGAGGACAACCTTCTATTAAGGCCCTTTTTTCATTGCAGAAGGGATGGCTAATAAGAAGGGTTACTACTGTAATGAGCAGCTGCTCACCTGAGATTCCTTGTTTGTCTATAAGAAGGGGGACTACTATTATGTGCAGCTACTCACCTGAGATTCCTTGTTTGTCTATAAGAGGGGGGACTACTATTATGTGCAGCTGCTCACCTGAGATTCCTTGTTTGTCTATAAGAAGGGGGACTACTATTATGTGCAGCTGCTCACCTGAGATTCCTTGTTTGTCTATAAGAGGGGGGAATACTATTATGTGCAGCTGCTCACCTGAGATTCCTTGTTTGTCTATAAGAGGGGGGAATACTATTATGTGCAGCTCCTCACCTGAGATTCCTTGTTTGTCTATAACAGGGGGGAATACTATTATGTGCAGCTGCTCACCTGAGATTCCTTGTTTGTCTATAAGAGGGGGGACTACTATTATGTGCAGCTGCTCACCTGAGATTCCTTGTTTGTCTACAAGAGAGGAGACTACTATTATGTGCAGCTGCTCACCCGAGATTCCTTGTTTGTCTATAAGAGGGGGGACTACTATTATGTGCAGCTGCTCACCTGAGATTCCTTGTTTGTCTACAAGAGAGGGGACTACTATTATGTGCAGCTACTCACCTGAGATTCCTTGTTTGTCTACAAGAGAGGGGACTACTATTATGTGCAGCTGCTCACCTGAGATTCCTTGTTTGTCTACAAGAGAGGGGACTACTATTATGTGCAGCTGCTCACCTGAGATTCCTTGTTTGTCTACAAGAGAGGGGACTACTATTATGTGCAGCTGCTCACCTGAGATTCCTTGTTTGTCTACAAGAGGGGGGACTACTATTATGTGCAGCTGCTCACCTGAGATTCCTTGTTTGTCTATAAGAGGGGGGACTACTATTATGTGCAGCTGCTCACCTGAGATTCCTTGTTTGTCTATAAGAAGGGGGACTACTATTATGTGCAGCTGCTCACCTGAGATTCCTTGTTTGTCTATAAGAGGGGGGAATACTATTATGTGCAGCTGCTCACCTGAGATTCCTTGTTTGTCTATAAGAGGGGGGAATACTATTATGTGCAGCTCCTCACCTGAGATTCCTTGTTTGTCTATAACAGGGGGGAATACTATTATGTGCAGCTGCTCACCTGAGATTCCTTGTTTGTCTATAAGAGGGGGGACTACTATTATGTGCAGCTGCTCACCTGAGATTCCTTGTTTGTCTACAAGAGAGGGGACTACTATTATGTGCAGCTGCTCACCTGAGATTCCTTGTTTGTCTATAAGAGGGGGGACTACTATTATGTGCAGCTGCTCACCTGAGATTCCTTGTTTGTCTACAAGAGAGGGGACTACTATTATGTGCAGCTACTCACCTGAGATTCCTTGTTTGTCTACAAGAGAGGGGACTACTATTATGTGCAGCTGCTCACCTGAGATTCCTTGTTTGTCTACAAGAGAGGGGACTACTATTATGTGCAGCTGCTCACCTGAGATTCCTTGTTTGTCTACAAGAGGGGGGACTACTATTATGTGCAGCTGCTCACCTGAGATTCCTTGTTTGTCTATAAGAGGGGGGACTACTATTATGTGCAGCTGCTCACCTGAGATTCCTTGTTTGTCTACAAGAGAGGGGACTACTATTATGTGCAGCTACTCACCTGAGATTCCTTGTTTGTCTACAAGAGAGGGGACTACTATTATGTGCAACTGCTCACCTGAGATTCCTTGTTTGTCTACAAGAGAGGGGACTACTATTATGTGCAGCTGCTCACCTGAGATTCCTTGTTTGTCTACAAGAGGGGGGACTACTATTATGTGCAGCTGCTCACCTGAGATTCCTTGTTTGTCTATAAGAGGGGGGACTACTATTATGTGCAGCTGCTCACCTGAGATTCCTTGTTTGTCTATAAGAGGGGGGACTACTATTATGTGCAGCTGCTCACCTGAGATTCCTTGTTTGTCTACAAGAGAGGGGACTACTATTATGTGCAGCTACTCACCTGAGATTCCTTGTTTGTCTACAAGAGAGGGGACTACTATTATGTGCAGCTGCTCACCTGAGATTCCTTGTTTGTCTACAAGAGAGGGGACTACTATTATGTGCAGCTGCTCACCTGAGATTCCTTGTTTGTCTATAAGAGAGGGGACTACTATTATGTGCAGCTGCTCACCTGAGATTCCTTGTTTGTCTATAAGAGGGGGGACTACTATTATGTGCAGCTGCTCACCTGAGATTCCTTGTTTGTCTATAAGAAGGGAGACTACTATTATGTGCAGCTGCTCACCTGAGATTCCTTGTTTGTCTACAAGAGGGGGGACTACTATTATGTGCAGCTGCTCACCTGAGATTCCTTGTTTGTCTATAAGAAGGGGGACTACTATTATGTGCAGCTGCTCACCTGAGATTCCTTGTTTGTCTATAAGAAGGGGGACTACTATTATGGGCAGCTCCTCACCTGAGATTCCTTGTTTGTCTATAAGAGGGGGGACTACTATTATGTGCAGCTGCTCACCTGAGATTCCTTGTTTGTCTACAAGAGAGGGGACTACTATTATGTGCAGCTGCTCACCTGAGATTCCTTGTTTGTCTACAAGAGAGGGGACTACTATTATGTGCAGCTGCTCACCTGAGATTCCTTGTTTGTCTACAAGAGAGGGGACTACTATTATGTGCAGCTGCTCACCTGAGATTCCTTGTTTGTCTATAAGAGGGGGGACTACTATTATGTGCAGCTGCTCACCTGAGATTCCTTGTTTGTCTACAAGAGAGGGGACTACTACTATGTGCAGCTGCTCACCTGAGATTCCTTGTTTGTCTATAAGAGGGGGGACTACTATTATGTGCAGCTGCTCACCTGAGATTCCTTGTTTGTCTATAAGAGAGGGGACTACCATTATGTGCAGCTGCTCACCTGAGATTCCTTGTTTGTCTATAAGAAGGGGGACTACTATTATGTGCAGCTACTCACCTGAGATTCCTTGTTTGTCTATAAGAGGGGGGACTACTATTATGTGCAGCTGCTCACCTGAGATTCCTTGTTTGTCTACAAGAGAGGGGACTACTATTATGTGCAGCTGCTCACCTGAGATTCCTTGTTTGTCTATAAGAGGGGGACTACTATTATGTGCAGCTGCTCACCTGAGATTCCTTGTTTGTCTATAAGAGAGGGGACTACTATTATGTGCAGCTGCTCACCTGAGATTCCTTGTTTGTCTATAAGAAGGGGGACTACTATTATGTGCAGCTGCTCACCTGAGATTCCTTGTTTGTCTACAAGAGGGGGGACTACTATTATGTGCAGCTGCTCACCTGAGATTCCTTGTTTGTCTACAAGAGAGGGGACTACTATTATGTGCAGCTGCTCACCTGAGATTCCTTGTTTGTCTACAAGAGGGGGGACTACTATTATGTGCAGCTGCTCACCTGAGATTCCTTGTTTGTCTACAAGAGAGGGGACTACTATTATGTGCAGCTGCTCACCTGAGATTCCTTGTTTGTCTACAAGAGAGGGGACTACTATTATGTGCAGCTACTCACCTGAGATTCCTTGTTTGTCTACAAGAGAGGGGACTACTATTATGTGCAGCTGCTCACCTGAGATTCCTTGTTTGTCTATAAGAGGGGGGAATATTATTATGTGCAGCTCCTCACCTGAGATTCCTTGTTTGTCTATAAGAGGGGGGCTACTATTATGTGCAGCTGCTCACCTGAGATTCCTTGTTTGTCTATAAGAGAGGGGACTACTATTATGTGCAGCTGCTCACCTGAGATTCCTTGTTTGTCTATAAGAGGGGGGCTACTATTATGTGCAGCTACTCACCTGAGATTCCTTGTTTGTCTATAAGAGGGGGGACTACTATTATGTGCAGCTGCTCACCTGAGATTCCTTGTTTGTCTTGGGAGATTTCATTAATCCTGGCATCTTTACTATCAAAGGTTTCGTCACTTCAGCTTGCTTACATCCAGAACTTTGGGATTTGTTCTTTACTTTCTCTATTGTTTCCTTTTCTGTAAAGAAATTGGATAAGTTTCATATTTTGTTTCATTGACCAAGTGTTTTTCAGCCTTTATTCTTAATCAAAATCTCGCAAGTTTTCGTAAATAAAAAATCTGTAAAAAACAGTCAAATCAAAGAGAGACATAAAAACATCAAAATCATCTGTCTTAATGTCATAAATGAAATATTAAGGTGACTTATTGTGGCACTCAGAATAATGAGGGAGTGATTGTTGTTTAATGCCAACTCAGCAATTTTTCAGCTATATCATGGCGAGAACCAGTAAATTTTCAATAAGATGATGATGAGGTCCGCTTTGTACTAGACCAACATAAATAAGTTGGATTTTTTTATTGTGTTAGCTCAATGAAACAACAGTCTGCAGATAGACATGTCGCCCCACTCGGACAATTATCCCGATTCCGAGCCAACCAGTCTTTGCTCTTTCTCCTTAATGCTGCGTGCTTAGCGGAGAAGCAACAAATACCAAATTTATATTCCTTGGCTCGAACCCCTATCTACGGCACTCAAGGCGAGTACACTAACCATTACACCACCGATGCAGTCAGAATAATGATTACAGTTGTGTGGTTAGTTACCTTTACAAGCATCACATATATACTCTTCCTTATTTTCGTCCATTTCTTTGCCGCGAGCTCTGGAAATTCCTACACATTTACCGTGGTACCAATTTTCACAATGGTCGCAGCATATCATAAATCTGGAAAAATGAAAATTCATGTCAATTCAATCACATGGTTTTAAAAATTTACAGAAGAGTACATAAGTGGAAAAATAATCCACGATTCATTTATACTTACTGTACTCTAAAATTCAAACAGATGTAATGCTATTGGCTGTTAAGTAACTACAAGAGTTTTTGACGATATTTTGAAAGTGAAAACATATATCATAATCTAAGATATAGCATAATAAAATAACATATATTATCATATACTTACTCAAGATATGTTTAATTTTGCATATGTGATAAATCCGAAATACAACAAATCATATCTCCCAGAGGTGTAATAACCTGATCCGTATTACATGGGGGGGGGGGGGGGTGTAATAATGTGTGCCGTATTACATGGGGTGTAATATGGACTTTTCAAAATGGCGGCCGGAAAATTTGTATGAAATCGAGTATTTAGTTTTTCATTATTATTTTGTCTTTTTTGGAAAAACAATAATATGTATTTTCCGGAAGTCATGTTTTCCGGTCCGATCAGTTTTCGTTATTAATGTATTGTTGTTTACTTCCGTCGTCTGCTACTGTCAAAATAGATAACGAAGAAAACATGGAAAATGCTCGTTATGCAACGAAAGATGACACTCCTTTCCGAACCAACGATTAAATCATCTTGTGTTGTTGTATAAGTGAAACTGTCTCTAAATACATGTGATAAAAATGTAGATATAATATGATACTATATCAAGCTATGCCTTAATATTAGGAAAGACGCATTGAAGTAGATGATAAATAGGCTATGATATGGCATTTTTCATATCACATGCCATATCAACCCTCAGGCCTTCGGGCCTTGGGCTAATATGGGTGTCTCGGGTTGATATGATATGTAATATGTAAAATGTCATATAATAATCTATAATTATTATACCTTACATAATTTTTTTACTTTATAAAAGTAACAAGATAATTTATATGTTTTACTGAAAATTTTCTGAGAAAGGAGACAATCCAGTGAACATCCCAAACAGATATTATGTAGAGACAATAGGTTGTCACCCGGTCTACTAGTACAACCCTTGACAATTGGAAGTGTGCTGAAATAAATTTTTTTACATTTCGGTTCCAGTATAATAAAACAGTTATTGCCTTAATATGAGGTGTACATCAAGTTGTCAATCCTCGAGAGGTTGTTTTCCTTGAGGGCTTTGACCACCCTCAATTTTACAAGTTTTGGGATCATTTTTACAACTCTCAGGATCATTTATACTATTCTGGAATCAATTTTCTTCAATGTCCACTACTGGCACTAGAATCCAAATCCTTTCTTATTACAAAAGCAAAGAACAGTCGTCACCCATCGCCCTTCTATTGCTAAATATACTAGAGGCTCAGTAGGCCTGTGTCAATCACCCGTCGGACCAACCAGAAACAAGAATTGCCTATGGCGGCCATGTTTGTTAACGGATCAGAACAAAATGAGCAATCTTAATAGAGGACCTTCCATAGATGTTTCCTACCAAGTTTCGGTTCATTTGGCCAAACTGTTTCAGAGGAGACTTTTAGAAATTGATCAACCAGAAACAAAAATTGCCTATGGTGGCTATGTTTGTTAACAGATCGAAACGTAATGAGCAAATTTAGTAGAGGACTTTCGGTTTACTTGGCTAAGCGGTTTCAGAGGAGAAAAAAAATTTGAAAAGTTAACAGACGAAGGACAACAGACAACGGATGTCAAGTGATGGCAAAAGCTCATGTTGTCTTTGGCAAGATGAGCTAAAAATATATGTAATGAGTTGTCTCCCCTACATACTTGTTATCGTATGGCTTTTTACAAATACAGTATTTTTGGTCAGGAGGTTCATATTCCTCTTCACTATCCCCGTCATCTTCATCTTCCTCCTCCTCCTCATCTTCATCCTCTACCACTAAAAACAAACCTCATTTAATTATATTTTATATACATGTACATGTAGCTATGAAAATGTGCGAGTGATTGTTGTTTAACACCAACTCAGCAATTTTTCAGCTATATCATGGCGAGAACACGTTAATTTTCAATGAGATAATGATGAAGTCCACTTTGTACTAGACCAACACGCTTAGTTGAATTTTTATAGTACTAGCTCACTGAAACAACAGTCCGCGGACAGACATGTTGTCCCACTCGGACACAATATCCTGATTCGAAGCCAATCTGTCTTTGCTCTTTCTCCTTATTGCTGCGTGCTTAGCGGAGAAGCAACAAATACCAATTTTATAATCTTTGGTTTGACCCGACTAGGGCTCGAACCCACGATCTACCGAACTCAAGACGACCACGCTAACCATTACGCCACCGATGTGGTTCCTGAATATGTGTATACAAGAAATGGTATTTTCCATGTTTTTGTTTCCTTCTTAAAACTTCCTTGTTAAGTTTTCTATAAATAACCACAAGAATTTATTTAAATCAATTAATTGCCTAATTTGTACTCAACTGTCAATTGGACTAGAAGGTGAACCCACGTCTAGATTGTCAATGATTCTTTTTTTTTTTTTGTGATTTGATGTCTGGCACAGTAAAGACCAATCTAACACACCCGTTTCCCATGTGATTATAAAATTACATGTTTTTTTCATGTTTTTTATAAGAGTTACTTCCCTCTGATGCAGGCAAACGTGTCCCTTTCATGATAAATCCAATGAAACTAACAAATATTTTTCCCATTCTCTACGAAATTTAAATGCTATAACAACTTGTGAATATTCTATTTCCTCTGATTAACTTTTTTTTTACAAGGTTTAAATATCTACAAGAAGGCTGTCATGGTCGTGATCGTATGGTAGTTGGATTTACAACTATCTGTGCTAATCAGTGCCTATCACCACCAGAGCTCCAGATAAGCTGCGTATTTGCGTTTTTTATGCTATGAAAATGAGTAAAAACGCATGTATTATCAGATCAGAGTGTACACATTACGCATACATATTGCTGTGTAAGCAAACTTTCCAAATTCGGAGCGTACTTGTAGTCGTGTACATAACAATGCATTTTTGTCTTTGAGAAATTCCCCGTAATTACTTCCCTTTATGCTTTTCGAAGGAGAGAGCGTATACATCCAAGGGGTACCGAATGCTTGCCTTTCTAAGCATCGATGTCAAAAGAGATCTGATTGGATGTTTACGATAAATCATCCAATCACGGTCAATATTACAAATAAATGCGGTTTACGTAATAAATAAGAACTAAAACGAAATCAAATCAAAAATCAAAAATATTTATTTAAAGCTTTTTGATTTTTGATTTAAACACGTTGTTCGTTGAAAATGAGGGATTACCGAAAATGAGCAAGAACATGAATAAGCGCAAGAGCGCTACGGAAAATTATATACTTAAGTTCCCCACAGTTTCATCTGTGTCTAGTGACAGTATAGTTAAAGGAATCATTGATGACATTATCAAAACGGCTGTGAAAACTGCTGAAGTCGACGAGCAAAAAACTAAATATTTACAACATTTTATTAATAAACATGACACACTCCTGTCAAATTAAACAGAGATATACATTTCACTTGCATCCTGCATTTATTGAATAACACTTGTGTCAAACATAATTTTAAAAGTGTACATGTAAGCAATCTTTTCTGAAGTAGAGAGTACAACAGTGCAAAGGAAATATGCAAATACCCATCATTTTCAAAAGTAGGGGGTAATTAACCTTTGGACTTGAAAATTATCTGGAGCTTTGCACCACTAAAGTTATGAGTTTGAACACTGTTCATGGCCAGGTGTGAAAAAGCTTGTTAATCACCATAAACCAACCTTAAATATATACAAATTAATTAGTTACCCGTTTCTTCCTTTGATTTTTTCTTTACATCTTGTTTTGTTGTTTGTTTGTTTTCCACGTCAGATTTAATTGTTTTCTTTCTCTGTTTTCTTGTTTCTTTCTTCAGGAATTCCTCTACTAATGGATTTCGTGCTCTTTTTCGACGCAACACACGACTGTCCTCTACTTCTGAACCTGTCATATCTGAAATGTCTAAATCACTTGAAGTTTTACATTCTAGAGTTTTCTTGCCCTTTTGAGTCTGAAATTCTTCTTTTTCTTTATTTGTTTGTACTGATTTTGTTTTCTCTTTCAAGGTTTCAATTTTTGTTAATTTCTTTGTTTCCTTTGTAATATCTGGTATTTTCTTAATTGATTTAATTTCTTCGTTTAATTTATCAGATTTGTGCATTCCTTCTTCTGCTTGCTCTTTAGACAGTTTTTCTAAAATACTTTCCATTTGTATAGAAGCCTCATTCTGAATTTGCCTCACATCTTTTAAAACCTCATTCTGAATTTGCCCAACATCTTTTAAAGCCTCATTCTGAGCTTGCCCAATATCTTTAACAGCCTCTTTCTGGATTTGCCCAATATCTTGTGAAATTGATACAAATTCAACATTTTCTATTGTAGCCTCAAATTGAATCGATTCTTTTTCTCCATCAGAATCAGATGATACCATAACAGAAATAATATTTGAATCGGCTGAGGAATTTAAATTTGTTTTTTCAGCTCTGTATCTGTACATTTCTTTTATTTTAGTATTTTCATCCTTTTCTTCTGAAGATATTTTTTTATCTTTTAAAGTTTCTAGTTTGTCAACATTTACATTTTCAACATGACAATCCTCCAAATCTATTTTAAACACATCATTTTTTTCATCCATTTCAATTCCTCTGTCATTTTTCTGTTCATTCAACTTTCCAGTTTCGCTTTCATTTTTCTGTTCATTCAACTTTCCAAATTCACTTTCATTTTTCTGTTCGTTCACCTTTTCAGATTCTATTTCATTTTTCTGTTCATTCACCTTTTCAGATTCTATTTCATTTTTCTGTTCATTCAACTTTTCAGATTCTATTTCGTTTTTCTGTTCGCTCAACTTTTCAGATTCTATTTCATTTTTCTGTTCGTTCAACTTTTCAGATTCTATTTCATTTTTCTGTTCGTTCAACTTTTCAGATTCTATTTCAATTTTCTGTTTATTACACTTTGCAGATTCTATTTCATTTGTCTGTTCCTTCATTTGTTCAGTTTCTATTTCATCTTTCCTTATTTCCATTTTAATTTCTTCCATATTTGTTTTATCTGACTCAATATTTACTTCATTTTTCTTTTCACTATTCTCATCATTTAAAACATTTTCAACACTTTGAACATTAGAATCAGATTCATGTCTATGTTTGTCAATACTTTCACTTGCCTTTGAACATTCTTCATCATTTGGTATGACACCGTCGGGCTTAAACAAATCCGTCATTGTAAGATCGAGAAAATCCTCCGATTTTCTGAACTTCTTTTTTACAGATTTTGGCATTTTTAAATCAGCATCTTGTAATTCCCCATCTCCACTTTCATGTTTTATTTTGATTTGATCTGATTTGACTTTTTTAACATCAACATTGTCACTATCGCTTGCAGAATTTTTTCGTTTCAGTGGACTGGAATCAGTTAACGGCTTCGAAATCAATGCATCAAAAATATTTTTACTAGACTTAGTGTCTTTCTTGTCTGAACTACACTGAATCAGTTTATTTTGCCCTTTAATTGATATTAACGGCTCATCATCAGCGTCACTACTCTCCTCTTTATCTGTTTTCTTCCCAGATTTGACATTTTCTTTTACTTTAACTTTCTTTCCTTTTCCTATCCCGTCACATTTCTTCACGCTTTTATTTTTCTGATTTTTTGTCTCGCCATCTGACTCTTTCTCAGATTCCTCAGTCTTATTTTGTACTTTCTTCCCCTTTCTGGGTTTGTCTTTTTTATTCGCTTCCTCTTCAGAATCTTGACCATATTCCTTATTTAGCTTTATCTGTCCTCTTCCTTTGTTCACCATTATTTCTGCTCCACTGTCACTCTCAGCCATCTTTTTTAATTTGCCCTTCTTTCCTTTCTTTCTAGGAGAATCTTCTTCATCCTCATCTGATTCTCGTTTCACTTTTCCCTTTCTGACATTTTTCACCACTTTTTTATTTTTAGAATCACTTTCACTTTCTACTTCTTGTTTTTTAGCCTTGCCTTTCTTACCCTTGACATTTTTAGGTGTACTTTCACTTTCACTATTATCATCATCTTGTTGTTTCCCTTTAATCATCTTAGCCTTTCCTTTTGGTGTTTTCACCCTTTTCGGAGATTCAGTTTCACTTTCACTTTCAGATTCCTGTTTTCTTTGAACTTTCTTTGGTCTCCCCCTTTTTGCTTTTCCCTTTGTAGGAGATTCTATTTCACTCTCTGATTCCTGTTTGCCTTTTCCTTTCTTTGGCCTCCCCCTTTTAATATTTCCCTTAGTAGGTGATTCAGTATCACTCCCACTTTCCAATTCCTCTTCTTTTTTCCTTTTTGTTTTCTTTGTGTTTCCTTTTTTGGGCGTTTCCTCCTCACTCTCATCATCAGCATCTTCTCCTTTCTTTGTCCTATTTTTTGACCTGCCTTTTTTGCCTTTACCTTTAGGGGAATCACCTACTTCACTGTCAGAATCCTTATCTTTCTCCTTTTTCGGTCTTCCTCTTTTGCCTTTAACAGATTTATGAGTCTCGTCCTCTCTCTCTTCCTCTTCTTTCTCTGCGGTTTTCCCTGACTTTGGGCGACCTCTCTTCCCTGTTTTTGCCTCCTTCCTATTGGTGTCATCTTCACTTTCACTCTCAACCTCTTTATCTTTTGTTCCTGATTTTGGACGACCTCTTTTACCAACCTACAAAATACAAGACAGTGTATTACTGTTGTAACTCAAAACTGATCAATTTTCTAAATAAGGCCAAAACAAATAATATGTGTTTCGTGTCCCAAAATATAGAGTTGGTGGAAAAGGATTTGATTTTTTTATATTCAAATTATTCAAATGACAGAAACTGTTGGTCTTTATAAATAACAGGGGATAGGGTTATGGTGTTTAACGCCACTTTCAACAATATTTCAGCTATATAGTGGTGGTCAGTTTTATTGGTGGAGGAAACAGGAGTACCCGGAGAAAACCACAGACTTGTCATAAGTCACTGACAAACTATCGCATAATGTTGTATCGAGTACACCTCGCCATGAGTGGGATTCCAACTCACAATTATAAATAACATGTACAAAGGTTGTCTGCTATATTTCATTCAACTCCCCACCACATTGTGCCAGTGCAACATTAACTATTCAAAATTTAACAAGCACAATGCGGAGAAGCAATACCAAATTTATAGTCTTTGGTTTGACCCAACCGGGGCTCAAACCTACGATCTACCGCACTCGAGGCGAGCATGCTAACCATTATGCCAACGATGCGGTTCACAAGCTCTTTGGAAGACTCTCAGTTTTTACTAAGTGTGATGAGTCCTGAATCATTCTTCACACGCCATAAATTAATTAAATCAGATATTATCTCTACCTGTTTCCCTTTGTTCTCTTCTTCTTCTTCTTCTTCTTCTTCTTCTTCTTCTTCTTCTTCATCTTCTGTTTTCTTTTGTCTTCCTCTAGGTTTCTACAAATGTCAACAAACAATTATTTTTTATGATCATCCACGATTATTTTTATGTCGTCTACGATTATTTTAAGATCATCCACGATTATTTTCATGATTGTCTACGATTATTTTAAGATCGTCCACGATTATTTTTATGATTGTCTACGATTATTTTTAAGATCGGCCACGATTATTTTCATGATCGTCTACGATTATTTTCAAGATCGTACACGATTATTCTTAAGATCGTCCAGGATTATTTTTATGATCGTCTACGATTATTTTTAAGATCGTACACAATTATTGTTATGATCATCTACGATTATTTTTAACATCGTCTACGATCATGAAATCTCTACATCGATGTTAGCTATTACTTTATCTGTCAAAATAAAATTCAACAACTGAGAAAAAAACACTTATTGATGATTATCTGGTAGAAACAGTACATGTCATGATGTAGTGTCCTATTTTTAACCCTGTCACGGGTCTGGGACAAAATCCCCCGGACAAAAGCCACCTGGACTAAAGTCCTCCCCAGAATGCAAATAATCATATTTTGTCCTGTCCCCCCCTCCCCATATTTGTGCCTGTTCCAAGCCAGGGCCTGAATGTATATCAGTGGCAATCATCGTGCAGTTTCTACTCATCATAGAACACAAACTTGGTAGATGGTTATGTTAAGAACTTTGTAACCATGTAATTCCATCACATGCTTGGTTTGAAAATATCAGCCGATCAGAAAACAAAATTGACTCGTCACCATTTTGGAGCAAAAAATCAGCCAACATTAAAAGTTAAGTACCATCCAATAAGTTTGATTCCATTTGACCCAGTGGATGTTGGGTAAATAATGATGAATTACAGATGAACGGTAATGACAAAATAAAATTACGACACGTTTTCAATGAAAATTATCAACATATCCAAAATTAATAAATATATGCAAACACAATATTAATGTTACGGATGCTCCATCAATAAGACTGACTTTCCCGTCGTATTGATGAGTTATGGTCTGCTTGAATTTGGCAGCATAAATTGTGTGCAACATTGCCCGGAAATTTGTAAAGGATCGAAATAATTCATGGAAGCCATACTGTGTTGTGAGTTTTAACATGAGTTGGTAGGATAATGATAAAACTCACAACTCAGAATGGCTTCCATGAATTATTTCTTAATTAGTCTTCCTCTTATCATGCCAGATTTCAGTTGCAATGGGATAACAAACTAACTGTCCCCCCTCAAGAGAGGCCAACCCTATAATAAGGCCACTTTTCATTGCAGCAATAGGTGGCCGTATAAAAGGGGAGACTACTGTACCTTTTTTGGCGAGTCTTCTTCCTCCTCAGATTTCATGGCTTCCATGGCCTCTTTTCCTTTCTGTATATTTTCTTGCCGAATCTTTTCAGCCATTTCCCTCTGTTCATTGTCACTTATTCTTGATGATCGTCTAAAATGATAGAACAAAACTAATTTCTCAAAATATATTCTAATACTCTTAGAAAATTCTGCTTTATTTGTAAGTGCTCATCTAGATCCTTTTGCATATAGGTCACAATGACCTATTTAATCATAGATATTATTATATGACTTCAGATAATGTCTTTTCTGATTGGCTGACGTCCCTAGCGGGGTTCTCAAAATGTGCAAGGCGACCGACGATTTCGCCGTTTACTTTCACATTTTCACCGGTTAAAAATTTATCGAGCATGGGTTTTCCAACAATTTTTTTGTTTATGTGAATTGTCGTTATCGTGTTTTGTTGATCTATATCTTCTTATCGATTACTAATACTATTGCAATCAACCGAACACTAACAAATCCACCATTTTCTAAATATATCTAACTCCCGGTGACGTCACGGTGGGAACTCCGTACTTCGACTACACAACATTTCAAACTTCACTTGGTTCTACTATATAGATGCGCGAAGTGTTCCGAGTGGAGTATTTGCTTATGAAGGATGTGCAGTCGTCACATTCCAAAAGCTGGGATATCCCTTTACGGAAGGTAAAAACAAGCAAGGAAATCGATGAAGATTTAACGGTTTTTCGGTAATTTAAAGTTTTCGGATAATTTTCAAAGCGAGAACATTACTATTTATACTTGGTAGCATCACTTGTGATCCTATTTTTTGTAGTAATGCACGAATTTTGTTGCAAGTCAAAAATATTTTTTTCAGGTCATTGATGATTACGAAAAGATTACTGGACGTTGTGTCCACAGGCACTCGGGTACACTGTGATTTTCATTATTTTCATTAAAATTAAATATTTCCCTTTTGGTTTCTCTATTTATAACCTTCTCTATGCAGAATCACCTAATTTTGACGTATTTTACACATTTTGATAAAACCCATTTTTTCTACTATAATATCATAGCAGAAAATTGATATTATAGTAGAAAAAATGTGTTTTATCAAAATGTATAAAATACGTCAAAATTAGGTGATTCTGCATAGAGAAGGTTATAAATAGAGAAACTAAAAGGGAAAATATTTAATTTTAATGAAAATAACGAAAATCACAGTGTACCCGAGTGCCTGTGATTAAAATATGAGACCTCTAGTTATTTATAGTTTTATATATTACAACATTTTTCAATTCTTCTTGCAGAAGAGATATTCTGAGGCTGATTTTGTCATGAAAGTTGCCTGGAAAATTGCTTTGCATAACCTTGATTTTCACCAGCTGCCACTAATACAACATTGTAGTATATTTTACAAAAATAATGCTTTCAGAGTACCAAAAATTTTAGGAGAATTCAATGGCAAAATATGCTCAGAATGCATCTCCTACAAATACGTACGCCTACCAGAGAGGGGTTATCGGGTTCGTGCCTCCGTCACTCAACTCTCCCCCTACTTTATAAATTGAGACTCCTATTTCAATTCTTTTTGAGAACCCTGCCCTAGTAACGTTCTATGATAAAATGTTATAATCACCGCACAAAAAGTCACGAGAGGTGAACATAATATTCCAAAGCTTCTCCAGACTCCTTAAAATAGAAATGGTGTTTCCCAATTATCTTAATAGTAGTAGTCAATCATCATTGGTTTTGTCATCGACTAATCAGATGCATTCTTACTAATTTCTTTCGGTACACAATTAAATTAATAATGGCAGACGTTGGGCAGACAGGGGTGTCTCGGTGAATCTCATGTTCCATGGGTTGATCAATCCAGCTTGTATTCACCTCATGGAAAGTCATCAATTGTATTGTAGTTGTTTAATGTCACTTCAACATTAATACTTCAGTAACATAGGACCACATTTTCAGCAACAGATCACAACACCTCCCAAAGGCAGATCATGCGAGAAGAACCAAGACCACAACTCCAGATTGGAGAATTACACGCTCCTCACAGGTAAGAGACAACTGATCAGAACCAAGAACACCACTCCAGATTGGAGAATTACACTCTCCTCACAGGTAAGAGACAACTGATCAGAACCAAGAACACAACTCCAGATTGGAGAATTACACGCTCCTCACAGGTAAGAGACAACTGATCAGAACCAAGAACACCACTCCAGATTGGAGAATTACACTCTCCTCACAGGTAAGAGACAACTGATCAGAACCAAGAACACAACTCCAAATTGGAGAATTACACGCTCCTCACAGGTAAGAGACAACTGATCAGAACCAAGAACACCACTCCAGATTGGAGAATTACACTCTCCTCACAGGTAAGAGACAACTGATAAGAACCAAGAACACAACTCCAGATTGGAAAATTACACGCTCCTCACAGGTAAGAGACAACTGATCAGAACCAAGACCACAACTCCAGATTGGAGAATTACACGCTACTCACAGGTAAGAGACAACTGATCAGAACCAAGACCACAACTCCAGATTGGAGAATTACACGCTCCTCACAGGTAAGAGACAACTGATCAGAACCAAGAACACCACTCCAGATTGGAGAATTACACTCTCCTCACAGGTAAGAGACAACTGATCAGAACCAAGAACACAACTCCAGATTGGAGAATTACACGCTCCTCACAGGTAAGAGACAACTGATCAGAACCAAGAACACAACTCCAGATTGGAGAATTACACTCTCCTCACAGGTAAGAGACAACTGATCAGAACCAAGAACACAACTCCAGATTGGAGAATTACACGCTCATCACAGGTAAGAGACAACTGATCAGAACCAAGAACACAACTCCAGATTGGAGAATTACATGCTCCTCACAGGTAAGAGACAACTGATCAGAACCAAGAACACAACTCCAGATTGGAGAATTACACGCTCCTCACAGGTAAGAGACAACTGATCAGAACCAAGAACACAACTCCAGATTGGAGAATTACATGCTACTCACAGGTAAGAGACAACTGATCAGAACCAAGAACACAACTCCAGATTGGAGAATTACATGCTCCTCACAGGTAAGAGACAACTGATCAGAACCAAGAACACCACTCCAGATTGGAGAATTACACGCTCCTCACAGGTAAGAGACAACTGATCAGAACCAAGAACACAACTCCAGATTGGAGAATTACATGCTCCTCACAGGTAAGTCAACTGATCAGAACCAAGAACACAACTCCAGATTGGAGAATTACATGCTCCTCACAGGTAAGAGACAACTGATCAGAACCAAGAACACAACTCCAGATTGGAGAATTACACGCTCCTCACAGGTAAGAGACAACTGATCAGAACCAAGAACACAACTCCAGATTGGAGAATTACACGCTACTCACAGGTAAGAGACAACTGATCAGAACCAAGAACACAACTCCAGATTGGAGAATTACACGCTCTTCACAGGTAAGAGACAACTGATCAGAACCAAGAACACAACTCCAGATTGGAGAATTACACGCTACTCAGAGGTAAGAGACAACTGATCAGAACCAAGAACACAACTTCAGATTGGAGAATTACACTCTCCTCACAGGTAAGAGACAACTGATCAGAACCAAGAACACAATTCCAGATTGGAGAATTACACGCTCCTCACAGGCAAGAGACAACTGATCAGAACCAAGAACACAACTCCAGATTGGAGAATTACACTCTCCTCACAGGTAAGAGACAACTGATCAGAACCAAGAACACCACTCCAGATTGGAGAATTACACGCTCCTCACAGGTAAGAGACAACTGATCAGAACCAAGAACACCACTCCAGATTGGAGAATTACACGCTCCTCACAAGTAAGAGACAACTGATCAGAACCAAGAACACAACTCCAGATTGGAGAATTACACGCTACTCACAGGTAAGAGACAACTGATCAGAACCAAGAACACAACTCCAGATTGGAGAATTACATGCTCCTCAGAGGTAAGAGACAACTGATCAGAACCAAGAACACAACTCCAGATTGGAGAATTACACGCTCCTCACAGGTAAGAGACAACTGATCAGAACCAAGAACACAACTCCAGATTGGAGAATTACACGCTACTCAGAGGTAAGAGACAACTGATCAGAACCAAGAACACCACTCCAGATTGGAGAATTACACGCTCCTCACAGGTAAGAGACAACTGATCAGAACCAAGAACACAACTCCAGATTGGAGAATTACACGCTACTCACAGGTAAGAGACAACTGATCAGAACCAAGAACACAACTCCAGATTGGAGAATTACACGCTCCTCACAGGTAAGAGACAACTGATCAGAACCAAGAACACCACTCCAGATTGGAGAATTACACGCTCCTCACAGGTAAGAGACAACTGATCAGAACCAAGAACACAACTCCAGATTGGAGAATTACACGCTCCTCACAGGTAAGAGACAACTGATCAGAACCAAGAACACAACTCCAGATTGGAGAATTACATGCTCTTCACAGGTAAGAGACAACTGATCAGAACCAAGAACACCACTCCAGATTGGAGAATTACACTCTCCTCACAGGTAAGAGACAACTGATCAGAACCAAGAACACAACTCCAGATTGGAGAATTACACGCTCCTCACAGGTAAGAGACAACTGATCAGAACCAAGAACACCACTCCAGATTGGAGAATTACACGCTCCTCACAGGTAAGAGACAACTGATCAGAACCAAGAACACAACTCCAGATTGGAGAATTACACGCTACTCACAGGTAAGAGACAACTGATCAGAACCAAGAACACCACTCCAGATTGGAGAATTACACGCTACTCACAGGTAAGAGACAACTGATCAGAACCAAGAACACAACTCCAGATTGGAGAATTACATGCTCCTCAGAGGTAAGAGACAACTGATCAGAACCAAGACCACAACTCCAGATTGGAGAATTACACGCTCCTCACAGGTAAGAGACAACTGATCAGAACCAAGAACACAACTCCAGATTGGAGAATTCCACGCTACTCAGAGGTAAGAGACAACTGATCAGAACCAAGAACACAACTCCAGATTGGAGAATTACACGCTACTCAGAGGTAAGAGACAACTGATCAGAACCAAGAACACAACTCCAGATTGGAGAATTACACGCTACTCACAGGTAAGAGACAACTGATCAGAACCAAGAACACAACTCCAGATTGGAGAATTACACGCTACTCACAGGTAAGAGACAATTGATCAGAACCAAGAACACAACTCCAGATTGGAGAATTACATGCTCCTCACAGGTAAGAGTCAACTGATCAGAACCAAGAACACAACTCCAGATTGGAGAATTACATGCTCCTCACAGGTAAGAGACAACTGATCAGAACCAAGAACACAACTCCAGATTGGAGAATTACACGCTCCTCACAGGTAAGAGACAACTGATCAGAACCAAGAACACCACTCCAGATTGGAGAATTACACGCTCCTCACAGGTAAGAGACAACTGATCAGAACCAAGAACACCACTCCAGATTGGAGAATTACATGCTCCTCACAGGTAAGAGACAACTGATCAGAACCAAGAACACAACTCCAGATTGGAGAATTACACGCTACTCACAGGTAAGAGACAACTGATCAGAACCAAGAACACAACTCCAGATTGGAGAATTACACGCTACTCAGAGGTAAGAGACAACTGATCAGAACCAAGAACACAACTCCAGATTGGAGAATTACACGCTACTCACAGGTAAGAGACAACTGATCAGAACCAAGAACACAACTCCAGATTGAAGAATTACACGCTACTCAGAGGTAAGAGACAACTGATCAGAACCAAGAACACAACTCCAGATTGGAGAATTACACGCTACTCACAGGTAAGAGACAACTGATCAGAACCAAGAACACAACTCCAGATTGGAGAATTACACGCTACTCAGAGGTAAGAGACAACTGATCAGAACCAAGAACACAACTCCAGATTGGAGAATTACACGCTACTCACAGGTAAGAGACAACTGATCAGAACCAAGAACACAACTCCAGATTGGAGAATTACACGCTACTCAGAGGTACGAGACAACTGATCAGAACCAAGAACACAACTCCAGATTGGAGAATTACACGCTACTCACAGGTAAGAGACAACTGATCAGAACCAAGAACACAACTCCAGATTGGAGAATTACACGCTACTCACAGGTAAGAGACAACTGATCAGAACCAAGAACACAACTCCAGATTGGAGAATTACATGCTCCTCACAGGTAAGAGTCAACTGATCAGAACCAAGAACACAACTCCAGATTGGAGAATTACACGCTCCTCACAGGTAAGAGAAAACTGATCAGAACCAAGAACACCACTCCAGATTGGAGAATTACATGCTCCTCACAGGTAAGAGACAACTGATCAGAACCAAGAACACCACTCCAGATTGGAGAATTACATGCTCCTCACAGGTAAGAGACAACTGATCAGAACCAAGAACACAACTCCAGATTGGAGAATTACACGCTACTCACAGGTAAGAGACAACTGATCAGAACCAAGAACACAACTCCAGATTGGAGAATTACACGCTACTCAGAGGTAAGAGACAACTGATCAGAACCAAGAACACAACTCCAGATTGGAGAATTACACGCTACTCACAGGTAAGAGACAACTGATCAGAACCAAGAACACAACTCCAGATTGGAGAATTACACGCTACTCACAGGTAAGAGACAACTGATCAGAACCAAGAACACAACTCCAGATTGGAGAATTACACGCTACTCACAGGTAAGAGACAACTGATCAGAACCAAGAACACAGCTCCAGATTGAAGAATTACACGCTACTCAGAGGTAAGAGACAACTGATCAGAACCAAGAACACCACTCCAGATTGGAGAATTACACGCTACTCACAGGTAAGAGACAACTGATCAGAACCAGGAACACAACTCCAGATTGGAGAATTACACGCTACTCACAGGTAAGAGACAACTGATCAGAACCAAGAACACAACTCCAGATTGGAGAATTACACGCTACTCACAGGTAAGAGACAACTGATCAGAACCAAGAACACAACTCCAGATTGGAGAATTACACGCTACTCAGAGGTACGAGACAACTGATCAGAACCAAGAACACAACTCCAGATTGGAGAATTACACGCTACTCAGAGGTAAGAGACAACTGATCAGAACCAAGAACACAACTCCAGATTGGAGAATTACACGCTACTCACAGGTAAGAGACAACTGATCAGAACCAAGAACACAACTCCAGATTGGAGAATTACATGCTCCTCACAGGTAAGAGTCAACTGATCAGAACCAAGAACACAACTCCAGATTGGAGAATTACACGCTCCTCACAGGTAAGAGACAACTGATCAGAACCAAGAACACCACTCCAGATTGGAGAATTACATGCTCCTCACAGGTAAGAGACAACTGATCAGAACCAAGAACACCACTCCAGATTGGAGAATTACATGCTCCTCACAGGTAAGAGACAATTGATCAGAACCAAGAACACAACTCCAGATTGGAGAATTACACGCTACTCACAGGTAAGAGACAACTGATCAGAACCAAGAACACAACTCCAGATTGGAGAATTACACGCTACTCAGAGGTAAGAGACAACTGATCAGAACCAAGAACACAACTCCAGATTGGAGAATTACACGCTACTCACAGGTAAGAGACAACTGATCAGAACCAAGAACACAACTCCAGATTGGAGAATTACACGTTACTCACAGGTAAGAGACAACTGATCAGAACCAAGAACACAACTCCAGATTGGAGAATTACATGCTCCTCACAGGTAAGAGACAACTGATCAGAACCAAGAACACCACTCCAGATTGGAGAATTACACGCTCCTCACAGGTAAGAGTCAACTAATCAGAACCAAGAACACAACTCCAGATTGGAGAATTACACGCTCTTCACAGGTAAGAGACAACTGATCAGAACCAAGAACACAACTCCAGATTGGAGAATTACACGCTCCTCACAGGTAAGAGACAACTGATCAGAACCAAGAACACAACTCCAGATTGGAGAATTACACGCTACTCACAGGTAAGAGACAACTGATCAGAACCAAGAACACAACTCCAGATTGGAGAATTACACGCTCGTCACAGGTAAGAGACAACTGATCAGAACCAAGAACACAACTCCAGATTGAAGAATTACACGCTCCTCACAGGTAAGAGACAACTGATCAGAACCAAGAACACAACTCCAGATTGGAGAATTACACGCTCCTCACAGGTAAGAGACAACTGATCAGAAGCAAGAACACAACTCCAGATTGGAGAATTACACGCTACTCACAGGTAAGAGACAACTGATCAGAACCAAGAACACAACTCCAGATTGGAGAATTACACGCTCCTCACAGGTAAGAGACAACTGATCAGAACCAAGAACACAACTCCAGATTGGAGAATTACACGCTCCTCACAGGTAAGAGACAACTGATCAGAAGCAAGAACACAACTCCAGATTGGAGAATTACACGCTCCTCACAGGTAAGAGACAACTGATCAGAACCAAGAACACAACTCCAGATTGGAGAATTACACTCTACTCACAGGTAAGAGTCAACTGATCAGAACCAGGAACACAACTCCAAATTGGAGAATCACACGCTCCTCACAGGTAAGAGACAACAGAACCAAGAACACAACTCCAGATTGGAGAATTACACTCTACTCACAGGTAAGAGTCAACTGATCAGAACCAAGAACACAACTCCAGATTGGAGAATTACACGCTACTCACAGGTAAGAGACAACTGATCAGAACCAAGAACACAACTCCAGATTGGAGAATTACACTCTACTCATAGGTAAGAGTCAACTGATCAGAACCAAGAACACAACTCCAGATTGGAGAATTACATGCTACTCACAGGTAAGAGTCAACTGATCAGAACCAAGAACACAACTCCAGATTGGAGAATTACACGCTACTCAGAGGTAAGAGACAACTGATCAGAACCAAGAACACAACTCCAGATTGGAGAATTACACGCTACTCACAGGTAAGAGACAACTGATCAGAACCAAGAACACAACTCCAGATTGGAGAATTACACACTCCTCACAGGTAAGAGTCAACTAATCAGAACCAAGAACACAACTCCAGATTGGAGAATTACACGCTCTTCACAGGTAAGAGACAACTGATCAGAACCAAGAACACAACTCCAGATTGGAGAATTACACGCTCCTCACAGGTAAGAGACAACTGATCAGAACCAAGAACACAACTCCAGATTGGAGAATTACACGCTACTCACAGGTAAGAGTCAACTGATCAGAACCAAGAACACAACTCCATATTGGAGAATTACACGCTACTCAGAGGTAAGAGACAACTGTTCAGAACCAAGAACACAACTCCAGATTGGAGAATTACACGCTCCTCACAGGTAAGAGACAACTGATCAGAACCAAGAACACAACTCCTGATTGGAGAATTACACACTCCTCACAGATAAGAGACAACTGATCAGAACCAAGAACACAACTCCAGATTGGAGAATTACATGCTCCTCACAGGTAAGAGACAACTGATCAGAACCAAGAACACAACTCCGGATTGGAGAATTACACGCTCCTCACAGGTAAGAGACAACTGATCAATTAATGATGATGAAAACAAGTTATATGATTAGATGAGATGATGATGATGTCCACTTTGTAATAGACCAGCCATCTTGGATGGGTGGACGGGCTGTAACATATTATTTTGAAACTAGACCAATCAAAGATAATCTCAATCTACCGGTAATTTTGTTATTTGGTATAGTGATTGATAATTTTTATTTTTATCAAATTATTTGTTTTATTGGTAAAAATCTACTGAACAAAATTTTCACTGAAAAACCCATAATATATCTTGAATCACTCACTGTCATGCAGCTGCACTTTAAATGTGACCTTAATTCGACGACTAATGCCAAGTGATGGCTAAAGCTCTTATGACCCTTTTTATCAGGTGAGATAAAAATGTTCTTTAAAGTTTCTAAGCAAACACTATTAACTCCATATTGCCAATGCAAATCTCCAAAAATGCTGTTTTCCAGTCACCTGTTATTAGATAATCCCAACTGTATTTCTCCTTGACTCTTCCTGCCACGCCCTCGTCCTTTCCCCATCTTCGTCTCCTCTTGGCTAATTTCAACATCATTACCCACATCAGATACAATCATTACTTCATCCTTGGCTTGACCCAGTTTCTTTGGAGCCGACATTTCTGATTGAGGGGAGGTAACAGTGAGACTTGCCCTGGTCGTGCGTTTTACTGGAATGGCGTAGGCATGGTCTGAGAATGGAGAACCTATATCAGAATGGTCTGTTTTGTTCTGAAAATACACAACATATATGCTGGAGATATATCTTACTATTTTAAATATATATCTCGTGATGGAAATAGGTTGCCATGGGGATTTAATAAGAGGCTAAAATGAGCTGGTAAAGAAGATTTACTGAATTATTGCCTATTGTAGCATATGCTAAATTTAGATCCCCAATGACGTGAACCTCGTCATTCATTGCAAATCTTCGTATCATAACGTCACTTTATATCAAATTAAATTTTCAGTAAATTAATTTGCATTGATCAGTTAATTATCACACCTTTGGAAAAATATAATGGGACGTAAATACATCCAAGAACAAGATATGATTATAATCTAACGATTATGAAGTCTCAAGTCTCCCAAACCGGCCACTGACAACAGGTTTAAAAAATAAATCAAAAGCTACCTTTGAAATCGAACAATGTTGAATTTGTGCGGTATTGTGGCGGCCATTTTGAAAATGGCGACCAGTAGAATTTTTTTGATGTCAGGAATCAATTCAGGACATCATAATCTACCTACATATGAAATGTCGTTGAAATCGGACATTGTTGAATTTGTGCAGTATTGTGGTGGCCATTTTGAAAATGGCGACCGGTAGAAATTTTTCAATGTCGGGAATCAATTCGGGCCATCATTATCTACCCACATATCAAATTTTGATGATATCGGACCATGTTGAATTTGTGCGGTATTGTGGCGGCCATTTTGAAAATGGCGACCTGTAGAAATTTTTCAATGTCGGGAAGCAATTCGGGGCATCATTATCTACCCACATATCAAATTTTGATGATATCGGACAATGTCGAATTTTTACCGCCCATTTTTTATGCCGTGTTTTGGCAGCCATTTTGAAAATGGCAGACACCTTGAAAATTTTGAAAACGCAGGATTGCTCCTCTAATGGTGACCTATCACTATGTCATATTTTATGTCTCTATCATTATCCATTTTGAAGTTATCAACATTAATGTACGAAATTTCAACTTTCCCATAGGATTCTATAGTAACCCCCACCCCCTTTGAACCCCTCAAAATATGACTTTGACCCCCTTTACCACAAAGCTGAAAACTTTAGGACCATTTAGAAACATATATCTATAACTCCACCAAGTTTCATGAAATTCTGTCCAGTAGTTCCTGAGATCTGCTGTGGACAAGTTTATGTGCCAAAGGAGAAAGAGAAAAACAAGAATAATAATAAGAAACGGAGCAAAAACAATAAGTCTCCCAAACGTTGTTTGGGAGACTTAATTATGATAACTTATAATATCTCCATTGCAAAAAAAATTATCATTACAATTTAAAATTATGAGAGCTTAGGTTGACGAAAAGTAATTGTCGAAATCAGAATGCATTTGTCAATTTATTACGTAAATGATGACCACTGTCTCAATCATTCATATTATATGCTTTTATATGAATTATAGCATACATTAGAACTTCACTATACTAATAGTAATGAATACAGGTTGACATAATTTACTGTACGCTTGTTACGCCCAAAGATTCCGGCTACACTTAAGAGAAAAAAATGGAAGACTGTGTCCATAGGACTAAAAAGTGGTAAAGTCCGAAATCACAGTCTTCCTTCCTTTTATAGTCCCTGAAGTTCAAATGATTTACATAAAGTTATTGAGTAGAAAACCAAATGTGGAACGTATGTACGGACATGGGCAAAGTTCAATACCTCTGATGACTAGTGGTGGGGATATCAAAAATAACTAAATTATATTGCCATTTCAGAATGTTTCGCGTTAACCTTGAGATCTCAAAGATTTTGTTTAAGAAAAATATATATTTTTGAATTTCAGCTTTAATTTGCTTTGCAATAATTTAGAAAAGCTAATACCTACTATGCTGCACAGGATTAAACTTAGCATTGTTGATGCCAGAGGGACTCCCTAAAACAACAAATTTAGTAACCAGCAAAATTCTTGGATTTGATTTGATTTTTGGTGTTTAACACCACTTTCAACAATATTTCAGCTATATTATGGCGACCAGTTTTAATGGTGGAGGAAGCCGGAGTACCCGGAAAGAACCACCGACCATGGGCAAGCAATGTGGTTGCGAGTCGAGTGCACCCATTTTTGTAATTTACAAAGCCGGGTGCAAACCCACGCCGTATTGGTGATAGGCTTGTATGAGTTGTTAGATCCAACGACCTAACTCATTGGTGTTCAGCAATTGACATTGCAGATGAAAAAAATACTGTTTGAAAATTTTCTGGGAGAAAGACCACATTTTATGCTACCATGATAATCTGAGTGATTTTACAGGATTATTCCCCATTCGTTAAAGTAAATGATTCTACAGAGTAAAAACCTATTTCATTAAGTAATAAAAGGCTATGTTGGGTGCAGAATGAGACGATTGACAAAGAAAGGCTTCCTCCTGCGCTAGGTTTGCTGCAATCAAGTTCAATTCAAAAATCATAACTGATAGAGGGAATGTGCTGGAATACAACATGTCAGGGTTTTCGCTAAATTTTAGGTGAACAGTTCAATTAGAAAAAAGTAGGAGGTCAATGTTTTTTGTGAGGTGCCAGGGGGTTTCTAAGGTTTTTAACTTTTTGAAGAAAAACAATTTAGTATTGATCTTTTTATTCTCGTGGTTTCACTTTCGTTTTTGTACTTCCGTGGATCACTTTCCAAGAACTGAGAAAACTAAGCCAATCAAAATCGTTACAGAAAAATTACTTCACATCTCTCAGGGATTTTCTTTCTGTGATGGTCAGAACATCGAAAGGTATCAATATCAACAATGTATTAAATATAAACCAGGAAGCAACAAGAACATCCACGACAAGGTTGATCTCCGATCTCTTTTTAGATAAAAAAAATAAAATTTCGCCCTTTAATTTTTGCTGACGACAATTGAACTGGACAAAAAATTGTTTGAAACAGTCATTTTGGCCAGCAGTGGTTCTTATGGAAAACACTGCATGTACATGAAGGTCTTAAGCCAGTAGTCATCACATCATAAAAAAACTTAAATCTGTTGGAATATTAGATAAAGCCTTTAAAGCAGAATTCATAAAAAAAAAAGAAACTTGTTCTCTCCATGACATACCAGACAAATCTGAACTTCCTTACAAAAATACAAATAATCCTACCTCGTTAAGAAATAAAGGACTTAAAAATTGCTCTGATAGATCACTATGACTCACGTCAAAAATGTCTAGCAAGTTTTCAGATCTTTCATCTCCAATATCTGTGTCACTTTCATTGAAATTTGATCTTTGACCTGCAACCTGTGTGTTTGTAAAAGGTTCTACATTGGTCGTCTGCTGAAGTATTTTCTGAGCCTCTTCAGTGGATAAAAAATCATCTAAACGACTCAGATGCTCCTCTGAAAAACTGCTAAATGGATTCTTCTCCTGCTATTAAAAGACAAAAGCAAAACGTTTAATCTATATTGACATCATAAAACAAAAATCTGATTGATTGATCAGTGGTTCTCTCCGGCTTCCTCCACCACTATAACTGGTCGCCATGAAATAGCTGAAAGTGGCATTAGACACAATCAATCAATCAATCAATTAATCAATCAAAAAACTGAAGGTCATTCCTTCTTAATGCAAACTAATGTACTGGGAGTAAATTTTAAAAAGTTTTGTACTAGATACATGGGGAAGAGACCTAGAATCTTCACTATAGGGTATAGTACAACCTCATCAAAAGGATGGGATGTATACAAGTGCCCCATGTTTGGATAAATTCACATTCTACAACGAAAAAAACAAAATGCAGTTACCCCTGAGGAGCTAGTTAGGATAGGTTGGTGGTAGCAAAACTTTTCTGACCTTATGCATTCAGGGGTTAAAAAATTCGCTGGTCCGAGGTCTGGGACCAGCGATTTGTGGGTTCGGGCCTAACATTTTCTAATCGTGTAAAGACTGAAAGACCAGTTGAAACTGTCCAATTACAGACTTGAATTAAATGGGTGGTTAAAAGTCTGAGTGACAGATGTTACTGCATAGTTTTAATCCAACATTGATTGCCTCTTTTAATATTGTTAACATTGGATTACGTAATCTGAAATAATACAAGATCGCTATAGTGCTTTACGAAGTGTGTTCTGTATGAACCTCCGGTGATTAACGTGAGCACACACACCCAGGATAGTTGTAACAGAATAGCTTAAGATCAGTTTTGCGCTTTACGGAAGCGGTAATTCTTTCAATGATACTCAAGCGTATTAGTGAATCAAATATAAAAATGGCCCGAGTCATTGACCAGTTTGTTTTTTAATGTTACATAGCGGCTCGTAATACTGACAACAATAATTTACATAATGAAAAAACACCACAACCAACAAAAGGACAAAGATACGATAGGCTAAAATGGAAGAGAATATTTCAAACATCATGGAAGGAAAACATTCCTTGGGTTGAGGCAGGTGGTAGACTGATAACTCTGGCGATCTAATCTCGTTGAAATTAAACTTCGGAGGTCATTTTCTGCTGTATCTTCAGAGATTATACTTCTGAAGACATTTTCTGCTCTGTATCTTTGGAAGTCTAATCTCAACAAGATTATCGGCGATCATGCTAATGAGAATAATGAAGTAAATATGTGGGGTAAATACTGTAAAATATCCAGAATTTGCAACAACAAAAAAAACACTGGTGCTCTCTTAATAGGTACAACCAATATGTGAAAATTAACTATTTGATAGCCCAAGACCAAAATGAAAAGCAGTATCTGATCAGGTATTAAGTTGCCAATCGAAAATAGTCATTTTAAATATATAATATAATTATGTCACTCAGTTACTACTACCAGGAAGGGGGGGTAAGTTAATTTTGTGTTCAACAAATTTTATTTCCTCCATTCCGATATTCAGGACCAGTAGATTCCTGGTGCTCACTGGTCCTGGACCAGTGCACTTTAAGAAAAATGTTTAACCCCTGGCATTATAGCCTCTTTCTGAGGCAATCTAAATTTCTGTCAATAGGACCATCCTACCACCACATTTTTACCTACAAGGGTTAGGGTTATGGTGTTTAATGCCACTTTCAACAATATTTCAGTTATTTCAGTTATAACTTATATAGTGGCTGTCAGTTTTATTGGTGGAGGAAACTAGAGTACCTGCAGAAAACCACCAACGTGCCCCAAACAAATATTGTTGCAAGTGGCATTAAATACCATAACCCCTAACCCACACACTCAAATAAATCTCTTTCAAAAATCCATGCGGTGGTACATGGTATATATACTTACTCCTCCTAAACCATCAAGAGACAAATCTCCTGATTGTACAACTCTGCTTGCATCCACATCTAAAGCTGTTGCTGATGAAATGGGTAAAGGAGTCTGAACAATTGTAATAACACGATTTGTTGTACTTGTGCCACTGGGTTCTTCAGACATGGCCCAATAAAATATTTCTAAAAGTAGATAAACATACAATGTTATTAATAAGTTAGCTTAAATTTTTGTTTTTCATATTTTAATATTAAAACTAGGGTCAAACCAATCAATGTTCGACATCAATTTGATTTTTTATATAAAGTAGAATAATGGAAATTCCCAATTAAATACAAGAGGCTCACAGGAGTCTTTAATCGCTCATCTGGTTTTCAATTTGACTTCTTAATTTCATAGAAAAATTTCAGATGATTCTTTTTTTTTGTTGCCATTTGAAATTTCGGCTAATTGTAATGGCAGCCATACTGGCCATGGATCAAAGATCATTTTAGATCAAGAAGATTCTAAGGTGATTTTTTTCTCAATATATCAGTGTGGGAAACGTTTTTCTCTCTTATCTAGCCATTTCGGCTAGTTGCTTCAAAATTGTACTCGCCAAAGTAGAATTGCACTTGCCAAGTTTAGCCAGTGGGTAGATATTTCTACTCGCCAATGATCTAATGCAAATATTTTACATGAGAAATAATAACAAAGAAAGATTTATAACGTATTTATTCATTCTGTATACCGCCGAAATAACTGTTGAGAACATCAAAATTAATTGCTGCAAAATCCTTTTTATCATGTCCACCCAAACCCAATTTTATTTACTATCATCAAGTTTTACTCTACCGAATCCGTAATTAAGATAATCTGAATTGTTTGCATTGAACTTTGGGAGTTGTATATTAATTTATTTGATCCCGGTTCGGAATATGACGCCATCTTTTAGCGTTTTCTATCAATACGAGAAATCAATATGGTGGATGTGAAACATTGCACTGCTAGTCCTATCCATGATTTTGAAGGTTTTCTTCACATCTTTTATTGTCGAATCAAAAATTTTAGGGAATCATTGACTGAGAAACTACTTCGTCAATTTGGTTGATAGGGGCGAGTGTAAAATAATCCGAACTCGCCTCACGATGCTCGGATTGTCGAGTTCTTACACAAACGTACTCGCTGAAAAAAAAATCTTCTCGCTTTTGGCGAGCGGTGGTTTCTTTCACTGATATATGCAAAATCGGTATAAATAGGTTGAAAGAAAACTTTCACAGAAAAACCTGAAGTGTTTTGTTAAAACTACTTATTGCCATATAGCTGATGTTAAAATTTGAGCTCATTTTGACTTATAACATACAATGTAGCAACAATAGACAATTAAAGAAATTTCAAATTTTCGTTAATGCTGCCATCTTGAATGGAAGGCAGGGCTGTCAGACAATTTTGAAAGGGACCCTCCCTAGGCCTGCCAGGTTTGATTTAATTTGGTTCAGTGGTTTCAGAGGAAAAGATTTAAATGTGAAAATCTATGACGTACAAAGGACATCAAGTCACGATGGCAAAAGCAATAGGTAAAAATATTTATACCTGTCAGCGTGCATTGCTGTGCATTTCAACTAATATTGAGATGTCAATAATCACATTTATATACAAGCATATATATGGAATATGAGAATCTAAGTTTTGTCCTTCTGTAAATATTTCCAGTAGCACCGAATATGATTGCATCTGCTTCAGATGGCGTCATTAATTTATTTGTCATTGAAGAAATAGTTTCTCTGTCAGAAATTGATGACTTTTTATATGCTAGTTGTAGAGTCACCATTATTGAGCATATATCAAATGATTTAAAAAAAACAGACCATCACCCTTTTCATACATGACATAAGGCAAAAAGACACAAGTCTTAGATGACATTGGAAGGGAGTACTCAAAAATGCAAGGAGACTTGAACTTCAATTTCAACCAACGAGAAACCAGGTTAACCTTCATAAGGCGACTTCGATCAGTAGAGTGAGCCCTGCTGACTTGGTCAAGACCTCATATTTCTAATATTTCTGGGAAGGAGACAATTGGAAATTTAGAAATTAAGAAACAATATGTGACTGAAATTATCTGTTTACACCTATAATCTCAAAAAGGATGTTCTTTTACTACACATTTAACAACAAAACATGTTTGATTTGCATACAGGTACCGGTATATAAAAAATGTACAGAATCTGATGCAATAGTTAAAGTCGTCTTTGATTCACTATTAACATGATTAATGGACATACACAATAACGATTGATTACTTTAAAACAATACAGAGCTCCAGATAATTTTTAAGTCCAGAGGGTAATTACCCCCTACTTTTGAAAATGATGGGTATTTGCACATTTCCTTTGCACTGTTGTACTCTCTACTTCAGAAAAGATTGCTTACATGTACACCTTTAAAATTATGTTTGACACAAATGTTATTCAATAAACGCAGGATGCAAGTGAAATGTATACCTCTGTTTAATTTGACACGATTGCGTCATGTTTATTAATAAAATGTTGTAAATATTTTGTTTTCTGATCGTTGACTTCGGCAGTTTTCACAGCCGTTTTGATAATGTCATCAATGAATCCTTTAACTATACTGTCACTAGACACAGATGAAACTGTCAGGAACTTAAGAATAGAATTTTCTGTAGCGCTCTTGCGCTTAGTAGCGCACTTATTCATGTTCTTGCTCATTTTCAGTAATCCCTCATTTTCAACGAACAACGTGTTCCCAAATTCTTACTTATTACGTAAATCGCATTTATTTGTAATATTGACCACGATTGGATGATTTATCATAAACATCCAATCAGATCTCTTTTGACATTGATGCTTAGAAAAGCAAACATTCGGTACCCCTCGGATGTATACGCTCTCTCCTTCGAAAAGTATAAAGGGAAGTAATTACGGGGAATTTCTCAAAGACAAAAATGCATTGTTATGTACACGACTCTACAAGTATGCTCCGAATTTGGAAAGTTTGCTTACACAGCAATATGCATGCGTAATGTGTACACTCTGATCTGATAATACATGCATTTTTACTCGTTTTCATAGCGTAAAAAACGCAAATACGCAGCTTATCTGGAGCTCTGCAATAACTTTTGAAATGGAAAATAGTAAAATATACAATGTTAAATCTCTAAAAAGTCTTCAACACATTGAAGTTTAGAAGTATCCTGTAGAGATGGGTGTCTTTGAATCGCTTTTCTACAACACATACACTGTAGCTTTTTCATAGGACTTGACTAAGAAATTATTGTTGGATGATATGCAGCGAGTACATTTACCATATCTCATACATCTTTGGTTGCTTCTGAAACCCTTTCTGTTTCTCTGTTTCTGCCATGTAATTGCCTCCTTCATCATGTTGAAGATTATGCAATGAATTTTTGGACTGCACATTTTAGTTGAACTAACCAAGTGTGTGGGATAATGATTTAATGGGGCTTATTTACAATTAAAACTACAAATGTATATACATGTACATGTTGGGACTGCCTGGCTGCTAAAGGGACACAATCCTGGCCTTAAAGGCTTCAGATGTGTCCAGCTCCACAATGTCTGGTGGCAGCAGATTCCAATCCCTCACTGTTCTTGGGAAAAATGACATCTTTCTGGTGTCAATAGACAATACGACAGGATTCTATTTGAAATGCCCTGTTGTGGGTATTTCTAGAGCATCGACAAGGTGGTATTAGTCTGTTTTCTTTGGTGATGGATACTAGCTCTCTATCAATTTTGTAAGTTTGACAATAATGTACTTACAAAGTATAGTTACTAGTCTATAGTCTAATTAAGCATAGTTTTTATATATGTAATGTGGTATTATAAAAACAAATGCTTGCAAATATATTTCTGATAAAACAAAGAATGGTTAAATTTCATGAGTTACAGCTGTGTGAGTTAAATGTATGCGCTTTTTTTGCTTTATCAATTTATGCATATTTTTTTAAAACAACGAAAGACATTTGTCTTAACGCACATGGCTTCATTGTTCATAGCCGAAAACTTAGCCATAAAAATATGAATATTTACGTAACATCTCCGTAAAATGTGTTTTTGGTACTAACCCTTTTCATTACAGTACAATACAGAATTCCATATACAAATCTAGACACTCTAAACAAAGTGAAAATGTGTCAGAATGTGTAAATAACGATTTTGTTCATTTTACAACTTCCCACATTATGCAGTCGCCATTTTTAACGATCACGTGATCATTGTTTTCAATCCCTTCAAATTTCCTGATATCCCAATGAAATAACACACTAAATATCGAAAAAAGTAGAATAAAATATACAAATTTTAACATTATACCATTATGTTGTCTAAATGATGCAAATTATCGACATAATCGACGTTGGCCGTTTTAGTAAACAACACGTTCGATTCCCTCTAGATTTAACTTACGCACATATTTACCACATATTTTTGCGGGAAACTATGGAAGCTCCACACGTGCTGTACTTGAAAAAACGATTATTTCAAAGCAGGAATAGACATACAACATATAAAGTCAGGTACAATCTCATGAAAATGACACATTTTAAAAACTGCAGGACAGTTTTGTACTTGTCATCTTCTGATTTACTAATGGTTTGAGGAATGTTCCTATTAGTAATCTAGCAACTGACTATTTTCCTAAAAATAAAAACTGGCATGATTTTCCTAAACATCACATTTATAAATATTTTTTCACTTTAATTCTTTTTGCATCATCTGAATAATTGAAAAGACAGATTTGAAGTTAACTGCCTTTCTAAAACCAATATATGGGTTCATATTCATACTCATATTCATAATCATAGCCATAGGTTGGTGGGCACCTTTTTTTCAAAAATAAAATAAAATTTTCAAATTGGGAGGGCGATTGTCCCCAGCTCCTTCGCCCATGAAGTGATATTAGCCTAGTGAAGTTCGAACTGCAGACTCGTATGGAGCATCTGGGTTCATGTCGGTCCGGAGTGTTGGTGGTGTTTGTGTTACTCAATCACAGGGACTTGTCACTATCCAGGTAAATATACTATCAATGTATAAACATATACGTTTATACATTGATAGTATATTTACCTGGATAGTGACAAGTCCCTGTGACTCAATCTTCAGTTTTCTGTGTACTCGTAATTTTTTGTCAGCCATTAAATGTTTGTCTTTTTTTTATGTTAGACCTGTATATTTATATCATATTTTATTATAAAAGTAATATTGATCTGTAGTGTAAACAATAGAAGATGCTAAAATTGGAAGTTGGATTATGTATTTTTTCTGCAAAATTATCTCCCTTTGATGTCGACGGACCTTTATTTTTGTGAAATAAATTATGTCAAGAGGGGTAAATGATAGAAATAACTTTTAATTTATGTTAAAATGATGTTGAATTTGTTAGAAATAAACATTGATTCAGACTTTTTGAAATTTGTTTTCATTTTGCTGGACATCTGCTGGACCCTCTGAATTTTTGCCGGACCTACATTTTTTATGTAAAATTGTTTTAAAGCCAAGTAATGTCATACCGTTATTATTATTTTAGTCTAGCAGAGCGCTTTCTGTATTTAACTTCATTAGTACTGGTAGAGGCCTAAAGATAGGGAGACCAGTCACCATCCAGAATAAACCAAAAAGTTGAAACCATGCACCAAGAAAGAGTAGCCAAATCCAGCTAGGGATACCCTCAAACTTTGAAAAATTTACCAGATTTAAAACATAATTTTTAATTTTTTTATTGAGATTACAATAACAATATTCTAAAAGTCATTAGACTCTCAATCTCCAGTTCAATTTGCCTATGCAGTCTCTCAATCATGTTGTCATTTAATTCTTCACTCTGTTCAAATTCGGAACTGTAAACAAAATTCTAAATAGAAACGGATTCGGTGAAGGGAACGATGCAAATCAGGGACGTCATGTTTTTTTATTTTATTATTTTTTGGGGGGCTTTTCACTCGAAAAGATCATCATACGCATCACAATATATTCAAATACATTTATTTTCATGACAGTTACCAACAAGAAAACTGCAGCAGAGCTGCGAGAGGAATCGATTAAAAAAAACATAAATTAAATCAAAGTATCCAATATCTCATTTTATTTAACTAAAGATTTTTCCTCGTATTTCAAGATTAGATGGGATAATTCCATCAAGCGGGAAAAGTTTGTTTGACGGAAAGGCCTGAAAAAGTCTGATTGCCAAAACATAATTATTACATTTTAATATTGATAACATATTTAGTGCCTTTGGCACAAATGCCAATCAGTATGACATGACGAAATTTTGGTGCGAATTTGCTTGGGGCACGATTAGTAAATTAATTTTATTATATAAGATATGCCTTTGGAGCGAAAACTTAATGTTTCTTTGTCTATGAAAATAAAGGGTGAATCAACTTCCATCAAGGTGTTGCCATGGGACCCATTTGCAACATTTAATGTGGCCGTGCTAATTCATTCTTTGGCACGACTCAAAGTTTATTATTTATTTCATTTACGAAACCTCTGCCTTCTTCAAATTCGAAAGTAAAACCCTGTTTTCTATTTGAATGATATAATTCGTGCCTTTGGCACAAAACATAAGTTTTAATTCTCAATGCAATTTTAAAGTCATTATTTTATTTTATTTGTTTCGTGTTGGTCGCGACAAAGATATTCAATTACGAAAACAGGCAAATGGCTTAAACTCCTTACACTTCCGCTTCCGATTTCAAAGTGTTTACAAATACCAACCATGTTTGCTTCGCTCACAGCTGGGTTGATAAATAATATTTACCATAAACAGTTAAAATATCACGTATTCAATGCGGTTACGAATTCCGAGTTGACCAAACTTGTTCCATTATATACAATACGACCTGCGTTTCCGACTTCCGTTAAAAAAGTAAACACATCATTAAAAAATGTTTGGCGGACATGGGGACAGGCATTACCGACGTTATTGGCGGACCTCATGATTTTCTGCTCTCTAGATCTGACAAATTTCAAAAACTCTGTTGATTTAGCGTATACGACCTAAATCATATTTTTATGTCTCCTCTTCGAACGAAGGAAGACATATTGTTTTACTTTTAGTCTGATTTTTTCTTCTTCTTCTTCCGCTTCTTCTCAGCGAAGCTTGTCCGGACCATAGCTTTTAATCATATTTGGTATGTGGATGCATGAACATAAGGCGGTGTGTCGCATACCGTAATGACCTTCGTTGGACCTTGACCTTTGACCTCAAGGTCAAATAATTTTTTCCATAAGGCGGTGTGTCGCGTACTGTAATGACTTTCGTGGGACTTTGACCTCAAGGTCAAATAATTGTTTTTTAAATAGTATCATTCAACTCATAATGTGTAGCTTATTGTTGTACAGATGGCCGCATTAAGGGGAGACATAAGTGTTAGGTATCTAAAACAGTTCTTCCTAGTTTAAATTTAATTTCCACTTCAAATTATGTTTTCATGAAGAAAATGTGTATCTAATTTTATTTAATGCCCATATACGCTTGATTTGATCATCCATACTATATAATTTGCATATATTCGAAGCATTTGTACACATGTCTCTTTATATAACCATGTAAAAAATTCTGAATTTTTCATTCATTGCATCGGATTTACACCAGTCACTACTAAAAATCATATTTATAAAATTATTTATATTTTTTCCTTTAATTCTTTGTACAGTCTATATAAAAAATTGAACTGCCTTTATAAAACCAATATATGGGTTCATATTCATTGGTTACTGAGATATGCAATATATTTTTTAGGAAATTTTTCATTTTATTAAAAAAAACTGACCCAACTTTTTATTACAGTATTTACACCTTTTCTTTTTAAAAAATATTCAAAAATAACATACCAAAAGCATCATATACAAGTCAACATTCAGAATATGAAAACATTGGCATATTTTCAAGAGATAACAAAATTATGGGGCATTAAATGGGGTACCGGCATACATTTTTTTAAATGAAAAATTCTCTAAAATGTAACAAGGACTATAATTTTTTTTGCACTTATCAATATTTTTAATTTTAAGACAGAAATACACAATCATGTGTAATTACTGCAATAATTATTTTATTTAAATGGATGCTCGTTACATTCTCTGAGTACATTTAAAATAAAAAAAAATGTATTCCTTATTCGTTGGGCAAGCTTTCAAAACTGTCAAGCATAAAAAAGGGGCATTTTGGTTTCAAAGCATACCCTTAAGTTAACTGGACAATATCTGCTTCCATATTAATACAGCTTTTTCTTAAATTTAGAAAAAGTCTATGGAATACACAAGAAAACCAAAGGGCCTAAACAAGATAACCAAAATCGGCTAAGGTCACCTATGCATGAGGGAAGAGAACCTAAGTTTAGTTTATTTGATCATCGATTTAATTATTCAACTACCAACAATTTATTTATATTAATGTGAACATTAATTAAACTGAGCAATTGATATCTGATGCGTGCAACAAAGCCATTAGAACGGAAAACTTTGTTATGCCTGGGAGTGTTTTATTACTCCCAGGTTATGCATACATGAACATGGATGTATTTTCCTTAATTTGAAAGGGAATACATGCAGAGTATTCTTGTTCTGTGTTTGTTGGATGAGCCCCGATTTTTTTGTAAAAATACTGTAACTGTAAACGAGTATATGTATCTTAGAATCTTAGAATGTAGAATCGGGAGATTGGAGGCATAAAGTCTACTTATTCAGATTGATAAAAAGACTTGTTTTCAGTGATACCTACAATTATTAGCTCACCTTGCCAAAGGCAATGTGAGCTTTTGCCATCACTTGTCGTCCGTTAACTGTTCACATTTTAATCTTCTCCTCTGAAACCCCTCAGCCAAATGAAGTGAAACTTGGTAGGAAGCATCTATGGAAGATCCTCTCTAAAGATTGCTCACGTTGTCCCGATCCATCAACAAACATGGCCGCCATAGGCAATTCTTGTTTCTGATTGGCCGATTTTTGAAAATTTTCTCCTCTGAAACCGCTTGGCCAAATGAACCGAAACTTGGTAGGAAGCATCTATGGCAGGTCCTCTAAAAATAATGCTCCTTTCGTCCTGATCCGTTTACAAACATGGCCGCCACAGGCCATTCTTGTTTCTGATTGGTTGATTTCTAAAAAAAAATCTTCTCCTCTGAAACTGCTTGGCCAAATGAATCGAAACTTGGTAGGGAGCATCCTTGGAAGGTCCTCTATAAAGATTGCTCATTTCGTCCTGATTTATTAACAAACATGGCCGCCACAGGCCATTCTTGTTTCTGATTGGTCGATTTCTAAAAATCTTCTCCTCTGAAACCACTTGGTAGGAAGCATCTATGGAAGGTCCTCTATAAAGATTGCTCATTTTGTCCCGATCGGTTAACAAAAATGGCCGCCACAGGCAATTCTTGTTTCTGATTGGTTGATTTCTAAAAAATCTTCTCCTCTATTCACATTTTAATATTCTTTTTAGCAAACCTTGCCAAAGGCAAGATGAGCTTTTGCCATCACTTGGTGTCTGTCGTCTGTCATCCGTTTACTTTTCACATTTTAATCTTCTCCTCTGAAAACCCTCTGCCAAATGAACTGAAACTTGGTAGGAAGCATCTATGGAAGGTCCTCTCTAAAGAGTGCACATTTTGTTATGATCCATTACCACACATGGCCGCCACACTGGCACAGGCAATTCTTGTTTCTGATTGGCCGATTTTTAAAAATCTTCTCCTCTGAAATCGCTTGGCCAAATGAACCGAAACTTGGTAGGAAGCATCTATGAACATTGCTCATTTTGTCCTGATCTGTTAACAAACATGGCTACCACCGAAACTTGGTAGGAAGCTTCTATGGAATGTCCTCTTATGAAGATTGCTCATTTCGTCCCGATCGGTTAGCAAACATGGCCACCACATGCAATTCTTGTTTCTGATTGGTTGATTTCTAAAAAATCTTTTCCTTTGAAACTGCTTAGCCATATGAACCGAAACTTGGTAGGTAGCATCTACATGTATGGAAGGTTCTGTATTAAGTTTCCTCAAAGCAGAATGAAAGGTGAGCGACACAGGCTCAGCCCACTGAGCCTCTAGTTATAATTAATATGAGACAGGCAACCTGTTTGAAGGATGAAGTCCTAAAATTTCAATAATACGATGATCTGTTCAAGTTATTTTGAATGAATTTTGTAGCCGATTTGTTATGGCTGTTACGTTCATTTTACCTACTGTACGCCGCTCTTCCATCAGGAGTTTCGTGGAAAGAGATTTTTTTTATTAGAATTTTATTTCAAGTTTATTTCGATTTTGCATAGAGTAAATAATTAAAGAATTGGGAATTTTTCATTGAAATATATTTCTTTTGCGTTTCTAAATTATCAATTGATCTATTTTTTAAACTTCCAGTGAACAGATATTTGGCTATCAATATAGAAGGAAAAATCGGACAGCCTACCGTTATAAGGACTTTGTCATTTATTAGTATTTTAAAAACATAAATCTGTACTTTTTCACATGTCAGAATTAGCTGAAAACTCTCGTTAGAAAATCAAATAAAGTTTTGTTTACCATTCTCACGATGCGATTCTCATCCGATGGTGAGATGGAAATTGGATGCGAACTGATTTTGAAACAACTTTTTTATTAGACTTTTGTCTTTTGCGTTCTCACGATATAATTTTTGTCAAAATCGATTCAGAAGGGAAAATCATGACAGCACCTTAAATTTAACCTAAAGAAAAGTCCTATACAAAATTTTTAACATTTTGTACTTCAAGAAATGACTGGTCAAAATTTCCTTTTTAATTAATGAGTAATTAAAAAATACCTATGAAAAGGGAAAGGGAGATAATTGCATCTTCTCAGTATTTTTTTTGTAGAGTTTGTTGTGCAGGGATGTAGATATGCAACTCTCCCAATTGCTAATATGATTGGGTTAGCTAGTCTGATGCCCCCTATAATTTATCAGCAGGGTCGTTTACTCGGCCAATGTATTTTTACAGCTTATTGACCACCAAGTTGTATCTTAATTTCATTTTCACTATTTAAACATTTAATTGAGTTATATATGTATTGTCTGGTTTAAAGGCCATCTTATATAGAGATAAGTTGTAAAGTTTTTACTTCCAGAAATGTTATGTGGCATGAAGTGTTTGGCCAGACTCCACCAAATCAAATACACTCAGAAGAGGCAATTATAACCTTTTACTTTTAGTACATGTATATTCAGAACTTACCATAATTGAACTTTTAGTGACAATGTGATTTTCTCAAAGGTCATATACCTTCACTAAATAATATCAAACAGACAGGCAAACATTGTATGACCTATTTCTAACTGTAAGTTCTTTATAAACAGACAGGCAAATATTCATACTTTCCAATACTTTGTGCTAAGACATTTCTACATTTTGTACTAAGAGAAATCAGATTATCTTATTGGAAACAATCCTACTCCTGGAAATCAGAGAATTGCAAAAAGAAAATCCTTCATGGAAAGCAATATTTTAATAAAAAAAAATAATTCTAAGCCATTTTTTTTTATGGTAAGCAGCAGTGAAATGAATCAACCTTTGATTATATGTTTTGGCATAAACAGTGATGGATGTCAAGTTATTTTACATGTTTATTTATTTTCAGACAAAAATGTGAGAACAACAAAGAATTTAAGCATTCTGGTTTGTCAGTTGATTTAAAATGGTGGCGTCCAATGGTAAGAATGAGGCTAGAACCTCAAGAAATACAACCCCTGGAAAAAATCTCAAAAAGAAGAAGTCAGCTAAAGGGAGACAATCACAAAAACATGAAACCTTAACAGAAGAAGAAGAAATAAACCATGATTCAGAATTAATAAAAAATGCTGATGTAGAAGAGACGGCATCGAAGTGTTACGATCCTGAAATAGACGAGAAGGCATCAAAATCCAGCGATCCTGATCCTTCACATGGCAGATTCAAAAAAGATGAAATTAATATTCCAGACAAATCTGATAATTTGTCGACATCTTTCATCTCATTGGAAGATTTCGATAATAAAAATTCAATCTCACAAGCAGAGATGCACATACGGAAAATGCCGAAAATTGAGGACGATGGAAAGTACATGGCCGTTTGGACTGATATCAAGGAAATCATTTTTCCTTCTTGTTCTGATTCACGATGTGACATAGTCATAGATGTTATTAAAAAAATCTTTGATTATCCTAATCAAGAAATAAATGCCAGTCCATGTACCCCTAAACAGCAGATGGCTTTCCTTAAAAATTTTAGAATTGTTCCTTGTGGAACCCTATTAGTAAACACTAGAACTATACTAGACAAAATCGAAATACTGCAAAGTATGGTACAGAAAAGTCACATCACATCTGTGAAAAATAGTAGTAAAGAATGCCATTATGCTAGAGAGCATCATGATAATCTCTTGTCACCTGACCGTCATGTGACCACAGAATTTCAACAACTGAAGTCCATTGCAGACAATAAGTTTTGCTGGCGTAGATTGCCTTTGAGTCAAGTCAAAGATATTTTTAAAGGAGGATTTGGTATGAATATTACTAGATTGATTATATGTAAACCTGTATCAAGTAATATTATAAAATCTACAACTTTTTCTTACACTTAGTTAACAGGATAAAGGAGATATGTTTATGATTAGTTTAAACAGTGAAACCTGTCTAAACTGAACCCTGAGTAAAGCCGAATCCTGTATAAACCAAAATTTGAATAGAGTTCCAATGTAGGAAATCTTTGTTAATTTAGCCTGTATATACTGAACACCTGTCTATTCCGACCACAAAAGGTAGTCCAAGAAGGTTCAGTTTAGACAGGTTGCACTGTAATTACAAATTTCAATATGCATTAGGTGATTTATTTTCTATAATAACTATTTTTTTTTAAATTTAAAGTGACAACGTTCAAACGATTTTCCACGGTAAACTCATACTTCTTCTACCATTAAACCTTGTTGCTACAGTACCACTGAAAAATTGATGAAAAAACACCACTTAAAGCAAGCATTCAATCTCATATACATACACCAAGAAATCACCGACCTTGGGTAATGTGTAATTACCGACTTTTACAAACAAACTACCGACCTTGGGTAATGTGTAATTACTGACTTTTACAAACAAACTACCGACCTTGGGTAATGTGTAATTACTGACTTTTACAAACAAACTACCGACCTTGGGTAATGTGTAATTACCGACTTTTACAAACAAACTACCGACCTTGGGTAATGTGTAATTACCGACTTTTACAAACAAACTACCGACCTTGGGTAATGTGTAATTACCGACTTTTACAAACAAACTTGTATTGGGTTCCTCTTTCCACGGACAGAAATCAAAATAACTCGCGTACATTAATGGTGATAGGTTAAATGATGATCGACGATACAACTGTTCACTAATAACAACCTTTTAATTCAGAACAAACTCTGAAAAGCTTTATTCATTTAACCTGTATAAACCTAAACACCTATCTGTTTCAAACACAAAAGTTGATCCCAAGGAGGTTAGGTTTAGGCTTGGAACAATTGGGTTAAACTGGTTAATTGGTTTACAGCCCTCCACAATAGATCTGGATAAACTGATTTTCAAAGACAATTAATAGAACATCAAAGAATGAGTTTTTAACTTGATCGAGGGAATATGGTGTAACAGTTTCTCTACCATTGTTTGTGAGTGAGTGATTGTTGTTTAATGCCAACTCAACAATTTTTCAGCCATATCATGGCGAGAACAAGCAAATTTTCAATGAAGTGATGTTGAGGTCCGCTTTGTACTAGACCAACACGCTTGGTTGGATTTTTATAGTGCTAGCTCAGTGAAAAACAGTCTGCGGATAGACATGTCGCCCCACATGGACACATTATCCTGATTCTAAGTCTTTGCTCTTTCTACTTAATGCTGCATGCTTAGTGGAGAAGCAACAAATACCAATGTAGTACCTTGTAATCATGACAACCTACATATTTTTGTTTTGATCAAAGATTACTTGAATGTGTATGTTTTTGGAAAATACATGGAACAAATTATTTGTATTTTGCTTAATATTGTTGAAGTAGAACATTATACATGGTACAGATATATGCAAATATAATGTAAATCTATTTTTAGAATTTGACCCCATCATATACAATGGAAAATACCTGATACCAGCAATGATGTTAGACTCCAGACCATACGTTCCTATGTCACTGATTCATCCATACTTTAGACAGTTTTACAGCTTCTTATTCGACCTGAGCAGGGACTATCTCGTTGGAACTGGCAGTGAAATCATCAGATGTATGTCTTTACTGGAGGCCAATTGTTTGTCTAGTTACGTGGCTTGGAAGCAAGGATGGGGTAAATATAGATTCCTTCTGGTACCAGTATTTTATGGCACTTTTTCCACTAGAGATACTTCAATATTCACATTGTAATGTAGATCTTGAATAATAAAATTCAATCTAATTAAAACCAGCTGTTATATGCTACGCTTCCCCTAATATCTGACAGAACATGTGCTGTTGTAATATGCTATGCTTCCCCTAACATCTGACAGAACATGTGCTGTTGTAATATGCTATGCTTACCCAAATGTCTGACAGAACATGTGCTGTTGTAATATGCTATGCTTCCCCTAATGTCTGACAGAACATGTGCTGTTGTAATATGCTATGCTTCCCCTAACATATGACAGAACATGTGCTGTTGTAATATGCTATGCTTCCCCTAACATATGACCAAACATGTGCTGTTGTAATATGCTATGCTTACCCAAACGTCTGACAGAGCATGTGCTGTTGTAATATGCTATGTTTCCCCTAATGTCTGACAGAACATGTGCTGTTGCAATATGCTATGCTTCCCCTAATGTCTGACAGAACATGTGCTGTTGTAATATGCTATGCTTCCCCTAACATATGGCCAAACATGTGCTGTTGTAATATGATATGCTTCCCCTAACATATGACAGAACATGTGCTGTTGTAATATGCTATGCTTTCCCAAACATCTGACAGAACATGTGCTGTTGTAATATGATATGCTTCCCCTAACATATGACAGAACATGTGCTGTTGTAATATGCTATGCTTCCCCTAACATATGACAGAACATGTGCTGTTGTAATATACTATGCTTCCCCAAACGTCTGGCAGAACATATGCTGTTGTAATATGCTATGCTTCCCCAAACGTCTGACAGAACATGTGCTGTTGTAATATGCTATGCTTCCCCTAATGTCTGACAGAACATGTGCTGTTGTAATATGCTATGCTTCCCCTAACATATGACCAAACATGTGCTGTTGTAATATGATATGCTTTCCCTAACATATGACAGAACATGTGCTGTTGTAATATGCTATGCTTCCCCAAACGTCTGACAGAACATATGCTGTTGTAATATGCTATGCTTCCCCAAATGTCTGACAGAACATGTGCTGTTGTAATATGCTATGCTTCCCCTAACATATGACCAAACATGTGCTGTTGTAATATGCTATGCTTACCCAAACGTCTGACAGAACATGTGCTGTTGTAATATGCTATGCTTCCCCTAATGTCTGACAGAACATGTGCTGTTGTAATATGCTATGCTTCCCCTAATGTCTGACAGAACATGTGCTGTTGCAATATGCTATGCTTCCCCTAATGTCTGACAGAACATGTGCTGTTGTAATATGCTATGCTTCCCCTAACATATGACCAAACATGTGCTGTTGTAATATGATATGCTTCCCCTAACATATGACAGAACATGTGCTGTTGTAATATGCTATGCTTTCCCAAACATCTGACAGAACATGTGCTGTTGTAATATGATATGCTTCCCCTAACATGTGACAGAACATGTGCTGTTGTAATATGCTATGCTTCCCCAAACGTCTGGCAGATTATGTGCTGTTGTAATATGCTATGCTTCCCCAAACGTCTGACAGAACCTGATTAGAGGTCAGATCCAGAATAGTAAAATTTACAAACAACATTTTTATTGTTTAGTTTTATGTTTTAACTATTGACCATAATATTCTTGCTTGTTCTATTCTAGGGGCTAGGTGGCGCCACATTACGTCACGTGACTTGATGATTAATTGGGAGAAGTTGAGTGAATATGTGGAGAATCCTCCACCAGTCCTCATTGTAGAGAGTTCAGATCTGTTTAATAATGTTCTCGTGAGAAATCCATTACAGGTAATTAAAACAATACTGTTTGTTGGAAATGGGGAAAACTTACAAAAGTCTCTTAAAGAACCAAGAATGGAAATGCAATTGTATTTGACAGAAAGCTCCATAGCAATATCAAGATTCAATTTTTAACTCACCTGACCCAAAGGGTCAGGTGAGCTATTGCCATCACTTGGCGTCCGTCGTACGTCGTAAACTTTTTCAAAAATCTTCTCCTCTGAAAGTACTAGACCAATGGAAACCAAACTTGGTCTGAATCATCACAAGGGTGTCTAGTTTCAAAATTGTGTCCGGTGATGCAGTGCACCAACCAACATGGCCGCTGTTACTAAAAATAGAACATATGGTAAAATTGCAGGTTTTGGGTAATAACTCAAAAACCGTTAATAATATCAAAAATCTGACATGGGGTAAAAATGATCAGCACAGCAAGATCTACCTACCCTGCAATTTTGAAGTAAATCTGATTACCCATCTTGGAGTTGTTGCCCTTTTTTCATCAAATTTGTAAAATGTTAATACTTTTCGTCTTATATTTCAAAAACTATAAGAGATAAAGGTTAAGTTTAATTACAAAAATGTGCAGCATGTCAAGATCTACCCACCCTGCAATTTTGAAGTAAATCCCATTACACATTTTGGAGTCATTTCCCTTTTGTCATCAAATTTTCACAATTTTAATACTTTTCGTCATTTATTTCAAAAACTATAAGAGACAGATGGTAAGTTGAAACTGCACACATGTTCAGTATGTCAAGATCTACCTACCCTGCAATTATGAAAGAAATCTGATTACCCATCTTGGAATTATTGCCCTTTTGTCATCAAATTTGTAAAATTTTAATACTTTTCGTCTTATATTTCAAAAACTATAAGAGATAAAGGTTAAGTTTAAATTGCAAAAAGGTTCAGCATGTCAAGATCTACATACAGTGCAATTTTGAAGTAAATCCCATTACCCATTTTGGAGTTATTGCCCTTTTTTTCATCAAAATGTTCTAAATTTTAATACTTTCATCTTGTATCTCAAAAACTATTAGAGATAGAGGGAAAGTTTAAACTGCAAAAATGTTCAGCATGTCAAGATCTACAAAAAATTTCCCACAGTTGAAAATGTGTGACAACTATGTGAAGAGTTATTCCTCTTGAAATGCATTTTTTTGTTGACTCACTGCTTTTGGTTACTCAATTAATCAAGAGGAAGCAACTCTATTACAAAATGTGAAGTAGCAAAAGCTAAATTTTGAGAATCATTGACATATGTTTTTTACAGCAATTTTGATAACTTACATTAAAGGGGGAAACCCCTGCCCAATTTTTTTGTAGAAAGGGTCTGCAATGCTGAGGGCTACATTTGTTAATTTTTTTTACCGAAGTTGTCAAGTTTTATTGACTGATGTTATTAATATTATACCCAGGTGAGCTATACAGGCTCCTGGGAGCCTCTAGTTTACCAATGAATGTCCCAGGGTTCTCATGTCTTGGCCTCGCAGTTCTAAATCTTTCCAGAATGAATTCCGTACTTATACTCCAAAATGGTTTATCGGATTCGGATACAACTTTCTGATTGGATGTTTTTCGAGTACGAGTACAAAATTCGTACTCAAAAGTTTTATGACCATAAGGCCTGGATATGAAAATTTAGCGTATCATACAATAAACAATAGTCAAACCTGCTTTAGTGACCACCTCTATTAAGCAATAACTTGTATTATGTGACCTTAATTTTTATTTCCCTTCACAGTGCATTTCATATCAATAAATCTGTATTAAGCGACCACCTGTCTTATGTGACCATATTTCACTGTTCCCTTGGAAGGTCACATAAGACAGGTTTGACTGTAATTCAATACTTATAGATTAATACATGGCCTTTTTCATATTGATCTTGTTATCAGCACGAGACCTTGATATCGACCCAAGGACTGATGAAAAGGGCAATATGAAAAAGGCCATGTATTAATCTATTTATCACATATTTTGCCAGATCAGATAACATGTTATTGCCCCGGAGGCAAATAATACGCCGCAAATTATGCTTTTATTACACATGCAAATTCAGCGTTTTTTCAATAAAATATGTGATAAATCATCTTTACTAAGCTAATCTCTAGTTTTATATAAGATGTTATTGGTATATTGTATGTCTCAATACTAATAATAATGAGTTCTCCATTAGAGAAATTATAATGTAATTATAAAAAATCAGATGAGCGACTTCAGGCTCAACAGAGACTCGATATTGTTATTATTTATTAATCACTTATTGTTATTGAATATCATGGCAAAGTAAATCAACATAAGTATGTTTTAATTACAAATATTATCACAGTATGTAGTGTAATGGTTTGCGTGCTTTCCTCAAGTACTGTTAGATCATGGGTTGGAGCTCCAGTACCGTTTAACCAAATACTAAAAAATTGGTATTTAATAGGTTCTTACATACGTTCTTGGGAAAGACCGGGTGATCTTCCACGAGTGATAGAAATTTTATGTCTTTTCGCGAGTGGAGCGCAGCGAAACAAGCGAGAAGACAACAATTTCTATCACGAGTGGAAGATCACCCGGGCGTTCCCAACAACGCATGTAAGTACCTATTTCTTCCGTAAACCAACAACATTCACTATCGCGAACTCCTAGAGACGCCCGCCATTGATCAGTTACTAATTTGCATACATTATCAGATCAATATCATTGAGCGTTATGAAATACACATCACATAAAATTGACTTTTGTGACACCGACTAATAAACTAAGTAGTTTTATACTGATATTTGAGCTTTTCTCACTAATATTTTATTGAAAGTACAGTATTTTACTTCATGAAATATGACGTGACACATATTTTGACGTCATTGAAGAATGACGTCAAAGGTACGGAAAAGGACATCTAGAAATACGAAAAAATGAAAATAAAAGACACAAATATATATTTAATACGGTTGGAATCTGTATTTGAAAAAAAACCTGGTTAAATCCGTAATATATCTGTTATTCAGCTATCATACAGGGTATATAATGTGACATTCCAGGCTTAGGGTATATATTTAAACGATTTTTTTTCTTGTTAGAGGCGTTCTGATTGGATGTCACAACGAGTAAAGACGAGTGCACGTGGACTCGTCTTACCTCGGTCGTCTTCACCCGAAAACGGCCATTTACGGAAGAATGTTGCTTCTCCACTAAGCACACAGGATTAAAGAGCAAGAGCAATAAATGGTTGGCTGAGAATCAGGATAATGTGTCTGAGTGGAGCGACATGTCTACCATCGGACTGTTTAATTCAGCTAACACTAAAAACCCAACTAAATATACAAGGCGAATATCATCATGTTATCAAAATAGAACCTGTTCTTGCCATGATATAGCTGAAAATTACTCACTTGGCATTTAAGCAACAATCACTCACTCACTAGTTACAAATGTTTTGAAATATTTTGAGTTTCTTTCATTTTAGATGTTATGTGATACAGAAAAATATCAATCAAAATATACTCAGACTGATGAGGAATATTTCCACACCGATCATACCAGTACATGGATAAACAAAAGGGGTCAAATGGAACAACAAGAAAATGGGAAGGACCAACAGAGGAACGTTAGTATTGTGAATTCTGAGGAAGGCATCAAACAAGTGAAAATGAATCGACCCAGTTCTACATTGACACAGCTACCGCAAGAATCTACAAGAAATAAATATATTCTATTTATGCTCAAACCAAATCAATCTCAACCAATGAAAGATCTGGATTGTTGTATTGGTCAGACAGTCAGTAATAGTAGTATATATAACAAAACTGGAAGTGGAAAAAATAACAAAGTCTTGATAAATAAGGAGCACAACTATGTAGAGTTAAGTAATAAGAAAAAGAACAGTCTCCAGAGTAGTGGTAAAAAGGTCAGTCTGTTGACAAATGGTACTGAGAACAATGATCTTAGACAAAAAAATATTCCTCAGCAGGTTATGAAGGGAAAACAAAATAGAAGTAAAAAGGTGGAGTGTAGTCAAAAGGATTCGGGCCACGATTCTCTAGATAATAGAAGTTTGATTAACAAAGATCATATTTATGCTTGGAAACAGTCAATATGTGATCAGCAACATTTGATTAGGGATCCAGAACAGTCAATATGTGATCAGCAACATTTGATTAGGGATCCAGAACAGTCAATATCTGATCAGCAACATTTGATTAGGGATCCAGAACAGTCAATATCTGATCAGCAACATTTGATTAGGGATCCAGAACAGTCAATATGTGATCAGCAACATTTGATTAGGGATCCAGAACAGTCAATATCTGATCAGCAACATTTGATTAGGGATCCAGAACAGTCAATATCTGATCAGCAACATTTGATGAGGGATCCAGAACAGTCAATATATGATTGGCAACATTTGATTAGGGATCCAGAACAGTCAATATATGATCGGCAACATTTGATTAGGGACACAGAACAGTCAATTAAGAAACTACATCAATTAAGTGTAACTCAGCAAAACAAAAATCTTGGATTATTGAAGAATGATGAATATTTATTAGGAGCTACTGATATTAAGCTGGTATCACAGTTCAGTACTGATCAGCCACTACTACAGGAAATCGAGAAACAATATGAGCCACTAAAACAAGAAACTGAGAAACGAGATGAGCCACCACTACAAGAAACTGAGAAACAAGATGAGCCACACCTACAAGAAACAGAGAAACAGGATGAGTCATCTCCACATGAACCAGAGAAACAAGATATGCCACCATTACAGAAAACGAAGAAACAAGATGTGCCACCTTTACAAAAAACAGAGATACAAGATAAGTCATCACCACAGGAAACAGAAAAACAATATAAGCTACCTCTACAAGAAACAGAGAAACGATATGAGCCACTTCTACAAGAAACAGAGAAACAAGATGGGCCACCTCTACAAGAAACAGAGAAACAAGATAAGCTACCTCTAAAGGAAACAGAGAAACAGTCTCATCATCAGGAAGAAATTGAGGATCAGTCAGTTCAGACTTGTATTGCTGCTTCATCTCAGTCTATTAATAAAAATGTGATATGTCAGCCCAAAGGAGTACATCACAAAGATGAAATTCATTTGCCAGTTATATCAAAAAGCTGTCACCAGTTGCCTTCACATCAAAGGAAGGTTGATTTATTAGAAAAACCCAGGAGAAGTGTTTCTACTCCATTACTAGCTTCTAAGAACATAAAATACAGAGTCAAAAATCACGATTTAAAACTGACATTTATCAGAATTAAAGAAAGGGACAAAAGAACAAAAGTGAAAAAGAATTCAAAAACTATTGCAGGAAAAGAAAACAAAGTTGATGATGAAAGCAAAACAAATAAAAAGGAGACGATAACAACTGATGGATCATATCAAAAGGAGAAGGTAAAGGTCACTACCTCAAATCAAAGAAAGTTAACAGACAAAAAAATAAATTCTAAGACAGCAAATAGAAATGAGAGACTTGAAGAAAATTCTGATAAAGGGGAGATAATTGAGACAGCAAATAAGGAAAGAGAGGCAATGAAGAAATTAACTAATCAAAGACGGACAACAGGTAAAGCTTCAAGTAAAACACGATGTGAGAGTTTTTCAACAGATTTAGAGATAGAAACTGGAGAACATGAAAGCACAAAACAGAAACAAAAGGTCCAGAAATCAAAGAAAAATAAGAGTAAATCTTCTCTAAAGCAAAATTCTGAAACAAGATGGATTGTGGAGGATGAAGCAGAACCACTTAAAGGATATCTCAAGGGTAAACAAAATATGCAAAGTAAGAATGTTAAGTATGTGACTGTAGAAGAACTTCAAGATATCATTGAGCGGGACTGGGCATTACAAGGGTCAGCATACATTCTAAATGATGACGAGGAGAGTCAAGGTGACACGCCTGTGGTACGTAGAAGTCTAAGGTCATTTCTCACACCTTCTAAACCTGCTCAGTATGTAGAGTACAGTGAAGATGATGAAATTATAGATAAAAAAAAAGTTTATACGTCATCTAAGAAAGTTAGAGGGCGAAGGTCAAAGCTGACAAAAAACCAGAAATTTAAATTAGCCAATGTAAGTAGCGACGACAGTTTGTATGAGCCAGAATTATCATTTAGCTATTGAGAAGAGATTGTCCTTCCTCTGTCATTATTACGGAAGTAGTCTATGACTTATAACCTTGGTGAATAATTGACAATGTTATGACTGCTGACCTTGGTGATTAACTGACAATTGTATGAATTGTGACCAGGGTGATTAAATGACAGTGTTATGACATATGACCCGACAGTGTTATGACTCCTGACCAGGATGATTATCTGACAATGTTATGACTCATGACCAGGGTGATTATCTGACAATGTTATGACTTATGACCCGACAGTGTTATGACTCATGACCAGGGTGATTATCTGACAATGTTATGACTGGTGACCCAACAGTGTTATGACTCAATACCAAGGTGATTATCTGACATTGCTCTGACTTGTGACCTTGGTGATTACCTGACAATGTTATGATTTATAACCAGGGTGATTACTTGACAATGTTATGACTTATGACCTTAGTAATTGCTTGACAGTGTTATGACTTGTGATTTGATGAATAAATGACAGTGCTATGACTGGTGACCAGGGTGATTAGCTAACAGTGTTATGACTTGTGACATGGAAGATTAAATGACAGTGTTGTGACTTATGACCAGCGTGATTACCTGAGAGTGCTGTGACTTTGGTGATTAAATGACAGTGTTATGACTTATGATCTTGGTGATTGTTTGACAGTGCTATGATTTGTGACCTGGATGATTAAATAACAGTGCTATGACTTATGACCAGGGTGATTACCTGAGAGTGCTGTGACTTGTTATCTTGGTCAATAATTGACAGTGTTGTGACTTATGACTAGGGTGATTACCTGAGAGTGCTGTGACTTTGGTGATTAAATGACAGTGTTATGACTTGTTACCATGGTGAATAAATGACAGTGTTATGACTTGTGACCTTGGTGAATAGATGAGTGTTATGACTTGTGACCTTGGTGATTAAATGACAGTGTTATGACTTATTACCATGGTGAATAAATGAGTGTTATGACTTGTTAGCATGGTGAATAAATGACAATGTTATGACTTGTTGTTCTCCGCTCCGCTTTGCGGGGGGGGGGGGGGGGGATATTGAAATGCCGGGCGTCCATCCATCCGAGATATGTTGTAAGCGCTCTAAGATTTTTATTTGTTAACCAATTGATTTCAAACTTACACACAAGCATTATGTTAGGAATCTCTAGCTTAAGTTCGAAATTGGGCAAAATTTCAAAGTGCTACAATTTCAACGGAAATTGATATTTAGAAGATTTTTGACCTGAGGAATGTGATAGTGACAAATGCGATTTAAAAATGGCAGCCATTATGGTGGCCATTTTGGAAGCTATTTTCAATATGGTCGCCAAAACACATAGCAAATTTCGAAGTGCTCCAATTACAAAGAAAATTGATATTTAGGGGTTTTTAGAGGAATGTGATCGTCACCAATGCGATTTCAAAATGGCGGTTATTAAAATGCGTAAAATTTCGAAGTGCTCCAATTTCAACGAAAATTGATATGTGATAGTGACAAAAGCGATTTCAAAATGGCGAGTTATTTACGTTTAATTTTGTAGAATCCAATTAAATTTTAAGGGCATAAAAATAGTATATGGAGGTGAACACCTGCTGTTTTAAATAGTTTGAATATACAATAGCTAGCACAATTAAAATAACAAATGATTTCAAATATAGAACCCATATAAAGGCTTGCTAGAACACAAGCAAAATTCTTGGCTGATTATTGACGACACAGCTTCTTTAAATATTAGTCCATTTCAGTCATAGGAACTAATGAAAGTAATTTATACACAGATCTATGTAAATAGGTGGGGGACATTGGCTATGGCATAGCAATCTTGTTACCTTGGTGATTATACGACAGTGTTATGACTTGTGACCTTGGTGATTAAATGACAATCCTGTGACTTGTGATCTTGGTGATTGCATGACAGTGTTATTATGACTGATGACCAGGGTGATTACCTGACAATGCTGTGACTTATGACCTTGGTGATAAAACGAGTGTTATGACTAGGGTAATTGTCTGACAGTTCTATGACTTGTAACCTTGGTGAATAAATGAGTGTTATGACTTGTTACCATGGTGAATAAATGACAATATTATGACTTGTGACCATGGTAATTAAATGGCAGTGTTATGACTTGTTACCATAGTGAATAAATGACAGTTATGACTTGTGACCATGGTGAATAAATGACAGTGTTATGACTTGCGACCATGGTGAATAAATGACAATATTATGACTTGTGACCATGGTAATTAAATGGCAGTGTTATGACTTGTTACCATAGTGAATAAATGACAGTTATGACTTGTGACCATGGTGAATAAATGACAGTGTTATGACTTGTGACCATGGTGATTAAATGGCAGTGTTATGACTTGTTACCATGGTAAATAAATGACAGTGTTATGACTTGTTTCCATGGTGAATAAATATACAATATTGGTGTATTGACGGTAAATATAGAATTTATGTGACGAGGCTTAGAAACGGGAAAAAGACGAGCTTTTAGCGAATCTTTCCAACCGTTTCGTGCCGAGCCACATAAATTCTATATTTACCGTCAATACACTAATATCGTATCTATATTGCAATACAATTTGCACAAAAAATGTTATTTGATTTAATAATGAAAAAAAATTAAAAAAACAGTAACCTCATTTGGTACCTCAACAGTAGTTCCGATATGGGGTGTGGCTTAATAGCTTTATTAGGCTAATGTGAAAAGTGTTATTATGACAGGGGTGTGGCTTAATAGCATTATTAGGCTAATGTGAAAAGTGTTATTATGACACTCATAATAAAGCAAGTTTATTTCAAACCATTTATTATGACAAAAAATAACCCAATTGCAGGATAAATGACAGTGTTATGACTTATGACCAGGGTGGTTATCTGACAATATTATGACTGGTGACCTTGGTGGTTACCTGATAATATTATGACTTATGACCTGTTTGGCTACCTCACAATGTTATTTAAGACTTGTGACCTGATAATGTTTTGACTTTTGACCTTGATGATTACTTGACAATGTTACGACTTGTGACCTTGACAATTACCTGACAATGTTATGACTTGTGGCCTTGACGATTACCTGACAATGTGTTATGACCTGTGGCCTTGACGATTACCTGACAATGTTATGACATGAAACCTTAGTGGTTACCTGATAATATTATGACTTATGACCTGTTTGGTTACCTCACAATGTTATTTAAAACTTGTGACCTGATAATGATTTGACTTGTGACCTTGACGATTACCTGATAATATTATGACTTTATATGACCTTGGTTGCAAGAATCTCACATCAAATAAGCGTGTCTTACATGTACAATCATGTGAGAGTAGCTTAATCTGTTATAGCATATTATGATAAGTTAAATTACCTATAAATATTAAGACCTATATTATTTGTTGTTAGTTGTTACATTACTGCTGTGATTACATGTTAATTAAATAAGCCATGTTTTCTGTGATAGAATTGGAATGTTATGTCCCAAAAAACTTCTGTGATTATATCAAAAGAAGATATAGAGTTGTGAATTTTGTGATATTATCAAAGTATAAATGTCCATGAATTCTAATATGTAGAAATGCAAAGCTATGTATAACTAGTGAATTCTGTAATAACATTACAAAGCTATGCAATGCGTAACTAATGATTTCTGTAATTACTTTACAAAAGCTATGCAATGCATAACTAGTGAATTCTGTAATTACATTACAAGGCTCTGCAAGTCTCAGTTATAGCATGGCAGTCAGTTTTATTGGTGGAGGAAACCCGAGTATCCGGAGAAAACCACCGACCTGACGCAAGTTACTGACGAACGTTATCACATAATGTTGCATCGAGTACACCTTGCCATGAGCGATATTCGAAATCGCAATTTCAGTGATGAGTTCTGTAATTACATTACAAAGCTATGCATTGCATAACTAATGAATTCTGTAATAACATTACAAAGCTATGCATTGTATAACTAATTAAGTCTGTAATTGCATTGCAGAGCTATGCAATGCACAACTAGTGAATTCTGTAATTACATTACAAAGCTATGCATTGCATAACTAGTTAATTCTGGGTTAGGGTTTTGGTGTTTAATATTTCAGGTATATCGTGGCTGTCATTTTTATTGGTGGAGAAAACCACCAACCTGTTGCAAGTCACTGACGAACGTTATCACATAATGTTGTATCAAGTACACCTCGTCATGAGTGAGATTCAAACTTGCAACTTCGGTGGTGAATTATGTAATAACATTACAAAGCTATGCATCTCATTTATGTATTAGTGGATGGGCAAGATGGAAATTGATGCTATAATTTCATAGCCAAATAAAAAAAATCTTATTTTGAATTAAGAAAATAGGATAAAAATTGTATTGAATTATATTTTTCTTTGAAACTGAAATAAAATATGTTTGTTTTAAGTAAGGTAAACAAGAATTTCAATATTGTAGAGGGGGCCCGGGTGGCTCAATGAGTTAGGTCGTTGGATCTAACTCATACAAGCCTATCACCAATACGGAGTGGGTTTGCACCCGGCTTTGTAAATTACAAAAAAGAGTGCACTCGACTCGCAGCCGCAAGTGATAAAGTTTACCAGTTGCTTGCACATGGTCGGTCAGGTTCTTTCCGGGTACTCCGGCTTCCTCCACCACTAAAATTGGTCGCCATGATATAACTAAAATATGGTTGAAACGCCACGTTAAAAAACCAAAAATCAAATCAAATCAATATTGTAGTTAATTTTTATGAGCATATAAGCCATATGTAGTATGTTGTTCTGATGTATGTATGTACAAAATACCTGTTGAAAATATATATATATATATATATATGTAAAACTAATGTGATATTTGAAGGTTAATCTAATGTTTATTTTTTGTTATTGTTATTTATTTATTCTGCAATACTCTTGTTAATATCAACTTTTATTTTTGTTATTATATGTATTCTTCAAATATTGTTAAATAAATTATTTCTATATCTTTTTGTCCATTTCTCATGTAATTTTGCATCTTGAGTTTTTGTGAGGGATTACCACCACAATAGGACAAGTTCAAGGTAGAACTCCCAAGAGCTAATGTTTCATAATCTTTTTCTTGTCAAAACTGCATCAGTGGTTGTAATGCTTAATGTGCTTGCCTGAGTGCAGTAGCTCGTGCGTTCCAGCCTCGAGCAGGTCAAACCAAAGACTATAAAATTGGTATTTGTTGCTTCTCTGCTAAGCACGCAGCATTAAGGAGAAAGAGTGGTTGGCTCAGAATCAGGATAATGTGTCTGAGTGGGGCAACATGTCTATCCGCGGACTGTTGTTTCAGTGAGCAAGCACTATGAAAATCCAACTAAGCATGTTGGTGTAGTACAAAGCGGACCTCATTGTTTTTGCCATGATATAACTGATGAATTGCTGAGTTGGCACTAAACAACAATCACTCACTCACTAACTCTTCATGTCAGATTCTCCCGAACTGTTTGAAACCAAATTGTTTATGTCCATTGGATGGTCTTGTACTAAATTGATTTAAAAAGCAAAAATTGTGCAGAATGGTAATCCAAGATGGCAGCCGTAATGGGATATATCATATAGGGTGAGTGAGTGTTGTTTAATGCCAATTTAGCAATTTTTCATCTATATCATGGTGAGAACAAGTTAATGTTCAATGAGATGATGAGGTCTGCTTTGTTCTAGACCAACACGCCAAGTTGGATTTTTATAGTGCTAGCTCACTGAAACTAGAGGCTCAATGGACTGAGCCTGTGTCATTCACCTTTCATTCTGCTTTAAGGAAACTTAATACAGAACCTTCCATTGGTGCTTCCTACAAAATTTCAGTTCATTTGGCTACTCGGCTTCAGAGGATTATTTAGAAATCGACCAATCAGAAACGAGAACTACCTATGGTGGCCATGTTTGATCAGGACTAAATTAGCAATTTTTATAGAGGATCTTCCATAGATCTATGCTTCCTACCAAGTTTTGGTTCATTTGGCCAAGTGGTTCAGAGGAAAATCTTTTCTAGAAATTGACCATTCCAAAACAAGAATTGACCGTGGCATCCATGTTTGCAATCGGATCTGTACCAAATGAGCAATCTTTATAGAGGACCTTCCATAGATGCCTACTACCAAGTTTCGGTTCATTTGGCCAAGCTGTTTCAGAGGAAAAGATTTTTTAGAAATCGACCAATAAGAAACAAGAATTGCCTGTGGCGACTATGTGAACGGATCAAAAGTAAATGAGCAAAATCTATAGAGAACCTTCCATACATGCTTCCTACCAGGTTTCGGTTCATTTAGCCAAGTGGTTTCAGAGAAGATTTTTTAGAAAGCGACCAATCAGAAACAAGAATTTCCTGTGGCAGCCATGTTTGTTAGCAGATCAGGACAAAATGAGCAGTCTTTATAGAGGAACTGCCGTAGACGCTTCCTTCCAAGTTTTGGTTCATTTGGCACAGCAGTTTCAGAGAAGATTTTTGGAAATCGACCAATCAGAAACAAGAATTGCCTGTGTCGGCCATATTTGTTAACGGATCGGCACTAAATAAGCTATCTTTATAGAGGACCTTTCATAGATGCTTCCTACCAAGTTTCGGTTCATTTGGCCAAGTGGTTTCAGAGAAGAATTTTAGAAATCAACCAGTCAGAAACAAGAATTGCCTGTGGCCATGTTTGTTAACTGATTGGGACGAAAAGAGCATTCTTTATAGAGAACCTTCCATAGATTCTTCCCAATAAGTTTCAGTTCATTTGGCCAAGCGGTTTCAGAGGAGAAGATTTTTTAGAAATCAACCAATCAGAAATAAGAATTGCCTGTGGTGGCCATGTTTGTTAACGGATCAGGACGAAATGAGCAATATTTATAGAGAACCTGCCATAGATGCTTCCAACCAAGTTTCGGTTGATTTGGCAAAGCGGTTTCAGAGAAGATTTTTTAGAAATCGACCAATCAGAAACAAGAATTGCCTGTGGTGGCCATGTTTGTTAACTGATCGGGACGAAAAGAGCAAACTTTATAGAGAACCTTCCATAGATGCTTCCTACTAAATTTCAATTCATTTGGCCAAGCTGTTTCAGAGAAGATTTTTTAGAAATCAACCAATCAGAAACAAGAATTGCCTGTGGTGGCCATGTTTGTTAACAGATCGGGACGAAATGAGCAATCTTGATAGAGAACCTGCCATAGATGCTTCCTACCAAGTTCAGTTCAATTGGCCAAGCAGTTTCAGAGAAGATTTTTTAGAAATCGACCAATCAGAAATAAGAATTTCCTGTGGCAGCCATGTTTGCTAACGGATCGGGACGAAATGAGCAATCTTTATAGAGGATCTTCCATAGATGCTTCCTACCAAGTTTTGGTTCATTTGGCCAAGTGGTTTCAGAGGAGAAGATTTTTAAAACTCGGCCAATCAGAAACAAGAATTGCCTGTGGTGGCCATGTTTGTTAATGGATCGGAACAAAATGAGCAATCTTTATAAAGAACCTTCCATAGGTGCTTTCTACAAAATTTCAGTTTATTTGGCTAAGGGGTTTCAGAGGAGAAGATTAAAATGTGAAAAGTTAACAGACGACTGACACCAAGTGATGGCAAAAGCTCACATTGCCTTTGGCAAGGTGAGCTAACAAGTCAGTGAGTAGACATGTCGCTCCACTCGGACACATTATCCCGAGTCCGAGCCAATGATGGGATATAAGATAACACAGGAAAGTGGTTGTACAAATTTTACATGTCTCTATGATTATTGGATGTTTTTAGTTCACCTGTATCAATGTGCCATGTGAGGTATTGTCATCATTTTACATCTAGTCAATGTTTACATCATCACAATCCGGTCCTTTCTTCATTCATGACTTATCACCTGGTTTGTATCAAGAGTGACACAACAGGTACCACTAGTGGAGCAAGATCTAAATTAACACCAGGTTTTAGTGGGGGTCACTTTGCTCGATCTTTAGTTTTCTGTGTAGTGTTTTGTAGATCTAGCTGTTTATCCTTTTTCTTCTTTCCTTCAATTTACGACTTCTGATTACCCCTTTTCTTTCAATCTTTTTCTTACAATCCACTCGACCAGTTGAAAGCAAATGTTACGTTGTTGGTCATCAACATTTTATATGAATTTTGTTTTATTCAGAAATTCAACAGGACTGCTAGGCCAATTATGATTTCTGATCAGCTGAAATTTCAAAAACTCTTCTCAGAAACCACATATGTGTTGGAATTATTATATGGTGGAAAATGGCCTTCTATGATCCTTTCAAAATTGATTACATGGGTTCATGTAAATACAACCACAATACAGTATATGGGTTACGGATTAAAGGTTATGGTGTTTAATGCCATTTTCAACTATATTTCAGTTTTATTCGTGGAGGAAACCAAGTACCCGAAAAAACCACTGACCTGCTGCAATTCACTGACAAACTATAACAATGTATCGAGTACACTTCACCATGAACAAACTTCAAACTCACAACTTTAGTGACGATAGGCATGGATTTAGAGTCCAACTACCATACGATCAAACCCCCCCCCCGAGAGCTGTATAAAACAAATAATTCTGACTCAAACTTTATTAGAATTTATATTGCCCTTTGTATTATATATATGTACAAATTCTTGAGAAAAAAATACAGCAATGATAGTAAATATAAATATTTAAAACAAAGGAATTTATTGGCTGAATGAAACCAGAAATTTCATTGGCTGGTTTCTTACAATTAAAGCACCAATCAAACCAATCTTACTTAAAAAATAATACATGATTTGTTCTTAGTGAAATATAATGCATAACAATAACCTCAGAATCAATCTTGACCCTTGACCTCTGATAAATGTCATGTTGAATTTTGTGTTTGGAGGGAATGTGTTCAGGGGTCAACAACACTTACCAATAAATATTTTTGTGACACCTGTATCAAAACTGTGTACTTCCCACTCTTAATAAGTGACTAGTTTTAACAATTGTATTGTGTTTTTTACAATTCAAAGTATGCAAAATTCAATACCAATCATTTGTATTAAAAGTTCTCTATTTAACAAAAAAAGGTCCAGTCGGTAACCCCCAGCTGATCATGTTACTCTCCACTCATCACCTGTGTATGAATAAAGAAAGAAATTCCTTACAAATTATGGGAACCCCTATTTTTCTGTATTACTTTTTCACCTCAATGAAGGTATGGTGTTTAATGTCACTTTCAACAATATTTCAATTATATCGTGGCGGTCAGTTTTATTGGTGGAGGAAACCAGAGTACCTGGAGAAAACCACTGACCTGCCGGAAGTCACTGACACAAATTTTATCACATAATGTTGTATCGAGTACACCTCGCCATGATCGAGATTCAAACTCGCAATTTTAGTTGTGATAGGCACCGAATGCATAGGTAGTTGTAAATCCAACTACCATATGATCACAGCCACGACGACCCCTCTCAAAGAAGATCAACAATATCAAACAATTATTTTGATTGGCAACTATTAATAGGTTTTTTCCCAACAAAACAAGGATTATTCTGTCCGTTGACCCGCGGGTGATGAGTAGAGAGTAATCGGAGCGTGATAGCTGTGGGTTACCGATGATGATAAAGGTCATGTTGAGGTTAATTTTGAAATAACATCACAGATCAGATCCCAAGTAAGTAAAACCTTAGAAACAAATCATGACTTTACAATATTCTTAAAATATGAGCTTTCAACTACAAGATGATTAAAATAAATATCAAATGAATTTATTCTACACCAATAACACAGGTTGATGGGGATTAAAAAACCTGACAATCCAATCAGGGGATGAAACGTCCCGACAATCCAATCAGGGGATGAAACCTCATGACAATCCAATCAGTGGATGTAAACCTCCCGACAATCCAATCGGGGGATGAAACCTCCCGACAATCCAATCAGTGGATGAAACCTCCCGAAAATCCAATCAGTGGATGAAACCTCCCGAAAATCCAATCAGTGGATGAAACCTCCCGAAAATCCAATCAGTGGATGGAACATCCCGACAATCCAATCAGGGATAAAAACCTCCTGACAATCTAATCAATGATATGGATTAGGATGTAGATTTCAATACAAATTCAATGAGATTTCAAGGCAAGTTTATCAAAACCATTATAAATTTATTCCTAGTTTACCATTTACATATTGTTTTCTTTCCTAAATTTACTAGCACTAGGTGAAAAGCTTACACTACCCGTTTCTAAAGCTTTCACATATAATTTTCTATTGATAATTTGGGCATTTTTCCTTTAATCTCTTAGCGATATTGTAAGTATCAACAAAATGACTGACACTGAAAATTATCGGACAGTGTGATGATGTCACCAATAAAAACATTAACGTCAAAAAGGTTTTGAAGATCTTGACATACCTTATCACTAGTATCAGAGCTCATCATCTTATCGGACTCGCGATAATATGTCTCGACCATGAAAACTGACGTAATTCAATATATATTTTCCAACAATATACATATATTGTTACATGTATCTATGTGTCAATAAGGGAGATAACTACAATATCATTTCTCATTATGGATTTACTTCAAATGGTGTTACTTTATATGTATCTTTTCAAATATTTCATATCTACATTTATTTCTCTATCATCCAATCAGAATTGAAAGTGCTCACTGAGGAAAAAAGAGGAAACCCCCCATACAGTGTCAGTGCATTTTCAAGCTGTTTGAAATACTGAAAGGTTGATCCATATTATTTACAATCATTTCGTTAAAAAAAAGAGAAAATCCGCTGATAAGAGGATAACTTTCATCTCTGTCCAAGATAGCCACTGTCAAAATATGAAAATTTGAAAAGGTTTTGATTTTTTTTTTACGACATGATTTCATTATCAATGTCGGCCATATTATAAAGAAAATATCTACCTGTCTAAATCTATATTTTAATAAATTCTTCATTGTCATTTATCACTGGTTTTTTTCCCCCAAAGTCTTTAAAATCTAATAGATAAATCTAGGAATAAATTACCATGGCTTTTTTGTTCAAATGAAATGCAATACACAAATGAAAACAAAACATAATAATGAATAAAAACTCATGAATTTGTACAGCAATATCTGTCACATGACAGACAGACGCACGGTCCATATATTAGACTGTTTTGAACTTTTTATGTTTTCATTGAAATTAGACATTGGGGAGTTAAGTTATCGCCACCGAAAAACTGCAAATATTTGGCACATTGTCTTTACAATATCCATAGATCATTCTATTTAATTCTGAATGTTAAGATATCAAAAATAGGCTGTATTTATGAAATTTCTGCCAAATTTATTGACATTATATATGCGATCTTACATGCACTGGTTTTTTTTTAATCTCATGATTTCACATGTACATGAAAATAATTAGAAATACAGGAAAACCTATCTAATGTGACCTCCCAAGGGAACATTGAAATATGGTCACATAAGACAGGTGATCACTAAATACAGGTTTCATTAAAATGAAATGCACTGGAAAGGGAAATTAAAATCAAGGTCACATAATACAAGTTGTTGCTTAATAGAGGTGGTCACTAAAGCAGGTTTGTCTGTATTTATATTAAAAAGAAGAATCGTTGACTGATTGACCTTGCATTTCGTGTATTGCAAAATGCAATATCTAATAGAATTAACAAAAATATATTTGACACAATAAGCTATTGTTACAAAAGTACAATACAGGAAGAAATAGTGTGACAATTTTAATAAATCATTATAAAAATATCAATAGCATATTATACATTCATTTTTTTCTTGATTCGATTTAAATTAGGATTAGGTTTATGGTGTTTAATGCCACTTTCAACAATATTTCAGCATTATCGTGGCGGCCATTTAAATTAGGTTAATGTAACTTTTGGTTACATTGTATTATGTAGCTGTATGACTTTAGAGTACAGGTAGATAAACCAGTCCGTACAGGTAGACAAACCAGTCCGTACAGGTTTTGAACATCTCACTGAAGCACGGACAGCGGTCTGTTACAGACATTTGATTGCTTTAGACCATAATACTAACTATAAAAAAATTCAATGTGTAATCATTATCTTTGGAAAAAGCATGTTTTGCAGTTTCAGTGATAAGGCCAAAAAAAAGCTGTCTGTTTAAGGTTACGTCCTCCAAATAAATAGGGTAGGTAGGTAGGTATTTTCATTTTATTTTCTTTTTTTCTTTTGAGTATATATGTATATTTTTTGCAGAAATGTGATTGTTGTATAAATTGAATAAAGATAAATGTGATTTCTGTTAATATATTTATGTTTTTAAATGAATAAAGATCAAAGACTGCATGTTTTTTCTTGACTGTCTTGTGCTTGGTCACCGGCCAGTTCAAACCAAACACTTTATAATGGTTAGTAGATCCCTTTCAGCAAAGTACACAGTATTGAAAAGAATATGCAACAACTGGTTGACCTGAAGTCAGATCAAATATGATATCTAATTATTACTATGCAATCTTTATGTGTTTCTGGATTAACCTTCATCATATTTAACCCATATTAGGCCATAACACAAAACACTGAAGCTAAAACTGACAGTTTGTGTCTGCAAAATGTCCTGAAACTCAGATGGAATATGATACAAACTTAACTATAAAACCTTCATAGAACATCTCTGTCAAGTTTGGTTTAATTCTGTCCAGTGGTTCTCAAGAAGAAGATTAATTGTCAAATGTTATGGACAACGGATGCCAAGTGAATATGTACACTGGAGAGTTACGCTTTCTTTCTGGATCATTATATACATGTACTCTGGAGGTTGGGTTGCTGATAAACTTTGGTCCTTCCGCCTGCCATTAGTATTTGTCATGCGTCTATGGTTTTTGTTGTTGCAGCTTCTGCTGCCGAGGTCAATACGTCAATAGCTTGATTTATATTAGAGCCAGTTTCACTTTCCACGCACCGAAAGTTCATATGTTGAAAATTATAAATTTTCTTTCACTTCTCCGACTGTCAAAGTTGGCAAAAGTTCGTAAATACTATTGTGTCCCTCTTCATTTAAGACACACTCAATTTTAACGGTGCACTGTTTAAAAAACGATGTCGGAACACTACTTGGTTAAATATTGCTTTCCGTTAAAACGTTCTGACGACCGTGATGATTTTTTACTTTCACTTTCACTTTTGATTTACAGATAAAAATGAACTAGGGTCGCAGCTGAAAATAGGGTCGGTCGGGTAACCGTAAACAGACATATATTTTTATTTTGGCCTAATAAAATTATCCTCCTTATTCTTCCTACATAACTTTTGCACAATGTTTTAGCACTACAGTACATTTTCATTAGAAATACAAGATTTGTACAGAGGCTACTATTCCAAACATCACAGGCTGTTTGTTCTATTCTTAGATCTATAAAAGCCTTATTTACATGTTGTTTGTTCTATTTTTAGAACTATAAAAGCCTTGACCACATGTTGTTTTTTCTGTTTTTAGAACGAACGATAAAAGCCTTGACCACATGTTGTTTTTTCTATTTTTAGAACTATAAAAACTTTGACCACATGTTGTTTGTTCTATTTTTAGAACTATAAAAGCTTTGACCAGATGTTGTTTGTTCTATTTTTAGAACTATAAAAGCTTTGACCACATGTTGTTTGTTCTATTTTCAGAACTATAAAACCCTTGTCCATTTGTTGTTTGTTCTATTTTTAGATCTATAAAAGCCTTGTCCACATCTTGTTTGTTCTGCACCAGTAAAAAAATATGGTTTTACATTACAAGGAAACTATAATCAAGTTTACATTTTTATCGAAACAAAATATAATCATAACATCATTTTTTGAAACTGAAACTCCATTATTATTTAATGTGTACCAATTTTCATTGATTATACAAATAAAACCAAAACAGCTAGAAAAGTATGGCAAAGCGATATATGTTCCCTGTGATTACAAGAATGGCTGCCATTCAGACATCTTGACTTTTGACAGACAGTTTTATGGACACTGTATCATATTCACTCTGTACAGGATGGCTGATACACACAATGTATGGTAACTTAGAAATGTAACTTATCACAAAAACTAACAGATTAAAAACAAAAATCTATTAAACATAAAAAACAAATGTCAAGCAACATGCTTGGTTGACTTCAGAATGATAGTGTTGATCAGTTATTATGACCCAATTTCAATGGACCATGAAAATGAGGTCAGTCTGGTGACCATGTTCCTGTCAGTAAAATTGATTGACAAATTGATGTGGAATTATGACTTATGGTTATTGAGAAACAAACTTAATTAAATTTTGATTTTATTGATGAACAAAAAACAAAACGGACACTTAGTTCTCACACAGGCGAGAGTAAAAATACAAATATATAATTGGAAATTGAAATAGAAATAATAAAAAAAAAAATATTCTACATCAAACATTTCACCTTTAACTGCAAAAAAATACTAATGAACATACCATTACCCTTGCATTCTGAATATCAACAAATAAATCATGAGTAACCGACCGACGTAGTAATTCATGAAATGTGTTAGCACATGAATGAATTACTGTCGTTTGTTCAAATACAAATAATTTATTTTCGATATTCGAGATGCAAGAGTAATTATACTACATAGATTTTACACTTTTTTTCTTCTTTTTTTTGCGGTAATAAGATGTTTAAAAACGGATTTCATTTTTCATTGTCAGAAGTTCAACGATTTTTTAATGAGGTTGGTACTGTGAAATAAAAGGGTTTTAATTTCAAATTCTATTCTGAAAAGTTGAAAAAACAAAATAGTATCTCCAAAATAAATAATATTTTTAGCTCCGTAAGAAATTAAAAAAATAAAGCTTTTGTCCTTCTTGCGACTTTTTTTCACATTGGGTTCATTTATATATTCCATTTTCAATTTGGTAAAACCCAAATCAAAAATATCTTTTAGGGCTCATTTTTACTTTCTTTATTTTTTCAATTTGGTAAAACCCAAATTAAACATGTCTTTTTAGGGGCTCATTTTTACTTCCTAAAGTGATAGTCACATGAAAATCACACAACGTTTGTAAATAATAAATATCCACAGCAATAGTCGTGCGATTGTCACAGAGAAGTAGAAATGAGCCCCCTTAGAAAGGTTAAAACATCATAATAAAAACAAAATTGAAGTGGCACAACACAAACATATTTGTTCTTCAATTTTGACATCTAACATAACGAAAAAGCTGGAATAGACAGTGACAAAAATGGATAAAACAAACACATTGTGATACATGACGGATTAAGAAGGAAGAGTTATCTCCCCTCGAGATTTCAAATGAGAACACAATAAAGTGAAACAGTATGATCATATCTAGGGCAATAAACGCTTTGTTGCTGAACACTTCATCGGTGCGTCTGTGTCTGTTGGTTAATGCTGGTTGGTCAGGGAAATCACTTGATAAGCCTACATCACACAACACTGCTTGTGGCCGTTTCCTTTTTGTTTGAGTCGAGATTTTGGACGGTAGTGTTCCAAGAAGGCAAGTTGCTTAGCATTAATAGCTCCTCGTCTTTTTCTACAACGAAAATTATATTAATATCAAATTCTAATAATTCCCATTATTTTTTTTCCCCAGTTTGGTAAAACTCTATTCAAATGTTGTGGTTTTTTTTTTTATAATGTATTTAAAACAAGATGCTATTATTCTCGAGTCTGCCGCTTTGTTTATCTTTATATAAACAATTTGTTTATTATTCAACCATCAAATATGTTTAAGGGGTTGCTGTAGTCGTGATCGTATGGTAGTTGGATTTACAACTACCTGTGAAATCAGTGCCTATCACCACTAACATTGTGAGTTCGAACCCTGTTCATTGCGAGGTGTACTCGATACAACATTATGTGATAAAGATTGTCAGTGGCTTTGCGAGTTTTCTCTGGGTTCTCTAGTTTCCTCAACCAATAAACTGACAGCCACGATATAACTGAAATATTGTTGAAAGTGGCACTAAATACCAGAACCCTAAATCTCAAAGATGTTATTTTGATTGAATCAGATGTGATGTATGTGAAAAGATATTTAAGATTTTTTAAACTTGTTTTTTTCATTTGCCTGTTTCTATTATTTTGTCATTGTATTTTGTAACTGTTCCAACAGAGCTGTTTTTGTTTTGTTTTTTTCCCTGCAGTGATGACAAGGAACATTTCATGCCAAACTTGCTATGAAATAGTTCAATGTTTTCAGACAAAATGGGAACATGTCTTGACTTTAGATTTAGTATCTGTTATCTAAAAGAATTCTTAGACATCAACTGCACCTTCATAATTGAGTAAGAGTGAGTAAATATTGTTTTAATTTGAGTCAGCAATATCATGTTTAGAACAAATTTCATTAGCATATTTCTAAGTATGTCTGAACTAAACAGCAAGTGTTAGATCACAATATACATGTCTGAAATATGACACATTATCTCAATAACAGCCTGGCCAATACTGGCTACCTTTTTGACAACACAACAAGTACATATTTTACAGTCTTTGGTTTATATAGTGAATAAAACAGCATTCATAGCTGTCAATGACTTTTGACTGCCGCTGCAAAAGTATGGAGAGTTGGGTAGGACGGAATTTAGTCTTCTGTATTGGGTAAGAGAGGATTTAGTCTTCTGCAGCAGCTACACTGCACCTACTTTTTTTTTTCAAAATCTACAAAAGAGGTCTTTAATATGCAGCGAGCGTGGCACTGTCCAAACTTGTTACTATGGTTATTGGTCAGGCTTTCTGTATTATAACTTCACGTCAAGCAAACTTACTGTCTAATGAGTTCTACTGCATCTTCATATTTCATTCCACATTCAATTAATGCTAAAGCTACCAAGACAGGAGCTCTGAAGAAGAAAAAAAACATATACATGAAAATAATTACAGTGGACTATAGACAGACCATTCCTATAACACTTCAGTACAAATGGTAAAGTGGTTATTCAGGATAAGATTGTAAACGTGAAAAGTTCACAGACAACACACACCAAAATGGTAAACGGTTCACATGGCCTTTGGTCAAGTGCATTTATTATCATACTGAAGTCAAATTTGACATTAACAAATGTTACAATTTATTACAGGGCTCACCAAACCAGGCGAAGTGGGCGACTTCTTCGCCTTGGTTTCAATGAAGTCGCCCAATTTCTGTCAAAAAGCAAAGTTTTAGTCGCCCTGTCAGTCTTTTCAAGTCCGTATTTATTTCACCAATAATCATACTTTTTCTTCAATATTCACATAAAAGGAGTGCCCATGTTCCTGAAATGTGACCCATACAGGGTTTGATGTTCAATATTTTATTCCAAACTCGTTAATTGCATCCTTTTAAGATCATTGTTCGTTTTTGTGAAAGGTAGGGGAACATGCGGTAGTGGGGAAAGAAACGTTAAAATTTGGATCGATTTTCGGAAGTCTCCTAGATTTTCCCTCACTTCGCCCTTAAGTCAAGAGAGAGAGAAGTCAAGTCGCCCTGTTTTTACTATGTGTGGTGAGCCATGTCACATGTTTATATATCATCCTACATTGTAACTTTAGGAAATACAATAATTGTTCTATTGCAACCTATATAGAAATTATCTGTTACTTCATAAATGATCCGCTTTGTTCTAGACCAACACGCGGAGTTGTTTTTTTTTAGTGCTGGCTAGTTCTCATAATAAAACCCTAAATGCTCGCTTACTCGCAAGGGTTATAACGGGATGCCATTACACGTAATGGAGCAGCCGCCGAGATTTTTTGTGCTCGCTTACAGAGCTTCCGACGCCTGCATTTATCAATAATAAGACATAACCTTTCCTTTTGTCCATTATTATAACAAGTTTTTATCACCTACCAGTATTTTAGAATGTAATTCCCACAAAATAAAAATCCATGTTTACTTTCACTCTCTGAAAATTTTGAATTTCGTCATTTCCGGCCTCATTATTTGGATGTCGATATCATATTTGGCGATTTAGGCGTGAATGTTTACATCAGAAATACCATATTTAGAAAAGCTCTGCCTTCCGTAGTTTCCGGTTATGGAAAACGATCGATAAATTTGAACAAGGTGGTTGCTACCTTTGAAAAGCATATTTCTCAGCCAAACCGATTTAACAAGGACTGGGATCATCAGTAATAGTTATAATGAAATGTTTGAAGCGTAAATAGTGAGTTTTCAAGTTTCAACTGCAACTTTTTTTTTGCTCCATTGTGACGAATGGGACTGCGTTGTAGCTCTGCCGAGACACAAGTTGTCACAGGAGCTACATTATTGCAGCTAGTGCTGGCTCACTGAAACAACAGTCCGCGGATAGACATGTCACTCCACTCGGACACATTATTCCGATTCCGAGCCAACCAGTCTTTGCGCTTTCTTCTTAATGCTGTGTGCTTAGCGGAGAAGCAACAAATACCAATTTTATAGTCATTGGTTTGACTCAAATGGGGTTCGAACCCACAATCTACCACACTAGAGGCGAGCAAGTTAACCATTCTGCAATCGATGCGGTTCCTAATTATATAAGTTATATAACTACATTAGGACCTGTCATTCATACAGTACCTTCCTAATCCTGCTACACAGTGGACAGCTACACAACAGCCTGGTTCCTCCTTAAATCTAGTTTTCAGTAAATTGATCCATTCATCAATGACTTCTCCTGGTGGTGGGTTACCATCATCAAACTGCCAATCCTACAAAATATACACAATCAAATAAAATGAAAAACCAAAAAATAACACACTGTCGGAACAGTAGAAAAATCTTAGGGCTACCATCATCAAACTGCCAATTCTACAAAACATACACAGTCAAATCAAATGTTAAGCGAAAAATCATAGGGTTACCATTATCAAACTGTCAATCCTACAATATATACACAGTCAAATCAAATGAAAAACCAAAAAATAACACACTGTCGGAACAGTAGAAAAATCTTAGGGTTACCATTATCAAACTGTCAATCCTACAATATATACACAGTCAAATCAAATGTTAAACCAAAACATGACACACTGTCGGAACAGTTCTAAAATCCAATATCAAAATTGTAGAAAGAACCAAAATTGACACCTCACAACACACACATACATGGCTACAGTACTCACTTTCCTAACTTGGTATAAAAATCCAATAGAAAATTTGTAGGAGGAGGCAAAATTGATACCTCATAACACACAAATACATGACCGCTGACTTTCCTGACTTGGTATAGGTACATTAATTTGATTTCAATACCATATCTGGTTGTGTAACATGATTGATTGATTGCTTAATGTCAAGTCAGCAGTATTTCACCTAGTTCATGATATTGATGACAAGAGCAAGTTTCAACTGCTACATGTACAGAAAAGAGGATATAATGGACACAATTTTTACCCCAATGGCTTTCCATATTTTCCATAATATAATTGTAACATTTTACATTCATATAAAACGAGTCTCACAGAAATTAGACTCACTGTAAAATATTGTGTGTCAAAAAGTAAAATTGAATGCCATTACCTAGGCTTATTTTATGTCTGGTAATTTCCTGTAGGCACTTTTACTGGGAATCAAATTACCGGTAATCCCAGTGTCATTTACCTTTCTATCAATCTATCAAGGTCACTTAAAGGTTTAGTGCAAATGTTTTTTTTTCTATCTATTGCATTTTCTTTCAAACTCTTTAAGGATGTTGATTTGAATTTGGTCAGGGAGGTCAGAACATGATAAAAAAAATATTGATGTATTGTTAGCTTTAAGTCTTGGTCAGGAATCAAACAAAACAATGTATGATTAACAGTGTACTATCAAGGCCACAGTTTCTGTGTGGAGTATAAGGGGCTAATAAAAATCAGAACAATAAAAATCCATGAAATATTATATTCCTCATTTTTCTTTTCAAATATCATCATACATAGTAAGTAGTCCCCTCCTACCAAAGGACACTCCTCTTATCAGGTCTGAGATAGTGTAATACAAATGTACTGGTGATGAACTGTCCTCCTAAAGAAAGGCCTCTTCTAACACCACTTTCATTGCAGAAGGAGATGGTACCAGGGACTGCTGTATCACAAGGTGTACAAAAATAACAAAGAAGCAAATCAAAGATATTTGAAATGTTCCTTTCCTAGTCCTTTTGATTTTTGCTGCTGCCATTAGATAAAACAGTATCACTGATTACCACAAAAAAAAACAAAGCAGAAAAAAATGAAATGTTCCTTTCCTAGGTCCTTTTGTTTTTGTTGCTGCCCACTAGATATAAAACAAGTCAAACTTTACACGGAAATGTCACTAATGTATTGTTCACACTTAAATGTAAATAAATCAATAGATCCAATTATCTGACAGCCTTGTGGCATATTGTTTTAATAGACTTCAACTAAACATTCAATAGAACACACAAAACTTAAACCATTTTAAAATTCCAATCGATTCTCTTATATTATTTACTGGTACAAGTTAATTACATGTAATAAGCCTCATTATTTGTAATATTTACTGGTACAAGTTATATGTAATAAGCCTCATTTATTGCAACATGTGAAATTATCTCTATGATCATCTACAAGCTCAGACAAATCCCTAATTTCTCATGACCATGAAATTTTACCGTTTACCACATCTAAAAAAAAACTACCAAAAAATAAGCCATTCTTCAGTATTTACTGTACATGTACATATATGAGCCAGAAAGTAGGATACACTAAAATGCTACTGGTGCCTGTTTACTACATGGTACATATAAAGTAGTCCTCCTCTAATAAGGCCACTCCTCTTATCAGGACAGATTTCAGATACATTGATCATGAGATAGTAAAATATAAAAAGCACTACTAATTTGTCCCATTCAACAGAGGCCACTTTATCATTGCAGAAATGGTGGCCATATAAAGGGGGGGGGGGGGGGGGGGGGGACTACTGTGCTACCTATATACTACATGTACATGAAATAAAAGTTGCAATTTAATTATCTCCCTTAGTTTACCTCCATACAATGTAGAATTGAATTATCTCTCTTAGTTTACCTCCATACAATGTAGAATTGAATTATCTCCCTTAGTTTACCTCCATGCAATGTAGAATTGAATTATCTCCCTTAGTTTACCTCCATGCAATGTAGAATTGAATTATCTCCCTTAGTTTACCTCCATGCAATGTAGAATTGAATTATCTCCCTTAATTTACCTCCATGCAATGTAGAATTGAATTATCTCCCTTAGTTTACCTCCATACAATGTAGAATTGAATTATCTCCCTTAGTTTACCTCCATGCAATGTAGAATTGAATTATCTCCCTTAATTTACCTCCATACAATGTAGAATTGAATTATCTCCCTTAATTTACCTCCATACAATGTAGAATTGAATTATCTCCCTTAGTTTACCTCCATACAATGTAGAATTGAATTAACTCGCTTAGTTTACCTCCATGCAATGTAGAATTGAATTATCTCCCTTAGTTTACCTCCATACAATGTAGAATTGAATTAACTCGCTTAGTTTACCTCCAGGCAATGTAGAATTGAATTATCTCCCTTAGTTTACCTCATACAATGTATAATAAGTAATTAATAGTATAAAAGTTACAATTGAATTATCTCCCTTTGTTTACCTCAATACAAGTTACAACTGAATTATCCCCCTTAGTTTACCTCCATACAATGTATAATAAAGTAATTAAGAGTAGCAGACGACTTAATGAAACAAATGTGTTACAAACCACTACAATTGATAAACACTGCATCAAAAGCGGATGACGTCTTATTTACAAATACCATTTATTATGGTGCATGTTGGGTAATTATATAGATTCAAAACATCTAAACAAAACATTGACATTGTATACTTAACTGGAGATGTGGGTGTGCACCCAAACATTAAGAGAGCAATGATAACAGACAGAGATCCATCAATTGTTTTGTTAGCCTTTCTTATTTCAGGGATGATTCTAGACAGACAATAAAATAACTAAAAATCAATGAAAATAGCTGAAACTATCTACACCCCTTTTAAAAAAGGTCATTTTGACCTGTTCTGACTGTGTCCTGCAATTTTCAGAATTTCTTTTTCACAGAAAAATAGCTAAATAAGATAAATAACTGAAAAAAATCAACACTGTTATTTAATGTACAGCCAAACCTGTATATAAAGGGTACTGAAGAGAGCCTGAAAATGTGTCCTTTATGAGTTGTTTCCCTTTAATTATATACAGGTTCAAACGATACACATTTAATGAGGAAAATTAAACTTCCCTTTGTGGACAGTGATTTGCTATATACAGGTACATTGTACCCTTTAAGGCAGGTTTGACTGTACAAGTATTTCTTTACCACGGACTCAGGATTGATTCCATGCCATACAATATGGTGCTTGGTTTGGACAATTTTTATTTACATAATTTCAAGGTTTTGTATGTACTTCCAATAAGTAACAGGTGGGTATAATCTGTGAAGATCGTACATGATGATGTTTCCCTTACGGTGCCTCTAGTTCATCATAACATGCAGTACTAATTAGTAACAAACAGAAGTAATGTAAACAAACGTGTGTCCTCTATATAAACAGCCAAGATTTATCAGAATATCAAGAGATACATTGTACCATTAGTTACATATCCAAACTAAGATACAGTCAAACCTGTCCTTATACTGTATGTGACCATCAAATCTGTGACCATCAAATGGCACATTTACCATCCTAAAAACAGGTGGTAACTAAATACAGGTTAACTTTATGTAATATGAAATGCATTATGAATGGAAATTAAAACTAAGGTCAATGAAGACAGGTTATTGCTTAATATAGGTGGTCACTAAGGCAAGTTTGGCTGTAGATTTATTTTCATGTTGTGGACACCCCCCTCCCCTTTTTCCATTAATTGTGAAAGGAATATTGAACTATGGCAAACTACCGATCAGTTCAGTATAAAATGTGTACCGTCGTTGTTGTGACAGTAGATAGTTGGATTTACAACTACCTCTGCAATCAGTGCCTATCACCACTATTTATGTAGGGGAAATATTTTGATCATTAAAATTTGAGAGGTCGTCGTGGTCATGATTGTATGATAGTTGGAATTACAACTATCAGTACCTGTGAAATCAGTGCCTATCACCACTAAGGTTCTGAGTTTGATTCCCGTTCATGACGAGGTGTACTAGAAACAACATTATGTGATGAAGTTTGTCACTGGGACAGATCGGTGGTTTTCTCCATCAAGAAAAATGACTGCCATATTATACGGCCAAAAAAAAATAATATGCGTGTTTACGGTTACTCGACCGACCCTAATTTTTGCTAGCGACCCTATGAATTTTTACACAGAATTCGGATAACCATTTTTGTTGTTTAACCAGCAGCAATGTTTTATTTATTCAACTGCTAGCTTTTTGTCAAAATTGAGAGCAAAGAAGGTAAAAACTGCATAATTCTTCATAAAACAGCTTCAATAAATGACGGCTTACCGAAAATTTCGAAAATGAAATACCAGAATCAGATTCCGGAACCGGGAACGACTATTTCTGGTTTTGCCGATAATAAAAAAAAAAAAAATTAATCCCGATCGACCCTGGATTTTTTTGACATGTGACAGTAAACACACATATTTTTTTTTTGGCCTAACTGAGTGAAATATTGTTGAAAGTGGCATTAAATACCATAATTCCATAAATTTTGATACAGTTTATCAGTTAGATTAGTTCAGTTTAAGGTGTTTAACGTCACTTTCAACAATACAGTTTATCATATTCTCAAGATATATATGTTACAGTACAAATTGGAATCCAGTAGGATCCGGAATCCTACTAGTACAAATTGGAATTCCAATTTCTACTAGTAGAAATTGGAATTCTGATTTGTACTGGATTTAAACCAGTATAAATCAGAATTCCAATATCTACTAAGACAAATCAGGATATCCAGATTTGTACTAGGAGGATCCTGGATCCTACTAAGCTTTCAGTAGGATTCAGAATATTACTGAATTTAAAGCTTGGTACGATTCAGGATATTACTGAATTGAAAAACATGAAAATATGTAAAATTTGTGAAATATAAAATAAGTCTTGTGCGATAATTTAATTACAAATAGTGAGAAAAATACATTTTAATACTTTCACTTACAATGAATTTAGAAATGATTACAATTCATGAGGGGAGTTAAAAGGTTATGCGACTGTCCTGTCAGGACAGCCTTTAGGGGGGATTAAGTATTAATTAAAGATCAGTGATCATACAAGTATATTTATTTAGCTTTTACTGATTTTACCCAAGGGATATAAAACAGAAGATTTGTATTAAAAAAGTGTTCATATCTATTTTTTCATGTTTCTCCTTTTTTCAATTTTTTATTTCAGTAGGATCCTGGATCCTCCTAGTACAAATCTGGATATCCTGATTTGTCTTAGTAGATAATGGAATTCTGATTTATACTGGTTTAAATCCAGTACAATTCAGAATTCCAATTTTCTACTAGTAGAAATTGGAATTCCAATTTGTACTAGTAGGATTCTGGAACCTACTGGATTCCAATTTGTACTGTAACATATACATGTATGCATTACAAATTTAAAACCTTTATTTTTAAGATGATCAAGAAAGACATGTGCAAAATATATATACATGTATGTCAAGTTTGTGATGAATAAAACATCCTATAAAATGTGCTTAAACAAATAAGAATTATTTGAAATCTTATTAGAGGGGCAAAAAGGGATATTTTTCTAGACATTGGGACTGAGCCTTTTATTTAGGGAGAATTCAGGATTTTAGCATTTAAACGTCATGATTTTGGGATTCAACTTTTTCGGAATTTGGGTGTGATTCTTTAATTTTTAGTATTCAGGAGATAAACGGAATTTAGGATGAGAATGCCTCCTATTACCCCTTCTTAATTCAAGAATTTGATTCGGACCAGTAAATTTAAATTTTCATTTTGAGGATTGGTGATATCAGTTACAAATGGAAAGAAATTATCATTACAAAAAAAAATATCAAAAGACAAAGTAATTAAATATGATTAATTACAATACATTGTAACTTTTAAAGTTTTAATTTGTGCATAAATTATCCATAAATATCTAATGATCAAAGAAAGTTTAATTTTAAATATTTTAACATGTTAATTTTATCCTTAAATACAGGTTAAAGGAAATTTGTGTCACAGATAATAACAATCTAATTAAAACTAGATTTACACACTTGCTCCCTATTTTCTATCGGTTTTTTTTTGGTCGCTGCGTGTGCAGGTGATAAAAAAAACCAATAGAAAATAGGGAGCAAGTGTGTAGATCTAATTTTAATTAGATTGAGATAATAATCACTACCTGGTACATACACATTACATTTTTGGGACACACGGAAGTCACTAAAATAAAGCACAATCATGATACAGATCTCTCATGTTACATGTATAAATGATATTCCCCCATGGTCATAGAACAGGCTATAAATAGATTATCTATCTAGTAAATATCCAATCATATTCATCAAGATTTAATAACCAATATTTGTTAATAAATAAATAAATTATATATTCTGCCTTATTACGCAGCAGAGAATTTACAAATTAGTCTGTTATTCTTTACAAAAAACCAAAGGCTATATATAGCACATGTATATAAGGGGCCGACCATTTAACCTGCAGAGGGGGGGGTTATGGTTTTTTGTTTCGTTCAGAAATTTGTTTTCGGACAACACAAGAGTTCGAATTTTTTTTTCTCCAGAATTTGACATTAGGTTATATGACAAAAACTCTGAATCAGATTTTTTTTTTCCTCCACCAAAATCAGAATATCTTTTTCAGCGACATTGGGAATCAGAATATTTTTTTTTTTAAAAACCATAACCCCCCTGAAGTTAAATGGTCCATCCCTAAACTACAACTTGATGATGACAAAATGAGTAGAGACACAATAATGTTTGTCACTAGAAATAGTCTAATTATTACCATGTGTATGTATCTCATTAACTCAATGTGTGATTAACATTATTATTGAAGATAATTGTGATATGGTAGTCTGATTAATATCACATGACTGCCTGGCTGATATATACAAGTACCTGTACATACATGTATACAGTAGTCAATTTGTGTACCATAGATTGTAAAATTTTTATTTCCTTTCTTTTATAATGTTTTAACTTTTCATTTTTCTTTAGTTTATTATGTTTTAACATTTTCATTTTACTTTCTTTTAAAAATGTTTTAACATTTTCATTTTCCGTTCTATAAATTTTTTAAACATTATCAGCTAAAAATGAAATAAAGGAGGAGGTCTATATCCCTTGCATTGTTTCCCAAGGTAAATTGATGTTGAATGAACATTTTGTCCAGTAAAGGAGTGCAAATTACTGGACCCAGCATTAAGTTTACAGGACATTCACAGACTCCACAGCGGAAGTGCTCAGATTCCTACTGATCATTTCGTCCAGTATTGAATAACCTTTTACTGGACCAAACCAATTTTTACTGGACATTGCCTCATGTCTGACAGACCTTGGGAATGACTGCCCTTGTCGGGGCACCGGGGGTTCGAAGCTCCTCGGATACACCAGAGATTTGAGTAATTACACCTACTTCTAGCTTTCTAATAAATTAAATGATGTATAATATATACTTTACAAAGGAGGCCACATGTCTAGCAACCCTCCTCCTCTAGTCTATAGATAAGGAGGCCACATGTCTAGCAACCCTCCTCCTCTAGTCTATAGATAAGGAGGCCACATGTCTAGCAACCCTCCTCCTCTAGTCTATAGATAAGGAGGCCACATGTCTAGCAACCCTCCTCCTCTAGTCTATAGTTAAGGAGGTCACATGTCTAGCAACCCTCCTCTAGTCTATAGTTAAGGAGGCCACATGTCTAGCAACCCTCCTCCTCTAATCTATAGATAAGGAGGCCACATGTCTAGCAACCCTCCTCCTCTAGTCTATAGTTAAGGAGGCCACATGTCTAGCAACCCTCCTCCTCTAGTCTATAGTTAAGGAGGTCACATGTCTAGCAACCCTCCTCTAGTCTATAGTTAAGGAGGCCACATGTCTAGCAACCCTCCTCCTCTAATCTATAGATAAGGAGGCCACATGTCTAGTAACCCTCCTCCTCTAGTCTATAGTTAAGGAGGCCACATGTCTAGCAACCCTCCTCCTCTAGTCTATAGATAAGGAGGCCACATGTCTAGCAACCCTCCTCCTCTAGTCTATAGATAAGGAGGCCACATGTCTAGCAACCCTCCTCCTCTAGGTCTATAGTTAAGGAGGCCACATGTCTAGCAACCCTCCTCCTCTAGTCTATAGATAAGAAGGCCACATGTCTAGCAACCCTCCTCTAGTCTATAGTTAAGGAGGCCACATGTCTAGCAACCCTCCTCCTCTAGTCTATAGTTAAGGAGGCCACATGTCTAGTAACCCTCCTCCTCTAGTCTATAGATAAGGAGGCCACATGTCTAGTAACCCTCCTCCTCTAGTCTATAGATAAGGAGGCCACATGTCTAGTAACCCTCCTCCTCTAGTCTATAGTTAAGGAGGCCACATGTCTAGTAACCCTCCTCCTCTAGTCTATAGTTAAGGAGGCCACATGTCTAGTAACCCTCCTCCTCTAGTCTATAGTTAAGGAGGCCACATGTCTAGCAACCCTCCTCCTCTAGTCTATAGATAAGGAGGCCACATGTCTAGTAACCCTCCTCCTCTAGTCTATAGGTAAGGAGGCCACATGTCTAGCAACCCTCCTCCTCTAGTCTATAGTTAAGGAGGCCACACATCTAGCAACCCTCCTCCTCTAATCTATAGGTAAGGAGGCCACACGACTAGCAACCCTCCTCCTCTAGTCTATAGTGACAGGTCCTGCAGTGTACTCACAATATTAATTGATTTTTAAATATCAATTTTATAAGGATAGCAGTGATTCAGCTAGGCACTGGTCTTGGGACATTTGCCCAACTATTTCTCAAATTGTTCTGAAGAAATTTTGATAAAACTGGAATTTGTCCTGAAGATTTCAAAGTCTAGCTGACACACAGGGATAGTTTAGGAGGCCACATGTCTAGCAACTCTCCTCCTCTAATCTATAGTTAAGGAGGCCACATGACTAGCAACCCTCCTCCTCTAGTCTATAGTTAAGGAGGCCACATGTCTAGCAACCCTCCTCCTCTAGTCTATAGTTAAGGAGGCCACATGTCTAGCAACCCTCCTCCTCTATGTGATATTTCAGATATAAAAAAAAAAGCATTCAACTTCTTTTTATCAATTATAATGGAACATTTTATCATTTGGAAGTACATTAAGACAAAAATTTCACTTCCTGTCACCTTTAATCTATGGAAATCAAATAAGTAAAACATAAAAGATAACAATAGAAACAAATTTCAAGAACTGACAACAACATATGTTTATTTCTTTGTGTGTTAAATTTGTTTGATTACAACATTACTAGGTTTTTAGTTTATAGGTCAAAAGATTACAATACAATGAGGTTAAAGGTCACCCAGTAAAGGTAATTAACTGGACATTAATTTATCACACCTTTAATATTCACAGTTTGGTATCAATATTTAAATGGCCTTCTGTGTCCTGAAGATAATCAGACATTGTATATAAGGGGTTCTTAAAGGGATTATTTAACATCTTGTTTGACTGTCCTTGTGTGTCCTTAAGATAATTAATTGTTGGGGATTCATGTAGGGAATAATTAGGAAACAATTTTAATGTCCCTGTGTTTTTTTTTTACTTAATGGGTTTTTATTTGCTTGTTTGTTTTGTTTAAAAATGTGCTGCTATGTTGTTTTTTTGCTTTGTTTTTTTTTTTTTTTGGGGGGGGGGGAGGGGCAGTGATTTTGTTGGCTTTTTTTCAAAACTATCCCCACCCTTTTTTGGGGGGGAAATATGTGTCATTTTTTAAAAAATTTCGAATAATGAATTAAATGTACTAAAACTTGAATTTAAAGTTAATATAATGGATAACAAGACAAGTCATAGCAGGACCTGGGGTGAAGAAACTTCCTTTGTTTTAGACGGATTGTCTATTTCAACTTCATTACAAACTTCTGTAATTATATAATCTAAAACTTGTCTAATCTCTGATTTGATTTTAGATGACTGATCATTTCCTTTGTTAGAGCACAGGCGCTTGTGTAGTCAAAAATAAGCTCGCTATGTACCTAAAATACCACAAGGCCGGACCCGCTCCTACTACCCCTGTCACTTCAACCGCTATTTCCCCTGTCAAAATGTCGATAGGACGCAAATCGCTTACTAATTTGCATAGTGAAATGTTTTTTCTTCAAGGAAAACCCATTTTTTTATATCTTCCTACCATCTACAACCCCATACTGACAGATAATCTTCCGATTTTGTTGACAATGGACAACTCTGTGGCCGCAAAAGTGAAAATAGGTCACGTGACATCTTCCGCCTTTCGGTCGTTCTCGGGTTTTATCATTGCCTTACAAAACATATATGAGAAGTTCATATTTTGGCACCTTATAATTTGAATGTGGAATGTTTCTAGTGTTTAGTAATTATATATGATAAAACCCAAGAACGACCGAAAGTACATTCCATGGCAGGCAAGATTGGTATCACAAGTTTCGGAGATGTTAAACAAAATTCCTTATAAGGTTTAGAGCCAACGATGTCCTACAATTGTGGTCATCTTGGAATATGTTATCCACAAAAAAAACACACAAATACTTTACAAGACAGGGATACTTGCAGCTATTTATGTTGATGAGTCCAGAAGACATTTCTAAAAACTTTGGTGAGCCCCATCATTGAAAATATCTAAAATTTGAAAAGTTTGACAAGTCCCAACTGAAAATGGCGAGTCCAGGACTCATCTAGGCAGTTGCAAGAATCTCTGTATAGAGGGTCATAAAAAGAACATTCCTTACAAATAATGATGCCATCAAAAGTGTATTTTTTCAGAAGGTATTTGAAAGCATAATTAATTTATAGAAAATATTTGAATTTTCAGCCAATCAGAAAGCATAATTGGCCCTGAAGCTACATTTATGTTACTTATACAGAGTAGCATTTTTGTTCCGATAAATTGATTGAATTTTTAAAAGTTTATGGACAATGATTGAATGAAAGACAACTGATGCAAAATGATGACCATTGGCCGAGGTGAGTTAAGAAGCATTATATGTCCATCTATATAATATATTGTTCTTAAGATCAATATTAGGATTGCTAAAATATAATCTCCAGTTTAAAACCCTGTTTTTCACATAACTGTAAGAAAAATCCGTAGAAGGAAACAGTTCTATAATTTTTAACACACAAAATTCTGAATATCTAAATTAAAGACTCTTCTTGATTGTCACAAGTAAAAAGAGGGATAATTGATCTAGACAGAAACTTTTGCCTAGCAACCGACTGCAAACAACAACTCCAATCAAATTGTTAATCATCGGAAGCTGCTGCAAGAAGAGTTTGAAGATACCAGAGGGGTAAACAGAATCTGTATATCAAAGAAGAACATACAACACAATGGCCAAGAGAAGAAGTAGAAAAGGACAAACAACGATCTACAAAACATACATATAAAACTGAAGATCTAGTAACATGAAACACACAAAAAACCGAGGGTGAACTCAGGTGCTCCGGAACTTACCTAGATGAGTTGAAATATGTCTGTGTACCATTCTTAAGACAAGTTATGTATACAATTCAAGCCGTCCCACATCCAACCCCTTTTCACAGAGATGTGTACCCAACAACAGAGAAGCCACATGCACATTCCTTAATTTGTATGTTAAACAAACAATATAGTAAAACAACAATCCCAGATAAGGCAAAGCTGACGACTTTGTGTAACCCATGACATGCAAGAAACATAAAAATAAAAATACAAGTCATTAGGTGTAAGTAGCAAGGTCAAGAAAAAAAATACCTGTGTTTCCCCTAACATGCCCATAAATATTAGGGTCGGTAGAAAAAGATTTCATTTTTTTAAATATTTTTAGCTAGTTTCTACAGGGGACAGACTCTGACTTTAATAGTGCTTGTTCAAAAATGACCGCAAAAAATTTAGGGTAGGCACAAAAAATATCGGAAACCCATGCAATTATTTTTTTTGCCTAAGTGTTATTTATTAAGCCTTTAAATCCCTAGGTTGTTAAACAGACAGACAAATCTCTACTAAAATCTGGTACAATAGAAAAGTAATTGGGCATTTATTATCTGTGAAGGGTTATAAGGTGATCATTAAGTTTTAAATAATAGCATTAAAAAAACTATACAAATTATACAACAGATTGTCATAAGAGTAAATAAACACCTGGTATTACAATGGCTAAGTACAGTTAACATTATAATAGTCCCCCCTGTTATAAGGCCATTCTTACCAATGGCCACTATTCTTATCAGGCCAGATTTCACAAGAACAGAGATTGTAAAATACTACTGTATTGCCTCCTCAAGAGACTCAGAGGTCACTCCTCTTCTAAGGCCACCGTTCTTATTAGGCCAGATTTCAGATACACTGAGATAGTAAAATACTACTAAATTGCCCCCCTAAAGACAATATTGTCATGTCAATTTCAATTTTCTTATATATATTTTTGCTTACCATAAATTGATTATTTCATATTATAATTTTATTAAATTAGATATCTATGTTTTATTACTATCACTGGGTGGATACCTCTGATGATGGACTACTAGTAGCCAATGGTATCATTCTTTCAGTAGTCAGTGCTTCAGCATACTAGTAGCCAATGGTATCATTCTTTCAGTAGTCAGTGCTTCAGCATACTAGTAGCCAATGGTATCATTCTTTCAGTAGTCAGTGCTTCAGTACTGACATGGTTTATAAGATATACAATGTGTGAAATTTACTGTTCCTAATTAAAGGAATTTATTAAATTTACTATTCCTAATTAAAGTAATTTATTAAATTTACTATTCCTAATTAAAGTAATTTATTAAATTTACTGTTCCTAATTAAAGTAATTCATTAAATTTACTGTTCCTAATTAAAGTAATTCATTAAATTTACTGTTCCTAATTAAAGTAATTCATTAAATTTACTGTTCCTAATTAAAGTAATTCATTAAATTTACTGTTCCTAATTAAAGTAATTCATTAAATTTACTGTTCCTAATTAAAGTAATTTATTAAATTTACTGTTCCTAATTAAAGTAATTTATTAAATTTACTGTTCCTAATTAAAGTAATTTATTAAATTTACTGTTCCTAATTAAAGTAATTTATTAAATTTACTGTTCCTAATTAAAGTAATTCATTAAATTTACTGTTCCTAATTAAATTTATTAAATTTACTGTTCCTAATTAAAGTAATTTATTAAAACTAAGACATCGGTAGCCTTAGTCAATTTTGACTATCCTTCTTAGGCCTTTTTGCTCCCGAAGACTTTTAAATTATTCGTCTTTCCAATATTTTGAATATTCAAGAAACACATCATGTGTACTAAATAAGACATCTATCTTTTAATACTATTCAAGAAACACATCATGTGTACTAAATAAGACATCTATGTTTTAATACGAAAATTTCTTAATTATCACAAGTAATTTCTCATCAAAATTTTGAAGATCTAACAATTATTGCGACTTCTACATACTTGACCTTAACCCAGGCCTTTCAATAAGGGACGGTAACAGGTAATTTAACCCACTTAAGATTGTAATTGGTACCTCCTAATTTCAATGAGCGTTGAATAAGATATTCATGTTAAAATTTAAAAAAAAAGTACTGCCTGTAAATAGTGAAGTACTGGTACACTTGAAAAATATTGAAAGCGCTGCTTTACGGGAATACCCATATCATAAAAAAAACATTGAAAGCCCTGCTTTACCCATATCACAAAAAAACATTGAGCAATGAGAAATTAGGATGCTAAATGTAAACATCTTCCGTCTTTACATCAAGTAGAAGTTTGAGTTTTTCCGTTAACATCATTGATCTGTGGAGTGTGGTTAACACACAACATATCTTCCTGTAGTATTAAAGTGTACATGTTATCTCCTTTTATCTGTACTTTACATTGAAAACATGTCTAAACCGAACTTCCTCATAGGTCCAACTCTTGAGTTCAGCATAGATTTGGTTTGGTTTATGGTGTTTAATGCCACTTTCAATAATATTTTAGCTATATCGTGGCAGTCAGTTTTATTGGTGGAGGAAACCATAATATCCAGAGAAACCACCGACCTGTCACAAGTCACTGACAGACTTTATCACATAATGTTGAATCGAGTGCACCTCACCACGAGTGGGATTTGAACTCATAACTTTAGTGACGGTAGGCACTGACTGCTATATAGGTAGTTGTAAATCCAACTATCATACGATCGTGACGGTCCCTTGATGGACGGATGGACAGGACAAAAACAATATGTCTCCCTCCTTCTCAGGGAGATATAATCACATTAAACTAGCTATATGCTACTTTCTACAAAACTTACAAGTACACGTATTCCTTGAGCATCTAATTTTTCTGTTTTATAAGTTGGCTCACAAACCCGTACAACATCCTTGGCTCCTTTTTTGTGCAATTCCTGTAAATATGAAATTCATTGTTAAATCTACAAGAAAGGGTCACATGCTTCATGTATACTAGATTTCTACAGTAACAATGATACTTATTTTTGTAGTGCTATACACACGATTTTTAATAACAGAACTACTTTACTAGTGATTAATTTTTGTTTAGCATGATAATGCTAAACTGGATTATTACAGTACCAGCTTTACATGATTGATTGATTGGTGTTTAATGCCAACTTTAGCAGTATTTCCATTTTGAGTAGCTAACTACACCAGATTTTTACGGTACAAGTGTCATACAATTTAATGTTTCGTGTTAACATTGAACCTTACAGTACATGATACAAAGTACAGTAGTAGAATATATTTTAAATAGAATTATTGTTGTTATATGTCAAGCGTGCAACGTTTATGATCATGAATGTACATTTTGTACCAGGATGTGAACAAGTTATTTTTTAATGAGATGATCATGATATCCATTTTCTAATCGACCATCCCTAGTATGAGCTGGACTTTTATAGACATACATTGTATGATTATGTCACCCCACTAAGACACATTATCAAGACTCCTCACCTACCAGTCTCTGTTCTTACTCCTTATAATATATGTAATGCTCCATGTCCTTACTGTAGCAGTAAAAAACTCCTTATATAATGTTGCACATCTAAGTGAAGCAGCAACAAATACTGTGTTACTCATGCTCACGTTTAAGTGAAGCAGCAACAAATACTGTGTTACTCATGATCACGTCTAAGTGAAGCAGCAACAAATACTGTGTTACTCATGCTCACATCTAAGTGAAGCAGCAACAAATACTGTGTTACTCATGCTCACATCTAAGTGAAGCAGCAACAAATACTGTGTTACTCATGACCACGTCTAAGTGAAGCAGCAACAAATACTGTGTTACTCATGATCACGTTTAAGTGAAGCAGCAACAAATACTGTGTTACTCATGCTCACGTCTAAGTGAAGCAGCAACAAATACTGTGTTACTCATGCTCACGTCTAAGTGAAGCAGCAACAAATACTGTGCTACTCATGCTCACGTCTAAGTGAAGCAGCAACAAATACTGTGCTACTCATGCTCACATCTAAGTGAAGCAGCAACAAATACTGTGTTACTCATGATCAAGTCTAAGTGAAGTAGCAACAAATACTGTGTTACTCATGACCACGTCTAAGTGAAGCAGCAACAAATACTGTGTTACTCATGACCACGTCTAAGTGAAGCAGCAACAAATACTGTGTTACTCATGCTCACGTCTAAGTGAAGCAGCAACAAATACTGTGTTACTCATGATCAAGTCTAAGTGAAGTAGCAACAAATACTGTGTTACTCATGACCACGTCTAAGTGAAGCAGCAACAAATACTGTGTTACTCATGACCACGTCTAAGTGAAGCAGCAACAAATACTGTGTTACTCATGCTCACGTCTAAGTGAAGCAGCAACAAATACTGTGTTACTCATGCTCACGTCTAAGTGAAGCAGCAACAAATACTGTGTTACTCATGCTAACGTCTAAGTGAAGCAGCAACAAATACTGTGTTACTCATGCTCACGTTTAAGTGAAGCAGCAACAAATACTGTGTTACTCATGCTCACGTCTAAGTGAAGCAGCAACAAATACTGTGTTACTCATGATCACGTTTAAGTGAAGCAGCAACAAATACTGTGTTACTCATGCTCACGTCTAAGTGAAGCAGCAACAAATACTGTGCTACTCATGCTCACGTCTAAGTGAAGCAGCAACAAATACTGTGCTACTCATGCTCACGTCTAAGTGAAGCAGCAACAAATACTGTGTTACTCATGATCACGTTTAAGTGAAGCAGCAACAAATACTGTGTTACTCATGCTCACGTCTAAGTGAAGCAGCAACAAATACTGTGCTACTCATGCTCACGTCTAAGTGAAGCAGCAACAAATACTGTGCTACTCATGCTGACGTCTAAGTGAAGCAGCAACAAATACTGTGCTACTCATGCTCACGTCTAAGTGAAGCAGCAACAAATACTGTGTTACTCATGATCACGTTTAAGTGAAGCAGCAACAAATACTGTGTTACATGATCAAGTCTAAGTGAAGTAGCAACAAATACTGTGTTACTCATGACCACGTCTAAGTGAAGCAGCAACAAATACTGTGTTACTCATGCTCACATCTAAGTGAAGCAGCAACAAATACTGTGTTACTCATGCTCACGTCTAAGTGAAGCAGCAACAAATACTGTGTTACTCATGCTCACGTTTAAGTGAAGCAGCAACAAATACTGTGTTACTCATGCTCACATCTAAGTGAATCAGCAACAAATACTGTGTTACTCATGCTCACGTCTAAGTGAAGCAGCAACAAATACTGTGTTACTCATGCTCACGTCTAAGTGAAGCAGCAACAAAAACTGTGTTACTCATGCTAACGTCTAAGTGAAGCAGCAACAAAAACTGTGTTACTCATGACCACGTCTAAGTGAAGCAGCAACAAATACTGTGTTACTCATGCTCACATCTAAGTGAAGCAGCAACAAATACTGTGTTACTCATGCTCACGTCTAAGTGAAGCAGCAACAAATACTGTGTTACTCATGATCACGTTTAAGTGAAGCAGCAACAAATACTGTGTTACTCATGATCACGTCTAAGTGAATCAGCAACAAATACTGTGCTACTCATGCTCACGTCTAAGTGAAGCAGCAACAAATACTGTGTTACTCATGCTCACATCTAAGTGAAGCAGCAACAAATACTGTGTTACTCATGACCACGTCTAAGTGAAGCAGCAACAAATACTGTGTTACTTATGCTCATCTTTTAATTTTTGTGTTGTCCTATCATGTGTCTTTAAGTCCTTTACGATTTCTGCATAAATACGATGTTCGGTTCATCTTTATAACCTCCAGTTGTTTGTAGAAGGACTCATGACTTATTTACGTTTTTTGTGTTTGCTTGCATATAGTGGTGTCCAACACATAATGTGTTGTGTTTTGGTTTGTTTGTTTTCGTCTTGTGTACCCTATGTTGCCAGTTTCTCTGGATTGTTTTAGTCTTGTTTGTTTTCGTCTTGTGTACCCTATGTTGCCAGTTTCTCTGGATTGTCCATTTTTGATTGCCCCTCTGTATTCTCTAACGCTTATTTAATTGTTAAAAATATGTAATATATAACAGTTAACACTGTTTTCAGGTCTATTGAACTAAATTGAATGTTAAATAACACAGATTTCTGGCTTACTGGACTAAATTTAATTGTCACACAATTTAATTTAATGTACTGTAGCTTACCACTGTTTATTCTGGTGTACCCGTTATGGCCTGTAAAGAATCTTAATTATACTTATCGAACAAAAAAATTTCAAATAAACAAACCTCAATAAATTTATCCATAGTTGAATCTGTTGGGCGATCCATTATGAGGAATCGCATGTTCTTAAACTCAATTTCTGCAGGTTCTGGTCTCCGTGACTTCATTGTTGTCATAGAAACAGTTTCACATACAAAATATGAGATTATGCCTCTTCCACTAAGACTTTATAAATTACGTCAACAAATGTACAACGAAATAAACTCTTAAAATATGAACAAAATAAATTATTCACAAGAAACAACGTTGAAACAAAATGTACCCCGACAATGAACAAGTATTCAACGATGTGAAACACAAGGAAAAAGCAGAAATGAAAGACTTCGGCAGAATTTCCCTGTTGAGGAGTTCCCGTCAAATTAACCCATCCAAAGAAATGTGTTGACTTCACCACTTGATCAGCGATGATGCAGCAATGGAGTAAAAGCACCTCAATAACCGATAGCCTAATAGTCTACTTTACACGTGCTGTGCCTGGCAATAGTCCCCGCTGTTTGTCACGAACTCCATAAATGTATATCCAAAAACTCCAAAAAACTGCAAAAAAAAACAATAATCAAATAATCATTTAATTAATAGTGATAATACATTAACATTCAAACCTGTTAACAGATGAGCCGTCGTGGTTCAGATCGTATGGTAGTTGGATTTACAACTACCCATCCAATCAGTGCCTATCACCATTAAAGTTGTGAGCTCGAATCCTGTTCATGGTGAGGTGTATTCAATACTCATACAACATTATTTGTTTGTCAGTGACTTACATGTTGGTGATTTTCTCAGGGTACTCCTGTTTCCTTCACCAATAAAACTGACTGCCACGATATAACTGAGATATTGTTGAAAGTGGCGTTAAACACCATAAACCATAACCATAAAGGGTACATCTTTGAAATAATTTCCTATCTCAAGTGCGGTATTGTGGCGGCCATTTTAAAAATGGCGGCCGATAAAAAATTTTCAATGACAGGAATCAATTCGGGACATCATTATGTACCCACATATCAAATTTTGATGATATCGGACAATGTTGAATTTTTGCGGCCATTTTGAAAATGGCGACCGCTAGAAATTTTTCAATGTCGGGAATAAATTCGGGACATCATAATCTACCCACATATGAAATATCGTTGAAATCAGACAATGTTGAATTTGTGCAGTATTGTGGTGGCCATTTTGAAAATGGCGACCGCTAGAAATTTTTCAATGTCGGGAATCTATTCGGGACATCAAAATTATCATTGGTCACAATGCAGAGGAAAATACAGTCACTATATAGAATTGAGAAATCTATTGCTATTAAAAATTAAAAAAATTATTTTTCCAACCAGATATGGAATGTTTTCACTTTACTGTTTAATTAGATATAAAGATTTATACAAATATAATCTACCCACATATGAAATGTCGTTGAAATCGGACAATGTTGAATTTGTGCGGTATTGTAGTGGCCATTTTGAAAATGGTGAGTGCTAGAAATTTTTCAATGTCGGGACATCATTATCTACCCACTTATCAAATTTTGATGATATCGGACAATGTTGAATTTTTACCGCCCATTTTTATGCCGTGTTTTGGTAGCCATTTTGAAAATGGCAGACATTTTTAAAATTTTGAAAACGCAGAATTGCTCCTCTAATGGTGGCCTATCACTACATGTGTATGTCAAATTTTATGTCTCTATCATTATCCATTTAGAAGTTATCAACATTAATGTACGAAATTTCAACTTTCCAATAGGATTCTATAGTAACCCCCACCCCCTTTGAACCCCTCAAAATATGACTTTGACCCCCTTTACCACAAAGCTGAAAACTTTAGGAACAACTAGAAACATATATCTATAACTCCACCAAGTTTCATGAAATTCTGTCCAGTAGTTCCTGAGATCTGCCGTGGACAAGTTCATGTGCCAAAGAAAGAAAGAAAGGAGAATAATAATAATAATAATAATAATAAGAAACGAAGCAAAAACAATAAGTCTCCCAAACAAAATCAAGGTGTGTGCTTTCAATCAATTCAAATTACTGGTACAAATTTTTCCTGAAAATAAAAATGTCACTGATCATGTTCGTATGTATAATAACATACATGAACCTCTCTACGAAATCATCTCTCACGGAAAAAAGTATGCATTTTAAATACAATGTTCACACTCAAACAGCCAAAACGGTGCAAATCAATGCAATAAAATATTGAAAAATAAGCAGTAATATGATGTATTTTGGAATTGTTTTGAAGTTTGATTTTACCAGACCTGCATTCCTACATCTAACCTGATAATGGTTTGATTTATGAAGCTTATCACCACTTTCAACAATATTTCAGTTATATCGTGGCAGTCAATTGTATTGGTGGAGGAAACTAGAGTAGTAGGAGAGAACCACCGACCTGTCGTAAGTCACCGACAAACTTGATCACATAATGTTGTATCAAGTACACCTTGCCATGAGAAAACTACCGACCTGTCGCAAGTCACTGACAAACTTGATCACATAATGTTGTATCAAGTACACCTTGCCATGAGAAAACTACCGACCTGTCGCAAGTCACTGACAAACTTGATCACATAATGTTGTATCAAGTACACCTTGCCATGAGAAAACTACCGACCTGTCGCAAGTCACCGACAAACTTGATCACATAATGTTGTATCAAGTACACCTTGCCATGAGAAAACTACCGACCTGTCGCAAGTCACCGACAAACTTGATCACATAATGTTGTATCAAGTACACCTTGCCATGAGAAAACTACCAACCTGTCGCAAGTCACTGACAAACTTGATCACATAACGTTGCATCAAGTACACCTTGCCATGAGAAAACTACCGACCTGTCGCAAGTCACCGACAAACTTGATCACATAATGTTGTATCAAGTACACCTTGCCATGAGAAAACTACCGACCTGTCGCAAGTCACCGACAAACTTGATCACATAACGTTGTATCAAGTACACCTTGCCATGAGAAAACTACCGACCTGTCGCAAGTCACCGACAAACTTGATCACATAATGTTGTATCAAGTACACCTTGCCATGAGAAAACTACCGACCTGTCGCAAGTCACCGACAAACTTGATCACATAATGTAGTATCAAGTACACCTTGCCATGAGAAAACTACCGACCTGTCACAAGTCACCGACAAACTTGATCACATAATGTTGTATCAAGTACACCTTGCCATGAGAAAACTACCGACCTGTCGCAAGTCACTGACAAACTTGATCACATAACGTTGTATCAAGTACACCTTGCCATGAGAAAACTACCGACCTGTCGCAAGTCACCGACAAACTTGATCACATAATGTTGTATCAAGTACACCTTGCCATGAGAAAACTACCGACCTGTCGCAAGTCACTGACAAACTTGATCACATAACGTTGTATCAAGTACACCTTGCCATGAGAAAACTACCGACCTGTCGCAAGTCACCGACAAACTTGATCACATAATGTTGTATCAAGTACACCTTGCCATGAGAAAACTACCGACCTGTCGCAAGTCACCGACAAACTTGATCACATAACGTTGTATCAAGTACACCTTGCCATGAGAAAACTACCGACCTGTCGCAAGTCACCGACAAACTTGATCACATAATGTTGTATCAAGTACACCTTGCCATGAGAAAACTACCGACCTGTCGCAAGTCACCGACAAACTTGATCACATAATGTAGTATCAAGTACACCTTGCCATGAGAAAACTACCGACCTGTCGCAAGTCACCGACAAACTTGATCACATAATGTTGTATCAAGTACACCTTGCCATGAGAAAACTACCGATCTGTCGCAAGTCACTGACAAACTTGATCACATAACGTTGTATCAAGTACACCTTGCCATGAGAAAACTACCGACCTGTCGCAAGTCACCGACAAACTTGATCACATAATGTTGTATCAAGTACACCTTATCATGAACGGGGTTCGATTCACAACATTAGTGGTGATGGGCACTGATTTCATAGGTAGTTGTAAATTCAAATACCATATGATTACGACCACCCCTGATTTCTTTATAAAATTACAGTATTTTTGGATCCATGACAGACAAAAATATATCTACACAAGCCACTTTTGTCATGCTGCTAATGATGGCTATCTTCCATAGTTAATTGGCCATGATTGTGCTACATGTAACATGTACAACATAAGTACATGAAAATCCATCTACAGTATGATCAAGGCCACTATGACCCAAGTAATCCTGATGGTCGATTTCAACAGTTACCCAATTGTCTATGAAATATTGAATTACTTAGTTACATGTACTGATATAGCTCACTCCCCTCCCCATCACCAGACACAAAATGCAACATATTGCCAAAATCTATAAATTGTATTTGAAAATTAATATGGACAAAAACATAATCCCCAAAAAATCTTTCATTTAAAAAAAAAAAAAACATTAAAAAGTTAAATCGACAAAAATCCTTAAAAAAATATGTTATCTAGACGGAAATCTCTTAGCTTATCAATGTACTTACCAGAATGATGTACGATTAGTAAGAACTCAGACGTCATTGTCCATGCATGACACCACATTATTTCAAATTTTGTCACATTGTGGATTGTGAGAAAATAGAAACAAAATCGTTTGTTATGAATGGAGACAGAGATTTAAATTCATTCATACCCTGCTGGAATTTACCTGTGATAAAAACCACCAACAGAAATCTTACACTGAATATAATCAAATAGTTTTAAATTTCTACCTTTCACACAATCATCATTTTCTTTTTATTCGTTAAAATTCACAATCTGTATGTATGTGATATGCATTATTTCCTTGTTATTGTACCCATACACTGTATCTTATGTACAAATTAAATGTACACTGTAAATAGCTGCAGAAATTTTTTTAGTTTATTGGGAATACTTATCCTCAATTTTGCAGCAGAAATTAAAGGGTATCTACATTTTCTCAGGGATTATTGGTCACTAAAATTTAATTATGAGAAAAAAAACTTCTTAAACTTATCATAATTACTCTAATTTTTCAACTATAAAAAACACCCCTTTTTGGTCAATATTAGAAAAGTGACAAAAAATAAGTTCGTGACTGAAGTGGATAAAAAAAATCCACACAAAAAAAAAACTTCCTCCTACTGGTGAATTTACTCCCTAAATTTTAACATAGAGGGTAAATAATAATTTGGTTGAGCATTTTGTAATCACTGAATTTAAAATGACAAGAGTGTTTAGGCAAAATGAGTAAAATACTCAAAATACTCCCTTTACTCTGGAGCACTGATTCAGTGATTGTACATTTGTACATGAAACTTTCAATTTGAATACTTTCATACAGTTATAACATATTATAATGAAGACTATTTTTCATCAGAAAAAGTTTGATAATGGGGGAACATCAAAAGTGATACATGTAATTGTAAAAATAAATTAACTAAAAAAAAAGTATAGAGCGTCAGATCACCATTCCTAATAAAACTGTAAACAGGGCCAAGGGTTGAAATTTTCTTTCACACCTAACTAGCCCCGGGCTATTTGTAGATGATTTTTTGCTAGCTCGACAGATTCAAGCACTAGCCCAAGCCAGGAGAAAACTCCTGTGTTCACCTTGGAAAGCCTTCTCATATTTTGGATTTTTTTTTGTTACAGTTGTTTCATGATCGTCGTCAGGTCCTTGCAGCTCCCGTTTGCTACTTGTTGACTTGAAACATTGTATCAGACTTTGCTGACTAATGTTAATTTACTAATGATCAGTCTACCTTCAATATTTACGGAAGTATAATAGTACAAGAGCAGTATTAAAGCTGTCTGATCTGATTTGTTCTGGGGTTTTTTTTATTCACAATTAGGAACATTTATTCCATGTCAAAATTTTAATTGAAGTATAATTAAAATTCCTTGTAAGATGAATGCATTCTTTTCCTTTGATCTTTTTTATGGTTTATATACCAGAATGTAAGCAACAGCTATGAGCTATGAAATAATACACACAGATACGAGATAATGCACACTTTTAATCTAGGTTGACTTGTAGTTTTATTACTCTCAGAGAGCCTTGTTATAATCAACGACCTAGATGTGATATTGCATGGGTTCATGTTACATATCATTTGTACCACACCCTTCTTGTTAAACGGTTAAACAATCGAACCCGAAGTGTGAGATTGTAACCGTTTAACAAGAAGGGCATGGAATAAATGATTTGGGTTTGATTGTTTATCCGTTAAACTCAGAAAATGCTAAATTTTGTCCCCGATCAACTAGTATTTTTTTAAGGTTGACCTTACGTATCATAAGGCTTATGACCTAATGACCTACAGAATCTAATGGTTCTAAATATATGACAGTCCATAGATCAGAAATACATATAATCATGCAACATTGATCAATACTTCTTATTAACAAGAAAAACAACCTGTGTTTAAAGGTCAAATAAGGTGAATGACTTATAACATGTTACCAGTACTAATTACATAAAGAGTATACCTTACATCAAATTTAAATAAATAATATTCATAGTCCTAGTTTAATCCTAATAACATTTTTCTCCTCAAGCCCTTGAGAAATACAGGTACCCTCTAGTGTGTACATGCACATATAACGTGAAAATACAAAATGTCTAGATTAGGACAAGTGAAAATTATGAAAGAATTTGTTTCAATAAATGGACAAATTTTCTAAATTTGGCTTTCGGGCAAGTAGGTGAACAAAATTAAGTAAAAGACTATTTGTATATCAGTAATAATCCATAACGATATGATATTCAGGATCTGGCTATCTCATCGAAAAATAAAAATTAGGATTGGTCAACTACATGTACAAGAAAAGCAGTCATCACAATGAGCACCGGTCCTCCGACCGAAGACCAGTAAAACTTTGTTTGGACCAGTCCTCCGACCCAAGACCAGTAAAACTTTGTTTGGACCAGTGAATTTTTCAGATATTATTTAGATATATATCTAAAATAAATTCTAGAATTTGATTTCGACCAGTAAATTTTCATTTCAAGGACTGGAAAAATTTGCAGATACCAAAGGGTTTAATCAGAAACCGTAAATCAAAGAAGGACAGATAATACAATGGCCAAAAGATACCAAAGGGTTTAATCAGAAGCCGTAAATCAAAGAAGGTCAGATAATACAATGGCCAAAAGAGAAAGGACAAAGGGACAACAACGAATTAAAAACACTACACAGAAAACTGAAGATCGAGCAACACGAACCCCACTAAAAACAAATGTAGAATTCATGTTTTTGCTTGGAAACCATTGTGTCTGCAGTACATACGAACAACAGCTACGACAAAAATTTTCCAATCATATAAAAAGTCTGACCTATATACATTTTTTGTATATAGAGGTACAGAATATACTGTATGTCTGAAAATTAAACCAAACAGTGTTAGAATTAGATTTTTGAGCTGTCAAATTTTTGTTCTCTCGACGGGATTTGAACTCACACCATTGATACACTGCAGCACCAATCACTTAGCCTTATGTCCAGCGCCCTAGACCACTCGACCACATCCGCTCCATTGGCATTATATACATATACTTATTTAAAGATGTTGTAATAAACACACAAAACCTAAGATCCTACTCCCTTTACAAGTATATAAGTTACTACGGGACTGATGACCATTTAATTGTCAGGGTAGGGCTATGCTTTCCCCCCGATCCATACGAAACAAAAATCTGCTTGTTTCTTTTTTGGACATGAAAATCTGTAATTTTTCTTCAAATTTTACTAAAATGTTCTCATTGAAAACGACAGGATCAGATTAATATATTGTTAGCATCTTTCATGTCAATAAAAAAAATTCTTTACATTTTGGCAAGATATTTTTTTCAGAATAAAAACTATTTGTACCTCCCTCCCCTCACCCCTTAAAAGCTAAATGGCTGTTTCCTAAGTCCTATATCTGTATCTTCATACACATGTATATATAAATATACATTTGTGATGACAAATTTACAGGTGTAACATAATGACCATGTCTTTTTATGTACATGTATATATGTGAGGGGAAAAAAATAAGATACTAAAATGATTATGTTTCATATAACATATTACCATGACTTTCTTTCGACATTAAACTGGTTGTCTATCTATCTACTTCAGCCATGTTTATGACTACAACAAGTTATGGTGGCGTAGGGATGGGCCTTTGGACAGATTGACACTCTACATGTAGCTATAACATCTCATTCATAAAAATAAGATGTTTACATACACTGGTTGTATAACATAGGTAAACAAACAATTGACCTCAAAGTAAGCTGGTGACCTTCACACAACAATATAAACAACAAATGCTATTGCACACAGACTATTTTAATCACATACAGATTCAATCCAGTTGAAACTGGAATTATATGAAATACATGTACTGTTGAAAAAAAAAATGAATTACCATAATGAACTTATTGGTATACTCTCTGTATAATAAAAAGTTTACTATATAATAATATAATATACAGTCACACTTATATATAAAGGCCACTCATGGGAACCTGAAAATGTGACCTTTATGACCTGTTACCCTTAATATACAGGTTAAAATTATATGCATTATTAATTAACGGAAAAATGAGACTGCCCTTTATAGACAGTGAATTGTTATAAAGAGGTGCCCTTTATAGACAGTGATTTGTTATATAGAGGTACCCTTTAAAGGCAGGTTTGACTGTATTTGATCTAAATAAACATGAGATCAATGTCAGCACTCATTGACCTGATGTTGGCACACTGCCAGTCAATCTTTTCTTTCAGTTGGATCATGCTGAAAATATTGGCCAGTTAGAAAGGCCAGTGGCTCTAAATAGTAAATAATACATGTATTTTCTTAATTTCTAATTCTAATGTATTAGTGCTTGTAAGTACAGTGCCTCACAATGTACTTTAGGCTAGTAACTTTTTGAATTCGATCGTGATCACTGATCAGACTATTTGAAAACCTAAATGTACTAGCCAAGTTTTTATGAATTGACCTCCACACCTGTATAATAGCATTACTTCTACATGTACAGCAAGTGGACATAATTGTTTGTAATCTTCAATGTTAACATGTATATCCCTAAAGTAAAAACTTTTAAAAAGATACAACAGGCCTTTCAGTAAGTGGTGGTACCAGGTACCTTTACCCGCCTAAAATGGTCTTTGGTACCTCCTGGATTTAAAGAGTGTCCTATTAGATATTCAGGAAAATTTTTCAAGTTTTAATCAAATTACCGCCTGTAAATACTGAAGTACTGATACACTTGAAAAATATTGAAAGCCCTGCAACAAACATCTAATTTTCATTAGAATAGATTGTGTACTTTGTATCCACAACATGATGCTGACATATACAGTAAGATGTGATGGAAATGTTGAAACAGAAACAAGGTTAACAGCCTGTCCATTCTCAATCTGATCTTTCACTGGCTCCCTTATACTGATATGTTACGTTGCAGGAGATTTGAGGAGACCCTAATATGGCTCAAATGCGAGTGACCACATGTCAACAGTCATGAATATATAATGATATGATAAATATGGTTATGACCTTTTTCGACCAATCAGATTGCTTGTAGCATGCAAAACAACTTAACAACATTTTCATGATCTGGCAATCTCCATTTTCATTGGATGGTACATAGGGTCACTCGCATGTGACAAGTAATGGCATCAGATCTCCCAACCTGTGACATATTGACAAGTAATGGCATCAGATCCCCCAAGCTGTGACATATTGACAATAAATATACTTAGTTTTAATGTTACTTGTACCATACAGTATTGTGTTAGAGGTGTGACGTCACATCATGATACTGACGTAATGAAATTTTCAATTAAGCCCATTAAGATTTGATTTGATATTTGGTGCTTAATGCCACTTTCAGCAATATTTCAGCTAGATCATGGTGACCAGTTTTAGTGGTGGAAGAAGCCGGAGTAACCGGAGAGAACCACTGACCATGGTCAAGCAACTGGTAAACTTATCATATTGGTGATAGTCACATCATGGAACTGATATAGTGAAATTTTCAATTAAGTCATTCAGTTCTGATGACATCAGTGATGTTACATGTACCATACAGTATTGTGTTAGAGCCAGAGGTGTGATGTCACATCATGGACATGACGTAGCTTTGGTAGCTAAATTTTCAATTAAGTCGCTCAGATCAGATTCTAATGCTACATGTACCGTACAGTTTGTGTTAGAGGTGTGACGTCACATCATGGAAATGACGTAGCTTTGGTAGCTAAATTTTCAATCAAGTCGCTCAGATCGGATTCTAATGCTACAAGTACCGTACAGTTTGTGTTAGAGGTGTGACGTCACATCATGGAACTGACAGACGTAGTCAAATTTCCAATGAAGTCACTCTGTACTTATATTACATGTACATGTATCATATGATTTTGTGTTATGGACTATAGAGGTATGGCATCACATCATGGAAATAACGTAGCTAAATTTCCAATGAAGTCACTCAGTACTTATATTACATGTACCATAGTCCATACGATATTGTGTCATGGACTATAGAGGTGTGACATCACATCATGGAAATAATGTGGCTAAATTTCCAATGAAGTCACTCAGTACTTATATTACATGTATCATATGATTTTGTGTCATGGACTATAGAGGTGTGACATCACATCATGGAAATAATGCAGCTAAATTTCCAATGAAGTCACTCAGTTCTTATATTACATGTACCATAAGAATAAGAATATTTATTATTCCAATCAATGGGCCCACAATAGGGGCAAACAAATTGCATACATTGATTATTGTCATTGGAGGCAATTATACATATACTGGTTACGTGGTATATTATTATATATAAAAAAATATATATATATAAATACAATGTTTCTTGTTGGGTTCAGAGCCTTAACAATTTTTTAATAATATAAACAGAAAGAGAAAAAATATTTCAGTATCATAAACCCTGTTTCAGTTTTCTTGTCTCAAGGCACTCTATTATACATTTTCTAAAAATATTGATTATTGAAAGATCTTCATTGGTAAATAAATAATAGAATTATGATTTATCTGACATATTATTGAAATTAGAACATAATTCTGAAATTTTCTACCATACGATATTGTGTTAGACTAGAGGTATGACATCACATCATGGAACTGACGTAGCTAAATTTTCAATTAATTCACTGAGATTTAATTCTAATGATACATGTGTGTTAGAGCTATACCAGTCATCGACTTTAGCAGTGGTCTGGTGGCCCACGGCCAGTGAAAATTGATTCGGACCAGTGACTTTTGCAAAATTTTGTCAAAAGAATCTATATAAATATTCCAATTTTGAAGTTTCCGGGCCAGTAAATTCGAAAGTCTAATTTCGAAGACTGCTATACATTGTTTAATATTGATTCATCATTATGACAACAACAACACAATCTATTTAATATACACCTAGACATCTAATACTGTTTTAACACAGTTTTATTTCATACAATCATAAAAATCTATCCTACCGGTATATAAACTTTACTGTAATACTAAATAAGTCTCCAATAATAATTAAGAGTCATGTACATTGTACAACAACCTGTGATACAAACATTAAACTTACAATCTGTATAAAATACTTAGCATTACATTTAGTAGATGGCTGATGATATAGAGAGGGTGTGAAGGACATCTCTCCCGTCCTAAAATTTGTAATGCATACATAAATGAGTGAGTGATTGTTGTTTAACGCCAATTCAGCAATTTTTCAGCTACATGTATATCATGACGAGAACAAGTTAATTTTCAACTTTGTTTAAGACCAACACACTTGAGTTGGATTATTATAGTGCTAACTCACTGAAACAACAGTCCGCAGGTAGACATGATTGTCACTCCACTCAAACACATTATTCTGAGCCAACCAGTCTTTGCTCTTTCTCCTTAATGCTACGAACTTAGCAGAGAAGCAACAAATACCAATTTTGTAGTCTTTGGTATGACCCAATCGAGGCTCAAACACACGATCTACCGCACTTGAGGCGAGCACGCTAACCATTACGCCACCCATGCGGTGTACGCCATAGATCATTTATCAGAATACTAGAACTGGCAGTAATTCCCCCAAACTCTGGACTACCACCCAACAAAGTTCTATATAGCTACACTGTACCCACTGTGGACTAAAGCTGTCCCCTAGACCCTTCATCTAGATTCTAAATGTACTACCTCTGAACACCAGAATCTGGATCTGTTCCTGGTAGAAAAAAAGAGCTCAAATCCAATATCAGGGTCATATCATAGTTCATCTTTAAATTACAAAGTAAGTTGACCACTGTAAAAATCTAAAATTTGCTGAGTCTCAAATGAAAATGGAGTCCAGGACTCATCTTGACAAGTGCAAAATTTCAGAAGAATCAGACAAAACACAGAACAAATGTAAAAAAAAAATAGAAATGTATGTACATTTGTAATTTTCTGTAGTTATATTTAAATAACGCTTTGAAGCATGTTTTTTTTTAAATATTCACGATATAAACACAAACTTATATTATTGGCCTCCAAAAGCACTATCATTGTATATATACAGTAGTTTATGTTTAATTGTTTGAATTGATAAAACTATTATCAAAATTGAATAAGAATTGACAATCACAGTGTCAGACAATGGAATACCTCTTAAATGTGGTTTTATAGGAAATATATGAAATATTTAAGTCACCAAATTCTTTTTGCACGTCTCTGTAAGAAGAACTGGTCTTGTTCAGAAATGAAATGATTCCATGTGATCGTGGGTGATAGAAGAATATGTAAAATACATCCAATTTCACAAACATGAATGATCACCATCAAGACTGTCACAGTAAGTAAAACACTATCTGTGTAAACAGTCTCTGTTAACCAAAACAGAACTGTGTAAACATACAAAAAGAAGTGTCTCCAGAAGAAAAACAGAGTGAAACTTCCTTAATTGACCTTAAATCAGTGAAATGGCCAAACAGTATACATCACGCAAACAAACTTGAAATGATTTCTTAAGACAAGTTTGCAAATTTCATGATGTTGAATAAAACTAGTGTACTTCATGTGTAGCCATGCCAGTGCCAAAATTTTCAAACTTCCAACCTACATCAATAAAATGTGCTGTCAATGTTATATAGCCCTGGCATGTATATTTATGCTTGACAGAATCATAAGTACCTGCATGTGCAACCCCAGTTTAGGTTTGCATTTTTACACGTAGCGGATAGTTGTTCTTTCGTCATAGTGATAGACAAATACTTAGAAACACATATTTCCCAAAGAACTTCATCACTTGGATCTAGTTCCTCATAGAAATCCATAAAACCAATTCAACTCCTTCATAAATTGACATAGCCTATAGGACATAAATCACATGCACCCATGAGTGCGAGTTTCTGTACCGACAGAGATATTTACATCATTTGTAAAATTATAAAAGAATCTTGTGGACTTGACTGACCCAAATATTAATTCTATACATGTTTGGTTAATTGGGTTAATCGTTTAGCTATTTACTTTAATTAGAAAGTTGTGTGACCGAAATGTTGCCAGTTACACTACTGATGGTGGATATTCAGCTTCTGCCGAGTAGGGTCAAATCAGATCTAGAGGTTATTCAATATTGTAGTTCAATTTCTGCACCTTGGACATTAATTCATTGTGTTGGTATTTTAAGCTTTTCTATACTAAATTGGCACAAATACCGAGGCTGTCAGTTTCAAAGTATTGTTTAATACTGTTTATAAATATCTTACTAACAATATAATCGGTTTCACTTGTTTTTAAATGAGCTTTAATATCCTTCAAGGATGAAAATATAATGTTTTTAACCTACATGTATGGCCAGGGCCTATGAGAGGGGGGCTCAGTCGATACATCGGTCTTTGGTCCGGGGGCCCATAGTCTTAATCATAAACGTTTTATTTTGATTTTTAATTTTTTGGGGTATTTTCAACTATTTTTGGTTTATTTGGAAAAATAATTATGTAAAATTCACTTTGACTTTTATGAAAGTTTATCAGTGGTTGTATTGGACAACAATCCCTCAATGTTGAAAGAAGTCTCAGCCTGTCCCTGGGGACCCAAAGCAGTCTTGTTCCACCTTAAGGTTGCATAATTTCTCTTGGAGGCCCTGTCTATGGCTATATTAAGAGCAACAAAATCTAAAAGCATTATTTAGTGGACATTTTCACTCTAGTTTTAGATACATTCCAATAAAAACAAGGGCAACGCAAAAGCGTGGTGTATCTCCTCACCTAAACATTTGACCTTTGAAAATCCATAGGGTTCCAGATTCACTTAAGGACTAAGTATGTACCAAGTCAAAATCCATTGAAGGATGTTGATTCTAGAGTGTTCACATGCACTTGTTTCATTAAAAAAAAATATGCCCCCTACTCTTCCTTACTTCAAGGTAAACATCTACCCTTTTCCCCTTCCCCACTTCGCCTCAATATTTTTTGCTTATTTGTGATCCTTTCGCTGACCCAATTATATCGTTACATTCCCGAGATATTTCTCTTTTCGACTGCCACATTTAAATATACCTACCGGGCCCCCCTCAGACGAATTGGACAAGAATAGGCAGCGAACGTGGCTTAGTGAAAATTTCAGTCCGTTTCAATGACTGAAATTTTCACTAAGCCATGTTCGCTGACTATTCTTGTCCAATTCATCTGAGGGGGGCCCGGTAGGTATATTTAAATGTGGCAGTCGAAAAGAGAAATATCTCTGGAGTGTAACGATATAATTGGGTCAGCGAAAGGATCACAAATAAGCGAAAAATATTGAGGCAAAGTGGGGAAGGGAAAAAGGGTAAATGTTTAGCTTGAAGTAAGGAAGAGGAGGGGGCATATATATATATATTTTGAATGAAACAAGTGCCTGTGGTAGCGTTACTATATCCCTTCACAACTTCGTTGGCGAGGGGATAACAACTTCACTCAAAATATTTGCTCATATTTCACTTATTTTTTTCATTCTTAAGGTCTATATTATTTGAAGTCGCGCCATTGTGGTTTATTTACCTCCTCCAGTTTGGTATTTGATGTGCACTCAAATAACTGTACTTTCAGGGTCTAAATTTAAAACACATTCACCGATTCATACACCGACTGACACTGTGTTGTTTGTACTCGCTAAATGAGAAACGAAACTTGTTCCACGATTGTTGGTAAACATCCTGTTTTGAAAATCAGTTGGGAATCCCACAATATCATATTATGTCAGTTTGTTGAGCAATATCTAAACATAGAAACATAATTATCCGCTTATCACACACGGAACACGCAATGAATGGGCAATGGCCAATAATATACAAAAATTCCCATCTGGGATTCATTTCACAAGAATGTGACACAATTTTCAATGAAAGGTACACTGTCATTACAACTTACCAATATATTCCTGCACATTGATCGCAGTCGACGTTTTTACCTCGCTCTTACAGCGAGACGGCACAGAAAAATGGGGGATAAAACCGTTTTCACCTCTACAACTGCTCTCTCAAAGCAGTATGGCTGTCAGAGTGATGACGTCACGAGTACTGAGGCTCCCGGTAGGATAATTCATAGGTGTGACTAAGAACCGAACTGATGTGACTCACTTGTTGATGAACATAAACTAGAGATGACAAACATTTGTTTACTGTCATCTTTTACAGGGAATAATTTATTTTATTGCGTGATTATGGAAAAGAAGCGTTGTTTTATATATATATATAGCTTGGAAAACAATGTTTTAAGTTATGACATTTGTTTTTTATGAAATAGAATTTCGTTCCTTGTAATTACTGGTTTGGGCACATAAAACAAGTTTAACCATACCACTTATTTTCTTCAATTGAATTTCAGTTACCAAACCAGGAAAAAGGGTGGTCATGTATTTGGGGCCCGGGGAGGGGGGTATATTTTGTCTATTTCTACGATTTCTCTTTTGATTATTGGAGCTGTTGCGATAGTTTGGCATTTCTTTTTTTAGAGCTAATTGTTAAAATTAACGTTCTATTTGTACAATAAAGGAACCTACTCATTTTCTTCTAACATAGTAGAAATGAAAGATAGCATCATAAGTATTAGTTAACAGCGTGCAATATCATACGGCGCCATTTTAATATGAGTTTTTCAGCGCGCTAATCTGACTTCCAAATCGTGTTGTATTTAGGATACAATAAGCGCATCGTTCACATCTTACACTGCATTTGTTAAGGCGCTGTTATAGAAAAAGAACGTGCTATTTGAACAAGCACATATGTTGAATGGAAAGTAGTGGTCTATGGATGAACTCGAGTGCTACGTAATTAATGCGCATTTTAGAAATAATATATATTCATAAATATTGAAAAGCGATGGAGATTTTTTGTATATAAATGTTTTTTCAAGTTCAAACATTGATAGGATTTTTACAAACTGAGTAATTACATAATTATGTTCCTTGCTTTTCAGAATGGTCAACGGGAAAAGAAAAGTTTTGCATCAACCAAAAATTATTAATAGACATCAAATCTAAAGGTTGTTAATTTGTCATAATTTGTGCCCAATCCGAAATGCTAATATTTTGAACAAATAAAATATGTTTAATTCAAATATGACAAAAAAGATAATTATTACAATATTTATATTCTACAAAAATAGCTATATATTTTTTTTCCAGACATATCATTGCTTTCGTGTTACACCAATAAGCACCAATATTACAAGGTTAGACTCTTACATCAGTTAACAAAAACAACATAAATATGACCCATTACATCAAGCTAACTGTGTGGTCGATCTGGGGCTCGAACCCCGGTTGGGTCAAACTAAAGACAACAAAATTGGCATTGACTGTATCTTTGCTGAGTATGCAGCTTTAAGGGTGTGAGCAAAGACATATTGTCCACCTGCGGACTGTTGCTTAAGTGAACTAGCATTATAAAGATCCAATTAAAGTTGTTGGTCTAGTACAGAGTACAAGTAAGCAGACATCATCATCGTTTATTTCATGGATTGTAACTTAATTGTTATCGCCATGGTATATCTGGAGAAAAACCGCTTATTTTGGCGTTAAGCAACATATCTCGTGTATTAACAGTCAATCTGCAAAATCACATCTCTCACCCCATTTTACTACGGTCGCGGAGTGTGATATTTTAAGAAACCACATTACGGATCACATGTGAATGACCGGTCTATGTCATGAATATCTAAATTGTATGATAAATACGGGTTACATGACCTTTTTCGACTAATCGGATTGCTCCTAGCAAACAAAGCCGTTTACTTTTTTTTAATTATGATGCTTTCATAGTAGTCCAGGTACCATTTTCATTGGACGACAAAAATCGTGACATATATGGTCACTCGCATTTGACCCGTAATGGTAGTTCTTTCAGATCTATCATTAAAATCCACCTGTGATGTAAATCTATTGTCAAAACTCTCCATTATTTTTAAGGAATGGAGAGTTATTGTTCTCTTTGTACTTTTAAGGTCCCACAAGGGGCAAGCAATTTAATACTTTGTACTTTAGATACTATACACAGACTTGTTTTTGTTACAAGATTAATAATTAATCAAATTGATAAAGTACAATGGGTGGATTTTAGGCTTGAGAATGTCCTCGTATCTCCATTCCTTAAAAACAATGGGCCTCGGCTACATTATTTTTAAAGAATGGAGAGTTACTTGGACATTCTCCTATACGTAATGGGAACAAGTTGGAGATATGTTTTTAATCAGATTGAGTATGGTCGTTCCCTTGATAAACCATTAGTTTTTAATATAGAAATTCTATAAGAGCCAAGGAAAACTACACTACAACTAAAAATAACATGCATAAAACCTGTTCTGCGGAGAATTTGTACATCCAATATAAATGGGGAAGAATGTCCTGGGAGCATGTAAAGTTGCAGCACTGTCTGTGGCTTCATTTTTCACTTGAGATATGCTATAACGGACAGGTTCGACATTGACAATAATTACTTAGTTTCATAGATATTAACTATACTCCACCGGGGGTTGGCTAAACAACATTATTTTAAAAAAAAACTGCTGGAACCTGCTAATCTGGGTCACAGGTCACTGTAATCGGGCGGCTGTATCGAGAAACAGATACGGTGTTGAAAAAACTGTTGATACTCATAAAATATTGATAAATACAATAAAATTTTATGTTTGTCTTCAAGAAATATGATAGACAAAACCATGTGTGAAGTTTTATGACGAAATATCTCCGATTTCTATGTAAATTTACGAGTTGAAGTGGGGAAACACCCACAGGTAATTTTAGCGATGTATTTTTATCTTGGACAAGAATAATGAGCGTCCTGATTGGATGACCGATTTCAAACACACTGACTCCGCATGGTAAAAAGATGCATGTAAAAGAAATCTATATTATATTAATTCATTTGTTTGATTCTGGAATATTGTTGATCATTGATTTAAGCAAGAAAAAATGGAACGGGGGGATTTTATTTGTGAATTGTATAGTTAAATATATGTTGTGTTTCGACAGTTTAAAGAAAATAATAAAAATTTGTTGCGACTAAAGCTTAAATCAGCGTTAAAAATTGAACAAATATCAGTGGTTTTGTAAATGAGATTTATTTTAAAAAGAAAATCTGAATTTATTATTTATTAATTTATTATTAATGATACAATTGTATATCCCTTGGGGGGGGGGGGCTATGATGAAAATTTGAAATAAAAACACAGGACCGGACTTTAAGCAAAAATAATAATCCAGTATTAGTTTTTAATTAAAAAAAAAATCTAGGGCCCTGTGTCCATGATTTTTTTTTTTTTTAAGTTAGTAATATGAAATATTGACATCCACACTTGCCTTTTGGGCAGCACATTTCTGTGTCCACACTTGTTAATTTTTAAAATATATTATAGTGGAATAAAATCCCATACATATAAATAAAAACTCTCCTAATCCCCTGTTCTATATGCTCCTCGAAAAAGTTGTCTACTAAAATGTTTTATTTTCGGATGATACCTTAATTAGAACAATGACAACATAAACATGGACAGTACAATAGCATGGTCAATGAGTGCTTGTAGTTAACTGACTACTAGTTAGGACGGTAGAATATGTTGGTCAAAACAATTTTAAAATGATACAAGCATCTAATTCTAATAAGATCGTTTGTATCACTACTACTTGTGCCTTCAGAAGAATCAGTGGACCGCAAATGTTTGTTGGGGGGAGCGTTGTAAGTGGGCAGAAAAGTGTGGGGCGGAGGGGCTTCAAATGTACCCGTATACCACTTGATTTATTCAACATTGCTTGCTTCCATACTAAAAATTCAACTTTTTCCTACCCCCCCCCCCCCCCCCCCCCCCCAAGTGTGTGGGGCATGACTCCCGACGCACACCCTTGTCCTATCTATACATGTTAAGTTCGAATTTGAAGAAAATTGTTGTTTTGTGGATGATGTCTTCCCTGTTTTTTTAATATCGTTTTTCACAAGGACGTAAAAATGACATCTTATATATATACGGTCCTTGGTTTTTCACTTTGCATGATTTGTATAATTTATAGTGAAATAACGTTTTATCACGCAGCTAGATTAAGTTAATAAATATAACTAAAAATCTATGATCATCCTCTTGTACACTTAAGTATCTGAGGCTTAATAAAGAATTTGACTTGACTTGTAATTAAAAATCTATGATCATTCTCTTGTACACTTAAGTGTCTGAGGTTTAATAAAGAATTTGGCTTGACTTGTAATTAAAAATCTATGACCATCCTCTTGTACACTTAAGTGTCTGGGGCTTAATAAAGAATTTGACTTGACTTGTAATTAAAAATCTATGACCATCCTCTTGTACATTTAAGTGTCTGAGGCTTAATAAAGAATTTGACTTGACTTGTAATTAAAAATCTATGATCATCCTCTTGTACACTTAAGTGTCTGAGGCTTAATAAAGAATTTGACTTGACTTGTAATTAAAAATCTATGATCATCCTCTTGTACACTTAAGTGTCTGAGGCTTAATAAAGAATTTGACTTGACTTGTAATTAAAAATCTATGATCATTCTCTTGTACACTTAAGTGTCTGAGGTTTAATAAAGAATTTGGCTTGACTTGTAATTAAAAATCTATGACCATCCTCTTGTACACTTAAGTGTCTGGGGCTTAATAAAGAATTTGACTTGACTTGTAATTAAAAATCTATGATCATCCTCTTGTACACTTAAGTGTCTGAGGCTTAATAAAGAATTTGACTTGACTTGTAATTAAAAATCTATGACCATCCTCTTGTACACTTAAGTGTCTGAAGCTTAATAAAGAATTTGACTTGACTTGTAATTAAAAATCTATGATCATCCTCTTGTACACTTAAGTGTCTGAGGCTTAATAAAGAATTTGACTTGACTTGTAATTAAAAATCTATGACTATCCTCTTGTACATTTAAGTGTCTGAGGCTTAATAAAGAATTTGACTTGACTTGTAATTAAAAATCTATGATCATTCTCTTGTACACTTAAGTGTCTGAGGTTTAATAAAGAATTTGGCTTGACTTGTAATTAAAAATCTATGACCATCCTCTTGTACACTTAAGTGTCTGAGGCTTAATAAAGAATTTGACTTGACTTGTAATTAAAAATCTATGATCATCCTCTTGTACACTTAAGTGTCTGAGGCTTAATAAAGAATTTGACTTGACTTGTAATTAAAAATCTATGATCATCCTCTTGTACACTTAAGTGTCTGAGGCTTAATAAAGAATTTGACTTGACTTGTAATTAAAAATCTATGATCATCCTCTTGTACACTTAAGTGTCTGAGGCTTAATAAAGAATTTGACTTGACTTGTAATTAAAAATCTATGACCATCCTCTTGTACACTTAAGTGTCTGGGGCTTAATAAAGAATTTGACTTGACTTGTAATTAAAAATCTATGACCATCCTCTTGTACACTTAAGTGTCTGAGGCTTAATAAAGAATTTGACTTGACTTGTAATTAAAAATCTATGATCATTCTCTTGTACACTTAAGTGTCTGAGGCTTAATAAAGAATTTGGCTTGACTTGTAATTAAAAATCTATGACCATCCTCTTGTACACTTAAGTGTCTGGGGCTTAATAAAGAATTTGACTTGACTTGTAATTAAAAATCTATGACCATCCTCTTGTACACTTAAGTGTCTGAGGCTTAATAAAGAATTTGACTTGACTTGTAATTAAAAATCTATGATCATCCTCTTGTACACTTAAGTGTCTGAGGCTTAATAAAGAATTTGACTTGACTTGTAATTAAAAATCTATGATCATCCTCTTGTACACTTAAGTGTCTGAGGCTTAATAAAGAATTTGACTTGACTTGTAATTAAAAATCTATGATCATTCTCTTGTACACTTAAGTGTCTGAGGTTTAATAAAGAATTTGGCTTGACTTGTAATTAAAAATCTATGACCATCCTCTTGTACACTTAAGTGTCTGGGGCTTAATAAAGAATTTTACCTGACTTGTAATTAAAAATCTATGACCATCCTCTTGTACACTTAAGTGTCTGAGGCTTAATAAAGAATTTGACTTGACTTGTAATTAAAAATCTATGACCATCCTCTTGTACACTTAAGTGTCTGAGGCTTAATAAAGAATTTGACTTGACTTGTAATTAAAAATCTATGATCATCCTCTTGTACACTTAAGTGTCTGAGGCTTAATAAAGAATTTGACTTGACTTGTAATTAAAAATCTATGACCATCCTCTTGTACATTTAAGTGTCTGAGGCTTAATAAAGAATTTGACTTGACTTGTAATTAAAAATCTATGATCATTCTCTTGTACACTTAAGTGTCTGAGGTTTAATAAAGAATTTGGCTTGACTTGTAATTAAAAATCTATGACCATCCTCTTGTACACTTAAGTGTCTGGGGCTTAATAAAGAATTTGACTTGACTTGTAATTAAAAATCTATGACCATCCTCTTGTACACTTAAGTGTCTGAGGCTTAATAAAGAATTTGACTTGACTTGTAATTAAAAATCTATGACCATCCTCTTGTACACTTAAGTGTCTGAGGCTTAATAAAGAATTTGACTTGACTTGTAATTAAAAATCTATGATCATCCTCTTGTACACTTAAGTGTCTGAGGCTTAATAAAGAATTTGACTTGACTTGTAATTAAAAATCTGTGATCATCCTCTTGTACAATTAAGTGTCTGGGGCTTAATAAAGAATTTGACTTGACTTGTAATTAAAAATCTATGATCATCCTCTTGTACACTTAAGTGTCTGAGGCTTGATAAAGAATTTGACTTGACTTGTAATTAAAAATCTATGATCATCCTCTTGTACACTTAAGTATCTGAGGCTTAATAAAGAATTTGACTTGACTTGTAATTAAAAATATATGACCATCCTCTTGTACACTTAAGTGTCTGAGGCTTAATAAAGAATTTGACTTGACTTGTAATTACAAATATATGACCATCCTCTTGTACACTTAAGTGTCTGAGGTTTAATAAAGAATTTGGCTTGACTTGTAATTAAAAATCTATGACCACCCTCTTGTACACTTAAGTGTCTGAGGCTTAATAAAGAATTTGACTTGACTTGTAATTAAAAATCTATGATCATCCTCTTGTACACTTAAGTGTCTGAGGCTTAATAAAGAATTTGACTTGACTTGTAATTAAAAATCTATGACCATCCTCTTGTACACTTAAGTGTCTGGGGCTTAATAAAGAATTTGACTTGACTTGTAATTAAAAATCTATGACCATCCTCTTGTACACTTAAGTGTCTGAGGCTTAATAAAGAATTTGACTTGACTTGTAATTAAAAATCTATGATCATCCTCTTGTACACTTAAGTGTCTGAGGCTTAATAAAGAATTTGACTTGACTTGTAATTAAAAATCTATGATCATCCTCTTGTACACTTAAGTGTCTGAGGCTTAATAAAGAATTTGACTTGACTTGTAATTAAAAATCTATGATCATTCTCTTGTACACTTAAGTGTCTGAGGCTTAATAAAGAATTTGGCTTGACTTGTAATTAAAAATCTATGACCATCCTCTTGTACACTTAAGTGTCTGGGGCTTAATAAAGAATTTGACTTGACTTGTAATTAAAAATCTATGACCATCCTCTTGTACACTTAAGTGTCTGAGGCTTAATAAAGAATTTGACTTGACTTGTAATTAAAAATCTATGATCATCCTCTTGTACACTTAAGTGTCTGAGGCTTAATAAAGAATTTGACTTGACTTGTAATTAAAAATCTATGATCATCCTCTTGTACACTTAAGTGTCTGAGGCTTAATAAAGAATTTGACTTGACTTGTAATTAAAAATCTATGATCATTCTCTTGTACACTTAAGTGTCTGAGGTTTAATAAAGAATTTGGCTTGACTTGTAATTAAAAATCTATGACCATCCTCTTGTACACTTAAGTGTCTGGGGCTTAATAAAGAATTTTACCTGACTTGTAATTAAAAATCTATGACCATCCTCTTGTACACTTAAGTGTCTGAGGCTTAATAAAGAATTTGACTTGACTTGTAATTAAAAATCTATGACCATCCTCTTGTACACTTAAGTGTCTGAGGCTTAATAAAGAATTTGACTTGACTTGTAATTAAAAATCTATGATCATCCTCTTGTACACTTAAGTGTCTGAGGCTTAATAAAGAATTTGACTTGACTTGTAATTAAAAATCTATGACCATCCTCTTGTACATTTAAGTGTCTGAGGCTTAATAAAGAATTTGACTTGACTTGTAATTAAAAATCTATGATCATTCTCTTGTACACTTAAGTGTCTGAGGTTTAATAAAGAATTTGGCTTGACTTGTAATTAAAAATCTATGACCATCCTCTTGTACACTTAAGTGTCTGGGGCTTAATAAAGAATTTGACTTGACTTGTAATTAAAAATCTATGACCATCCTCTTGTACACTTAAGTGTCTGAGGCTTAATAAAGAATTTGACTTGACTTGTAATTAAAAATCTATGACCATCCTCTTGTACACTTAAGTGTCTGAGGCTTAATAAAGAATTTGACTTGACTTGTAATTAAAAATCTATGATCATCCTCTTGTACACTTAAGTGTCTGAGGCTTAATAAAGAATTTGACTTGACTTGTAATTAAAAATCTGTGATCATCCTCTTGTACAATTAAGTGTCTGAGGCTTAATAAAGAATTTGACTTGACTTGTAATTAAAAATCTATGATCATCCTCTTGTACACTTAAGTGTCTGAGGCTTGATAAAGAATTTGACTTGACTTGTAATTAAAAATCTATGATCATCCTCTTGTACACTTAAGTATCTGAGGCTTAATAAAGAATTTGACTTGACTTGTAATTAAAAATATATGACCATCCTCTTGTACACTTAAGTGTCTGAGGCTTAATAAAGAATTTGACTTGACTTGTAATTACAAATATATGACCATCCTCTTGTACACTTAAGTGTCTGAGGTTTAATAAAGAATTTGGCTTGACTTGTAATTAAAAATCTATGACCACCCTCTTGTACACTTAAGTGTCTGAGGCTTAATAAAGAATTTGACTTGACTTGTAATTAAAAATCTATGATCATCCTCTTGTACACTTAAGTGTCTGAGGCTTAATAAAGAATTTGACTTGACTTGTAATTACAAATATATGACCATCCACTTGTACACTTAAGTGTCTGAGGTTTAATAAAGAATTTGACTTGACTTGTAATTACAAATATATGACCATCCTCTTGTACACTTAAGTGTCTGAGGCTTAATAAAGAATTTGACTTGACTTGTAATTAAAAATCTATGATCATCCTCTTGTACACTTAAGTGTCTGAGGCTTAATAAAGAATTTGACTTGACTTGTAATTAAAAATCTATGATCATCCTCTTGTACACTTAAGTATCTGAGGCTTAATAAAGAATTTGACTTGACTTGTAATTAAAAATATATGACCATCCTCTTGTACACTTAAGTGTCTGAGGCTTAATAAAGAATTTGACTTGACTTGTAATTAAAAATCTATGATCATCCTCTTGTACACTTAAGTGTCTGAGGCTTAATAAAGAATTTGACTTGACTTGTAATTAAAAATCTATGATCATCCTCTTGTACACTTAGTGTCTGAGGCTTAATAAAGAATTTGATTTGACTTGTAATTAAAAATCTATGATCATCCTCTTGTACACTTAAGTATCTGAGGCTTAATAAAGAATTTGACTTGACTTGTAATTAAAAATCTATGATCATTTAAGATCTGCGACAATACGCCAGAGGCGATATGCAGAGTATTGGAGGAAGAGGAAGAGGAAGAAGAAGAAGAAGAAGAAGAAGAAGATAACTACCCGTGACTGTGTCTTCGTTAAGAGTGTGTATTTACTGATTAATTTAAAACGTTGATTGGGTATTAACAGTCACCGTGACTGATTTCAGTAGCTTGTACGTTTAATCGTGTAATTAATGAATCTGTAAAGTGTCTGAATCTCTAACGCATCTTCTACTCCTTCTTCCTATTACAGGACTAGACTATTAAGAATTACAGTGTGATACATACCGGATTAAGTCCCGTATATATATACGTATCTATAATACTAGATGTTCATCGAACGGTTAAATTGGTTTTTAAACGTGATGTTTTCGAACACAACGTTTTAATATATGTCTGTGCTTTTCCTATGCAAAATTACATGTTCAGTTTAATTTGGACGATTTTTAGACATTGGTATTTGTTGCATCTCCGCTAAGCACGCAGCATGAAGGAGAAAGCAGATAATGGTTGGCTTGGAATCAGGATAATGTGTCAGAGTGGTGCCACATGTCTATTCGCAGACTGTTGTGTCAGTGAGCTAACACTATATAAAAATTAAACTCAGCTGTTGGTCTAGTAAAAAGCAGACCTCATAATCATCTCATTGAAAATTAACTTGTTCTGGCCATAATATAGCTGAAAAATTGCTGAGTTGGCATTAAACAACAATCACTCACTCACTCACTAAACATACAATTTGCTGGTATCTGATTCATGTAGAGGGTATGGTAAGTACCTATAACAGTATAAGCATGGACATAATAGAGGACATCCATGAAAATGATTGGACCAAGCTTGTTCCTGTTCTTGTCAGATAATTTGTTATTTGACATTACAGGATAAGCACAATATATGTACATTGTCAGTAAAAATAAAAAATTTATATGCACTCCCTGCAAAACAAGCCAGAAAATCATGTCCGATTTTATGAAAAGTTTGAAGATACCAAAGGGGTATTCAGAAGCTGTAAATGAAGAAGGACAAATAACACAACGATAAAGGACAAATAACACAACGATAAAGGACAAATAACACAATGATAAAGGACAAATAACACAACGATAAAGGACAAATAACACAATGATAAAAGACAAATAACACAACGATAAAGGACAAATAACACAACGATAAAGGACAAATAACACAACGATAAAGAACAAATAACACAACGATAAAGGACAAATAACACGATAAAGGACAAATAACACAACGATAAAGGACAAATAAAACAACGATAAAGGACAAATAACACAAAGATAAAGGACAAATAACACAACGATAAAGGACAAATAACACGATAAAGGACAAATAACACACCGATAAAGGACAAATAACACAACGATAAAGGACAAATAACACAACGATAAAGGACAAATAACACAACGATAAAGGACAAATAACACAACAATAAAGGACAAATAACACAATGATAAAGGACAAATAACACAACGATAAAAGACAAATAACACAACGATAAAGAACAAATAACACAACGATAAAGGACAAAAAACACAACGCTAAAGAACAAAGAACACAACGATAAAGGACAAATAACACGATAAAGGACAAATAACACAATGATAAAGGACAAATAACACAACGATAAAGGACAAATAACACAACGATAAAGGACAAATAACACAACGATACAGAACAAATAACACAACGATAATGGACAAATAACACAATGATAAAAGACAAATAACACAGCGATAAAGGACAAATAACACAACGATACAGAACAAATAACACAACGATAAAGGACAAATAACACAACGATACAGAACAAATAACACAATGATAAAGGACAAATAACACAACGATAAAAGACAAATAACACAACGATAAAGGACAAATAACACAACGATAAAGGACAAATAACACAATGATAAAGGACAAATAACACAATAATAAAGGACAAATAACACAACGATAAAGGACAAATAACACAACGATAAAGGACAAATAACACAACGATAAAGAACAAATAACACAACGATAATGGACAAATAACACAACGATAAAGGACAAATAACATAACGATAAAGGACAAATAACACAACGATAAAGGACAAATAACACAACGATAAAGGACAAATAACAAAACGATAATGGACAAATAACACAACGATAAAAGACAAATAACACAATGATAAAGGACAAATAACACAACGTTAAAGAACAAATAACACAACGATAAAGGACAAATAACACGATAAAGGACAAATAACACAACGATAAAGGACAAATAACACAACGATAAAGGACAAATAACATGATAAAGGACAAATAAAACAACGATAAAGGACAAATAACACAATGATAAAGGACAAATAACACAATGATAAAGGACAAATAACACAACAATAAAGGACAAATAAAACAACGATAAAGGACAAATAACACAACGATAAAGGACAAATAACACAATGATAAAGGACAAATAACACAACGATAAAGGACAAATAACACAACGATAAAGGACAAATAACACAATGATAAAGGACAAATAACACAACGATAAAAGACAAATAACACAACGATAAAGGACAAATAACACAACGATAAAAGACAAATAACACAACAATAAAGAACAAATAACACAACGATAATGGACAAATAACACAACGATAAAGGACAAATAACACAATGATAAAGGACAAATAACACAATGATAAAGGACAAATAACACAACGATAAAGGACAAATAACACAACGATAAAAGACAAATAACACAACAATAAAAAACAAATAACACAACGATAAAAGACAAATAACACAACGATAAAGGACAAATAACACAACGATAAAGGACAAATAACACAATGATAAAGGACAAATAACACAATGATAAAGGACAAATAACACAATGATAAAGGACAAATAACACAACGATAAAGGACAAATAACACAACGATAAAGAACAAATAACACAACGATAATGGACAAATAACACAACGATAAAGGACAAATAACACAACGATAAAGGACAAATAACACAACGATAAAAGACAAATAACACAACGATAAAGAACAAATAACACGATAAAGGACAAATAAAACAACGATAAAGGACAAATAACACAACGATAAAGAACAAATAACACAACGATAAAGAACAAATAACACAACGATAAAGGACAAATAACACAACGATAAAGGACAAAAAGACAAACAATGATCCACAATACACAGAAAACTAATGAACCAGGAACATGAACCCCACTAAAATCCAAGGGTGAACTCAGATGCTGTGGAAGGGTAGCAGTTCCTGCTCCACTAGTGACACCTGTCGTGTTACTGTTAAACAACACAAGCATCATCTGATCTTATGTACAACTGTACACGTAGTGAGGCATACACATATCAAATCATCAGGTTAGGTTTAGGTTTATGGTGTTTAACACCACTTTCAACAATACTTCAGTTATATCATGGCTGTCAGGTTTTATGGTGGAGAAAACCGGAGTACCCACAGAAAACTGCCGACCTGTCACAAGTCACTGACAAACTTTATCACATATTGTTGTATCAAGTACACCTCATCGTTAACAGGGTTCGAACTCACAACTTTAGTGGTGATAGGCACTGAATGCACAGGTAGTTGTAAATCCAACTACCATACAATAATGACCACAATGACCTCCTTAAATCATCAGTACACTTGTATTATGGCTGATGAAAGAAGCCAAATATCACCATTTAAATCTTTATTTGAAAATAATAATTATATTGCAAATAAAATTAAAAATATTACAGATTAAAGTCAGTTAACTGACATAACAAAACAACATTGATATAATCAAATCTTCTAGATTTGGTATTGCTAACTAAAAAATTATGTACATTTCAATAAAAAATTCATATTTAGGCCACAACATACTAATTTCTTATGCTAATCATTAAAAAAAGTCAATTATAGGAAAGTGTGGGTAACATTTGAATGCCTCTTATTTATAATTTTTTTTTTTCAATATTCATGAAATTAATACATACATTGGTGAAGGATTATAATTATTATTAACTTTGATCTAGAAATGGGTTGAACATTCTTCTCTCTCGTTCAGTCACTTATTTGTGCAAACTACATATAAATTGTTTTTAAAGATGGCAGATTTATATAAGCAGTTTGCTCGTTTCTGAATCTGATTGTTGTTAATGTATTCATTATTGTATGACACCTGTAATATACACTGTATTCTTTTCAACAATAAACTTATGTTTGCACTTGCATTGCTTTTGTCATTAAAGATTAATGTGAAAGCTAATAATAATATATTTATTTGTACATTTAAATCTAAGTTTCAAATATGGAAATATAACGCAATAAATCATATAAAAAAAAACAAAAAACATTCAATCTATTGTAATTATTAAAAAAACCCAAAAAACTAACTTTATAAATATGGTTCTATTGAAATCTGGTGAAAATGAACAATTTTGTTTTTAATAACCATTACTATGATTAATCACATTTCATTATACTTCAGACATTGGAATTAATTTGATGTTTGGGTTACAAAAGATTCTGGTTTATTAAGTGTTCGGTTTACAAATTATTCTGGTTTATTTAGTGTTCATTTTACAAAGGATTTCTGTTTATTTAGTGTTCATTTTACAAAGGATTTCTGTTTATTTACTTTTCATTTTACATAGGATTTCTGTTTATTTAGTGTTCATTTTACAAAGGATTTCTGATTTATTCAGTGTTCATTTTACATAGGATTTCTGTTTATTCAGTGTTCATTTTACAAAGGATTTCTGTTTATTTACTTTTCATTTTACAAAGGATTTCTGTTTATTTAGTGTTCATTTTACAAAGGATTTCTGATTTATTCAGTGTTCATTTTTACAAAGGATTTCTGTTTATTTAGTGTTCATTTTACAAAGTATTTCTGATTTATTCAGTGTTCATTTTACAAAGGATTTCTGTTTATTTAGTGTTCATTTTACATAGGATTTCTGATTTATTCAGTGTTCATTTTACAAAGGATTTCTGTTTATTTAGTGTTCATTTTACATAGGATTTCTGATTTATTCAGTGTTCATTTTTACAAAGGATTTCTGTTTATTTAGTGTTCATTTTACAAAGGATTTCTGATTTATTCAGTGTTCATTTTTACAAAGGATTTCTGATTTATTCAGTGTTCATTTTACAAAGGATTTCTGTTTATTTAGTGTTCATTTTACAAAGGATTTCTGATTTATTCAGTGTTCATTTTTACAAAGGATTTCTGTTTATTTAGTGTTCATTTTACAAAGGATTTCTGTTTATCTAGTTTTCATTTTACAAAGGATTTCTGTTTATTTAGTGTTCATTTTACAAAGGATTTCTGATTTATTCAGTGTTCATTTTTACAAAGGATTTCTGTTTATTTAGTGTTCATTTTACAAAGGATTTCTGATTTATTCAGTGTTCATTTTACAAAGGATTTCTGTTTATTTAGTGTTCATTTTACATAGGATTTCTGATTTATTCAGTGTTCATTTTTACAAAGGATTTCTGTTTATTTAGTGTTCATTTTACAAAGGATTTCTGATTTATTCAGTGTTCATTTTTACAAAGGATTTCTGATTTATTCAGTGTTCATTTTACAAAGGATTTCTGTTTATTTAGTGTTCATTTTACATAGGATTTCTGATTTATTCAGTGTTCATTTTTACATAGGATTTCTGATTTATTCAGTGTTCATTTTTACAAAGGATTTCTGTTTATTTAGTGTTCATTTTACATAAGATTTCTGTTTATTTAGTGTTCATTTTACATAGGATTTCTGTTTATTTAGTGTTCATTTTACATAGGATTTCTGATTTATTCAGTGTTCATTTTTACAAAGGATTTCTGATTTATTCAGTGTTCATTTTTACAAAGGATTTCTGTTTATTTAGTGTTCGTTTTACAAAGGATTTCTGATTTATTCAGTGTTCATTTTTACAAAGGATTTCTGATTTATTCAGTGTTCGTTTTACAAAGGATTTCTGATTTATTCAGTGTTCATTTTTACAAAGGATTTCTGATTTATTCAGTGTTCGTTTTACAAAGGATTTCTGATTTATTCAGTGTTCATTTTTACAAAGGATTTCTGATTTATTCAGTGTTCATTTTTACAAATGATTTCTGTTTTATTTAGTGTTCACTTAATTCATGTTTGACTTTCATAAAAATTACAAAAATAATTTCCGAAAAATTAATCTTGTAACACAAAAAAATATCACTGAAACAAACAAAGCAGTTAATTATTTTGCTCAGAATACACAAGAGCCATTCAGATAAAAATAAAACAAATACTTGGACTTCTTGTTAATTTTAATTAATCTAAGTTTGATTCAACTTTTTAACATGGGAGGGATTATAGCTATGGTGTTTAACGCCACTGTTAAACAATATTTCAGTTATATCGTGGAGGTCAGTTTTATTGGTGGAGAAAACCAGAATAACCAGAGAAAAAAACACAGACCTGCCGCAAGTCACTGACAAACTTTATCACATAATGTTGTAACGAGTACACCTTGCCATGAACGGGTTTCAAACTCACAACGTTACATGGATATAGGAAATCCCCATGATCCAACTTTTATGTTATTAAAGTTCACAGTGAAGATTATACTAATTTCATGAAAATGGTGTAAATTCCGTCATTATTCATAGTAATAAAACAATTATAGTACACCTATATTCTTATTAGATTTCTTACCATTCAATAACGCCATACGATCCTTAATTTGCCAATTTTTTGTTGTAGATTGCAAAAAAAAAAAAAAAAAAAAAAAAAAAGAAAAGAAAAAAAATGGTTGAAGAAAAAAATCTGATATATTTGGCAAAGAGGCCAAGGAACAAATTTAATCAACCTATTTGACAAAAAAACAAGTTAAGTACAAATGATATCTTTATTTTTTTAAATATTTTATATGGTTCTCCACCAATATCTAACAACATTCAGTATCACATAACTTTACAATCTACCCTTTATATAAACCATTATCCTGTTCAATACTTCAAGATTTTGTAGGCTTGTTGCTGATTGGTCAGTATAAGCTAATCACATAACTTTACAATCACTCTACCCTTTATATAAACCATTATCCTGTTCAATACTTCAAAATTTTGTAGGCTTGTTGCTGATTGTTTGATTGACATGTGACCTCCGCTATGATTGGTTACTGAATGAGTGAGTGATTGTTGTTTACCGTAATATCATGATAAGATTAAGTTACATTTTGATGAGATGTGTGATGACTAAACATTAGTAGTTGGATTTTTATCGTGCTAATTCTCTAAAACAAGAGTTCGCAGGTAGACATGTTGCTCCACTCGGACACATATTCCTGATTACGTGTGAACCAGTCAGTGCTCATACTCCTTTAATGTCGCATGCGTAGCAGAGAAGCAACGCTTACCAATTTTATAGTCTTTAATTTTACCCGATCTACTACAAACAAGACGAGCATGTTAATTATTACAAAAACCGATGCGGTCTAGATACTGAATGTCATTAGATGATAGTGGACTGCCTGATAAAAAAAAAACATATAAAAAAATTATCCAATAACCAATCCAAAATTTTTTAATTACAGGGTCATAAAAAATGAAAAAAAGTATAAAACTGTCAATAATACACCAGATGAGGTTAGGTTTATGGTGTTTAATGTCACTATTATGACAAATTAAATATTGTGACTAGAATATAAAATATAAAGCAATTGTAGCAGGTAATAAAATATCCTGAAAAAAATTGCACGATACCGGGGTTTGAAAATTTCATGTTGATATCAATTTGATTCATTATACAATATAGCACACATACTGTAATTATACACAACACCTAATCATATACATGTTAATCATGATTCACATATAACAAAACATTAAATTGAATAATATGTGCCCATGTGTACCTTATTACATGATAAAGGATACAAGGGGTCACATGATAAAGAATACATGAAGTCACATGATAAAGGATACATTAAGTCACATGATAAAGGATACATGAATTCACATGATAAAGGACACATGAAGTCACATGATAAAGGACACATGAAGTCACATGATAAAGGATACATGACATCACATGATAAAGGACACATGAAGTCACATGATAAAGGACACATGAAGTCACATGATAAAGGATACATGAAGTCACATGATAAAGGATACATTAAGTCACATGATAAAGGATACATGAATTCACATGATAAAGGATACATGACATCACATGATAAAGGACACATGAAGTCACATGATAAAGGATATATGAAGTTGCATGATAAAGGATACATGAAGTCACATGATAAAGAAAACATGAGGTCACATGATAAAGGATACATGACATCATGTGATAATGTATACATATGACTATGTATAGACACAAGCAAGCTAAAATAATAGTTGCCATCTTTGAAAACTAACCTTATCATCAAAACTTAAAATGCTACAATTGCAAATCCTAACATGGTTGACAGATGAAAAAAAATGTAAAAATAAAAATCACATACAGCATACATGTATATATCAATGTTCAAATATATAATTTGTTCCTAACTTACAATTTTGTTTACATTTCATCACAAAAAAATATGAATTGATGACACTGAATTTGTATATAATGAATATGAAATCTGTGTAAAAAGGACCATGATATGTACAGTCTCTGTGATGTCTGAATTAGTTCAAAGACTAAAAGAAGAAATTAAGGTGTATTCATAAATAAAAATACAGTAAGTCACTGACAAATTTTATCACATAATATTGTATCAAGCACACCCCGCCTGAGTGGGATTCGAACTCACAACATTAGTAGTGATATGCACTGATTGCATAGGTAGTTGTAAATCCAACTTCCATATGATCACGACCACGATGGCCTCATCTAAAATGGGTAAATTCATTATAACTACATCTAAAAAAATGTAGATATTTAATTTATAAATTAGAACAAATTTAAATTTAAATATTAATAAATATATATCATTAAACGCCATGATTTGACCAGAAAAATGGAAGTCAAACATTTTGTCATTATTTTTTTTTTTGCAATGGGAGCTGTAGAGGTCATGATCCTACGTTGGTTGGATTTTCATCTACGTGTGGATAACACAATCATGGTCAATTAATGATGGAAGATGGCCATCATCAGCAGCATGACAAAGTTGGTTTGTGTCAAAATTTAATTTAATTTTTATGGGTAAAACATTAATAGATGACAAAAATGTGCAAAATCTGTAGGCTGTAAAAATATGCTACAAAATTTTGCATATGGCTTAGATATTGCAATAATACTTCTGATTACTTCTTAATAAATTATGTCCGTGAAATTTTGCTTCCGTATTTCGTTTTTTGAAAGGAAAAATCCCACAATACCATTAAAAACAAGATAAATATGTTTAATTAAGTCTAATCAATTCTTGTCAAAGTTATGACAATTTTAGACGTGTCGGTTTAGGCAATGTCTACTGCCAAGTTCTGCTTTCGAACGAAAGAGCGCTTAAATCTGGCATTGGAGAATAAAACGTGAAGGATTGACAATGTTGTTTCTATTGTTAAATGTTTACAATATGTAATAAAGCAAAAATGTCATAAAATTGTTCACATTCAGATATATATATATATATATATTACATATTTGTACTTTTATCTAACGAAAACAATTATATTTGGGTTAAACTTCAGAATTGCAAAATAAACATTTCAAATAATAATAATATGAAGTAATTTCTTCAATAAAATGCACAAATTCTTTAAACATAAATATTATGTAAAATAAAGACAAACAGATCTCAATTCATTTTAATTCTCATAAAAACAATTCAATTCTACAATATAAAATACAACATACAAAATATAATTTAATATCATGTACAATACTACCCTTAACTAGATTACAATTTTTTTCCGCAGATATTATCTAAAAAATTTGTAAATTACAATAAAACGAATGTACATTCTAAATTCTATTACTCGTGTCTAATGCATTTTTTCACTATATATTGTGACGGCCAAGTCTAATTGGGCGAGGAAACCAGACACAGAATCTGTAAGTCAGCGAAAAACTGGCAAGAAAATAAAATAAAATAACTGACAATCAATGAAAAATAGCTGAAACCATCTACCCCCCACCCACTTTCAAAACCTCCATTTTTGACTTGATCTGACCATGTCCTGCAACATTCCAAAGTTATTTTTCAGAGGAAAATAGCTGAAATCAGGTGAATAACTAAAAATTGTACCACCATCAAACAAACACCCCAATGAAACTCATAACCATAGATAGCGATAGCCACTGATTGCATAGGTAGATGTAAATCTAACTATCATAGGATCGTAGCCATGGAGATCTAACAAAATGCTATGCAACCATAATGGAAAATGGACTTAACCATGTAAACTTGACGTAAAATTTTTAACTGAGATTTAACCATAATAATATTATATGAGTCTGAGAGATGGTGTAATGAAAGAATCAAATATAACTATCCCTTGTTATGAGATTCTACAAATAAAAAAGCACTTGATATGAGAATAAATTGAGAACAAGTCACTTGCAATGAGATTCTACAAAGATTAAAGCACTTGTTGTGAAATTAAATTGAGAACAAGTCACTTGCCATGAAATTAAATTGAAAACAAGTCACTTGCCATGAGATTCTATGGAGAACAAGTCACTTGTTATGAGATTATATGGAGAACAAGTCACTTGTTATGAGATTATATGGAGAACAAGTCACTTGTCATGAGATTCTATTGAGATCAAGTCACTTGCTATGAGATTCTACAAAGAATAAAGCAATTGTTGTGAGATTATATGGAGAACAAGTCACTTGTCATGAGATTCTATTGAGATCAAGTCACTTGCTATGAGATTCTACAAAGAATAAAGCAATTGTTGTGAGATTATATGGAGAACAAGTCACTTGTCATATGAGATTCTACAAAGAATAAAGCACTTGCCATGAGATTTTATGAAGATTAAATCAAAAGCTATGAAATACTACGAAGAACAAGTCACTTGCTATGAGAGTTGCATATAGACTCTATTGGATATCTTCTCAAAACATTCTTCTTTCTTCAAGACAGATTTGTTTAATATAAAAACAGAACAGAGATAAAATCAGGTTACAAAAGACTTAGTTTCTCAAGAAAGATTCCATGGTACATGATAAATGTCTTAGCCATTATGATATATACAAAGGTTACAGAGTTTACACCAAAATTAACAAGGCATTAAAGTTGAGTGAATCTATATAATTTTTTTCATTAAATGTCATTTTAATGTGAAATATAAATATTTTAATTATCAAATGAATATAAATCAAATGAGCAATCAGATTTGGGTATTTTGATACTAGCTTAAAAATAAAAATCGAAATTGGGACTTTTAAAATAATCTTTTCAAGAGAATAAAAATAAATATTAAATATTGTTTTTGACAATAACAGCAAAATTTGATTCAAAATGAAGAATAAGTTTAAAGGGAGATAATCAGTTTATTAATTTTTTATCATTGAGTTGCAGAGTCATTGCCCTTTACAAATGTATTTTATTGATGTTCTTAATGGCCTTTAGATAATTAATTATACAACATTTCTGCTTTTTAAAATGCAGATCCTTTATAGTCAAGTTATAGAACATTAAATAATCAGTTCATTTTTTTTTATTAATAATAATATACAAATATTCCTTCTAGAATTCAATTTCTACTCTCAATTCATTAAATCATAATTACATGTATTTATGAAATTACATGTATAATATTTCATACATTTATATATACCGAAAAAATGTATATATAAGTAGAAAACTTTTTATGTAAAGTTTTCATCATATTTTAATTGGACATATCCTGACATAAACAAACGTTTAATTACACAATATCTCTTCCATCAGTATTTGGATTTGTATTTTCATAACTGGGCGGAATACATGTTTCGTGATAGCTTGGTGGTCTTTCCTTATCACAATCTTCCTCAATAGGTGGCGCTGTAGGCTGGTTCCAGACACGATGACTCTCGTCTTCATCTGTCAGCATTTTGTCTGTAACTTGAATAGGTTCTGACGACACATGACCGTCACATGATTCCTGGACAGCATGGTACACAGCACTTCCTGTTTGTAAGTGATACAGAACATATAAGACATTGTTTATTCATTTCAGGCCATCCTTAAAAAAGTACTGGTTCCCTGTAACCTGATTTAGAGATGCTCTATTTAACATACATGTGGATATATTGTGTGTGATAAAGTGTTCAAATTTTAGACTCATTCAACTTCAATTCTTAGATGGTTGTTTTTCTAAAGCATACATATAGTCTATCCAATTAGTCAGCACACTTCAAACTGTCTAGTTTTCTTACTATTTACCTGATGGGAGCCCTGTTTCTATGATTTTCTAGTTTTCTTACTATTTACCTGATGGGAGCCCTGTTTCTATGATTTTCTAGTTTTCTTACTATTTACCTGATGTGAGCCCTGTTTCTATGATTTTCTAGTTTTCTTACTATTTACCTGATGGGAGCCCTGTTTCTATGATTTTCTAGTTTTCTTACTATTTACCTGATGGGAGCCCTGTTTCTATGATTTTCTAGTTTTCTTACTATTTACCTGATGGGAGCCCTGTTTCTATGATTTTCTAGTTTTCTTACTATTTACCTGATGGGAGCCCTGTTTCTATGATTTTCTAGTTTTCTTACTATTTACCTGATGGGAGCCCTGTTTCTATGATTTTCTAGTTTTCTTACTATTTACCTGATGTGAGCTCTGTTTCTATGATTTTCTAGTTTTCTTACTATTTACCTGATGGGAGCCCTGTTTCTATGATTTTCTAGTTTTCTTACTATTTACCTGATGGGAGTCCTGTTTCTATGATTTTCTAGTTTTCTTACTATTTACCTGATGGGAGCCCTGTTTCTATGATTTTCTAGTTTTCTTACTATTTACCTGATGGGAGCCCTGTTTCTATGATTTTCTAGTTTTCTTACTATTTACCTGATGGGAGCCCTGTTTCTATGATTTTCTAGTTTTCTTACTATTTACCTGATGGGAGCCCTGTTTCTATGATTTTCTAGTTTTCTTACTATTTACCTGATGGGAGCCCTGTTTCTATGATTTTCTAGTTTTCTTACTATTTACCTGATGGGAGCCCTGTTTCTATGATTTTCTAGTTTTCTTACTATTTACCTGATGGGAGCCCTGTTTCTATGATTTTCTAGTTTTCTTACTATTTACCTGATGTGAGCCCTGTTTCTATGATTTTCTAGTTTTCTTACTATTTACCTGATGGGAGCCCTGTTTCTATGATTTTCTAGTTTTCTTACTATTTACCTGATGGGAGCCCTGTTTCTATGATTTTCTAGTTTTCTTACTATTTACCTGATGGGAGCCCTGTTTCTATGATTTTCTAGTTTTCTTACTATTTACCTGATGGGAGCCCTGTTTCTATGATTTTCTAGTTTTCTTACTATTTACCTGATGGGAGCCCTGTTTCTATGATTTTCTAGTTTTCTTACTATTTACCTGATGGGAGCCCTGTTTCTATGATTTTCTAGTTTTCTTACTATTTACCTGATGGGAGCCCTGTTTCTATGATTTTCTAGTTTTCTTACTATTTACCTGATGGGAGCCCTGTTTCTACGATTTTCTAGTTTTCTTACTATTTACCTGATGGGAGCCCTGTTTCTATGATTTTCTAGTTTTCTTACTATTTACCTGATGCGAGCCCTGTTTCTATGATTTTCTAGTTTTCTTACTATTTACCTGATGCGAGCCCTGTTTCTATGATTTTCTAGTTTTCTTACTATTTACCTGATGGGAGCCCTGTTTCTATGATTTTCTAGTTGTCTTACTATTTACCTGATGGGAGCCCTGTTTCTACGATTTTCTAGTTTTCTTACTATTTACCTGATGTGAGCCCCGTTTCTACGATTTTCTAGTTTTCTTACTATTTACCTGATGGGAGTCCTGTTTCTTTGATTTTCTAGTTTTCTTACTATTTACCTGATGGGAGTCCTGTTTCTATGATTTTCTAGTTTTCTTACTATTTACCTGATGGGAGCCCTGTTTCTATGATTTTCCAATTAGATTTTAGAACTGTTTTGAAAGCGTGGTATTTCTATGTTTTTCATTTTATTTTTACATAGTAGTCATATAAATAATCTTTAGACAATCATCCACTCTTACAGAATGTGATCTAAAAGTGCTTTCCCTTGGTGTTCCACTCTTACAGAATGTGATCTAAAAGTGCTTTCCCTTGGTGTTCCACTCTTACAGAATGTGATCTAAAAGTGCTTTCCCTTGGTGTTCCACTCTTACAGAATGTGATCTAAAAGTGCTTTCCCTTGGTGTTCCACTCTTACAGAATGTGATCTAAAAGTGCTTTCCCTTGGTGTTCCACTCTTACAGAATGTGATCTAAAAGTGCTTTCCCTTGGTGTTCCACTCTTACAGAATGTGATCTAAAAGTGCTTTCCCTTGGTGTTCCACTCTTACAGAATGTGATCTAAAAGTGCTTTCCCTTGGTGTTCCACTCTTACAGAATGTGATCTAAAAGTGCTTTCCCTTGGTGTTCCACTCTTACAGAATGTGATCTAAAAGTGCTTTCCCTTGGTGTTCCACTCTTACAGAATGTGATCTAAAAGTGCTTTCCCTTGGTGTTCCACTCTTACAGAATGTGATCTAAAAGTGCTTTCCCTTGGTGTTCCACTCTTACAGAATGTGATCTAAAAGTGCTTTCCCTTGGTGTTCCACTCTTACAGAATGTGATCTAAAAGTGCTTTCCCTTGGTGTTCCACTCTTACAGAATGTGATCTAAAAGTGCTTTCCCTTGGTGTTCCACTCTTACAGAATGTGATCTAAAAGTGCTTTCCCTTGGTGTTCCACTCTTACAGAATGTGATCTAAAAGTGCTCTCCCTTGGTGTTATGTACATTGTATGTTTTAATGGCACAATTTTTGAAGTTTATGTCTTCTAAATTCTTCTAAATTATCACTATCAACTTCCACTTTCCAATGCTATTTCAGATGTTATTACTTGAATACTTTTAATAACTTTTTAAATATTGGTGAGATAAAACTGCCTAGTATTGTGTTAATGTCTATTTGGAGACCCAATTTTTTTTTGTGGTTTATCTAAAGACCAAAGACATACCTTGTGAGATGGTCCTTTGAAGATTGGTGGCACTTTGGTGAGATAAAATTGCCTGTCTTTTGATGTACCAGACGAGGAACATTATAAACATCCCCATACAGATAATGACACACCCAAGAATGGCTCCAATTAAAATCATTGTGTTGTTGTCTGTAATGCTTAATTCTCCTTTATCTGAAACTATAAATTATATAAAAAATATTACTGTTTGTCCCTCCCAGAGCACCCGAGATAAAAATAATATTACTGTTTGTTCCTCCCAGAGCACATGAGATCAAAAAAATATTACTGTTTGTCCCTCCCATAGCACCCGAGGTAACCCTAGGTTTTTTTGGTGAGGTCTGTGTTGGTGTTCGGTAATTTTGTTATTGCCCTTATTTGCTCATTTTTTTTATTTTTTGAGTTGTCCTATTATGTGTCTTTACGTTCTGAGTTCCGTGTTGTGATATCGGTTACGATTTCCACATAAAACGATGTTCGGTTTGTCTTTACCTTCAGTTGTTTGTAAGAGGGCTAATGTCTTATTTACTTTTTTTGAGCTTGTTTGTGTATAGTGGTGTCCAACACATATTATGTTGTTTTTGTTTTGTGTTTGTTTGTCTATGTTGTCCATTTTTGATTGCCCCATCAGTATTCTCTATCATTTACTTTAAATAGGCTTCTGGTTACTCATTCCTTTATTTTCTGTGTAGTGTTTTGTAGATCATTGTTTATCATAGTGTTTTGTAGATCATTGTTTATCATAGTGTTTTGTAAATCATTGTTTATCGTAGTGTTTTGTAGATCATTGTTTATCGTAGTGTTTTGTAGATCATTGTTTATCATAGTGTTTTGTAGATCATTGTTTATCATAGAGTTTTGTAGATCATTGTTTATCATAGTGTTTTGTAGATCATTGTTTATCGTAGTGTTTTGTAGATCATTGTTTATCGTAGTGTTTTGTAGATCATTGTTTATCATAGTGTTTTGTAGATCATTGTTTATCATAGTTTTGTAGATCATTGTTTATCATAGTGTTTTGTAGATCATTGTTTATCGTAGTGTTTTGTAGATCATTGTTTATCATAGTGTTTTGTAGATCATTGTTTATCATAGTGTTTTGTAGATCATTGTTTATCATAGTTTTGTAGATCATTGTTTATCATAGTGTTTTGTAGATCATTGTTTATCGTAGTGTTTTGTAGATCATTGTTTATCGTAGTGTTTTGTAGATCATTGTTTATCATAGTGTTTTGTAGATCACTGTTTATCATAGAGTTTTGTAGATCATTGTTTATCGTAGTGTGTAGATCATTGTTTATCCCTATTCTTTTGGTCATTGTATTGTCTGTTCTTGGATTTATGGCTTGATTACCCCATTAATATCTTTTTCTTAACAAGGGTTATTTTTAAGCAAGTAAGTTATGTGATGGTGAATAAAGAATCTTGACAAGAATATTTTTGTGCTCTACTTGACCTGGTCAAGTGCAATGGGTTTTTTTATATGTTGACCCTGTTAATAAAATTATACCTGCTGAAGCTTCATAAAGGTAGTGGTCTCTAACAAGAGAAAAACTTAAATTATACCGCTATGTCGTTAATAATACGTGGATGATCAAGCTACAATTACTCTCCACTCATTTAAATTTTTTTGGCTAAAAAGGGAAAGGGAAGAAATGTTATGAAACAATGACTATATTGCGTGTTTATTTTTCACAATTATCTATATATAAAATTGAATCATTATTAATAAATTGAATATTACTGCACCGAGTTTCTTTTAAATCTGTATCAACGGAAAGGGTAAAAAAAATTAAATTCTCCGTAATTATATTTATCAGTAATTAGGACATTTTCACTTTGATATATAATCAGTGATATTGTCACTATCAACAAACGGAACCTGACGCTGAAAATTATCTGTCAGTGTGACGTCAAACATGTCATGATGTTACAGATAAAAATATATCTGTCAGTGTGACGTCAAACATGTCATGATGTTACAGATAAAAATATATCTGTCAGTGTGACGTCAAACATGTCATGATGTTACAGATAAAAAGAATAATATCTGGTTTAAAGGCCTTGACATACATTATCACTTGTATCAGTTCATCCTATCGGTCTCACTATTGATACTAGTAACAATGTCTCTCTCTCAACATTCAAAATTGTCAATATTCCTTATATAACAATGTATTCACCTTTGTAAGGAGCTGCTGCAGTCTGTGTTAAGGAACAACGAGATGAAATAACTACCTGAAAATGTATTTACCCACCATAGAGGCCCACATGCCTTTGTTATTCTATATATAACAGTGTATTTACCTTTGTAAGGAGCTGCTGCAGTCTGTGTTGAGGAACAACGAGAAGACACAACTACTTGGAAGTTGTATTTACCCACCATAGAGGCCCACATGCCTTTTTTATTCTCTAACCTAATGTTAGCAGATCGTCCACTAGAACACCATCCATTATGTGGCAACTGATTGTTACATTTACCAACCTGCAGCAAAAATATATATATTCAATAAGGGTAATAACAAAATTACCGAACTCTGAACAATCTTACAAAGGGAAAGTCAAAACTCATAATTATATAAACAGACAAAATCAGTCAACAACCGGAAAACTGTGAAAACCGTAATGACCCTGACTTGGTACAGGCATTTCTAAAGCGCCAAACCTCCCGCTCTCATTACAGTTCAAAGGTTCCAGCTGTCACTATAACAGTATTTAAATACAGGAACAAAATAGGTAAAACAGTCGTCAAAGCAGTACCATATTCAGTGAAGTAAATGTCAAAGACACTTTTACGTCACACATTGATAAAAAAATATTTTTGACATTTTTCTTGGCTTCCTTATCTTTATACATTTTCAATATATGAAAATGCATCGTTTATAATCGTTTCTGCAGAGACGGAATATATTTCGACAAGATCTTGGTATCGGAATATAAACTTATTATTGGTCAGTAAAAATTTAGAAATTTCCCCGTGATTCTTTTGTCTCAACAAGTTAAATTTTCTTTATTGGTTGAATAAAGCCTTTTTCTTTCAGTTGATATAGGGAGAGAATTTCGTCCACTTCGCCTGGTTTGGTGAACACTGATATTGTAAACTTGCAATTTCTTTTTTGTTTAAAGGCAAATGCGGTCTACATTCATTCTGATATACAATGTAGGTAGGTGCTTTGCATTTCTGTAATTTAATATGATTTTTCTGCAATTTTTTTTTAACTTTGAGCGAAATCTAAAACTAAATATACTCTATTTAGTAAAAAATACTAAAATGTTTATATTCATGTAAAATATTTAAACCAGTGCCACAGTCCAACTAAAACAAAGCAATATTTACCTCTATTTGTCTTAAAAAACCAACTCCATTTGATCACAACTTAAATTTTAAAATGAGCGAAGAGTTGGGTTGGGAGTTATAATGAACACAGGTGGATGCTATTTTATATTTTATTGAACTTGTTCTTGTCCTGAATATAGCTGAAATACCGATCTTTGGAAGTTAAGCAATAATTAATAAATCAATCAAAATTTAGTACGGCAAAGTATTTGTACAATTAGAGGGCACTTAAGCATCATTTTAGGTTAATTTGGTTGGTTTATGGTGTTTAACGCCATTTTCAACAATATTTTAGCTATATCGTGGTGGTCAGTTTTATTGATGGAGGAAACCGGAGTACCCGGAAGAAACCACCGACCTGCCGCAAGTCACTGACAAATTTTATCACATATTGTTGTATTGAGTACACCTCACCATGAATGGGGTTCGAACTCACAACTTGGCGTCATTTTATAAATTCAACAGTCAACATAAATGAAGATGTGAGGGCACTTTGTATTAATTATCAGATTTGATCAATCTTAAGACTATTTATAGATTTTACTATTATGATAATAATAGAGGTACTTTTAAGGGGGAATAATGATATAATTTCACAAATTGGACTGAGCATGGGCACTTTCATTGTTAGAACATCATGCATATGGTGTTGGAATGTCAAAGGGAAGGCATGGGGCAGCACCAGGCTAAAATTGGCATGTGGAAAATACTATATACATAAATATACATTTCAAGTTATTCAAAATTCCAATATAAAAAGGTAAGTTCTGGTTTTTCTATGGTTTTTAACAATCTGCCAATTTCTGAAAAGGGATTTCCACATTTGCTAAAGAAAGTATTTTTGTCCTTTCTGCCAATTTTTTTTTCCTTTCCGCAATTTTTTTTAACCACCAGTCTTCGCGCTTACCCACTTGCCCAAAGCCCTGGACAAGTAAAACTGGATTCAGACAAATGAAAATTATGAAGGAATTTGTTTGAACAAATATAGATTTGTCTAAATTTGGCTTACGGGTAAGTAGGGGAACAAAATAAGACAATGACTGCTTTTCCACAATTTTCCCGCTTAATTAATTTTTACGTGTACTTACAAAGGATGGATTGGTACCAAATTTCCATACATTGCTATCATAGATCGCTAGCTGTAGGTCACATGTCTGAAGATTATAATTAGCTACTGAGAAACAAAGATTGGAACACTGGTATTTATCATCGTGGGCGTACAAACTAATACCACAAGAACTTTCGATAAATTTGTCGCCATCACCCGCGATGTATAAATAATCATTCAGTCCTAATTTATATTGTTGATTACTGTTGCAGGGTTCATTTATAACAACTGAAAAGAAAAAATGATTAAAACTAAGGTTATTACGTTTGCCAATTTTTTAACTGGATGTTTTTTTCATTCAAATATCCAGTATACAATGTATTTGCTTATCTGCTCAATCACTCTAAATGAATTGATAACTATCACTGTACTTTTGATAAGAGTTGAAGTTCATCTTCATGAACTTGTTTAAATATTTTTTTCAGAATAGTGAATAGTATATGTATCACTTTCAGAGAAATAAATGCTTCAAGCCAATATTATGCCATTTTCCAACTTTAAGAGAAATACATTTATAGTCACTTAAGTGATTCAATGCAATCTGTCAAGTTTGAAATCAATTAAGAAAACAACAACAATAATTTGGATCTCAATCAACTCCCATAGGTTTTAAAGGAAAGACATGTATTGATGCAGCCAATACAAAATGTATGTAAATATAGTCTTTGATTTGACAAGGGATCACTCCATAATTTATTTACCACACTCACAGCGAGAATACTAACCCACAGATACAGTTTTATATCATATTTTAATGACAAATGAATGTGATATAATGTGAGTGATTGTTGTTTAACGCCAACTCAGCAATTTTTCAGCTATATCGTGGTGAGAACAAGTTAATTTTCAATGAGATGATGATGAGGCCTGCTTTGTACTAGACCAACACCCAACACGCTTAGTTGGATTTTAATAGTGCTACTCACTGAAATAACAGTCAGCGGATAGACATGTCGCTTCACTTGGACACTTGATTCCGTGCCAACTAGTCATTGCTCTTTCTCCTTAATGCTGCATGCTTAGCGGAGAGGCAACAAATACCAATCTTATAGTCTTTGGTTTGACCCGATAGGTGCTCAAATCTATGATCTACTGCACTCGAGGCGAGCATGCTAACCATTATACCATTGATACGGTTGAGTCATATAATGTAATCTCTATAAAGAATAAATAATCTATATACATATATATACCTGACTTTTGGAATCCTAAACAAGAAACAATACAGTGCACTAACACCAAAATCAGAAGTTCAATCTCCATGGCAACTACATGTACCCTACAAAAAATATATTTAATCATTTCAGTAACAAATGAATCCTTTGTCTACATTGTTGCTAGGCAATAAAAAATGCTTAAAAAAAACAACTAATGAATCAGAATAAATATATTATATATGTGTTTTATAAAGAAGCAGTGGGCTTCTGGTGTGAATGGTTACCAAGGTTACAAACACCAGACATGACCTGATGCAGGATGTTCCTAGATGACACAATACAGTCAAACCTGTCTAAACAACACCTCTTCTTTTCAACTTCTTTTTGTACATTGGAACTTTATTTAAATTTCATTTTATACAAGATTTTGCTTTTTATTTAGAGAAAGGCTTCAATGTATATGAAATACAAATTTTAAAAAAAATCCAACAACCAAATACTTTTTAAAAAATTTAACCATATTCAGGGGCGGATTTAGAGAGGGGCGTGCCCCCCCCCCCTAAAATTTGCAAAGCATATGTTATACAACGTTAATTAAGCAGTTCAACAAACAACTTTTTCATGAATGGTTAACTCGTGACCTGTAGCAAAATATTCCTACACATTGTAAATACACGTTGGGTGTGTTCGTTGCTTCATATATGGATTCGCCGACAATTTCCGCTTTTGTTTGTCTATAAACAAGAACGGTCAAATCATATGTTTTCAATGAAGGAATCAAACGACGAAAAGAAAAGCTCCATCCGGACGGGCAGTATTAACTAGAACCACCTGAAAGGACAAGCACCGAAAGTACAGACCAATTAGTGAAATGAGGAATGCGTTAAAACTAAACCAATAGTTCTTTGAAGGGTTAAAATATCGTGATCGATCAGTCATGAGTTAAACAATTCGCATCACGGTTGTTCAAAAAAAGTTTTACTTTAGGTTCTTATAATCTGACAAAAATATACTGTTAACAATTATCCGACAAAATTAAGACTCAAAATCAACTTTTTTTTGGTCTGATAAAAATGGTGTGGCTGGTTCAAAATTATCGTTCAAATAAATGTCTGTAATTCCTAAAATCCCCAGAGCTTCAGGCTGGGTCCCCTACCAGGGTTCTACCCTGGACCAGCTGGGGACCTTAAGCGGTCCACAGACCCCTCGCCTACTCACGCCCCCCCCCCTAACCACAAATCCTGGATCCGCCCCTGATATTGACTTATTATTTGCAATGCAAAAAAAATGTAACGGTATGTAAATTTTCTACAAAGTAGAACACATTAAGTCTCATGATTTGCACCCAAGTGTCATTTATTGAGTGGGTGATTGTTGTTTAATGCCAAATGATCAGCTATATCATGGCGATAACAAGTTACATTTCGATGAGATGATGATGTCTGCTTTGTACTAGACCAATACGTTGAGTTGGATTTGTAATGTTAGTCCATGCACTTAAACTATATTCCACGGGTAGACATGTTGCTCCACTCTGACACATTAATCTGATTCTTAGCCAACCAGCTCTTAATGACGCGGAGAAGCAACAAATATCAATTTCATTTCTTTGGTTTGACCAGACCGATTCTTGAACCCATGATCTACTGCACTCAGGGTGAGCATGTGTCATTAAATACAACATTATAATAGGAGTGTAATGATACAGAATTTTTATCACGATACGTATCGCGATATTTTAGACAAGTGACCTTTGATTTTTTTTTTAGTACTAACTTTATTGTTTCAAAATACATGTAAATTTGTTGTTGCAGTCTAAATTTTGTTGGTATTACGTCGACATTTTTTTCTTCTTAAGGATTTGCGACATACGTCCATGAAAATTAAAACTAATATTTGACTTTACAGTTTTTGGTACTAAAGAAATAATCTGTTGAAACAATATCGCCAATATCGTAAGGAGCACCCAGTCGTACCGTGGCATCAATATCGTAAGGAGCATCCAGTCGTATCGTGTCATCAATATCGTACTGTGTACCGTGTGGTCAATAAAATCCCGTGATGTATCGTCATTCGGTATATCGTTACACTCCAACATTATAATATCTAAAAATTTGGATGATGTGTGAAAAAACATAAAAATTTGATGTGAAAATGCATTACTTTTATTGTCACTATTAATTGGAAATAAAAACAAACTGGAAAATTTATTTTCTTTTGATCTGAAACAATCATAATATTTGTGTCTCAAAAACAAATCCTATAACAGGCAACTTAACCTACAAATGTACATATAGAGTAAATGGTCTAGTATTTATATGATTGTACGGTCGTTAGCTTCCGATTTATACAAACCCAAAACCACTCACATGGCCTTGATGGGTTCAAACCCTGATAAAGATATGTGGCTCAAGTTTAAAGTTTTGAGAACACCTAACCAAATCTAGGGGTCTCATCATCATTAGTCAAATAAGTCTAATATCTATTATCTTCAACAGAAAGGTCTTAGAAGTCCAAGTCCAAAGAGTAATAGTTTTTAACCAACAGATTCTACCTTCCTGGCTACTACATGGGTGAAAGTGGTTTTTTTTTTTAAACAAAATCTGAAAATTTTCTACTATTAACACAGTCAGGATCCTCTAAAAAAAAAGGGTTATTTCTTCTTTGTCAGAAATGCGTACCTCACCCCCTAGTCCTAATAATAAAACCCTAAATGCTCGCTTACTCGTAAGGGTTATAACAGGATGCCATTACACGTAATGGAGCAGCCGCCAAGATTTTTTGCGCTCGCTTACAGATTTTCTGACGCCTGCATTTATCAATAATAAGACATAACCTTTCCTTTTGTCCATTATTATAACAAGTTTTTATCACCTACCAGTATTTTAGAATGTAATTCCCACAAAATAAAAATCCATGTTTACTTTCTCTCTGAACATTTTGAATTTCGTCATTTCCGGCCTCACTATTTGGATGTCGATACCATATTTGGCGATTTGAGGCGTGAATGTTTACATCAGCGTGTAGTAAGAAATACCATATTTAGAAAAGCTCCGCCTTCCGTAGTTTCCGGCTATGGAAAACGATCGGTAAATTTGAACAAGGCTGTTGCTACCTTTGAAAAGCATATATTTCTCAGCCAAACCAATTTAACAAGGACTGGGATCATCAGTAATAGTTATAATGAAATGTTTGAAGCATAAATAGTGAGTTTTTATGTTTCAACTGCAACTTTGTCACAGGAGCTACATTATTGCAGCTACTCACCCCCCTAAAAAAACTCATCAAATTTACACAAATCTCAAGAACTGTCTGGACCTTTGCCAAGAAAACTACTATCAAAATACTGAAAACTTTCACCCGTGCTACTAGTCTGTTAAATATGAGCATTCACTGACCCTACTATTGTACTGTCTATGCTTATGCTGTCATTCATTTTTGTGATAGTACAATTAATGTATGTGGTATTTTGAGTGGAAGCGAATTTGTGCATTTTTTTTTATCGGTTGTTTATATATCCATTGCTGTTGTAGATCCAGTTATCAAAAGTGGGTCTCAATAATCAGATTTAACCCCGTCAGATTTATATGTCTGTCTCAAGACAGGACCTGGATTTCCAATGTCATATGTTGTGGTCTTTTTTTGTGCTCAATGAGGCAAGGTGAGAAGTGATTGTTTGTTTTGTTGATATTGGTGGAATTGTTGACCATCACTGTTTAAACTTTCTTTTCGTAATAATAACTTTATGATAATGTAACCATTATTTCTAAAATCAAAGTTGTCTACTCATCTTCTTAATAGTGGAATTAATAATCATGAACAAAATAACAATTAATATTTAGTTTAAGTTTAAGTTAAAGTAATATTACACCAGTTTTGGGTGAAGAAAATTTTCCACTGGAAATTCAATTTGGAATACGGCGGTACCTTTATTAAGCTATTCATGCATGTTTCAAGTCGAAATATGTTCCCAACAACTAGAAATTTGCAAATCCGTGTGCATGTTTATCGTCCTCGCCATTATTGTGGAGACTGATTAACTTTCGGTTGTTTTGTTCCAATGATTGTCGATCGTAACCTTGTGAAGAAAAGTTTGGTCCGATGATTGCCGATCATGACCTCGTGAAGAAAAGATAAACAATCATGGATGCTGAGGTAAGCACGCACACATTCCTGACAATGATTATTGAGGAATCTGTCAGTTTCATGTCGTATGAACCAATTTTTTTTTTGCAATTATTCTTATGTGGTACACACAGAATATATCTATTTTTTTTTTCATCAACTGAACATTGCACATGAGCGATAATCTCCCCGAAAGAGTTCAAATTTTGTGTCACGCGCATATCATTTGCATTACTGTACTGGAAAACAGAATTATCTGCTGTCAAATATTTTGCGATTTGCTCTTAAAATCTGCTTTTGAGTGGATTTTTAATGTTATGCAGTTGATTTTAGTTAAAATTAAGTGACATATTAAGCGAAAATATTTAATCCAAAAATTCCGCAACATTTGCCTTTCATATTACTTTAAATTACCTAATACAGAGTTAAATTTCTTTGTATAGATATTCATATTAAATATACATTTGAATATACGGTCAAATCTGTATTAAGAGGTAACCTTTGGAACAAAGTAAAAGTGGCCTTATAATACATGTACAGGTGACCTCTGGTTAATGGTGTTTAACACCACTTTCAACATATTTCAGCTATATCGCGGCAGTCAGTTTTATTGGTGGAGGAAATCACAAGTCACTGACAAACTCACATAATGCTGTATCAAGTACACTTCGCCATGAACAGGGTTCAAACACACCTTTATTGGTGATAGGCACTGTCAGATTACAAAGATAGTTGTAAATCCAACAACCAAACGATCACGACCAAGCTGCTTCCCTATATACAAGAGGTTGAATTCACAGGACAAGAAAAAGGTGACATTTTAATACAGGTAGCTTCTTAATGGAGGTGATATAGGTAAGTTTGACTGTATCTAAATATTTACGCCTGTCAACACATGTTAACAGATTGGTCACTATTTTAATCAAATAGTATGAAACAAAAATCAGACTTGGATGCAGATCAAGGAATTTTAGAACTCATCCAAATGTATTTTTGTCAAATTTTTGTCCACATATTTGAATGCATCAAATTGCACAACAATACTGTACACATGTATATTTGATTGGCCATAACACCCCCCAGTCAACATATCCCAATGAAGTTGAACCATGTGTAACTACATCTGATCCAGCTACATACATCTTATTGGTTCTTAAATATTTTATATAAGAGTAAAATAGTTATTCTGAAGCAAAATGGACTGCAATATTAGGGAAAATTATTCAGAAATGCAAAGCCAATCTTAAGCTCTGCAGAGCAACTTCTTTGTCTGAATTCATCCAGTAAAGTGAGTTCTGCTTGCTAGTAGGGAATTTTTGTGCACATCACATGTAGCTCATTGTTAGTCAACATACCATGTATACAGATATACAAAATACAATGTAATTTGTATAATATTTCTGTATTTCTATTCTATTATCCATTTTATTACACAAGTCAAGAACAATATGCCTCCACTGGAAGAAAACTCAATTATATTTTTATACATCCTTCATTTAGACAATTAGAACTAATCAAAATTACAATATTAATCAGTACATTGCCATAGCTTTTGTCTGCATGTAATCTCTACTTTGTCTTTGGATATATTGACATTGTTGTAACTTGTATAGTAATACAATCCGATTAATATGCGAGCGTCAGCGAGCTCTTTATGGTATAAAATGTGTACTTAGGATTTTTTAACAAACATGGCTTCACATACTGATGCATATATTTTTTTTCTGCACATTGTAAATACGTTCAGTGTAACACACTTACACACTCTACTAATGAAGATCTTCATAACATAAAGCGCAAAGGTGATGCTAAATCTCGGATCCTCTCTCGTATGTCCGATATCACTGAAACCCGTAACCCGTGTGTAATAAAAGTCAATTTGTTAGCTTGTTCTACTTATATTGATATTTTCAAATTTTATTAAATCCCTTCTGACATATCGTCACGGTATGTGTTTTCGTATGTCATATGTTTTCGTATCATCCATTTTATTTTGATTTCCACAGTGCACGCATTATTTTTGACATGTCTCCCGGTTTCTATTTCTGGAACATAAACAGGACTCCAGCATGACATCTGTCAAAAATGTTTAAGGTTGCTTTTAAAGATGTAAGTACCAAAAATAGTGAACCTACCTACTGAACCATACTTTTTGTAATGCTAAAAATTTACTTCATTTATAAAGTAGCTGGAAAAAAATCCAGAAGGGCTATATAAAATTGAACTATATTGTCTGCCTCTCAGACACCAGCTCTTCCTGTCATGGGGTCACTGATCGTACTTGTAAACAAGAGCTGACTGAAATGTGCCCGTTTCTTATATAAAATGCATGTCACCTTGCAGTGCAATGTGCATGTGGTTTCAGCACTAAAAAAAAACATCAAAAGTAAACACAATTTTGAAAGTGGTCATTTTCAAACATTCTGTTATTTTATTTAGATGTAGTATCCTGTCGTCCGTTAAAATCGGTCAACATCTGAAATCGGTCACCATTTTGGAATGCACTGTCACGCGAGTTCAGATGTCGATGACGTCATTTATCCTGCAAACTGCATCCAGAAATAGATAATGGATTTACTTTCATTTTGATCAAGACAACAATGAGATTTAAACAGATAAGAAAATGTATCTATAGGTCATTTTACTACTACCATTTTGACTTAATAATCAAAGTCAAATATTTCCAGAAAAACACAGTCCATAATGGATAATTTGTATATCCTGTGTTTGTTTACATTCCACTGCGCATCTTGACCTATATTTACAACTCAATTAGTCAACGGAAATTGCATTGTTTTCGTTTTGAAATTAAGTACATGTAATTCCTTAGACATTTTTCAGATTTTTAGCGGGAATATTTGTGAGTAATATATATGATTTAATATAAATTACATGGAATTGGATGGATAAAATTGTACGTGAAAACAGAGATATTATCTGCTGAAAACAAGTGACAGCAAATACAATTTAATGAAAAAATGGGGGAATATAGTCAAAGCAAATTTAAAAATATTGTAAAATACAATCTCCTAGGCCTATTTGTGTTCCACATGACTATTTTATGGTTGACCGATTTCAGGTAACGTGAGTTGGGCGCCATTACAAAACATATACAAACAAAAAAGGTCAGCGAGCAGACATTTCTTTATCAAATTAAGCGATGTTTTGGTATTTTATTTGGCTTAAGTGCCCAAGTAAACATGGCATTTATCTTTGAGATAAATACAGTATTACCAATTTGAATGAGAATCATAAGGAAATGTCGTAACTGACCGATTTACGGTCACATGTGAATATGATTTGCAGATGGCCAGAACCATGAAATTCTAAAACCAGCCATTTCCGGATTTTATATTCGTTTCCATCCCATATATCGGCCCTGTTTTTACTTCATATGAAAACATATGATGCCATTTTACTGACAGCAAAAGTTGCCAGATAATCGAGAGTATATTAAAATACAAGAATGGCTTTTAAAACGATCTTATGTACAAAGAAATATTTAACTAGCCATTCTTTAAAAATTCCAATCATCATATGAATGAAGGGTTAACACTGTTAATTGCTATATTGGAAAATCGATAATAGTACGAAAACCCATCACACGATGCTACTGACAAGAAATTGTTTTTCTGCGTGGAAGTTAACTTGAATAATACTGCGCCCTCTATTGGCACTATTGCTAGACCTTAAAAAAAGTTGTCCCCGATATATCTCGGCCCAAAAAATCTCCACACTATTTTGATGCACTGGATGAGCGTGAAATTGGCAGATACTTTTCAGATTCGCGAGCAAATCCAAGGCTGTGCTCGTTTCATATTATGAAGAAAAAAAATAATAATAAACTTCGTGACTTCAATTTACATACATTTTATCACTATTTCAGTTTTTCAACAACGTATATCGTTTGAATTCATGCATATTTGACCGGTGTTGATACCTTAAAAATAACTAGGTCATCTATACTATAGTATCTGGTTTATCCACAAAATTAACAAAATGGCCCACATATTTTCTTTATCAAATGTGGGAGATAATGCTCGTTTAAAGTTAAATGTTTCTTATGTTCTTACCCAATACACAAAATTACACCATCTAGTTGTGTATTCTGTGATGTTTACAGCGTAATTAACATGTAAATAACTAATTATTTCAGCTCATCATCATTATCTCCTCATCAACATCCTAATCAATAATTCACGATTATTCCCCTTGGAATACGGTGACTAAATAACAAATACATTTCAGGATCAGAAGTAAAAATGTTCCGTAAATGATACAAGTGTGTACATATTATGTACAGTGGGTAACATGTAACATGAGATTGGACTGTTTTGTAGGGTATGTTGGATAAATTTCCTCTCGGCAGAAAAAAAAATACGCCCCCCCCCCTCCTTAATAAACAAAAAAACAAACAAAACAAAACGGCAAAACTTATGATAGAACTTGCAAACCGTCTCGGCAAAAATTATGTTAGAAGAAGAAATCTATTTCTTACTTGAATGTGGTGTAACATTTTCTGAAATCAATCAGATATTACCTAGCAAACCCCAGCAATACTCGAACTATTTTTTTATTCGTAAAAACACTTATTGACAGGAATCCCCTAAAAGACGTGCCAACGGTTAATTAGTGGGCGCAACTACAAGCGTCGAGAGCTTTAAATCTGCTCACAAACAGCGTCGATTAATCGACGGCACTATCTCCCGTTGTATCAAAGCCAGCTTTGTTTCAACATCGTACTCATACAGTTACAAATACTGGTGAATACCAAAAGCATAAACAACCTCAACGACAGATTTTTTTTAATTTATTTGTCTTAAATAATAAGAAATGAAAAGAAGGAAATACTACATCTGGTTTATAATTTAATAATTTGCATATTGTTGTTTCCTTGAATTTTATTAGGGCCCGGGTGGCTCAATGAGTTAGGTAGTTGTAGGGCCCGGGTGGCTCAATGAGTTAGGTAGTTGTAGGGCCCGGGTGGCTCAATGAGTTAGGTAGTTGTAGGGCCCGGGTGGCTCAATGAGTTAGGTAGTTGTAGGGCCCGGGTGGCTCAATGAGTTAGGTAGTTGTAGGGCCCGGGTGGCTCAATGAGTTAGGTAGTTGTAGGGCCCGGGTGGCTCAATGAGTTAGGTAGTTGTAGGGCCCGGGTGGCTCAATGAGTTAGGTAGTTGTAGGGCCCGGGTGGCTCAATGAGTTAGGTAGTTGTAGGGCCCGGGTGGCTCAATGAGTTAGGTAGTTGTAGGGCCCGGGTGGCTCAATGAGTTAGGTAGTTGTAGGGCCCGGGTGGCTCAATGAGTTAGGTAGTTGTAGGGCCCGGGTGGCTCAATGAGTTAGGTAGTTGGATTACTTAACAACTCATACAAGCCTATCACAAATACGGCGTAAGTTCACATCCAGCTTAGCTTTGCAAATTACAAAAAGGGTGCACTCGACTCGCAGCCACAAGTGATAAAATTTACCAGTTGCTTGACCATGGTCGGTGGTTCTTTCTGGATGCCCCGGCTTCCACCACTAAAACTAGTCGCTATGATATAGCTGAAATATTGCTGAAAACGACGTTAAAACAGCAAAACTAAAAATCAAATCATTTAAATTTTATTGGACAACACAGCACAATTTCAAAAGTTTTCACATTCATAATTCCATATTGCTGAGTTTCACTCTCACGTCGTAACGTTTCCTTTCCAATAACACCGGCGTTCCCCGTTGCTTTCCGATTCTAACACCGCTTAATTCTGAGGTTTTTCATAAACGGATCAACAGTTAGGTATAATATTTTGTTGAGTTATAAATAAACAACAACTGTTTGGGATAAAAAAAAAAACCAACAACATTTATTTGACGGAACACTATACATTTTTGAATGCAAATAAGAATTTTAAAGCGAGTTGATAATACACATCAAAGTGGTGAAGAAAACATTATATAATGTGTCATCGAGCACAACATGAATTACCGAGAAATTCTTATCATTACAACGCTATGGCGCATTAATTAAACAACATTATTAAGAAAAAAACTGCTGGAACCTGCTAATCTGGGTCACGGGTCACTGTAATCGGGCGGCTGTATCGAGAAACAGATACGGTGTTGAAAAAACTGTTGATACTCATAAAATATTGATAAATGCAATAAAATTTTATGTTTGTCTTCAAGAAATATGATAGACAAAACCATGTGTGAAGTTTTATGACAAAATATCTCCGATTTCTATGTAAATTTACGAGTTGAAGTTGCGGCTATATCGAGAAACAGATACGGTGTTGAAAAAACTGTTCATACTCATAAAATATTGATAAATGCCAGGGGCGGATCCAGGATTTGTGGTTAGGGGGGGCGTGAGTAGGCGAGGGGTCTGGGGACTGCTTATGGTCCCCAGCTGGTCCAGGGTAGAACCCTGGTAGGGGGCCCAGGGGGGAAAAGCCCCCCTGAAGCTCTGGGGATTTTAAGAATTACAGACATTTATTTGAACGACAATTTTGAACCAACCACACCATTTTTATCAGACCAAAAAAACTTGATTTTGAGTCTTAATTTTGTCGGATAATTGTTAACAGTATATTTTTGTCAGATTATAAGAACCTAAAGTAAAACTTTTTTTGAACAACCGTGATGCGAATTGTTCAACTCATGACTGATCGATCACGATATTTTAACCCTTCAAAGAACTATTGGTTTAGTTTTAACGCTTTCCTCATTTCACTAATTGGTCTGTACTTTCGGTGCTTGTCCTTTCGGGTGGTTCTAGTTAATACTGCCCGTCCGGATGGAGCTTTTCTTTTCGTCGTTTGATTCATTCATTGAAAACATATGATTCGACCGTTCTTGTTTATAGACAAACAAAAGCGGAAATTGTCGGCGAATCTATCTATGAATCAACAAACACACCCAACGTGTATTTACAATGTGTAGGAATATTTTACTACAGGTCACGAGTTAACCATTCATGAAAAAGTTGTTTGTTGAACTGCTTAATTAACGTTGTATAACATATGCTTTGCGAATTTTAGGGGGGCGCACGCCCCGCACGCCCCCTCTAAATCCGCCCCTGAATGCAATAACATTTTATGTTTGCCTTCAAGAAATATGATAGACAAAACCATGTGTGAAGTTTTATGACGAAATATCTTCGATTTCTATGTAAATTTACGAGTTGAAGTGGGGAAACACCCACAGGTAATTTTAGCGATGTATTTTTATCTTGGACAAGAATGTAATTTTAGCGATGTATTTTTTATCTTGGACAAGAATGTAATTTTAGCGATGTATTTTTATCTTGGACAAGAATAATGAACGTCCTGATTGGATGACCGATTTCAAACACACTGACTCCGCATGGTAAAAAGATGCATGTAAAAGAAATCTATGTTATATTTATTCATTTGTTTGATTCTGGAATATTGTTGATCATTGATTTAAACAAGAAAAAAGGGAAAAAAGGGGGGGGGGGTGTGAATTTTATTTGTGAATTTTACAGTTGAATAAATGTTATGTTTCGACAGTTTAAAGAGAAAAATAAAAATTTGTTGCGACTAAAGCTTAAATCATTGACATCCACACTTGCCTTTTGGACAGCACATTCTGTGTCCACACTTGTTGACTTAAATAAAAGTTACAATGCAACTACATCGCTAACCCATCGAGTGGGGTATATCGTGGGTTCGAGCCCCGATCTGGTTAAACCAAAGGCTATAAAATTGGTAGTTGTTGCTTCTCCGCCAAGTACGCAGCTTTAAGGGGAAAGAGCAAAAAGACTGATTGGCTCGGAATCAGAATAATGTGTCCGAGTGAGGCATCATGTCAACTGTTGTTTCAGTGAGCTAGCACTAAAAAAATCTAACTATAAAGCGTGTTGGTCTAGTACAAAGCGGACCCCATCATCATCTCATTAAAACATCAGTAGCATATGAGCACAGCTCAAGTAGCATTTGCGGAGGTGGTGCTACCGGAAGTCACGTGACCGGAAGAGGCCCTGACAGGAAGTGACATCCTAGCCGGAATTATGTTCTGCGCATGCCCGGATTTTTCCCGCGCTTTTTTCTTACTTATAGTAATAGTACAAAGTGTAGTACAGTAGTACAAGTACCATGGCTACCGGAAGTGACCGCAGTGGAGCATTTTGACCGGAAGTGACATTATGAAACGTCACCCCGTAGTGAACGAAGGGGTGGAATGGGTGTGCGCATGCGCAACCGGAAGTTGCGCAATATCCGCCCTTATTGGGCCTTTTCATCGGAAGTTCCCCTTGGGGTGCTCTCTATGACGTCCGCGTCTATCATTGTCTAGCCCTGGTTATCTACCCCTTTTATTTTCATATAATATTTCATTAATGGTTTTCACCTACGTATTTTCGGTTGAAATACTTGCATTGTGACCTGTATATATTAATGAATTACTTATTTAACCCTTACATGTCCAAAGAGCCTATTTTTGTTATGTTTTCAGAGACCCTTTAGCGTTTTATTCATTAATTGTTCGTTTTTGCCATATTTTTTCGTGAACTTTCTATCTATAATGACGTTTCTTGATTCCTTCCTCTAATTTTCGTATTTATTCAACATCTTAATCACTATTTTGTTGACTTGTAATTTTGTCATAGATAATATTAATGTGTGGTATTTTCATGATGTGTTTCGTTTTGTTTTTGTTTGTAGCGTGTTTTGGGTGGAATTTCAACAGCGGCGGATATATGGCTACTGCAGCTGCTGCTGCTGTGTATGTGAGAGGAAAATACTGCTGCTGTTGCTGGTTGAGAGAGAGGAAATTGGTGGTATTGTGACGTGAAGTAGAAATTAGAAACAGAAAAAAAACAAGGAAAACATAAAACAAACGGAGAGATAAACGAACAAATAGCCATTAAAAAGTTAAATGAACACGATAAACTTGGAGGAGGAGGAGGGGGTCTCTTTGGGTGTAATTATGACTAACACAAAAATCTTCCATATTTTCCATATCATTTCACTATTCAACTTTCCTTTTTTCCATATCTTTTCACTTTTCAACTTACATTTCTTCCATATTTTCCAGATCATTTCACAATTCAACCTACTTTTCTTCCATATTTTTCATATCTTTTCACAATTTTCTTCTGTATTTTCCAAATAATTTCACTATTCAACTTACTTTTTTCCCTTATTTTCCATATCATTTCACTATTCAACCTACTTGTCTTCCATATTTTTCATATCTTTTCACAATTTTTTTCTGTATTTTCCAAATCTTATCACTATTCAACTTGGGTTTCTTCCATATTTTTCATATCATTTCACAATTTTCTTCTGTATTTTCCAAATCTTATCACTATTCAACTTGGGTTTCTTCCATATTTTTCATATCTTTTCACTATTCAACTTACCTTTCTTCCATATTTTGCCTATCTTTTCACTATTCAACTGACTTTTCTTCTGTATTTTCCAAATCTTTTCACTATTCAACTTACTTTTCTCCCATATTTTCCCTATCATTTCACAATTTTCTTCTGTATTTTCAAAATCATTTCACTATTCAACTTATCTTTCTTCCATATTGTCCATATCATTTCACATTTCAACGTGCCTTTCTTCCATGTTGTCCATATCTTATCACTATTCGGCTTACTTTTCTTCCATATTTTCCATATCATTTCACTAGTCAACCTACTCTTCCATATTTTTTTATATCTTTTCACAATTTTCTTCTGTATTTTCCAAATAATTTCACTATTCAACTTACTTTTTTCCCTTATTTTCCATATCATTTCACTATTCAACCTACTTGTCTTCCATATTTTTCATATCTTTTCAAAAAAAAATTCTGTATTTTCCAAATCTTATCACTATTCAACTTGGGTTTCTTCCATATTTTTCATATCATTTCACAATTTTCTTCTGTATTTTCCAAATCTTATCACTATTCAACTTGGGTTTCTTCCATATTTTTCATATCTTTTCACTATTCAACTTACCTTTCTTCCATATTTTGCCTATCTTTTCACTATTCAACTGACTTTTCTTCTGTATTTTCCAAATCTTTTCACTATTCAACTTACTTTTCTCCCATATTTTCCCTATCATTTCACAATTTTCTTCTGTATTTTCAAAATCATTTCACTATTCAACTTATCTTTCTTCCATATTGTCCATATCATTTCACATTTCAACGTGCCTTTCTTCCATGTTGTCCATATCTTATCACTATTCGGCTTACTTTTCTTCCATATTTTCCATATCATTTCACTAGTCAACCTACTCTTCCATATTTTTTTATATCATTTCACAATTTTCTTCTGTATTTTCCAAATCTTATCACTATTCAACTTGGGTTTCTTCCATATTTTTCATATCTTTTCACTATTCAACTTACCTTTCTTCCATATTTTGCCTATCTTTTCACTATTCAACTGACTTTTCTTCTGTATTTTCCAAATCTTTTCACTATTCAACTTACTTTTCTCCCATATTTTCCCTATCATTTCACAATTTTCTTCTGTATTTTCAAAATCATTTCACTATTCAACTTATCTTTCTTCCATATTGTCCATATCATTTCACATTTCAACGTGCCTTTCTTCCATGTTGTCCATATCTTATCACTATTCGGCTTACTTTTCTTCCATATTTTCCATATCATTTCACTAGTCAACCTACTCTTCCATATTTTTTTATATCTTTTCACAATTTTCTTCTGTATTTTCCAAATAATTTCACTATTCAACTTACTTTTCTTCCTTATTTTCCATATCATTTCACTATTCAACCTACTTTTCTTCCATATTTTTCATATCTTTTCACAATTTTCTTCTGTATTTTCCAAATCTTATCACTATTCAACTTGGGTTTCTTCCATATTTTTCATATCTTTTCACTATTTAACTTACCTTTCTTCCATATTTTCCCTATCTTTTCACTATTCAACTGACTTTTCTTCTGTATTTTCCAAATCTTTTCACTATTCAACTGACTTTTCTTCCATATTTTCCATACCATTTCATAATTCAACCTACTTTTCTTCAGCATTTTCCCTATCGTTTCACAATTTTCTTCTGTATTTTCAAAATCATTTCACTATTCAACTTATTTTTCTTTCATATTGTCCATATCATTTCACATTTCAACTTGCCTTTCTCCAATGTTGTCCATATCTTATCACTATTCGACTTACTTTTCTTCCATATTTTCCATATCTTTTCACAATTTTCTTCTGTATTTTCCAAATCTTTTCACTATTTGACTTGCCTATCTTCCATATTTTCCAAATAATTTCCCTATTTTCTTCCATATTTTCCCTATCTTTTCGCTATTTTCTTCCATATTTTCAAAATCATTTCACTATTCAACTTATCTTCCTTCCATATTTTCCAATGTTTTCCAGTTATCAGAAACAAGCATTAACAGTTATGATATCTCATTTATGTACAAACTGCCATGATATAACTGCAATATTGTTGAATGTGGCATTAAACACCATAAGCCTAACCCTTTATTTACAAAGACATATACCTACCTACCTATCTATCTACATTTTTATCAGAATTATAGATTTTATTCAATTTTTGCTAGTTATTTTCCTATCTTGATGAGTTTCAAATTTCCACAATCAAATTTATTTTACATAAAAGCCTAACACAGAGTTATGCCCCTACCACAGTGTTATTCCTCCACATACAGGGTTATGTCCCCTACTGCAGTGTTACCCCCACATGAATAGTTATGTCCCATACTGCAGTGTTAAACCTCCGAATAAAGAGTTAATCCCCCTACTGTAGTATTATCCTTGCACATACAGAGTTGTAACTTATTCCTCCACATAAAGAGTTATGTCCCCTACTGCAGTGTTAAACCTCCACACACAGGGTTATGTCCCCTACGGCAGTGTTATCCCACATAAATAGCTATGTCCCCTACTGCACTGTTAAACCTCCACATAAAGAGTTATTCCCCCTACTTTAATATTATCCTTGCACATACAGAGTTGTAACTTATTCCCCACATAAAGAGTTATGTTCCCTATTACAGAGTTATCTCTTCAGATACAGAGTTATTCCCCCTTACTGTAGGGTATAATGTAAACTTAAATAAATTACATGCAGTATTAATTGTTTTGTAAAAAAAAACCTTTTCTTCCGTATTTTCCATATTTTTCATATCTTTTCACAATTTTCTTCTGTATTTTCCAAATCTTTTCACTATTCGACTTGCCTTTCTACCATATCATTTCACATTTCAACTTACCTTTCTTCCATATTTTCCATATCATTTTACAATTCAACTTGTGTTTCTTCTGTATTTTCCATATCTTTTCACTATTCAACTTGGCTAACTTACTTTTCTTCCATATTTTCCATATCATTTCACTATTCAACCTACTTTTCTTCCATATTTTTCATATCTTTTCACAATTTTCTTCTGTATTTTCCAAATCTTTTCACTTTTCAACTTACTTTTCTACCATATTTTTGACAATATCAATATATGGAGTTCATTAGTTGAATGCATCAATTTAATTATTCCATTTATACACTATGTTTAGGGTTAGGGCTAGAGTTAGGGGTTAGATTTTTTTCTCCCTTTCTTGTTACAAATACAAATGGTCACCCTGACAAATTATCAATTATGACTTCCTGTATACTCATTTTTGTCAGCCTGTCGACCGTGTCGACCTTGTCAACCTGTCTACCTTGTCGACCTGTCTACCTTGCCAACCTGTCTGCCTTGTCAACCTGTCTACCTGTCAACCTTGTCTACCTTACAACCTATCTACCAGTTTAATATACATAGCATAATACATTACATAGGGCGTATTAATATCAAATGAATATTTAAAGTGAAAAGTCCTAGAACTTCTTTTTACCGTATACTGGACTTGAGCCAATTTGCCAATTTGTTAAGCTTTCTGAGCGACAGGTAAGTATCATCATTATAACGGGACCCACCTTTTGATTTTCTGGAGGAGGGCGCCAGCTTGGAATTAGATTTTTTTGTCGATCAAACTACAAATGTGCAATGCCAATAAGATGATATCATATGGTAATGGAAGAGAATGAAACTGAAAGCTAATAATGTAATACTGATTTATTCTATTTATTTAATTATCCTTTAGTAAAATTATCTATAAAAATCACAAATTCACATAATCATAAACTCCAGTTACATTTCTTGACATCCGTAAAAATTAACAGTCTCGTATCCGGGTGGGTATAATTATGTATTAATAAAGATGCTAAGTAAATAATTTTCTTCAGGGCCAGTATTTTTACAAAAATCAGGATTGAAATAGACCTTTTTCAGTTAACTGTGGAGCTGTAATTTGGGGGGAAAACGTGCAGTTTCCCGGTAACTGAAAAAGGTCTATACTCATTTAATTGAAAATTTTTCCAAGCCCCCTCCGCCCATTTCACGAGTTACTGTAAATTCAGAAATTTTTGCAATGTTTTTATTATTGCAAAAAATGCGACAGCTTCTGCTTCTGCCAAAAACAGGATGTGAATCACAGTAATAAGATGTGAATCACAGTAATAAGATGTGAATCACAGTAATAATATGTGAATCACAGTAATAAGATGTGAATCACAGTAATAATATGTGAATCACAGTAATAAGATGTGAATCACAGTAATAAGATGTGAATCACAGTAATAATATGTGAATCACAGTAATAAGATGTGAATCACAGTAATAAGATGTGAATCACAGTAATAAGAACTTACATTTTAGATCTTGATAGCAATAATTGTAATTTCCTAAAATCGCAATAATTAATCTGCCATTTTTGTCAGAGTATCAACAATTGCAATAATAAATGCACGCAATAATTTCTGAATTTACAGTATTTGTTTTCATATTGGCTAACCAAGGAATGTAATAGGATAATGTTTGTAAGATATGTTGACATGAACAAATCTGTTTTCACTGTTGGACAAAATATCTGCCATAATGTATGCCAAATTATGAAAGAGGGAATAGAGTTAAGTGATGGGAGATTTATTTTCAACCAATGAAATCCTGAGGTTAATAAAGGGTAGAAACCTATTTTATCCGGTATGATACCAGGTCTCGGGTACATTGTAAGAACAGTTTAAAACATTCGGTTTAGGCCGGTTGGGTTAAATTGTTAAACTGTTAAATTCAAGAAGGCAAAAAATAATATAAAAAAAAATATAACCAAAAATCAATGCAGTGAAGAGGAAAAAACAATTAAATCAAAACATACATGAAAAACCTAAAATAGTTCAAAGTGTAGGCAGTTCATTAAACACATCGTAGTTTAGTTCAACTGTTTTTTGTCTCGCCTGTGACAAAAGGCGCAGAGGTCGAGACCTAGGTATTACATTCCTGCATTGACGGCATTTTAAACTTTAAAAAAAATGTTAATAACTGTTTAAACTATAGTATCTAGAGACTAGAACTTTGATCTACAGATACCTCATGATGAAAACTGTCCGGCAGTTTATGTGTCATATGACTTTGACCTCATTTTCAAGGTTCAACGACATTGTAAACATTGCGACATATTTTCACATACAAGTCTGTTTTTCAGTAATTATAATATCTAGGTCTATCATATTTGGTCTGTAGATACATGTTGGTGGGTATACACCAAACTGACACATGTCATTAGACTTTGACATCAAAATCATTAAATTCATATTTGCTTTTTAAGATAAAGTTTTTTTTTGAAATAATGAATAAAAAATATAAAAGAAATTTAATGTTTAATTTGTCTTGACAACAATTGAATTTTGGATAAAATATTGCTTTTTATGAAATGTTCACTTGTTTTTTTTCCTTAGTTTATCTGAACTAATCTTGATTATTGGATTGGCTGTTTGTAGATAAATTGATGTTGTGTGTAAAGAATATAGTTAATTTTACTGTAGTTTTTTTTTTAGCAATATAGTTGCATTATAGAATAGTTATATTATAAATTTTGGCCCGTTTTGAAAAGAAAAAAACCCCATTTAGTCAGATGTTTGTTCAAATTGTTTTAAAATGCTTAAAAAAAATCACCATCACACTAAAGACTTAAAGTTTTTATTGCGTAAAATGATTTGTAATACAAGTTCTGCCTCATCTGGATTTTATACTGTTATATAATGATTGACATTATTAATAAAATTATTGTAATGAAATTGTAAAATCCTAAAGCTATTGTCAAACTCCGGTAACAGATTCAGTAGAAGAAATAATAGCAACAAAATAGTCCAACAACGATTTAAAACAAGTCTGAGAAAAAACAGTTTGGAACAAATTACCAGACCAAGTCATAAACGCACCATCAACAAATGCATTCAAAAACCGCTTAGATAAATACTGGGGAAATGAGGAGATAAACTGTTCAGACCACAGAGCTGAAATTTATGGAGGAAACAGAAGTGACATACAATTACAAGAAATTGACACAATTGGAGAGTCCGGAGAAGTCACAGGCACCAAGAGGAGCCAGTTCTGGAAAGCACTGTTAAGTACCGTTAAGTTAAGAAATGTTTCCCTTTAATGTAAAGGCATAAGCAGTTATAGATTGTATTGTTCCATTATTAAATTGGTTTAAAGATGGATTGATGTAGTTTTAGTGCCAGATACTATTGTGGTAATCTAAGGAAAGTCATATTCACTGAGAGTATTGTCAGATTATCTAATTTTACTAAGGTGAAATTTTAAAACGTCGTTTTGACAAATTAGGGGGAGTCAAATGGACTAAGACCTTAATTATTTTATCTCGTTATACATAGTCAGGTAGACAGTTGAACAGTTGGTTTGACAAGTAAACATGGTAAAGGAAAGTCATATTGACAAAGAGCTTTGTCATTTTACCTAATTAAACATAGTCAGGTGGACTGATCTTAATAATTAGTCTGACAAGTTATTGCAAGTCATAATGACTAGAATGTTCATCATTTTGGTCATTACACATAATCTTGTTGACTAATCAGGACTCCCAGTTTGACAAGAAGAAAAATGTCATTACGACAAGGAAATTCATCATATTGACAAGTCTTTAAAGTCAATTTGACCAATGGAAGGTAGTCACTTCGACTAATACACTTACTCAAGATGACAAAGTAATTAGTCATTTTAAGGACAGTCAAAATGACGAGGCGAATTTGTCACCTTGACCAGTTATTTTTTTCAGTGTAGGTACGATAATGTAACCCTCAGTCCCATTTGCTCCCGTGTGCACAAGCGGACTGAGGGTTACGTTATCGTATCTAGGTTGGAACTAGTCCGAGATTCCTCTGCCATCCGACGGCTTCCCCCCCCCCCCCCCGCCCCCCCCCACCGACTTGCTGGAGCCGTGGGACGTCAGAGAGCTCTACATACGGAAAACAGCGGATTTGCCGCTGCAACTCTGCGTCGACACGTTTCGTGGCTATCGGATTTTATTTTCTATCCGAAACCCTTATATAAATCGCTTCGCCAATCATTTTTTATTTATTCATACGATTTTCCCTTAGACACTATGATTTCGTCATTTCACATCCATTTTGGAACATTTGTCACGTGACTTCGAGAAAACTACGATTACCGCAATGTATCATGGGAGATGATTTGCATATAAACAAACAAACAAATATTTTTATTGCCAATCATAGGCGTCTGTTAAGGCAGAACAATTAACATAAAATTTAATACAGTTGATTACATTGATTGGTATGATTTTAACAGCAATAGTGTATTACAGATAACCATAAGAAAAGAAAAAATGATCTTACCTTGTCCAAAAAGGGGGGACGTAGCACATGCTCTTTCCGAAGCCCGTGGGTAACACTGCCATTGAAACTTTTCTTTCCAACACATTTTGTATTATTTCCTTCTGCTCTTATTTGAGCTGTAGATGGAACTGTTTGTCCTGGAGAATACGCTTTATATCTATGTTGTTGTTTACGTATGCAAATAATTTGGCACGCTGCATTAAGTAGCTCCCATCATGCAATGCGTTGCTGTCATCATTCTAGTATCGCGAGATCACGTTTGTAGGTTCGAAAATGAAAGTCAAACATGGCGAAATGATGGTCTAAGGCAAAATCGTTCTGTAATGGAGTGTAACACCACTTTCTGAGGGTAAGATGGTTGTGAATGAATAGAAAAATGATTGGTGAAGCGATTTATATAAGGGTTTCGGATAGAAAATAAAATCCGATAGCCACGAAACGTGGAAATGTGTCGACTCAAATTTGCAGCGGCAAATCCGCTGTTTTCCATATGTAGAGCTCTCTCACGTCCCACGGCTCCAGCAAGTCGAAAAGAAAGCCGTCGGGCGGCAGAGGAATCTCGGACTACAATCTTCCATAGTTAATTATCCTTAAATATTTATATTTACATCCTTAAATGGGATAAATATTTATTAATTGTTTTTAAGTTAGCGCTTCGCTCCGACATCTTAGATTGAAGTGAAGTGACGACGCGATCAAAACAATAGATATCTAGGCTTCGATTCTGAGATGAAAGTTCCAGTCTCAATAGATTTAGAATCATAGAAAATCATTTGTATATTAATTTATTGTGGTCAGTTGTCATATTTATTCGTTAGGTATTGCAAATTCAATACACACTAATGAGAACTATGTTTCAATGCGCAGTAATAAATGAGTGGCACGTGAACCACACGTCTTCAAAGGCGTAGCTTACGTTGCAGCTGCCTCGGTAAAAAATACATGCAAAAAAAAAAAAATATAAAGATAATTAAATTTTATGTCCATGTTCTCAATAAAGGGACAATACATAATTTAACAGACTAAGACTCAGTTACAGGGTCCGTGTGTTAGATAAGTTTGATGCAAGTGGGAATCGCAGAATCGGAGCTTTGCACCTTTAGTGAGAACTTATTGGTACTAACTAACAGTTGTTCAATGTTCAAATTACCAATATTATACTCATAGTTGAAGGGTTTAGGCCTCATTGCAACTTCAAGATGAAGAACAGCAATTATAAGGTGCTGTTCCTGTATAGCAATCATGAATATAGTATGTTCAAGTTTATATGTGTGATTTTGTCTAATGCAATCCATAATATTTTTGAATCGGCAATTAACAAAGTTTCTTGGACCAAGTTGTACATGTTAGATGACCATTATGAATGTACAATTATGTATAGCTGTGACATATTTTTATGACTATTTTGAAGCAAAACTGTTCCCAAATATACTCTAAATTGCTTGACCCCCCCAAACCCCCCAACGGGGCTTTGCCCCTGTACCCCACTGGGGGCTTCAGGCAGCCCACAGACCCCCTGTCTCGGTAGAATAACATAGTAAGCTACGCCCCTGGTCATAAGGCGATCATGTGCTAACTGTGTTAGCCACGGCTAAAAATGTTGTGGTGAAGCTCGGAACATTCGCGATTCTCACCGAATCCGTTTTCGTTTAATGTGAGAACGATCCGTTTCTTCATTTTCACTTAACCGGAATTATGGTGACTATAAAAAGCTAAATAGGAAAAAGAAGGGAAATACCCATACTTTGTTGGTTGTACAGCATCAACAAAGGTATCAATATCCATATCAAATATCTATTGTATTATTTTATCATAAATAAGGATAATAACAAAATTACCGAACTCCGAACATATTTTTTGATATCATAAACTTCAGCATGCCACAAAGTCAACGATAACATTAATAGAAAACCGCGGGAAAGTAACAGTCATTCCAAAGGCAAAGGTACCTTGAACTTCACTGGACATTTGGTCCAGTAAAGGTAGAACTTTTACCGGACCAAATAATTTTTTACTGGACCAACAAAAATTAACACAATTTAAGTGCAATATTTTATTCTCTTGTATATTCATCATATGACATATCAGTTTTCAACTTCATCACGCCAATCTTCACAAAAGTCGTCATTATCATCATCTTTGCCATATTTTGCATGTCATGATGTCATTGCTCTCATCGTAATCCAGCCATTCACGATTGGTCAACCACTTCACATTAAATTTACGTGCCTTCAGTGCCTGAAATGAGGGCCAGCTTTATCTGGCCTGAAAATTTTTTTTTGGCCCAGTAAAAAATTAGTCACTGGTCCAAATGGCATAATGGTGGCCCAAACATTTTGTGACATTTTTTTTTATGAAAAAAAGACATTAGATATCAATATATAAACAGTTTTCGGATTAATTGTTTTTTATCAATAACATTAAAATTCATTCTTTCACTAGTCTCACGAGGGTTGGAGGGCTCTTCAAGGTAATTTCGGTAGGTACAGGTGTGCAGCTGAAATTGCGAAAACACCCCAATGCATATATTGCTATCAAATGAAACCTGAATTTACTTGTTATAACCTTTTTGACAACCTTGACGCCATTGGCTAGGGTGGTCTTAAGAAACGATGCTAGTCCATCGGATGGGGACAATAAAAGGCTGGTTAGTGTAAGGGGAGATCAATGCCATGATCACATTAAAGACATCCGGAAAAGAGTAGACTAATGCCACTACAAGGACCGCTCTTGCACTCCCCAGAGTGAAGAGTGACATCACTTGTTTCAATTCACTATGAAGAAGTGATTTTAAAGTAAAATAACTTCTCAGTTCGGGGTAATGTTTATAGTTGGTTATTCATTCCAAATAAGTATCTCACTTTGTTGAAATAACAAACGGTGCTGTCATTTTCTGTTATATAAACAACTTAACTTTTCCTGTTATTTTTTAATTTGTAAACAAAAGTTCAGGTTCCAAAAAAACACTCCCAATTGTCATTGAAATGTAGCCGTGTACATGAACTATGAAAAGTTTAAAAGAAGTGACAGGCCAGATCGTTTCTGTAGTTTGACAACTGTCAACGATTTTCTCTCCGTTGTTGGGGAAAAGTTTTTCAATGATTACCTAAGGATTGACACAAAAAGGTTTCCTATTTCTGTAAAATGAAATTCGTACATGTACATTTTGCAGCAGATTGAATGAATAAATTTCCGAACCGTGGAAGATACAGTACAGAAAGGGACATGCCGTGATCAATCACCGTGATAGTGGTCATGTTTAGGAGAGTGATGGGGATTAAAATTTTTAATTCATGTCGGTGATCAGGGGGCAATAAAACACCAGGTGTTAATCTTGTAATCAAGTGTGTCGTTTTACAGGTAAACTAGTCAGATAAGATGTACAGGTGAAATTACGTTTTTAAATTGCCTATTTTTTTTTTCAGGTACTGTCTCCGATTCCCCTCAGAATTAAAAAAAAAACATTTTTATTTCTTTCCTCAAAACGTAAAACATCCTTGAACGTAATCCCGGGAATGAAATCCCGAGATCGAGAAAATAGCACGAGAACGGAGAGTTCATTTGAATTGATGAATAAAATGTAAATAATAAATGATTATTCAACTTCAATTCAGTGAAATCATGGGTTGTGCAAATATGTTTCAAAATTTTTTAACCTTGGCTGTGTATTGCGTATATATCTACACCTAGTATTTTATTGACACGTGTACACGTGACCTGGCTTGTGCACAAATGAAGTTGCATAAACACATGCGCGATATGCGTGATTTGTTACGTTTTAAAGCGTATTTCCAGTTCAACATTACATTTTAGTTCACTAATATTTTATGTTTTAAAGCGTATTTCCAGTTCAATATTACATTTTAGTTCACTAATATTTTTTATACGTTCAGTAATTTTTTTTATTTTAATCGTCGTAGAAAACCCAGTTAAAACCCTTTTCGTTGTAGAAATACGTACTAAATAATTTTTATACCTGTATACGGTCATTGAAGAATTTGATTAAAAATTAACGAAACAAATATTTATAAACAGATCGTTCAAAGAAGTACTACATGTCCAAAAGTCATTAAATTTACGGATATATTTTGGAAAATAGCGACTAATCTGCAGAAAGTTTAGAAACGTGAAAGGAAATAAGAAATTGACCTTTATCATGATTTTACCCCTACAAATGTTTGACATTACACAGTATCTGACCAAAATCAAATGTCACCAATTTATTTATTTATTAAAATTCAAATCTTAATTGGCTTTCAACCCAATAGATTTATGACAAAATACAGTAAAAAAACCTCAAAGTTCATGGAACAAATTAAAAGCATGCTCATAGTTTTCCGCTTTTTGTTCATTTTGTAGCCATTAGGCTACGTAAATTTGGATTGTTATAGGTTTTTGTTTGCAATTTTAAAGATAATTATTTTCATCTATAACGAAATTACGTAACAAGCCATGTGTGTAAAACAGTTTACTTGAATTGTTAATTTTTTTTCAATACGAGAGGTAAAAGTCCAAAACACAAAATAAACCAATAATCAATTTTAAGTCTGCTCTTTACCAACTAAACACGAAAAACCTGCGCTTGCAAAGTCTGTGCTTCAAAAACCCGCGACTGCGGTTTAACTTATAAACAAAAAATACATTGATGAAGTAGCCCGTATTTACGAATATTTCAATACATACTGAATACAACCCAACAGAAGAAAAAAAAAGAGAAATTAAAATTAAAAAAGATAAAGTTCAGTTGCGGTTTCAACAAAATTCTTGATATAGAACTCGAGGTCGCGTTGGTCGCGTTGATGCATCACAACCAGTTTAAACTATAAAAATACAATGATTAATAGAATTATCATGGAAACAGTTGCATGTTTAAGAAGTAAATGTCATTTGAAGCAGAATCTAATTCCGAGTTGACAGTGATCGTTCCGGCATACCAGTTGCATTTCTGATTTCCGATGCAAAACAAAATACACAAACAAAAAATTTTGTCGGACACCTGGACCAGCATACTTTGCAGTATTGCCGGTCCTTGTCATTTTCTGCCCGCTCAGTCCGACGAATTTCAAAAAGTCTGGGCTACATATCAGAGCCTCAACATTTTGATTTCAACAAAAGATTGGTGACAAATTATTGCTTGAAATTTAGCCATGCGCGATTCGTTATTAAAAGCGTAGTAAAGATAAGGATTTAAAATGCCCTTTCGACAATTACTGAAGTCCCTATATCAATATTTTAAAAATAGAAATGGGATTTTCCGCGAACTCAAGCTGAACTTACGATGATAGCAATGATCAAATATTTTGATTTGACAATTGTTTGAAAACTTACCAAAAATAAAACACTTCCTGGCATATGTTAACTGGTCAATTGGTTCTACGATTAAGATTATTTTATCGGTCCAAGACAATTTTTGTCGGACTTTTGCCACTGTCCGACGAACCTTCGGAATGACTGAAGTAAGAATTATTTTCATGTACACCAGGCATAGAAATTAACTTTTTTAACCACAAGCAAAACATTGCTTGTAGTTTTAAAAGTTAAAAGCAAAATTCAGTGTTATTTAATATTTAAGAAGCATTTTTTTGGGGGGGGGGGAGGGGGTTACAACTAACATAATTATTGAATAGTGCCAAAAATGGAAAGAAGTCAGTGTAGGAGCTACTACTATAACATGCAACAACCCAGGTTTTACATTATTACATGATTATTTTATTTCCCATCAACTGTTTACCAGACACTACATCTGTTTTGAAGGAGCAAGCAAATAAATGTGGCAGTCAAAGTGAAATTTAGTGCATTCAGAATCATTTGTTGATTTAATTTTATACCTTGGGAAAAGGGTAATATTTTTCTATATGGGGTCTTTTTTGCGGAAGGGGAATGTGACTATCCTGGGTGTGTGCTCCGTTAATTACACCGGAGGTTCATACAGAACAAAACACACTTCGTAAAGCACTAGCGATCTTGAATTATTTCAGATTACGTAATCTAATGTTTAACAATATTAAAAGAGGCAATCAATGTTGGATTAAAATTATGCAGTAACATCTGTCACTCAGACTTTTAACCACCCATTTAATTCAAGTCCGTAATTGGACAGTTTCAACTGGTCCGTCTGTCTTTACAGGATTAGAAAATGTTTGGCCCGAACCCACAAATCACTGATCTCGGAAAAGCGGATTTTTTAACCCCTGTTAATGCTGCATGCTTAGCAGAGAAGCAACGAATACTAATTTTATAGTCTTGTTTGATCTGATCAAGGGTCGAACCCACGATCTACCGCACTTGAAATGAGCATTCTAATCATTACACCGCTGAAAGCAGGAGAGTTTGAATTGTTAAAAGTTGTACAACGTCTCGCCTCCAGCAGGCTTTACACACTTAATTTTCATTGCATCATTCAAACATGGACTTCAACTCAAAACAATACTTCTATGTTTGTGTTTTCTATGCACAACAACACAATTATCCAGAACTTTCAGATTTTAACTCTTTCATCACCACATTTTTCGTAAAAATGCATTTCTTGTGACAGAAGTAGAAACTCGCTACAGTTTTGTTGTTGTAGCCACTAGCCTAGTGAACTCTGAATGTAATAAATGAAACGATAAGGTTGGAAAGGTTCCAAAAGCTTTCCCAGATATTTTTTTACCCCAAACATTACGAAACTGAAGCTCATATGCTTTTTTTGGTGGTATTTTCTTTTAAACGAGAGGTGCCACAAGTTTATAATATCATCACAATCGCTGACCAGGAAAAAAGTTCTATTTTGTCTTGAGTTTTGAAAATATCTAATTAAGATGTCATCCAGTCTTGTATAATTGAAATGACCGTACTTTGTTTATTTCAGATGGCTTACTACAAGATACCAGATCCTGAGAAACTGATACCATGCCCTTATGATAAAGTTCATATGGTTGCTGCTAAACGCATGCAATACCACCTGATGAAATGTCGTAAGGTAAACATTACTTGTATGATGAGATGATTCACATTGTTATTTGTTGTGATTATTGAGGGTAGGATTGTCCTTTACTATCAAATGTCAAACACCTTTGGCTTTTTTTTTGCTCCCATTAGCATCATATTTACCTGATCAATATTTTTGTCTTGTTTTTAAGCCTGTTTTCTCGAGCTACAATGTACCATTGTCATAATTTTGAAGAAAATTTATTGTTACTGTTATTTTTAGTAAACATTTTCTGTGAATAGTTTTACATGATACCCCATTTCCATTCTTTTCATTCACATCTGTCATATTTTAACAGTTCAGTATTTTACAATCATGTACACTCTCAGTACTGTTCGTGAACTTTTCTGGCCTGTTTCTCAGCACGTACAAATCAATTGTTATTTTTACGGACAATGTATACATATATTGTGTTCATCATGTGATGTAAAAAAGTCCAAAACAACAGCCATATTTTACAGAAAAAGAGCAAAAGAGGTGTCGTTCTAATCTTTTTCAAGGGTGTACTCTATTGCCCTTTTACTGTTGCCATATCTTATTGTTCATTCTACAAGAATCTGGTACCAGAAAAGCTTTTAATAGGGGTACCAGTACTTCACTATTTATAGACGGTACTTTTTATTGAAATTTAAACTATTTCATGAATATCTTATACCACAGTCTTTCAAATCAGGAGGTACTAAAGACCATTTTATATAAGTACCTGGTGCCGCACCTTATTGAAAGGCCTGACTGAAGTTTATTTGACCTCTTTATTAGTACTCAAAATCACACAATTGCAGAATAATTAAAAAAAACATGGTTGTAATGCCCCTTTATGAATACCAGATGTTAATTGTAGTTGTCAGGCTTTCAATAGGGGGTGGTATCAGGTACTTTAACCCGCCTAAAATCGTCTTTTGTACCTTGGACCTCCTGATTTTAAAGAGTGCTCTATAAGATATTCATGAAAATTGTTCAAATTTTAATAAAAAGTACCACCTGTAAGTAGTGAAATACTGGTACACTGGGAAAATATTGAAAGCCCCGAGTTGTATGAATTGATTGTTCATTCAGTAAAATCTAAAAATATTTTGTTTTATTTTTGTAGAATTTTACAGGTAGAGAGTTTGCTACATGCCCGTTTAATGCCAGACATGAAATGCCGAAGCCAGAGTTACGATATCATATTGCCAACTGTCCTGATAAAGCAATGCTGGAACCAATCCTCAGTTATGGTATGCATCGTTGCTATAGTAACTAATACATTAAGTAAAATATCAGCTTGAAGCATGTTTTCATTCTCTATGCACAGAGAGCATAAATTGGTTCTGTATGACACTATATCTAAATATTACCTCTGCCATACAAATGTTGAGTAAAATATCAACTCGCAGCTACACTCAAATATTACTCCTGCCACACATGGTAATATTGAGTAAAATATCAACTCACAATCACAGCTGCACTCAAATATTACTCCTGCCACACATGGTAATATTGAGTAAAATATCAACTCGCAGCTGCACTCAAATATTACTCCTGCCACACATGGTAATATTGAGTAAAATATCAACTCGCAGCTGCACTCAAATATTACTCCTGCCACACATGGTAATATTGAGTAAAATATCAACTCGCAGCTGCACTCAAATATTACTCCTGCCACACATGGTAATATTGAGTAAAATATCAACTCACAGTCACAGCTGCACTCAAATATTACTCCTGCCACACATGGTAATATTGAGTAAAATATCAACTCGCAGCTGCACTCAAATATTACTCCTGCCACACATGGTAATATTGAGTAAAATATCAACTCACAGTCACAGCTGCACTCAAATATTACTCTAGCAACACATGGTAATATTGAGTAAAATATCAACTCGCAGCTGCACTCAAATATTACTCCTGCCACACCTGGTAATATTGAGTAAAATATCAACTCACAGTCACAGCTGCGCTCAAATATTACTCTAGCAACACATGGTAATATTGAGTAAAATATCAACTCAAAGCTTCACTCAAATATTACTCCTGCAACACATGGTAATATTGAGTAAAATATCAACTCACAATCACAGCTGCACTCAAATATTACTCCTGCAACAAATGGTAATATTGAGTAAAATATCAACTCACAGTCACAGCTGCGCTCAAATATTACTCCTGCAACACATGGTAATATTGAGTAAAATATCAACTCACAGTCACAGCTGCGCTCAAATATTACTCTTGCAACACATGGTAATATTGAGTAAAATATCAACTCAAAGCTTCACTCAAATATTACTCCTGCCACACATGGTAATATTGAGTAAAATATCAACTCACAGTCACAGCTGCGCTCAAATATTACTCCTGCAACACATGGTAATATTGAGTAAAATATCAACTCACAGTCACAGCTGCGCTCAAATATTACTCTTGCAACACATGGTAATATTGAGTAAAATATCAACTCAAAGCTTCACTCAAATATTACTCCTGCCACACATGGTAATATTGAGTAAAATATCAACTCACAATCACAGCTGCACTCAAATATTACTCCTGCAACACATGGTAATATTGAGTAAAATATCAACTCACAGTCACAGCTGCGCTCAAATATTACTCTTGCAACACATGGTAATATTGAGTAAAATATCAACTCAAAGCTTCACTCAAATATTACTCCTGCCACACATGGTAATATTGAGTAAAATATCAACTCACAATCACAGCTGCACTCAAATATTACTCCTGCAACACATGGTAATATTGAGTAAAATATCAACTCACAGTCACAACTGCACTCAAATATTACTCCTGCCACACATGGTAATATTGAGTAAAATATCAACTCACAGTCACAGCTGCACTCAAATATTACTCTTGCAACACATGGTAATATTGAGTAAAATATCAACTCAAAGCTTCACTCAAATATTACTCCTGCCACACATGGTAATATTGAGTAAAATATCAACTCACAGTCACAGCTGCGCTCAAATATTACTCTTGCAACACATGGTAATATTGAGTAAAATATCAACTCAAAGCTTCACTCAAATATTACTCCTGCAACACATGGTAATATTGAGTAAAATATCAACTCACAATCACAGCTGCGCTCAAATATTACTCCTGCAACACATGGTAATATTGAGTAAAATATCAACTCACAGTCACAGCTGCACTCAAATATTACTCCTGCCACACATGGTAATATTGAGTAAAATATCAACTCACAGTCACAGCTGCGCTCAAATATTACTCCTGCAACACATGGTAATATTGAGTAAAATATCAACTCACAGTCACAGCTGCGCTCAAATATTACTCCTGCAACACATGGTAATATTGAGTAAAATATCAACTCAAAGCTTCACTCAAATATTACTCCTGCAACACATGGTAATATTGAGTAAAATATCAACTCACAGTCACAGCTGCACTCAAATATTACTCCTGCAACACATGGTAATATTGAGTAAAATATCAACTCACAGTCACAGCTGCACTCAAATATTACTCCTGCCACATATGGTAATATTGAGTAAAATATCAACTCACAGTCACAGCTGCGCTCAAATATTACTCTTGCAACACATGGTAATATTGAGTAAAATATCAACTCAAAGCTTCACTCAAATATTACTCCTGCCACACATGGTAATATTGAGTAAAATATCAACTCACAGTCACAGCTGCACTCAAATATTACTCCTGCCACACATGGTAATATTGAGTAAAATATCAACTCACAGTCACAGCTGCGCTCAAATATTACTCTTGCAACACATGGTAATATTGAGTAAAATATCAACTCAAAGCTTCACTCAAATATTACTCCTGCCACACATGGTAATATTGAGTAAAATATCAACTCACAATCACAGCTGCGCTCAAATATTACTCCTGCAACACATGGTAATATCGAGGAAAATATCAACTCACAGTCACAGCTGCGCTCAAATATTACTCCTGCCACACATGGTAATATTGAGTAAAATATCAACTCACAGTCACAGCTGCGCTCAAATATTACTCCTGCAACACATGGTAATATTGAGTAAAATATCAACTCACAGTCACAGCTGCACTCAAATATTACTCCTGCAACACATGGTAATATTGAGTAAAATATCAACTCAAAGCTTCACTCAAATATTACTCCTGCAACACATGGTAATATTGAGTAAAATATCAACTCACAGTCACAGCTGCACTCAAATATTACTCCTGCCACACATGGTAATATTGAGTAAAATATCAACTCACAGTCACAGCTGCGCTCAAATATTACTCCTGCAACACATGGTAATATTGAGTAAAATATCAACTCACAGTCACAGCTGCACTCAAATATTACTCCTGCCACACATGGTAATATTGAGTAAAATATCAACTCACAGTCACAGCTGCGCTCAAATATTACTCCTGCAACACATGGTAATATTGAGTAAAATATCAACTCACAGTCACAGCTGCGCTCAAATATTACTCCTGCAACACATGGTAATATTGAGTAAAATATCAACTCAAAGCTTCACTCAAATATTACTCCAGCAACACATGGTAATATTGAGTAAAATATCAACTCACAGTCACAGCTGTGCTCAAATATTACTCCTGCAACACATGGTAATATTGAGTAAAATATCAACTCAAAACTGCACTCAAATATTACTCCTGCAACACATCATCATGGTAACATGTGAGTAAAGTGTCAACTCACAGCATGGTCCACTCCCAGGAACAGAGATCGTAAACTGGTTCTGTAACACTGCACTCCAATATATTACCTCTTCCACAGAGATCAGATGAGTCCTGGACTCACCATTTTCAGTTAGAACTCCCCAATGTTTTTAAATTTTAGATTTTTACAATGGTGGGACTTGCCAACATTTTCAGAAATGTCTTTTGAACTCCTCAAAATAAATTGCCACACATGGTAAATTAGGCTCCTCCCCTTTACTGTAGGACTTTAAATTTATGTCATTTGACCGGACTACTTTGTTGTTTGCACATTCACTTGACTTTCACTATGGTTTGACACACATCTTTTGATGAATATGTCTTTTTATCTTCTTACTCATTTGTAAGACTACAGACAAAATCGGTCATTGAAAAATTCTCAAAGCGACCTTCCATTCAGCGTGATGAGAGTTGTGATTTTTCACACAGATGCAGAGGATATCAGAAAGATTGTTAGAGACCACGGTTGAGGGGTATCGGTGATTAATGCCACTTCCAACAATATTTCGGTTAAATACAATGTATCAGTAAAATGATCTTACACATACTTATCAATATCACTGAATGTCTTTGTTGTGTATTATCTACATCAAGGGTCCACAACCCATGGGCTACATGCGACCCTTCACCCAATTCCCCCAATAACAATGTGCTGCGGCCGACCAGTCCCTGTCTGTTTTGAGATTGTTTTGACAGGATTTTTTCTTTGTGATTGCAAGCAACATCAGATGTTTCATTAATAAACTATGATGGTTACCTTGTAAATTTAGTTTTGTTTTTTTTCCTGTCCTTTTAAGATTGTGGCCCCAGACCCTCTTGAGTTGGAAGCTTTGTGGCCCACGGACTGAGAAGGTTGAAGACCCCTGATCTGCATGTGGTGTATATCAAATTAAACTTTATATTTCTAGAACAATCCAAAATGTCTGAAGATGGGAAGAAATTCAAAGGTTGTACAGATCTTCCCAAATATGACCAATCATTTGATTCTAGAAATGCAGAAAATTGGGATGAGGGTAGGTTTGTATATGTACAAAAGCAGTCTTCACGCTAACCCACTTGCCCGAAGCCTTTGACAAGTAAAACTGGATTCGGACAAGCGAAAATTATGAAAGAATTTGTTTGAATAAATATTTTTTTTTTCTAAATTTAGCTTTTGGCACGTAGGTGAAAAAAAGTAAGGCAAAGACTACAAAAGAGTGTGTTCTAATTTCATTGAGCTTCTGTAAGATAAATTGCCATATTACACCTTTCTGTTTTGCTAAGAAAATCTATTCCATCAGCCTGGTGGAGTATTAAACAACAGAAATCAGGAATGTTATACATATTACAACCACTTACATGACAGGACCATGGAAAGGGTTATGTTGTATAATGCCACTTTCAACAATATTTCAGTTATACTGTGTTGGGGCCAAAAAAAAAAAATATGTGTTTACGGTCACCCGACCGACCCTAATTATCCCCTCGCCAACGAAGTAACGCTACCGTCCGTCCGTCACAATTCTTGTGAACACTCTAGGATCAACATTCTTCAATGGATTTTGACCAAACTTGGTACATATTTAGTCCTTAAGAGAATCTGGAACCCTATTGATTTTCAAGGTCACAGGGTCAAGGTCACAGGGTCTAATTTTTAGGCGAGGGGATACGACACGCTTTGCGTTGCCCTTGTTTTTGCTAGCGACCCTATGAATTTTTACACAGTATTCGGATAACCATTTTTGTTGTTTAATCAGCAGCAATGTTTTATTTATTCAACCGCTAGCTTTTTGTCGAAATTGAGAGCAAAGAAGGTAGAAAAACTGCATAATTCGTCATAAAACAGCTTCAATAAATGACGGCTTACCGAAAATTTCGAAAATGAAATATCGGATTCTGGAACCAGGAACGACTATTTCCGGTTTTGCCGATAATAGAAAAGAAAAAATAATCCCGACCGACCGACCCTAGATTTTTTTGACATGTGACAGTAAACAAACATATTTTTTTTTGGCCTGGTAAGTTTATTTGGTGTTAAAAATAACACTGAACAATATTTCAGTTATATCATGGCGGTCAGTTATATTTGTGGAGGAAAAAGAAGTACCTGGAGAAAAGCACATTCCAGCCGCAAGTCACTGACAAACTTTATCACATATAGTTGTATCTAGTACATCTCGCCATAAGCGAGATTTGAACTCATTAGTTTAGTGGTTATAGGCACTGATAACACATAAGGTCATGACCCCTGTTATTGGGAAGGGGTGTGTGTTATACATTAAATGATTACTAAACACAGCCATTTATGATAAGTGTTTGTACCTAGAATATTTTTGTTAAAGAATTTATTAGCAATATACAGTCAAACCTGCTTTAATGACCACCTCTATTAAGTTAGTCAAACCTGCTTTAGTGACCACCTCTATTAAGTTAGTCAAACCTTTAGTGACCACCTCTATTAAGTTACAGTCAAACCGGTTTTAGTGACCACCTCTATTAAGTTACAGTCAAACCTGCTTTAGTGACCACCTCTATTAAGTTACAGTCAAACCTGCTTTAGTGACTACCTCTATTAAGTTACAGTCAAACCTGCTTTAGTGACCACCTCTATTAAGTTACAGTCAAACCTGCTTTAGTGACCACCTCTATTAAGTTAGTCAAACCTGCTTTAGTGACCACATCTATTAAGTTACAGTCAAACCTGCTTTAGTGACCACCTCTATTAAGTTACAGTCAAACCTGCTTTAGTGACCACCTCTATTAAGTTACAGTCAAACCTTCTTTAGTGACCACCTCTATTAAGTTAGTCAAACCTGCTTAGTGACCACCCCTATTAAGTTAGTCAAACATGCTTTAGTGACCACCTCTATTAAGTTACAGTCAAACCTGCTTTAGTGACCACCTCTATTAAGTTACAGTCAAACCTGCTTTAGTGACCACTTCTATTAAGTTACAGTCAAACCTGTTTTAGTGACCACCTCTATTAAGTTACAGTCAAACCTGCTTTAGTGACCACCTCTATTAAGTCACAGTCAAACCTGCTTTAGTGACCACCTCTATTAAGTTACAGTCAAACCTGCTTTAGTGACCACCTCTATTAAGTTACAGTCAAACCTACTTTAGTAACCACCTCTATTAAGTTACAGTCAAACCTACTTTAGTGACCACCTCTATTAAGTTAGTCAAACCTACTTTAGTGACCACCTCTATTAAGTTGCAGACAAACCTGCTTTAGTGACCACCTCTATTAAATCAGTCAAACCTACGTTAGTGACCACCTCTATTAAGTTACAGTCAAACCTGCTTTAGTGACCACCTCTATTAAGTTACAGTCAAACCTGCTTTAGTGACCACCTCTATTAAGTTAGTCAAACCTACTTTAGTGACCACCTCTATTAAGTCACAGTCAGACCTACTTTAGTGACCACCTCTATTAAGTTACAGTCAAACCTGCTTTGGTGACCACCTCTATTAAATCACAGTCAAGCCTACTTTAGTGACCACCTCTATTAAGCAATAACTTTATTATGTGAACTTAATTTTATATTCTCATCACAGTGCATTTCATATCAATTAAACCTGTATTAAGCGATCACCTGTCTTATGTGACCACATTTTACTGTTCCTTTGGTCATGATCGTATGGTAGTGGGATTTACAACTACCTGTGTAATCAGTGTTTATCGCCACTAAAGTTGTGATTTGAACCTTGTTTAAGGCGAGGTGTACTCGATACAACATTATGTGATAAAGTTTGTCAGTGACTTGCGACAGGTCAGTGGTTTTCTCTGGGTACTCTGGTTTCCTCCACCAATAAAACTGACTGTCACAATATAACTGAAATATTGTTGAAAGTGGCATTAAACACCAAAACAACCTGTTTTATTCTTCTAATTTTGACATGTTTGATGCATGTTTTCCTTCTTTGTAGTGATTACTTAAGGTCATATTCCTGCGTATTTCTTCTATCAATTATGGTTTACAACTTAATTTTGATTGCAATAAAATTTGTGCAGTAAGAAGCCCTTGTCAACTTGCTGCGACCATATCATGCTGCTGCCGCCATAGAGCTTGTGTATTTTGTGGTTGTTATATTGTTGACCATTTATTACTAATATATTTTTGTATTTTCAGAAATTCCAGAAAACCCGAGGATAGGAGTGGATCCAGCTTACTTTGCAAGACTGGAATATAAAGATCTTACTGGGTAAAAAAAAATTATGTTATGGCTACACAACTATTTTTTTGCTAGAATGCCAAAGTTAAGTACCCTTTCGACTTTGAACGTACCTGATGAAGGTATTCCAGAAACGCGTTTAAATTTGATATCTATGTTTTTATTAAGTCTGGTTCTGATAAATTTATCTTAATTAAATTACAAAATGTAAGGACTATAAAATTGGTATTTGGTGCTTCTTTGCATTAAGGAGTAAGAGCAAAGTCTGGTTGTCTCAGAACGAGGATAATTTGTCTTAATAGAACAGCACATTGGACAGACAAGTATGTAGCATTAAGGAGTAAGAGCAAAGTCTGGTTGTCTCAGAACGAGGATAATTTGTCTTAATAGAACAGCACATTGGACAGACAAGTATGTAGCATTAAGGAGTAAGAGCAAAGTCTGGTTGTCTCAGAACGAGGATAATTTGTCTTAATAGAACAGCACATTGGACAGACAAGTATGTAGCATTAAGGAGTAAGAGCAAAGTCTGGTTGTCTCAGAACGAGGATAATTTGTCTTAATAGAACAGCACATTGGACAGACAAGTATGTAGCATTAAGGAGTAAGAGCAAAGTCTGGTTGTCTCAGAACGAGGATAATTTGTCTTAATAGAACAGCACATTGGACAGACAAGTATGTAGCATTAAGGAGTAAGAGCAAAGTCTGGTTGTCTCAGAACGAGGATAATTTGTCTTAATAGAACAGCACATTGTACAGACAAGTATGTAGCATTAAGGAGTAAGAGCAAAGTCTGGTTGTCTCAGAACGAGGATAATTTGTCTTAATAGAACAGCACATTGGACAGACAAGTATGTAGCATTAAGGAGTAAGAGCAAAGTCTGGTTGTCTCAGAACGAGGATAATTTGTCTTAATAGAACAGCACATTGGACAGACAAGTATGTAGCATTAAGGAGTAAGAGCAAAGTCTGGTTGTCTCAGAACGAGGATAATTTGTCTTAATAGAACAGCACATTGTACAGACAAGTATGTAGCATTAAGGAGTAAGAGCAAAGTCTGGTTGTCTCAGAACGAGGATAATTTGTCTTAATAGAACAGCACATTGGACAGACAAGTATGTAGCATTAAGGAGTAAGAGCAAAGTCTGGTTGTCTCAGAACGAGGATAATTTGTCTTAATAGAACAGCACATTGGACAGACAAGTATGTAGCATTAAGGAGTAAGAACAAAGTCTGGTTGTCTCAGAACGAGGATAATTTGTCTTAATAGAACAGCACATTGGACAGACGTTTAAGTGAGCTAGTACTAATATAAATATCCAACTAAGCGTGTTGGTCCAGTAGAAAGCAGACAGCACCATTATTTCATCGAAATGTAGCTTGATCTCGCCATGATATAGCTGAACAATTTATTATTTGGCTTTAAACAATGATCATTCACTCGCTAACTGGACAAAGTTGGTTACCAGTATACAAGACAATCTTTTTAATCCCAAGTCTTTTTATTTTATTCCAGAATGAAGAAATCAGAGAAGAAAAAATGGAAACAGCAGTACACCCTTCCTCTTGACCAAAGACAGTAAGATAGATTAATATGTCTTATGTGGAGTCTAGTGGTCTCATTCCTGAACCCTTTAAAACCTAATATCAACATGGTGAAGGTCATTTTTATAGTTCAGTTGTCTCATCTGAAGGTCATTTTTATAGTTCAGTTGTCTCATCTGAAGGTCATTTTTATAGTTCAGTTGTCTCATCTGATCTTAATTTAGTTATTTCAAGTTTACAGAGGCTGCAGTGTTCTGGCCCCAACTGTATGATAGTTATATTTACATCTATCGCCACTAAATTTGTGAGTTTGATTCCAGCTTATAGAGAAGTGTACTCAATACAAGTAAATGTTATAAAGTATTGTGAGGGACACATGCCAGGTTGGTGGTTATTGGTTTTCTAAAGGTACATTGATTTCCTCCACCAATGAATGATTGATTATTTGATTGGTCTTTAATGCTAACTTAAGCAATATTCAGCTATATCATGGTATGTCTCCTTCAATAAATGATTGATTGGTGTTTAACGTCAACTTAGCAATATTTCAGTGCATCTCCACCAAAAAATGTAACAATGATATAGCTGAAATATTGATGAAAGTGCATTAAGCATCCATTATTCCATTCCTGTAATTTTCAGGTGTCCTATGCAAGAATCCAAGGAGGAGGAAGAAGAGGGACAACTCCGTAAACCCCACATTATGCCGTCAAAGTTCATGCAGACACAGCCTCTCCAGCAACCCTCTCAAGTCTTGTCATACTCATTGGCAATGGCAGGCATAGGAAGAGGTAAAAATGAAGTATAGCAATAATTATTAGAGTGTAGTGATCTCGATGATATAGAAGACTGAGTTTCACAAACCTTAATTAAATTGAAGTGTCAATTAAAACTTAATTGACTCTTAAAATTACTTGAAATGTACATGGCATTAATTTACACTTAATGTTTAATTGATGTTTGTGCAACCCAGTCCAGGTGCAATGACTTAAAATAGTATCAGTCAGAGCTCGCCAAGCCTGGTAAAGTGGGCGAAATTGTCGCCTTATTTCATCTGAAGTCAACCTCTCTCGAGTCCAAGGCGAAATCCAGGTGATCTTGTTTCTTTTAAAGTCACTCCTTTTCTTGTACCTAAGTGGAGTTTGATGATTATATGTGTACAAACAATAAATAAAATTGTTACTCAATTCTCAACAAGCAATTGAGTTGTATTTTAAGTGACTGGTTATTGTTTAATGTTAAGTGAGCAATATTTCAGAAATGTATGTCATAGGGAGATTAAATGTATGTCATAGGGAGATTAAATGTATGTCATAGGGAGATTAAATGTATGTCATAGGGAGATTAAATGTATGCCATAGGAAGATTAAATGTATGTCATAGGGAGATTAAATGTATGTCATAGGGAGATTAAATGTATGTCATAGGGAGATTAAATGTATGTCATAGGGAGATTAAATGTATGTCATAGGAAGATTAAATGTATGTCATAGGGAGATTAAATGTATGTCATAGGAAGATTAAATGTATGTCATAGGGAGATTAAATGTATGTCATAGGGAGATTAAATGTATGTCATAGGGAGATTAAATGTATGTCATGGGGAGATTAAATGTATGTCATAGGGAGATTAAATGTATGTCATAGAAAGATTAAATGTATGTCATAGGGAGATTAAATGTATGTCATAGGAAGATTAAATGTATGTCATAGAGAGATTAAATGTATGTCATAGGGAGATTAAATGTATGTCATAGGGAGATTAAATGTATGTCATAGGAAGATTAAATGTATGTCATAGGGAGATTAAATGTATGTCATAGGAAGATTAAATGTATGTCATAGGGAGATTAAATGTATGTCATAGGGAGATTAAATGTATGTCATAGGGAGATTAAATGTATGTCATAGGGAGATTAAATGTATGTCATAGGAAGATTAGATGTATGTCATAGGAAGATTAAATGTATGTCATAGGGAGATTAAATGTATGTCATAGGGAGATTAAATGTATGTCATAGGGAGATTAAATGTATGTCATAGGAAGATTAAATGTATGTCATAGAAAGATTAAATGTATGTCATAGGAAGATTAAATGACCTTTTTAATGAGATGATGATGCAAACTTTGTACAACACCAACATGTGGAGCTCGATTTGAAAGTTCTTTCTCATTTAAACAGGGGTAATCGGAATCAGTATATCGAAGAAGAACAGAAAACACAGTGGCCAAAAGAAAATGTACAAAAGGACAAACAATGATCTACAAAACATACACATAAAACTAAAGATCGAGTAACACGAACACCACTATAAACCAGGGGTGAACTCAGGTGCTCTGGAAGGGTAGGCAGTTCCTGCTCCACTAGTGGCACATGTTGTGTTAATCTAGTTACAAACCCTGTGATAAATCATGAATGAGGAAAGGACTTTAGGCACTTGGACACAGTATCCTGATTCCGAGCTCCGTAATGCTGCATGCTTAATAGAGAAGCAGCATATATCAATTTTACAGTCCTTTGTATGTCCAGACCTGGGATTGAATGCATGCTTACCATTACACCATTGAGATAGGGATTAATCCAGTGGTCAACCTGTTTATCAATGACTACCAGAGTAGCGATTCTGGCTTGGGTTAGGCTCTAGTTCCCTTTTCAGGACCTCTGCCTGCTTTTTTTCAGGTGGTGCAGGTTTAGCATCTCAGCCCCCTCAAGGAATCGGACGAGATGTTGGAAGAGCTGAGAATGCTGCTGGTATTGGACGAGCTATGGGTGGGGCTGAAAACATGTCTGGAGTAGGACGTGCCTTGGGCAGGGGAGATAATATACCTGGAGTAGGGCGAGCCATGGGACGGGCAAGTGCAATGCAGAATTACATCCAAAATAACACAGTAAATGGTGGGCTTACTAATGGTTTTACCCAGCCGGAGATGGAAGACACCAACGGAAATGGAATATTAGAAAAACCACCAGGTTTGTGAATTTATAATGATAATTTTCGAATTTTTTAATGGGAGTATGCACTCCAATACCCACATTCAAGTGTTAAGATTTCCAGATTACAAGACACCAACCCATGAAGGGTGAACATTTCATTTTAATAAATAAGACTTTCCTCTCTTAATATTATAGTCACGATATATAATAGCTGAAAACTGCTGAATTTGACAATAACCCAATCTAAACAAAGGGCATATTTGATGTTATGATATTCTATTTCAATTAGATAGTCTGGTGAGGTATGAAGGTTTAATTTTTTATCTTCAATATTAGTTGCAAAATATTTATGTGGAAGGTGGGGTATAGTCATCAAATGGAACAAAATTATTTATCTTTGGGCTAGTATCAATAACTGCAAAAAAAAAAAAAAACATGTTCTGTACATTTTTTCTTGTCATTTCATCAAATTTTATAAATCGCAGAAGTAACCCCCCTATTCAGTAATCAGTGACTTGCGACAGTTGGGTTTTATCCACCAATAAAACCCACCTCCACAATATAAATGAAGTGGTACAGTACACTCAAGAACATATTGTGATAGATGTCCGACATGTCGGATTTGACATGTCAAGACAACAGGTCGGATGGAGACAGGTGCTATAAAAAGGGTCATAAATCTAGAGAGTTGAGCCAACAGGTGTAGTTAGCAAGGTTAAATGTTTAATTGCCTTTAATTGTTACCTGTGACAGGATATGACTTGATTGTTGACATTTACCTGATTAGGTTAATTTTGAATAAAATTTCTTTTTCATGTAACGTGGTTTGGATAAAATGAGACATGGGTCATGGGTCATCAATATTTATTAGAATCAAACTGTTCTTGTTTGTGGAAGCATGTAGAAAATAATTTATTTCTGTCAAATTTTATGAAAATCAGTAGTCCTTCACTAAATATATTTTACAATTTATTCTATTTTCGTGGTTTTTTCCAACTCTTAAGCTCATCTCTTGAATATTCATTTTTTACTTGGAATCTATCTATTTTTAGACCTTATTTAGCGGTCTTTTCTCACTGAATCTACAGTACTCCATTGTGGCAAAATTTGCTGACATTTAGAAGTACGATCGTTTTTTTGTTGTTTTATATGTGTGTTGTTTGCATTTTGAATATTTTCAACCTTCAGCTGAATTGTGTTTTTTCGTGCACATAATTTTACAAGTGTGTGAAATATGATTTAAAATTTCGATGTGTATTTGTTCTGTTTGCATCCCATCTCTTGAATATTCATTATTTACCTGGAATCTATCTAGTTTTAGATTTAATCTTGCGGTGTTACTTCCATTGTGTCAAATTTGCTGACTTTCAGAAGTATGATCGGTTTTTTGTTTTACAGGTGTGTCATTTGCGTCAAACATTTAAACCTACAGCTGAATCGTGTATTTTCGTTCACATAATTTTACAAGAGTGTAAAATGTGACCTAAATTTATATGTACATTTTTTCCGTTCGCAACTAAATTTCAGCAGATTTTATCTTAAAAATACAAAACTTCAATGTTGTTTGATGTGAAGGTTTGCAATTTTTAAACTTAAATCGGCTGAAACTTATTGATTTACCCAACCAATATAATAACAAGTAACAACAAAATACCGATCACCAAGGAAGCTGTCTAGAGTGACAAAAACAATAAATGGTGTGGGCCATGATAAAGAAACGATTGGTGAAAAGAGAACCAAGGACAAAAGATCAACTACAAGCCTACATTGGACAGTTTTGGAGTATGGATATGACGGTAGAGCTTTGCAATCAATTCATTGACCATATCTTCAAAGTATTGCCAATCGCACTGGAAATTGGAGGGCAAGCTACCGGCGACCTACCAAGGAAAGTTTTCCCTGAAAGATCCAGACACAGATCGCTCAAGTACTTTGCAGAAAAGCTTCAGCAACCAGAATTCCAGGCAAAGATCACTGGCATCAAACAGCAGTAACAACGTTTACAGAAAACAACCCTTTTCAGGGCTACACAAGAAAAACAGCCCCTTTTCAGGTCTACGCAAATATTTCAAAAAGTAACAAAAGTTGTTTTCAATTCTCAAATTAATGTTAGCTTTTCCCCAGCCCCCATCTGACTGTCTCTTTCTCTTTTAAATTTGAAATACTATTTGACATACCAAAAAAAAATTTGTTTGAATAAATCATTTTGTCTGACTATGGTCCTTTATTTTGCAATTATATGTGTACATGAATGTGTAAAAAAAACCCAACATATTTATTAAACTTCTATAGGACTCTAGTTTTGAAGTGATAAATTATTTGAATTATATGATTTTTAACCATATTAGTAGTTTTTCTGTGCAATCAATTTTGATAAATCATTCTTTACTATTTAAGCAAATACACATTCATTGCTTTAATTTTTAATAATCATCTTTATTCATTCATTCTTCATTATTAGAAAAAATACAAATTATTTTACACATTTAGTAGCTTTACCTGTAAAAAAACATCTGTAACTTGTTTTAAAACAGCTTGATTAATTTGAAGCTAATAATTCTTTTAATGTAAATGAAAAAAGTAAGGTGATAAAAATGAAAAATTCAAGTAGTATATTGATGTTAAAATTGTCTTTTATCAGTATTTATAAATATTGAATTACATTTTTTTTTCAGTAGAAAGAAAACAATTAGAGAATAAATAATTTTATTTTCATCTTTTTTCACAAACATGGCCATGAATACCTGGAGAAAAAAAAACATAATTATTTTTTCATTTGTCTAAAATTATTGAATTAAAATTGTAATGTGTGATTAAATAAATACAAGAACAGGTACATGTAAGTCATAGCTTTATCACCTTCAGGTACAAATTTACGACCCCCAATTTAGCCACTCAGATATTCACACAACACTGAGATGTACAATCAATAAACACCTGTAGACTCCAAGTCAGACATGACTGGCAGTCCGTCTCTGAAGGTGATCCATCACAATGTGTCCTTGAGTGTACTGTATGTCCAGGCCTTTCAATAAGAGATGGTACAGCTACTTTTACTCACCTAAAATGGTCTTTGCTTCCTCCTGATTTTAAAGAGTGTTGTATAAGGTACTCATGAATATTGTTCAAATTTTGATAAAAAGTACTGCATGTAAATAGTGAAGTACTGGTACACTTGAAAAATAATGAAAGCCCTGTATTGTCTATGATGAATTGGGTCATTTTTTCTCCCAGGTCTGGATGACCAGTTTGGTGATTTCGAGCTACAGGAAAACAATATGCCAGTCTTAAAGAAGGAAGTCGCCACACCTCCAGTTGGAATAGGACGTGGTGGAGGGGCACCACCTCCTTCTCAATTCAGTGTAGGGATTGGGAGGGGGATGTTGAGAGGTAAGTTTTATGTATTATGTATAGTCTTGGTCTTAGATTAATTAATGTAATTATTCTTATCTGTTGTTTGTATTGTATTACTTCAGGCACAAATGCCATAGTAAACATTCCCATATCATTTTCTACAGAAAAATATCACTGATCTAAAAGGGAGAGATCACTGACACAAAAGGGATATATCGTTGATCTACAAGGGAGAGATCACTGACACAAAAGGGATATATCGTTGATCTACAAGGGAGAGATCACTGATCTAAAAGGGATATATCGTTGATCTACAAGGGAGAGATCACTGACAAAAGGAATATATCGTTGATCTACAAGGGAGAGATCACTGATCTAAAAGGGATATATCGTTGATCTACAAGGGAGAGATCACTGACGCAAAAGGAATATATTGTTGATCTACAAGGAAGAGATCACTGATCTAAAAGGGATAGATCACTGACACAAAAGGAATATATTGTTGATCTTCAAGGGAGAGATCACTGATCTAAAAGGGATAGATCACAGACACAAAAGGAATATATTGTTGATCTACAAGGGAGAGATCACTGATCTAAAAGGGATAGATCACTGACACAAAAGGGATATATCGTTGATCTACAAGGGAGAGATCACTGATCTAAAGGGGTTTGATCACAGATTCACTAATGTAACATTTTGAGTTTTAAGATATGTTATATTTATAATTATCTATTTTTAGATCTACATTTAAATGGCAGTCCATCATTTGTGGTGCCGATTGTTACAAATACTACTGCAGTACCACCATCTGGTTAGTATTTATTCTACAGAACAAACTTCCCTGACCAATGGCAAGCTTCTATTAGGAGGGTTTGAACACACACCATGGAAACACTGAAGTGCCGAATAACTTAGCATAGCGAACTATTTATTCCCCTCAGCCAAATCCACTATCTTAAATTAATGGCAAATTGGACATTTCCCTTTTGATGTGTGCCACTGACTAAGTCTGGATCACTGAACTGACCTTGATCCACTGACTAAGTCTGGATCACTGAACTGACCTTGATCCACTGACTAAAGTCTGGATCACTGAACTGACCTTGATCCGCTGACTAAGTCTGGATCACTGAACTGACCTTGATCCACTGACTAAGTTCAGATCACTGAACTGACCTTGATCCACTGACTAAGTCTGGATCACTGAACTGACCTTGATCCACTGACTAAGTCTGGATCACTGAACTGACCTTGATCCACTGACTTAGTCTGGATCACTGAACTGACCTTGATCCACAAAAATATTAGGTCAGTGTGACATCAAACACATTTTGACGTCACTGATAAAAAAAATAACGCCAGTTTTGAAGATCTCGACATGCATTATCACTAGTGACACAGCTCGTCCTGTCAGACTTGCTGAGTTACTAGTGATAATGTCGTGACCTTCAAAACTGCTGTTATACTATATATATTTTATGTGTGTTGGAATCCTACTGAGGGAAAAACAAAACAATTGTCAGCTGAAAATCTAAGTTTAACACTGTTAAGTTGAATGGGCAGACATTTATATAAATAATATTTAATATAGTCTGGTATCCATCGAGATCCAGTAGGGTATATACATTGTATGGTTTTCACTTGTTCGAGACGATATTTTATAGAGGTAGATATACACGGATCAAAATTTGACATTGATAAAGTCTCATCGTGAGACGGAAAAAAAAGATATCATACAGAGGTTTAATCTCACAACATGAAAAAAGTAAAAAACTACAAATATTAAATATCTTGTTTTGCCATCTTTATTATTTTGTTTTTCATTTTGTAGATTCAACAGAACCAGAGGGGTCCATAAATGCAGTAAGTAATGTTTCTTAGCTAATCTGACCCAAATGGTCATGTGAGGTATTGTTATTTTATGTCATGGATGGCAGGTTGCCATGACTACTGCAAGCTGTTAACCGTGAAAAACAACAAAGCAGACCTGTTTATTTCTAGGGATACAGTAATTTACAAAAAGTCAAAAAGTTAACCAATAATTGTATTGACGACTACATGTATGTGGTTTACAGGTGAAAATGACACAATGTTCATGGGAAACCTCAAGATAGAAAAAAAGGTCTTTACAGAGTAAAATATGTTAATCTGGGTATATACTAACAATGGCGGGAAGAAGAGTTTGAAGATACCATATGGGTAATCAAAATCTGTATATCGATTGATTGATTTTTGGTGTTTTAACGCCACTTTCAACAATATTTCAGCTATATCATGGCGACCCGTTTTAGTGGTGGAAGAAACCGGAGTACCCGGAGAGATCAACCAACCATGGGCAGCAACTGGTAAACTTTATCACTTGCGGCTGTGAGTCGAGTGCACCCTTTATTGTAATTTACAAAGCCGGGTGCGAACCCACGCCGTATTGGTGATAGGCTTGTATGAGTTGTTAGGTAATCCAACTACCTAACTCATTGAGTCACCTGATATGTCTTTAGTAAAGTCTTAAGTGCTATAATTTTTTGTGTCACTTCACTTGGCGCTGGCAAAGCTGGACCCCCTCCTGTCTGATTGAGGCTCTTTCTATTTACTGCAGCCTCCAACTTTGCCGTAGAACAGACTTTTCTCCATTTTTCCTTGATTTTCTCTACCGATCTTTTTTTTTGCCCACCCACAGAATCGAAGAAGAGACAACACAAGAAAAAGTATAAAAGGACAAACAAAATATAAACATAAAACTAAAGATCGAGTAACACGAACCCCACTAAAAACCAGGGGTGAACTCAGGTGCTCCGGAAGGGTAATCAGTTCCTGCTCCACTAGTGGCACCCGTCATGTTATTCTTGTTACAAACCCGGTGATATGTCATAGAATTTATTTTTATTGAAATGCCTCTCCACCAATAATAAAAAAATAAAGTAATTATTGACCCTTGATGGTGTGCCCATGGACTGCTTCACCTCTCAACATAATAATTATTGACCCTTGATGGTGTGCCCATGGACTCCTTCACCTCTCAACATAATAATTATTGACCCTTGATGGTGTGCCCATGGACTGCTTCACCTCTCAACATAATAATTATTGACCCTTGATGGTGTGCCCATGGACTGCTTCACCTCTCAACATAATAATTATTGACCCTTGATGGTGTGCCCATGGACTCCTTCACCTCTCAACATAATAATTATTGACCCTTGATGGTGTGCCCATGGACTCCTTCACCTCTCAACATAATAATTATTGACCCTTGATGGTGTGCCCATGGACTGCTTCACCTCTCAACATAATAATTATTGACCCTTGATGGTGTGCCCATGGACTGCTTCACCTCTCAACATAATAATTATTGACCCTTGATGGTGTGCCCATGGACTGCTTCACCTCTCAACATAATAATTATTGACCCTTGATGGTGTGCCCATGGACTCCTTCACCTCTCAACATAATAATTATTGACCCTTGATGGTGTGCCCATGGACTGCTTCACCTCTCAACATAATAATTATTGACCCTTGATGGTGTGCCCATGGACTGCTTCACCTCTCAACATAATAATTATTGACCCTTGATGGTGTGCCCATGGACTGCTTCACCTCTCAACATAATAATTATGAAAGTGGCATAAAAACAACAATGATGCAAGTGGCATATAGCAAGCATGATGTAACATATAAGTGGCATATAGCAAGCATGATGTAACATATAAGTGGCATATAGCAAGAATGATGTAACATATAAGTGGCATATAGCAAGCATGATGTAACATATAAGTGGCATATAGCAAGCATGATGTAACATATAAGTGGCATATAGCAAGAATGATGAAAATCATATATAGCAAAATTCAATTTCCAATTATGTACAGGAGAGATCCGTGGATGCTAAGAATAGAGAAAGAAAAAAGATTGAAAAGAAGTTGAAGCAGATTGAACTTCTGGAGGAAAAGGGAGGGCAAGGCTACAAGTACAATGATGATGAGGTAATGTATTGATGCAGTCTTCAAGCTTAACTTTCAAATATTTACAGGCCCACCATCAATTCTACAGGCCCGAATTTGAAAACTGCATTAATGACCATTAATTCAAACCACCAAAACTCAAAACATGATGATGTACCAAATATTATGTGGACATGTCAATTATGCCTTAGGGAAGACCAGAATGCAAGTTAAAAAACAAAAAGACACTTTATTTTGGATCCATGTTTATATTAATCTCTTGAAAATTCTAAAATCATATTGTCAATAGCATCCTCAGTATATTCCATATCATCACTGTCCACCTCCTCCTCCTCCTCATCATCATCATCATCATCACAACCAATATTGTTATAAGACTCTTGTGACAAAAACTTATGGTGTCATCATTGCATTGCCTGTGACATAATTTGGTGATAGTTTTTAATATGTACCCCCTTTTTTTTTAATATCGCTATGCTTTGAATTAATACCACACAAAATGTAAAAAGTCGTATTTGTGTAGCCTTCAGCAGAAGAAATATGTCTATGCCAATTTGCTCAACGGTCCAACCAGGGGTAGAATTTAAGCAAAAATTGCAACTAGCCAGCAGGACTAGTAGATATAAAAATCAACTATCCCCACAGATATTCTACTAGCTCGACCATCATGGGAACAATTACTAAAAATTGTATAATAATTATTTTATTTGAAAAAATTATAATGAAGAAAGAATGTCAGTATTGTCATCACTTGAAACATCATCATCACCAGCGTCACCATCATCCTGTCGGAAGAAGTATATTGTATGCAAACTGAACATATCATTCGGTTTATTTCACTGTTGTGAACTAACCAGTTGCGGTTTTTCTGCCAGCTTGTTTTTCTTTTGACCTGATCATACGTCCTTTTTCACTCCAATTTTTCATTATTATCTAATTTAATTTTTTTCGCTGGTTGCTCTACGCGGGTAATATGTCGTCACATTTCTTGAACCTTAGATTATGTTGTTAAGAACGCTCACTGAGTTACCCGGATTATCGAGTAATTTGATCAATTCGTATACCATCCTTTAGGATCTAATTGCTATCGAGGGAATTCCCCACAGGTAAATTGTGTACAGCGTAAACAAACACAGTAATATGAATGACTTATTATGATTTTCAATTATGTCATTAAAATTAATGAAGTGGAAACAATAATTGACAATTGGAAATTTTAACTAGCCCATCGGACTAGCTTCTAAGAGAGTTCTTCTAGCCCGACGATGATTTTACTAGCCTCGGGCTAGCGGAACAGCGTTAATTTCATGCCCTGGGTCCAACTATATATAGATGGCTAGGGAATGCAAATATAGCACGAACGTATATTGACACTGACAGTCATAAACTGAAGCAAGTAAAGGCTGTAATTATTATTTGTCAGACCTCCAATCAGAGTGCAACAATGGAACAAAACTACTGTAGTTCAAAGTCTATTTTTTAACTGCAGAGATATTAACGTTGACACAGGTCTGTCAGCATATAAACAGTTCTATAAATAGATCACAATTTTAAATAAAAAATACCGATCGGATTTGGAAGTGGATCGATAAAAATCTCATTTCAACGAATTTTGAATGACCAACCTTTGCAAATATGAACATATTATATATGAGAACTCGGATTTTAGGTCACAGGATTGAGAAAAAATAAATAAAAAGTTTGTTTGGTTAAAAGTAGCTTCGATCAACATTTCCCGTAGCACAGTGCCTGATTGCGCCCCCTTTCTAGTGGTGCAATTTTTATTTGATATTGAACGAAATTAAAGTTTCTTCCAACCGAAATGAACTACTTTTCAAGAAAGTCACTTTCAAAATACTTAAGATTTCAATAAACATGATGTCGACATTTTCATAAATGGTACGTGGCAAAAATACATAAAATGTATAAGAAAGTCATTGATTTTATGTATAGCTGTTGGAACGTTGTATTGACCTCTCGTGAGTTTAATGTAACGGTAATATCAGAATCTAACAAAGGGGGTCAACAATAGAAATAGAACAAAACAAGACATAATTTTAATTGTCTTTTTTATTGTAGAAAATGAAACTTGGAGCAAAAGATAACCTGCTAAAGGCTTTAGAGAATATATAGTAAGTGATTAGACAATGTAATACCTCTCTTATAATATGCCTCCCACCAGAGGCCACCTCTCTTATCAAGCCATACTGTGATCCCCCTCTTATAAGACTCCTCCCACCAGAGGCCACCTCTCTTATCAAGCCATACTGTGATCCCCCTCTTATAAAACTCCTCCCACCAGAGACCACCTCTCTTATCAAGCTATACTGTGGTCCCCCTCTTATAAGACTCCTCCCACCAGAGGCCACCTCTCTTATCAAGCCATACTGTGATCCCCCTCTTATAAGACTCCTCCCACCAGAGGCCACCTCTCTTATCAAGCCATACTGTGGTCCCCCTCTTATAATACTCCTCCCACCAGAGGCCACCTCTCTTATCAAGCCATACTGTGGTCCCCCTCTTATAAGACTCCTCCCACCAGAGGCCACCTCTCTTATCAAGCCATACTGTGATCCCCCTCTTATAAGACTCCTCCCACCAGAGGCCACCTCTCTTATCAAGCCATACTGTGATCCCCCTCTTATAAGACTCCTCCCACCAGAGGCCACCTCTCTTATCAAGCCATACTGTGGTCCCCCTCTTATAAGACTCCTCCCACCAGAGGCCACCTCTCTTATCAAGCCATACTGTGGTCCCCCTCTTATAAGACTCCTCCCACCAGAGGCCACCTCTCTTATCAAGCCATACTGTGATCCCCCTCTTATAAGACTCCTCCCACCAGAGGCCACCTCTCTTATCAAGCCATACTGTGATCCCCCTCTTATAAGACTCCTCCCACCAGAGGCCACCTCTCTTATCAAGCCATACTGTGGTCCCCCTCTTATAAGACTCCTCCCACCAGAGGCCACCTCTCTTATCAAGCCATACTGTGGTCCCCCTCTTATAAGACTCCTCCCACCAAAGGCCACCTCTCTTATCAAGCCATACTGTGATCCCCCTCTTATAAGACTCCTCCCACCAGAGGCCACCTCTCTTATCAAGCCATACTGTGGTCCCCCTCTTATAAGACTCCTCCCACCAGAGGCCACCTCTCTTATCAAGCCATACCGTGATCCCCCTCTTATAAGACTCCTCCCACCAGAGACCACCTCTCTTATCAAGCCATACTGTGGTCCCCCTCTTATAAGACTCCTCCCACCAGAGGCCACCTCTCTTATCAAGCCATACTGTGATCCCCCTCTTATAATATGCCTCCCACCAGAGGCCACCTCTCTTATCAACCCATACTGTGATCCCCCTCTTATAAGACTCCTCCCACCAGAGGCCACCTCTCTTATCAAGCCATACTGTGATCCCCCTCTTATAAAACTCCTCCCACCAGAGGCCACCTCTCTTATCAAGCCATACTGTGATCCCCCTCTTATAAGACTCCTCCCACCAGAGGCCACCTCTCTTATCAAGCCATACTGTGATCCCCCTCTTATAAGACTCCTCCCACCAGAGACCACCTCTCTTATCAAGCCATACTGTGATCCTCCTCTTATAAGACTCCTCCCACCAGAGGCCACCTCTCTTATCAAGCCATACTGTGAACCCCCTCTTATATGACTCCTCCCACCAGAGACCACCTCTCTTATCAAGCCATACTGTGATCCCCCTCTTATAAGACTCCTCCCACCAGAGGCCACTTCTCTTATCAAGCCATACTGTGGTCCCCCTCTTATAAGACTCCTCCCACCAAAGGCCACCTCTCTTATCAAGCCATACTGTGATCCCCCTCTTATAAGACTCCTCCCACCAGAGGCCACCTCTCTTATCAAGCCATACTGTGATCCCCCTCTTATAAGACTCCTCCCACCAAAGGCCACCTCTCTTATCAAGCCATACTGTGGTCCCCCTCTTATAAGACTCCTCCCACCAGAGGCCACCTCTCTTATCAAGCCATACTGTGATCCCCCTCTTATAAGACTCCTCCCACCAGAGGCCACCTCTCTTATCAAGCCATACTGTGATCCCCCTCTTATAAGACTCCTCCCACCAGAGGCCACCTCTCTTATCAAGCCATACTGTGATCCCCCTCTTATAAGACTCCTCCCACCAGAGGCCACCTCTCTTATCAAGCCATACTGTGATCCCCCTCTTATAAAACTCCTCCCACCAGAGGCCACCTCTCTTATCAAGCCATACTGTGATCCTCCTCTTATAAGACTCCTCCCACCAGAGGCCACCTCTCTTATCAAGCCATACTGTGATCCCCCTCTTATAAGACTCCTCCCACCAGAGGCCACCTCTCTTATCAAGCCATACTGTGATCCCCCTCTTATAAGACTCCTCCCACCAGAGACCACCTCTCTTATCAAGCCATACTGTGGTCCCCCTCTTATAAGACTCCTCCCACCAGAGGCCACCTCTCTTATCAAGCCATACTGTGGTCCCCCTCTTATAAGACTCCTCCCACCAGAGGCCACCTCTCTTATCAAGCCATACTGTGATCCCCCTCTTATAAGACTCCTCCCACCAGAGACCACCTCTCTTATCAAGCCATACTGTGGTCCCCCTCTTATAAGACTCCTCCCACCAGAGGCCACCTCTCTTATCAAGCCATACTGTGGTCCCCCTCTTATAAGACTCCTCCCACCAGAGGCCACCTCTCTTATCAAGCCATACTGTGATCCTCCTCTTATAAGACTCCTCCCACCAGAGGCCACCTCTCTTATCAAGCCATACTGTGATCCCCCTCTTATAAGACTCCTCCCACCAGAGGCCACCTCTCTTATCAAGCCATACTGTGATCCCCCTCTTATAAGACTCCTCCCACCAGAGGCCACCTCTCTTATCAAGCCATACTGTGGTCCCCCTCTTATAAGACTCCTCCCACCAGAGGCCTCCTCTCTTATCAAGCCATACTGTGGTCCCCCTCTTATAAGACTCCTCCCACCAGAGGCCACCTCTCTTATCAAGCCATACTGTGATCCCCCTCTTATAAGACTCCTCCCACCAGAGGCCACCTCTCTTATCAAGCCATACTGTGGTCCCCCTCTTATAAGACTCCTCCCACCAGAGGCCACCTCTCTTATCAAGCCATACTGTGATCCCCCTCTTATAAGACTCCTCCCACCAGAGGCCACCTCTCTTATCAAGCCATACTGTGATCCTCCTCTTATAAGACTCCTCCCACCAGAGGCCACCTCTCTTATCAAGCCATACTGTGGTCCCCCTCTTATAAGACTCCTCCCACCAGAGGCCACCTCTCTTATCAAGTCATACTGTGGTCCCCCTCTTATAAGACTCCTCCCACCAGAGACCACCTCTCTTATCAAGCCATACTGTGGTCCCCCTCTTATAAGACTCCTCCCACCAGAGACCACCTCTCTTATCAACCCATACTGTGGTCCCTCTCTTATAAGACTCCTCCCACCAAAAGCCACCTCTTATCAAGCCATACTGTGATCCCCCTCTTATAAGACTCCTCCCACCAGAGGCCACCTCTCTTATCAAGCCATACTGTGGTCCCCCTCTTATAATATGCCTCCCACCAGAGGCCACCTCTCTTATCAAGCCATACTGTGATCCCCCTCTTATAAGACTCCTCCCACCAGAGGCCACCTCTCTTATCAAGCCATACTGTGGTCCCCCTCTTATAATATGCCTCCCACCAGAGGCCACCTCTCTTATCAAGCCATACTGTGATCCCCCTCTTATAAAACTCCTCCCACCAGAGGCCACCTCTCTTATCAAGCCATACTGTGGTCCCCCTCTTATAAGACTCCTCCCACCAGAGGCCACCTCTCTTATCAAGCCATACTGTGGTACCCCTCTTATAATATGCCTCCCACCAGAGGCCACCTCTCTTATCAAGCCATACTGTGATCCCCTCTTATAAGACTCCTCCCACCAGAGGCCACCTCTCTTATCAAGCCATACTGTGATCCCCCTCTTATAAGACTCCTCCCACCAGAGGCCACCTCTCTTATCAAGCCATACTGTGATCCCCCTCTTATAATATGCCTCCCACCAGAGACCACCTCTCTTATCAAGCCATACTGTGGTCCCCCTCTTATAAGACTCCTCCCACCAAAAACCACCTCTTATCAAGCCATACTGTGATCCCCCTCTTATAAGACTCCTCCCACCAGAGGCCACCTCTCTTATCAAGCCATACTGTGGTCCCCCTCTTATAATATGCCTCCCACCAGAGGCCACCTCTCTTATCAAGCCATACTGTGATCCCCCTCTTATAAGACTCCTCCCACCAGAGGCCACCTCTCTTATCAAGCCATACTGTGGTCCCCCTCTTATAAGACTCCTCCCACCAGAGGCCACCTCTCTTATCAAGCCATACTGTTGTCCCCCTCTTATAATATGCCTCCCACCAGAGGCCACCTCTCTTATCAAGCCATACTGTGATCCCCCTCTTATAAAACTCCTCCCACCAGAGGCCACCTCTCTTATCAAGCCATACTGTGGTCCCCCTCTTATAAGACTCCTCCCACCAGAGGCCACCTCTCTTATCAAGCCATACTGTGGTCCCCCTCTTATAATATGCCTCCCACCAGAGGCCACCTCTCTTATCAAGCCATACTGTGATCCCCCTCTTATAAAACTCCTCCCACCAGAGGCCACCTCTCTTATCAAGCCATACTGTGGTCCCCCTCTTATAAGACTCCTCCCACCAGAGGCCACCTCTCTTATCAAGCCATACTGTGGTCCCCCTCTTATAAGACTCCTCCCACCAGAGGCCACCTCTCTTATCAAGCCATACTGTGATCCCCCTCTTATAAGACTCCTCCCACCAGAGGCCACCTCTCTTATCAAGCCATACTGTGGTCCCCCTCTTATAAGACTCCTCCCACCAGAGGCCACCTCTCTTATCAAGCCATACTGTGGTCCCCCTCTTATAAGACTCCTCCCACCAGAGACCACCTCTCTTATCAAGCCATACTGTGGTCCCCCTCTTATAAGACTCCTCCCACCAGAGACCACCTCTCTTATCAACCCATACTGTGGTCCCTCTCTTATAAGACTCCTCCCACCAAAAGCCACCTCTTATCAAGCCATACTGTGATCCCCCTCTTATAAGACTCCTCCCACCAGAGGCCACCTCTCTTATCAAGCCATACTGTGGTCCCCCTCTTATAATATGCCTCCCACCAGAGGCCACCTCTCTTATCAAGCCATACTGTGATCCCCCTCTTATAAGACTCCTCCCACCAGAGGCCACCTCTCTTATCAAGCCATACTGTGGTCCCCCTCTTATAATATGCCTCCCACCAGAGGCCACCTCTCTTATCAAGCCATACTGTGATCCCCCTCTTATAAAACTCCTCCCACCAGAGGCCACCTCTCTTATCAAGCCATACTGTGGTCCCCCTCTTATAAGACTCCTCCCACCAGAGGCCACCTCTCTTATCAAGCCATACTGTGGTCCCCCTCTTATAATATGCCTCCCACCAGAGGCCACCTCTCTTATCAAGCCATACTGTGATCCCCCTCTTATAAGACTCCTCCCACCAGAGGCCACCTCTCTTATCAAGCCATACTGTGATCCCCCTCTTATAAGACTCCTCCCACCAGAGGCCACCTCTCTTATCAAGCCATACTGTGATCCCCCTCTTATAATATGCCTCCCACCAGAGACCACCTCTCTTATCAAGCCATACTGTGGTCCCCCTCTTATAAGACTCCTCCCACCAAAAGCCACCTCTTATCAAGCCATACTGTGATCCCCCTCTTATAAGACTCCTCCCACCAGAGGCCACCTCTCTTATCAAGCCATACTGTGGTCCCCCTCTTATAATATGCCTCCCACCAGAGGCCACCTCTCTTATCAAGCCATACTGTGATCCCCCTCTTATAAGACTCCTCCCACCAGAGGCCACCTCTCTTATCAAGCCATACTGTGGTCCCCCTCTTATAATATGCCTCCCACCAGAGGCCACCTCTCTTATCAAGCCATACTGTGATCCCCCTCTTATAAAACTCCTCCCACCAGAGGCCACCTCTCTTATCAAGCCATACTGTGGTCCCCCTCTTATAAGACTCCTCCCACCAGAGGCCACCTCTCTTATCAAGCCATACTGTGGTCCCCCTCTTATAATATGCCTCCCACCAGAGGCCACCTCTCTTATCAAGCCATACTGTGATCCCCCTCTTATAAAAACTCCTCCCACCAGAGGCCACCTCTCTTATCAAGCCATACTGTGGTCCCCCTCTTATAAGACTCCTCCCACCAGAGGCCACCTCTCTTATCAAGCCATACTGTGGTCCCCCTCTTATAAGACTCCTCCCACCAGAGGCCACCTCTCTTATCAAGCCATACTGTGATCCCCCTCTTATAAGACTCCTCCCACCAGAGGCCACCTCTCTTATCAAGCCATACTGTGGTCCCCCTCTTATAATATGCCTCCCACCAGAGGCCACCTCTCTTATCAAGCCATACTGTGATCCCCCTCTTATAAAACTCCTCCCACCAGAGGCCACCTCTCTTATCAAGCCATACTGTGGTCCCCCTCTTATAAGACTCCTCCCACCAGAGGCCACCTCTCTTATCAAGCCATACTGTGATTCCCCTCTTATAAAACTCCTCCCACCAGAGGCCACCTCTCTTATCAAGCCATACTGTGATCCTCCTCTTATAAGACTCCTCCCACCAGAGGCCACCTCTCTTATCAAGCCATACTGTGGTCCCCCTCTTATAATATGCCTCCCACCAGAGGCCACCTCTCTTATCAAGCCATACTGTGATCCCCCTCTTATAAGACTCCTCCCACCAGAGGCCACCTCTCTTATCAAGCCATACTGTGGTCCCCCTCTTATAATATGCCTCCCACCAGAGGCCACCTCTCTTATCAAGCCATACTGTGGTCCCCCTCTTATAAGACTCCTCCCACCAGAGGCCACCTCTCTTATCAAGCCATACTGTGATCCCCCTCTTATAAGACTCCTCCCACCAAAGGCCACCTCTCTTATCAAGCCATACTGTGGTCCCCCTCTTATAATACTCCTCCCACCAGAGGCCACCTCTCTTATCAAGCTATACTGTGATCCCCCTCTTATAAGACTCCTCCCACCAGAGGCCACCTCTCTTATCAAGCCATACTGTGATCCCCCTCTTATAAGACTCCTCCCACCAGAGGCCACCTCTCTTATCAAGCTATACTGTGGTCCCCCTCTTATAAGACTCCTCCCACCAGAGGCCACCTCTCTTATCAAGCCATACTGTGATCCCCCTCTTATAAGACTCCTCCCACCAGAGGCCACCTCTCTTATCAAGCCATACTGTGATCCCCCTCTTATAAAACTCCTCTCACCAGAGGCCACCTCTCTTATCAAGCCATACTGTGGTCCCCCTCTTATAAGACTCCTCCCACCAGAGGCCACCTCTCTTATCAAGCCATACTGTGATCCCCCTCTTATAAGACTCCTCCCACCAGAGGCCACCTCTCTTATCAAGCCATACTGTGATCCCCCTCTTATAAAACTCCTCCCACCAGAGGCCACCTCTCTTATCAAGCCATACTGTGGTCCCCCTCTTATAAGACTCCTCCCACCAGAGGCCACCTCTCTTATCAAGCCATACTGTGATCCCCCTCTTATAACATCCTCCCACCAGAGGCCACCTCTCTTATCAAGCCATACCGTGATCCCCCTCTTATAAGACTCCTCCCACCAGAGGCCACCTCTCTTATCAAGCCATACTGTGATCCCCCTCTTATAAGACTCCTCCCACCAGAGGCCACCTCTCTTATCAAGCCATACTGTGGTCCCCCTCTTATAAGACTCCTCCCACCAGAGGCCACTTCTCTTATCAAGCCATACTGTGATCCCCCTCTTATAAGACTCCTCCCACCAGAGGCCACTTCTCTTTATCAAGCCATACTGTGGTCCCCCTCTTATAAGACTCCTCCCACCAGAGGCCACCTCTCTTATCAAGCCATACTGTGATCCCCCTCTTATAAAACTCCTCCCACCAGAGGCCACCTCTCTTATCAAGCCATACTGTGATCCCCCTCTTATAAGACTCCTCCCACCAGAGGCCACCTCTCTTATCAAGCCATACTGTGACCCCCCCTGTTATAAGACTACTCCCACCAGAGGCCACTTCTCTTATCAAGCCATACTGTGGTCCCCCTCTTATAAGACTCCTCCCACCAGAGGCCACCTCTCTTATCAAGCCATACTGTGATCCCCCTCTTATAAGACTCCTCCCACCAGAGGCCACCTCTCTTATCAAGCCATACTGTGATCCCCCTCTTATAAGACTCCTCCCACCAGAGGCCACCTCTCTTATCAAGCCATACTGTGATCCCCCTCTTATAAGACTCCTCCCACCAGAGGCCACCTCTCTTATTGGGCCAGATTTCAGATGCACTGAGAAAAAGTAAAATACTACAGGTACTAAATTGTCCCCCCAAGACAGGCCAACCCTCTTATAAGGTCAATTTATCATTGCAGAGGCGAGGTCTTGTAATAGGGGGACTACTTTACTGTAAATACATTATTATACCCCTGCTCCACCGGAGGGGGGTATACTGTTTTACCTCTGTCCATCCGTCGGTCCCAGATATTTTTCGTCGCATTTTTCTCAGCAACTATTGATTGGCAGAAATCTGATATTTGGTCACAAGCTTCATATAGGTATGCCATATTGTGGAAAGCGTTTTTGGATCCGTCAATTCCTACTTCCTGTTTGCCGACTTAGTTTGTTTTTATACACATTAAACATATATACGGGGGTATCATATGTGAGCATTAGCTCACAGTTTCATCTTGTTTATTGTTATGTAATATGAATACCACCAAAATACAATACATAGTAAATATTTAACATAAAGATAACAATGAAAGTGAACATTGAAAATGTCAAACTGAACGAACGAATGTAATCAACGAAAGTTATAGCAAAATAAAAGAGGTTGGTTTGGTTTATGGTGTTTAACGCCACTTTCAACAATAAATTAGTTATATCGTGGTGGTCAGTTTTATTAGGAGAAGAAAACAGAGAAAACCATTGACCTGTTGAAAGTCACTGACAAACTTTATCATATTATGTTGTATCGAGTACATCTCGCCATGAACGGGGTTTGAACTCACAACTTTAGTGGTGATAGATATTGATTGTACAAGTAGTTGAAAATCCCACTACCATACGATCACGGCCATGACGGCCCCACAAAATAAAAGAAATATCTGCAATGACGGAATTAAGATTTTTTTTTTTAATTTTCATGTAATTTTCAGTTTTAAAAATCAATGTCATTATACTACAACATTGAAATTATTATTTTTTCAGACCAAAAACATTTTTTGGACGAAAGAAAGACAACTAACTGACTAAAGACAGAAATGATGAAAACAATATGTACAATACAGAGCTGTTTTTATTTAAAATGGAAAACAAAATAATTTACTTTTTTATGTTTAATCTAAAGGATGGATACATTTTTGCATAGATTCGAGGAAGGAAAATTTATACGTATAAACCGATAATTTATAAGTAACCTTCATTTATTGTTATTAAAGCTTGTCATGGGTATCAATTTTATTTTGTACTCAGAATTAAGCTCAAAATGAGTAAGAATTATCTGTGAACCTTGCGTTTCTCTAGAAAACCTTGCATAAAATATATTGATATCCCACCGCAAATACATTTTATATTTATACACATATTACAGCACATTTGTTCCAATTTGAAAAACTGTTTTACAATATATGTTATTTTCTGAAATGTATTGCTTTTTCTTTGTTTTTAGACATTTTGGTGTTTGAACAAGAGTTCATTAATAAATATTTCATGTTTTGATATCTTTTAAATGTGTTTAACCACTTTTATGACATTTCTTTGATATGCAATTTCCTTTTTTTTATGATATACTATGATTCAGATACATTGTATGACTTTCCTAGGGGAATGTTACAGTAGTATCTACCCTCTTATAAGGCCACTCCTTCTATATGGTGGACTTGTAAGGGGAGGGGGTTTCACTTTAGGGGGACAATTTAGTAGTATTTTACTATCTCAGTACGTCTGAAACCTGACAAGATGGGAACTACTGTATGTATAAATCAAGGATGATTCTTTTCAGTTATTTAACTGATTTCAGCTATTTTCCTCTGAAAAGTGTTTTCCAAAAGTTGCTTGACACGGTCAGAACAGGTCAAAAATGACCATTTTGAAAGGGGCTGTAGATTGTTTCAGTTTTTTCAGTCAAATTATGGAGGAGGAAGCATCCATTTCTGTGGTGGTATTATGTTGTGTGCCGTGTAGCCCTTTATTACAATATTCTAATCTCTTTATGTTGTAGTCAAGGGGAACACTGATTTTACTTCAAAATATCCAAATATTCAAGTTATCGGAGATAAACTAGGCCAAAAGATATTAAAAAACCGGACAAAAAATTCTCCCAGAAAATGACTTATTCAAGTTCTAGATAAAGAGGTTCAACTGTATTATACTGTTTTATGTTTTTAACATGATCGGGACAAATATTAATCTGTTGTATAACTGTTTTAAATATTGATTTGTTTTATAGTCGGTTTAGAACATTTTTACTTGGTTGATTTCCTACCTAGTTACTGATCTATTAGATATCTCATGTATTGTATTTTCTGTGCTATAGATCTGATTATTTTCTACATATGTAATTGGTGACTTATCACCACACACAAAAATGAAGACGATGATATAGCTGAAATACTACTAAAGTTGTTAAGACACTAATATAAAGAAATTTAGAGTTTTAGTATAAACATATTTTATTAATTAATTCAATATTACACATTATGATAATACACATATAAATTATATATACATTTAAATTAATCAATAGGATTTGGAAACAAGTGGTTAAACTTATATTAATCCGTATCCCTAGAGTTTAGAGTTTTAGTATAAACATATTTTATTAATTAATTCAATATTACACATTATGATAATAGGATTTGGAAACAAGTGGTTAAACTTATATTAATCCGTATCCCTAGAGTTTTAGAGTTTTGACTCTCCTATGTGGCAAGGTTTACTGGATGACAAATTTTTGTGATAAAGTTTGTCTGTGATTTTTTACAGGTCTTCGGTTTTCTCTACATATTTGAGTTTCCTCCGCCAATAAAACTGACTGCCACTATATAACTGTAACTGAATTAATAATGAAAGCACTTGTGACACTACGATATAACTGGACTATTGTTGCAAGTAGTGTTTTTAAAACCCATTAGCTAACCCATATGCCGATATTGGTAAAACATTATTTCTAAACTGTTACTGTAAACTATAGTCCATTAAAATGTGATATTTCCTGTAGATTCAATTCTACAAACTTTATTAGGTATTAGACTGAAAGAAAACCTGTGTGATTTGGTTTGATTCTGAATCATCGGTAAATTGAACATTTGACCTTTGATCTCACTGAGTGTTATTGTCAGTATCAACTTAGTGACTCTGATACATGAAAATATCAGTCAGCATGACATCACATGATGACGTTTAATATTGATCAGTATCAACTTAGTGACTCTGATACATGAAAATATCAGTCAGCGTGACATCACATGATGACGTTTAATATTGACATCACATGATGACGTTTAATATTGATCAGTATCAACTTAGTGACTCTGATACATGAAAATATCAATCGGCGTGACATCACATGATGACGTTTAATATTGATCAGTATCAACTTAGTGACTGATACATGAAAATATCAGTCAGCATGACATCACATGATGACGTTTAATATTGATCAGTATCAACTTAGTGACTCTGATACATGAAAATATCAGTCAGCGTGACATCACATGATGACGTTTAATATTGATCAGTATCAACTTAGTGACTCTGATACATGAAAATATCAGTCAGCGTGACATCACATGATGACATTTAATAATGATCAAAACAATAACATCTTTTTTTAAGGTCTCCACATACATTATCATAGCTCGACTTTCAAAACTGCTATTGTTATAATTATAACTGTCAATGCATCGGAATGAAGCAACTAGAAATCAGGCCTTTCAATAAGGGGTGGTACCAGGTACTTTTATCTGCCTAAAATGGTTTTTGGTAATTCCTGATTCTAAAGGGTGTTGTGTAAGATATTCATGAAAATTGTTCAAATTTTAATGAAAAGTACCACCTGTTAATAGTGAAGTACTGGTAGACTTGAAAAATATTGAAAGCTCTGGAAATGTACAATTGTTCATTTTTCTAACATTTTAAGTGGATTAATGTTTAATCATTTCCTTCTACTGTTGATGTAGTAATTTTGAAGATTTTAAGACCTTTGTTTTTATATGTAATTACTTATTTATATTATTGCTGATATTACAAAAGCATTTGTGATGGAAAAAAATTGTGCAATTTTTTAGTGTATGAAATATTTCATGTTTCCAGCTTTATAAGTTAATTCTTTTATTTCTGTATCAATAAAAACATTCAAAAATGTTATTAAATTTTATAAAGCATTATTGATTAAAGCTGTTTTATTTTAAATTTTTGCATCAGTGCATGTTTTGATAATAATAATAATAATAATAATAATATATTACAACTACAGTATTTCCCCTCTTGTAAAGCCACTCCCTCCAAAGGCCATTCCAGGGCCATGGGTGGCTCAATGAGTTAGGTAGTTGGATTACCTAACAACTCATACAAGCCTATCACCAATACGGCGTGGGTTCGCCCCCGGCTTTGTAAATTACAAAAAAGGGTGCTCTCAACTCGCAGCCGCAAGTGATAAAGTTTACCAGTTGCTTGCCCAGGATCGGTGATTCTCTCCGGGTACTCCGGCTTTGTCCACCTCTAAAACTGGTCGCCATGATATAGCTGAAATATTTCTGAAAATGGCATTAAACACAATAAATCAATCAACCAAAGGCCATTCCTCTTATGGGGCCAAATTTCAGGTGCACTGAGATAGTAAAATGCTACTTAATTCCACTCTCAAGAGAGGCCACTTTGTCATTGTCCTTATAAGAGGGACTACTGTGTTGATGATTGAGAAACTAGTCATGCATGCATAAAACGTTATAATACACAGATGTGTCTTATTGTGTTGAAGTGACCGTCAATTCACAATGGCTTATCCATGTACATGTACAGTCAAATCTGGTCATAAAGTCACCTCTATTAAGCAGTCACCTGTATTGAAAGGTCACATTTTTCTTGTCATGTCATAGATAATTTCACATGAATTTTAAGTGGTCACCTCTCTTATAATGCCACTTTTTCTTTGTCCCAAAGGTCATGACCTCTGAATACAAAAGTGACCTCTTAATTAATACAGGTTTGACTCTATAGAAGTATTGCTAATACAAAGAGACTTACTTCAAATTAATGAATAATTCAAGGGCAACATCCCCATCCCCATCCCCACACATGTGCAATGAGATAGTAAAATACTAATTAATTGTTCCCCTTTGAGAGAGGTTCATGATTAATTGATTGATTAATGCTTATTAATAAATAGTTAGTAGTATCTCAGCTATATTCTGGATGAGAACAAGTTCAATAATATTAAGTGATTAACAATGTTTTTTAAAACGAGAGGACGTTTATCTCTCATCGAAGGGAGAAACGTCCTTGAGTTTTAAAAAACATCTTTAATTATTTTATCGTGATAGTATGTTTATCAAGGATTTGATAATGTGACGTCATTATAACGTTATATTAGAAAACAGTGATATTACTAAGCGTCCTTGACAATGCTTAGCGACTAGCGATAATTTGAATTTTCTCGGCGCTTGCGTACATCAAAGGGAAAGTAAGCAAAATAGCGATAATATATAAAAACTATATAGAAAAGAGGGAGTGGTGGGTCAACTTTTGATTGCCACTGAAAAGGTACAGAGAGTTGGGTAAGGATAAAAAAGTTAGTCTTTTGTAGGTGTTACAATTCACCTACTCTTTCTTTTTTTTAGCTCACCTTGCCAAAGGAAATGCTAGCTTTTGCCATCACTTGGCGTCCGTCGTCCGTTAACTTTTCACATTTTAATCTTCTCCGCTGAAACCCCTCAGCCAAATGAACTGAAACTTGGTAGGAAGCATCTATGGAAGGTCCTTTATAAAGATTGCTAATTTTGTCCCGATCCATTAACAAACATGGCTGCCATGGGCAATTCTTGTTTCTGATTGGCCGATTTTTTGTAATCTTCTCCTCTGAAACTGCTTGGCCAAATGAACCAAAACTTGGTAGGAAGTATCTATGGAAAGTCCTCTATAAAGATTGCTCATTTCGTCCCGATCCGTTAACAAACATGGCCGCCACAGGCAATTCTTGTTTCAGATTGGTTGATTTCTAAAAAAATCTTCTCTGAAACCGCATGGCCAAATGAATCAAAACTTGGTAGGAAGCATCCTTGGAAGGTACTCTATAAAGATTGCCCATTTAGTTCCGATCTGTTAACAAACATGGCCGCCACAGGCCATTCTTGTTTCTGATTGATTTCTAAAAAATCTTCTCCTCTGAAACCGCTTTCCCAAATGAACTGAAATTTAGTAGGAAACATCTATGGAAAGTCCTCTGTAAAGATTGCTCATTTTGCCCTGATCCATTAACAAACATGGCTGCCACAGGCAATTCTTGTTTCTGATAAGCCGATTTAAAAAAATCTTCTCTGAAATCGCTTGTCCAAATGAACCAAAACTTGGTAGGAAGCATCTATGGAAAGTCCTCTATAAAGATTGCTCATTTTGTCCCGATTAGTTAACAAACATGGCCACCACAGGCAATTCTTGTTTCAGATTGGTTGATTTCTAAAAAGATCTTCTGTTAAAAGAAAGATAACTCTTGTTTAAATATAGATATCTGTATTAAAAATGCATTTATCTCTATACAGATTTTTAAAAATCTTCTCCTCTGAAACCGCTTGGCCAAATGAACCGAAACTTAGTAGTAAGCATCTATGGAAGGTCTTCTGTAAAGATTGCTCATTTCGTCCCGATCCGTTAACAAACATGGCCACCAAAGGCGACTCTTGTTCCTGATTGGCTGATTTTTTAGATTCTTCTCCTTTGAAACCGGTTGGCCAAATGAACCGAAGCTTGGTAGGAAGCATCTATGGAAAGTCCTCTGTTTTTATGATTGCTCATTTCGTCCCGATCCATTTACAAACATGGCCACCACAGACAATTCTTGTTTATGATTGGTTGATTTCTAAAAAATCTTCTCCTCTGAAACCTCTGCCAAATGAACCGAAACTTGGTAGGAAGCATCTATGGGCGGTTCTCTATAAAGAGTGCTAATTTCGTCCCGATCCATTAACAAACATGGCCGCCACAGGCAATTCTTGTTTCTGATTGGTCGATTTCTAAAAATCTTTTCCTCTGAAACTGCTTGGCCAAATGATCCGAAACTTGGTAGGAAGCATCTATGGAAGGTCCTCTATAAAGATTGCTCATTCCGTCCCGATCTGTTAAAAACATGGCCAACACAGGCGATTCTTGTTTCTGATTGGCTGATTTTTTAAGGTTCTTCTCCTCTGAAACCGTTTGGCCAAATGAACCGAAACTTGGTAGGAAGCATCTATGGAAAGTCCTCTGTTCCGATTGCTCATTTCGTCCCGATCCATGAACAAACATGGCCACCACAGACAATTCTTGTTTCTGATTGGTTGATTTCTAAAAAATCTTCTCTGAAACCACTTTGCCAAATGAACCGAAACTTGGTAGGAAGCATCTATGGAAGGTTCTCTATAAAGATTGCTCATTTAGTCCCGATCCATTAACAAACATGGCCGCCACAGGCAATTCTTATTTCTGATTGGTCGATTTCTAAAAAAATCTTCTACTCTGAAACTGCTTGACTAAATGGACCAAAACGTGGTAGGAAGAATCTATGGAAGGTCCTCTATGGGAATTGCTCATTCTGTTTTGATCCGTTAGCAAACATGGCTGTCATAGGCAATTCTTGTTTCTGATTGGTCAATTTCTAGAAATCTTCTCCTCTGAAACCGCTTGGCCAATTGATCCAAAACTTGGTAGGAAGCATCTATGGAAGGTCCTCTATAAAGATTGCTCATTCCGTCCTGATCCGTTAACAAACATGGCCACCACAGGCGATTCTTGTTTCTGATTTGCTGCTTTTGTCATGGGTAGGCGTCCGTCCGTCCGTTAGCTTTTCACATTCAAGTCTTCTCCTAAACCACTGAACAGATTTCAACCAAACTTGCCATAAATGTTCATTGGATGGTCCTCTACCAGATTTGGTGTAGATAGGAAATTCAACATGGCTGCCAGGGCCAATAACATGTTCTGATTGGCTGAAATTTTAAAAATCTTGTCAGAAACCACCAAGCCAATTGAATTGTGACTTTGCAGGAATGATCATTGGGTGGTCCTGTACTAAACTTGTGAATCATTTGCCGATCGGAAATTCAAGATGACCGCCATGACTCGACTTATAGGACCCTATGGAAAAAATGTTTAGAAGTCTTCTCCTCTGAAACCAGTAAGTCAATTTAAAGCAAACATGGCATGAATGGTCCTTAGGTGGTCAACTTTCAAAATTATGTCCTGTGACCCCGACCTCCATCCAAGATGGTCACCGTCAGCGGACATAGTTTTAACATAGGACCCTATTGGAAAAATGTTTTAATTTTTTTTCCTCTGAAACCAGTAAGCCAATTTAAAGCAAACATGGCATGAATGGTCCTTAAATGGTTAACTTTCAAAATTATATCCAGTGACCCAGACTTTCATCCAAGATGGCCACCATCAGCGGATATAGTTTTAACATAGGACCCTATGAGAAATATGTTTAAAAATCTTCTCTGAAACCAGTAAGCCAATTTAAAGCAAACATGGCATGGATGGTCCTTAAGTGGTCAATTTTCAAACTTGTGACCCTGACCTCCATCCAAGATGGCCACCTTCAGCAGACATAGTTTTAACATAGGACCTTATAGTGCTGAGCCTCTAGTTTTTTAATCTACAAAAGAGGTATTTAGCGTGCAGTGAGCATGGTACTCTCCAAGCACATTACCCATGACTAGTCCATGGTCAGGCTTTCTGTATTGTAATCTGACAACAGCCCATTGAGAGGGATTCCTCTATCCGGCATACCAACTGTGTTGCTGTGTGAATTTGACCCATGACTATAGTCCATGGTCAGGCTTTCTGTATTGTAATCTGACAACTGCCCATTAAGAGGGATTCCTCTATCCGGCATACCAACTGTGCTGCTGTGTGAATTTGACCCATGACTATAGTCCATGGTCAGGCTTTCTGTATTGTAATCTGACAACTGCCCATTGAGAGGGATTCTTCTATCCACCATACCAACTGTGCTGCTGTGAATTTGACCCATGACTATAGTCCATGGTCAGGCTTTCTGTATTGTAATCTGACAACAGCCCATTGAGAGGGATTCCACGATCCGTCATACCGACTGAGCTACTGTGTGAATTTGACCCATGACTATAGTCCATGGTCAGGCTTTCTGTATTGTAATCTGACAACTGCCCATTAAGAGGGATTCCTCTATCCGCCATACCAACTGTGCTGCTGTGTGAATTTGACCCATGACTATAGTCCATGGTCAGACTTTCTGTATTGTAATCTGACAACAGCCCATTGAGAGGGATTCCTATATCCGTAATACCAACTGAGCTACTGTGTGAATTTGACCCATGACTATAGTCCATGGTCAGGCTTTCTGTATTGTAATCTGACAACAGCCCATTGAGAGGGATTCCTATATCCGGTATACCAACTGTGATGCTGTGTGAATTTGACCCATGACTATAGTCCATGGTCAGGCTTTCTGTATTGTAATCTGACAACAGCCCATTGAGAGGGATTCCTCGATCCGTCATACCGACTGAGCTACTGTGTGAATTTGACCCATGACTAGTCCATGGTCAGGCTTTCTGTATTGTAATCTGACAACAGCCCATTGAGAGGGATTCCTCTATCCGGCATACCAACTGTGCTGCTGTGTGAATTTGACCCATGACTATAGTCCATGGTCAAGCTTTCTGTATTGTAATCTGACAACAGCCCATTGAGAGGGATTCCTATATCCACCATACCAACTGTGCTGCTGTGTGAATTTGACCCATGACTATAGTCCATGATCAGGCTTTCTGTATTGTAATCTGACAACAGTCCATTGAGAGGGATTCCTCTATCCGTCATACCAACTGAGCTACAGTGTGAATTTGACCCATGACTAGTCCATGGTCAGGCTTTCTGTATTGTAATCTGACAACAGCCCATTGAGAGGGATTCCTCTATCCGGCATACCAACTGTGTTGCTGTGTGAATTTGACCCATGACTATAGTCCATGGTCAAGCTTTCTGTATTGTAATCTGACAACAGCCCATTGAGAGGGATTCCTATATCCACCATACCAACTGTGCTGCTGTGTGAATTTGACCCATGACTATAGTCCATGGTCAGGCTTTCTGTATTGTAATCTGACAACAGCCCATTGAGAGGGATTCCTCGATCCGTCATACCGACTGAGCTACTGTGTGAATTTGACCCATGACTAGTCCATGGTCAGGCTTTCTGTATTGTAATCTGACAACAGCCCATTGAGAGGGATTCCTCTATCCGGCATACCAACTGTGCTGCTGTGTGAATTTGACCCATGACTATAGTCCATGGTCAAGCTTTCTGTATTGTAATCTGACAACAGCCCATTGAGAGGGATTCCTATATCCACCATACCAACTGTGCTGCTGTGTGAATTTGACCCATGACTATAGTCCATGATCAGGCTTTCTGTATTGTAATCTGACAACAGTCCATTGAGAGGGATTCCTCTATCCGTCATACCAACTGAGCTACAGTGTGAATTTGACCCATGACTAGTCCATGGTCAGGCTTTCTGTATTGTAATCTGACAACTGCCCATTAAGAGGGATTCCTCTATCCGGCATACCAACTGTGCTGCTGTGTGAATTTGACCCATGACTATAGTCCATGGTCAGGCTTTCTGTATTGTAATCTGACAACTGCCCATTGAGAGGGATTCTTCTATCCACCATACCAACTGTGCTGCTGTGAATTTGACCCATGACTATAGTCCATGGTCAGGCTTTCTGTATTGTAATCTGACAACAGCCCATTGAGAGGGATTCCACGATCCGTCATACCGACTGAGCTACTGTGTGAATTTGACCCATGACTATAGTCCATGGTCAGGCTTTCTGTATTGTAATCTGACAACTGCCCATTAAGAGGGATTCCTCTATCCGGCATACCAACTGTGCTGCTGTGTGAATTTGACCCATGACTATAGTCCATGGTCAGACTTTCTGTATTGTAATCTGACAACAGCCCATTGAGAGGGATTCCTATATCCGTAATACCAACTGAGCTACTGTGTGAATTTGACCCATGACTATAGTCCATGGTCAGGCTTTCTGTATTGTAATCTGACAACAGCCCATTGAGAGGGATTCCTCTATCCGGCATACCAACTGTGTTGCTGTGTGAATTTGACCCATGACTATAGTCCATGGTCAGGCTTTCTGTATTGTAATCTGACAACTGCCCATTAAGAGGGATTCCTCTATCCGGCATACCAACTGTGCTGCTGTGTGAATTTGACCCATGACTATAGTCCATGGTCAGGCTTTCTGTATTGTAATCTGACAACTGCCCATTGAGAGGGATTCTTCTATCCACCATACCAACTGTGCTGCTGTGAATTTGACCCATGACTATAGTCCATGGTCAGGCTTTCTGTATTGTAATCTGACAACAGCCCATTGAGAGGGATTCCACGATCCGTCATACCGACTGAGCTACTGTGTGAATTTGACCCATGACTATAGTCCATGGTCAGGCTTTCTGTATTGTAATCTGACAACTGCCCATTAAGAGGGATTCCTCTATCCGGCATACCAACTGTGCTGCTGTGTGAATTTGACCCATGACTATAGTCCATGGTCAGACTTTCTGTATTGTAATCTGACAACAGCCCATTGAGAGGGATTCCTATATCCGTAATACCAACTGAGCTACTGTGTGAATTTGACCCATGACTATAGTCCATGGTCAGGCTTTCTGTATTGTAATCTGACAACAGCCCATTGAGAGGGATTCCTATATCCGGTATACCAACTGTGATGCTGTGTGAATTTGACCCATGACTATAGTCCATGGTCAGGCTTTCTGTATTGTAATCTGACAACAGCCCATTGAGAGGGATTCCTCGATCCGTCATACCGACTGAGCTACTGTGTGAATTTGACCCATGACTAGTCCATGGTCAGGCTTTCTGTATTGTAATCTGACAACAGCCCATTGAGAGGGATTCCTCTATCCGGCATACCAACTGTGCTGCTGTGTGAATTTGACCCATGACTATAGTCCATGATCAGGCTTTCTGTATTGTAATCTGACAACAGCCCATTGAGAGGGATTCCTATATCCACCATACCAACTGAGCTACAGTGTGAATTTGACCCATGACTAGTCCATGGTCAGGCTTTCTGTATTGTAATCTGACAACAGCCCATTGAGAGGGATTCCTCTATCCGGCATACCAACTGTGTTGCTGTGTGAATTTGACCCATGACTATAGTCCATGGTCAGGCTTTCTGTATTGTAATCTGACAACAGCCCATTGAGAGGGATTCCTATATCCACCATACCAACTGTGCTGCTGTGTGAATTTGACCCATGACTATAGTCCATGATCAGGCTTTCTGTATTGTAATCTGACAACAGTCCATTGAGAGGGATTCCTCTATCCGTCATACCAACTGAGCTACAGTGTGAATTTGACCCATGACTAGTCCATGGTCAGGCTTTCTGTATTGTAATCTGACAACAGCCCATTGAGAGGGATTCCTCTATCCGGCATACCAACTGTGTTGCTGTGTGAATTTGACCCATGACTATAGTCCATGGTCAGGCTTTCTGTATTGTAATCTGACAACTGCCCATTAAGAGGGATTCCTCTATCCGGCATACCAACTGTGCTGCTGTGTGAATTTGACCCATGACTATAGTCCATGGTCAGGCTTTCTGTATTGTAATCTGACAACTGCCCATTGAGAGGGATTCTTCTATCCACCATACCAACTGTGCTGCTGTGAATTTGACCCATGACTATAGTCCATGGTCAGGCTTTCTGTATTGTAATTTGACAACAGCCCATTGAGAGGGATTCCACGATCCGTCATACCGACTGAGCTACTGTGTGAATTTGACCCATGACTATAGTCCATGGTCAGGCTTTCTGTATTGTAATCTGACAACTGCCCATTAAGAGGGATTCCTCTATCCGGCATACCAACTGTGCTGCTGTGTGAATTTGACCCATGACTATAGTCCATGGTCAGACTTTCTGTATTGTAATCTGACAACAGCCCATTGAGAGGGATTCCTATATCCGTAATACCAACTGAGCTACTGTGTGAATTTGACCCATGACTATAGTCCATGGTCAGGCTTTCTGTATTGTAATCTGACAACAGCCCATTGAGAGGGATTCCTATATCCGGTATACCAACTGTGATGCTGTGTGAATTTGACCCATGACTATAGTCCATGGTCAGGCTTTCTGTATTGTAATCTGACAACAGCCCATTGAGAGGGATTCCTCGATCCGTCATACCGACTGAGCTACTGTGTGAATTTGACCCATGACTAGTCCATGGTCAGGCTTTCTGTATTGTAATCTGACAACAGCCCATTGAGAGGGATTCCTCTATCCGGCATACCAACTGTACTGCTGTGTGAATTTGACCCATGACTATAGTCCATGGTCAAGCTTTCTGTATTGTAATCTGACAACAGCCCATTGAGAGGGATTCCTATATCCACCATACCAACTGTGCTGCTGTGTGAATTTGACCCATGACTATAGTCCATGGTCAGGCTTTCTGTATTGTAATCTGACAACAGCCCATTGAGAGGGATTCCTCGATCCGTCATACCGACTGAGCTACTGTGTGAATTTGACCCATGACTAGTCCATGGTCAGGCTTTCTGTATTGTAATCTGACAACAGCCCATTGAGAGGGATTCCTCTATCCGGCATACCAACTGTGCTGCTGTGTGAATTTGACCCATGACTATAGTCCATGGTCAAGCTTTCTGTATTGTAATCTGACAACAGCCCATTGAGAGGGATTCCTATATCCACCATACCAACTGTGCTGCTGTGTGAATTTGACCCATGACTATAGTCCATGATCAGGCTTTCTGTATTGTAATCTGACAACAGTCCATTGAGAGGGATTCCTCTATCCGTCATACCAACTGAGCTACAGTGTGAATTTGACCCATGACTAGTCCATGGTCAGGCTTTCTGTATTGTAATCTGACAACAGCCCATTGAGAGGGATTCCTCTATCCGGCATACCAACTGTGTTGCTGTGTGAATTTGACCCATGACTATAGTCCATGGTCAGGCTTTCTGTATTGTAATCTGACAACTGCCCATTAAGAGGGATTCCTCTATCCGGCATACCAACTGTGCTGCTGTGTGAATTTGACCCATGACTATAGTCCATGGTCAGGCTTTCTGTATTGTAATCTGACAACTGCCCATTGAGAGGGATTCTTCTATCCACCATACCAACTGTGCTGCTGTGAATTTGACCCATGACTATAGTCCATGGTCAGGCTTTCTGTATTGTAATCTGACAACAGCCCATTGAGAGGGATTCCACGATCCGTCATACCGACTGAGCTACTGTGTGAATTTGACCCATGACTATAGTCCATGGTCAGGCTTTCTGTATTGTAATCTGACAACTGCCCATTAAGAGGGATTCCTCTATCCGGCATACCAACTGTGCTGCTGTGTGAATTTGACCCATGACTATAGTCCATGGTCAGACTTTCTGTATTGTAATCTGACAACAGCCCATTGAGAGGGATTCCTATATCCGTAATACCAACTGAGCTACTGTGTGAATTTGACCCATGACTATAGTCCATGGTCAGGCTTTCTGTATTGTAATCTGACAACAGCCCATTGAGAGGGATTCCTATATCCGGTATACCAACTGTGATGCTGTGTGAATTTGACCCATGACTATAGTCCATGGTCAGGCTTTCTGTATTGTAATCTGACAACAGCCCATTGAGAGGGATTCCTCGATCCGTCATACCGACTGAGCTACTGTGTGAATTTGACCCATGACTAGTCCATGGTCAGGCTTTCTGTATTGTAATCTGACAACAGCCCATTGAGAGGGATTCCTCTATCCGGCATACCAACTGTGCTGCTGTGTGAATTTGACCCATGACTATAGTCCATGGTCAAGCTTTCTGTATTGTAATCTGACAACAGCCCATTGAGAGGGATTCCTATATCCACCATACCAACTGTGCTGCTGTGTGAATTTGACCCATGACTATAGTCCATGATCAGGCTTTCTGTATTGTAATCTGACAACAGCCCATTGAGAGGGATTCCTCTATCCGTCATACCAACTGAGCTACAGTGTGAATTTGACCCATGACTATAGTCCATGGTCAGGCTTTCTGTATTGTAATCTGACAACAGCCCATTGAGAGGGATTCCTATATCCACCATACCAACTGAGCTACAGTGTGAGTTTGAGCCCTAGGAACCTCACCACAAACCAAGTCCAAGTTAATGAAAACCAAATATGATTGTTAACTACATTTTGTTTTTGTATTAATTACTAACAAAAATCAAAGGGATCAATCATTAGAAGGACTGTCGTGGTCGTGATCTTATTGTAGTTTGATTTACAACTATCTGTGCAATCTGCTTATCACCACTAATGTTGCGAGTTAGAATCCCACTCAGACGATGTGTACTGGATATAACATTATGTGATAAAGTATGTCATTGACTTGCGGTAGGTCGGTGGTTTTCCACGTGTACTCTGGTTTCCTCCACCAATAAAACTGAACGCCACGATATAACTGAAATATTGTTGAAAGTGGCTTTAAACACCATAAACCAAACCCAAAGAAAAATTTGAAGATATTAAAGGGAGGTAATCAGAATCTGTAAATCTAAGAAGGACACAACACAATGGCCAAAAAAAAAAAAGAACAAAGGTACAAAAAATGATCTACAAATACCATACACTGAAAACTAAAGATCAAGCAACACAAACCCAACTAAAAACCGTGGGTGAACTCGTATGCTTTGGAAAGGTAAGCAGACAATGCTCCCACTAGTGACACCCATTGTTTTACTTTAGTTACAAACCGGTGATAAGTCATGTTTTTTCAGGGGAAAAAAGAAAGAAAATAATAATCCAGTTATCCAGATGCACCAAACACTTAAAAGGTGAAGATACACACAAGAAAACGTCAATAAAATAATAAGGGCCGTCGTGGTGGTCGTATGGAAGTTTGATTTACAACTACCTATGCAATCAGTGACTATCACCACTAACGCTGTGAGTTCGAATCGCGTTCAAGGCGAGGTGTACTCGATACAACCTTATGTGATAAGGTTTGTCGGGTATTCCGGTGTCCTCGGCCAATAAAACTGACCACCACGATATAACTGAAATATCGTTGAAAGTGGCTTTAAACACCATAACCTTTGATAAAAATAATTGCAAACCGATGTTTATCAGTCTTTTCTGCATTCTGTCGGTCAGGTTTTTAAATAAATGAAACCCTCAGGCAAGTGATAATAGCGTTATTTTAAGATTAAATATTTTTAATCCATGCCAGTTCAACCGTCAGCCAGCTTGTGTTTATTGTTATACAAAAACCGAATTCAAATAAAGTTTTCTTATCTTATCTTATCTTATCTTAACCGTGTATGGACAGTGTAAATAGAAAAATCTACATGTTATAGTTTATATTACCTTTTAAACCAAACCGTTTTAATTTTTAATTGTTTGGTTTTAATTAACTATTTTAACGCGTACGTTAGCTTATAATTGACGGTGACTTCATCTAGGGTGGAGTTTCCAGAACAGAACAGAACAGAACATGACTGCACTGAAATCTACATTACAACACAAGAAACATAACTCTTACTTTGAACCGGAAGTAAACGAAAATAAACCTCAAATTTTTTTGACTCTTTTGAAATGAACATCATCTTTGTTGATTATAGGTAAATGCAGGTAATATTCATATAAATTTGTTGTAATATATTAAACCTAGCGAGTTGTAGTTGCGTGTAGGTATGACATGATCGATTTGATGGCAGTACACATCCACATGTCACACGTACACTGTCTCTTGGCTCTTGCTGGGGACATTGCACTATTCCACAATTTGCCATTTCTCATGAATACATAAACAAGTTGATCAAATGCACTTGAATGGATACTTTGTGATATAGTGAATAATATATCCGGATTACTGGTATTCATGTTGTGAATATACCAGGACATATGGCATATTATGTCTTTTATGATGCATGATGGTAAATGCCAAATGGCACAAACGAATACATGTCAAAACGACCCCACTATTTTTTCAGAATAAAAATTATTTTACCAATACGCCCCTACTTTTTTATTGCCAAAGTGGCACGTTTCATTTTTTTTCCCTACTCAAACGATGATATGTGTGATATCTTTTAATTCAAGATTTGTACAGTAAATTTATCTATTTATTGTATATTTCTATATCATGACGTGACATCTGCTCGGTCATGCAATAAAGTCAATCACTTGTATTGATTTACAATTCTCGCGCAGCACGAGGCCAATGACGTCATTATGTATATTCATAGCGTACATAGACACTGAGGGAATTCTTTTCAACGTCAAAATTACAAGATGAGATTAAAACAGAGAAGTTTGAATTGAATAAATTCCATGCAAGTAAAAAAAATCCTTTTTACTAATGGTTTTTTTTCCTGATCATTATGCTTGTTGAATATGTTTCCATCGATGGTATTCCCCAAGCATTTGTATTTTTCCGGTTTGTTGACATAATCGTCATAACAGTTCATGAGCGTTTCTGGAATGTAGGCCAAGCAAATTGTATTTTAAAATACTTTGAAAATATGATGATTGATCATTCAGATTTGACCATTTTCTAGAAAATGACCGATTTTACCGGGAAAATACATGCAATTGCTCTCCATTAGTCACAAAATGGCAGAATATTTTGCATTTCCATTGCTGCTTTAATAACAAATACACCCTTTACTTCTTGGGGTAATGAAATGAAATTTACAGAGAAGATAGAAAAAGAATTAATTTACAGCAATAAATTTATAGCATAAATTGAACAGAGAATTGAATTAAACCAGACAGAAAAATGAGATTATCTGGGTTAAAAAAACCTGTCATTATTACAAATAGCATCAACAAAACTGTATTGTTACCACTCTATGATAATAAATGTGATTAAAATAAATTGAAATCAGTCATTAATTGTTTTACAAAAATATGGCAGAATGTAGTCAGTCTAATAGATTGTATTGACAAAAGCAAAAACACCAAATTCACTGGATTAAATACTTTATTATATGGGTAAGCAAGTTTAATATTTGCATCAAATAATCAATTTTTATTTTTAAACTATGTAAAAAAAGCATCCTTTGAAATTTTTCAGACAAAACAATTACACTGAAAAAGCTATAATACATTAATTTTCTTAATCTGGTTTACTTTTTAAGTTTGGTTGGCCTATGACAAAATCATGTGATTTATTGACCTTTGACCGACTTTATGTGACGTAATAGGACGCCATTTGGAAAAAGGGTAGTAAACAAATATGGGTCAGTGTGTTATTATTATCGATCTTTTTTCCATGGAACTTTACACATGTGAGCAAGAATAGATGAGGAACATAATTAAAAAGGAAAAAATGTTTACTTTTCAAAATAATCAAACATTATCCAATGACTGACCGACTTATTGTCAGACGAGGATATATGTTTATTTTACATCAGACGACAACGAACTTGTATTTGTATATATACGCTCCGGTAATTGTGTCTTATCCATTTGTCTTTATTTTTGATTTTTTTGGTGACAATAAAATATAGACTCATTCTCACAGAACCGCGACAATTGCTGCCGACCAACTAGTTTACTCCATTGATTACTTTTTCTTTATTCTGCATGGAATAACAATTTTCTCACGGATACCAACTTCCTAGAGACCAGAAATGACTACGTGAATAGAAATTAGACACATTTGTGTACAAGGGGGTACGAAATGTCGATACTTTTATAATCAACGGGACTTTTAGTTACATGCTTATTAAAGTCTAAAGTAGTATTGCATTGTTACATAGGATGCAAAATAACACACAAGAGGTCCAAAGGTGTACTTTTCAACCCATAAATATTTAGTAAAATTTAAATATCTTCAAATTCATTTATAAAGTTAACCAAAAATATAAGATTTCTAATTTACAGAACCTAATTTACGTAACAAAATATAAAAAATTTGCAGTATTCACTAAATATTAAGCCATACGGCCACATCAAGCCATTGTTATCAAAGCTTAAACTTCTCAAAATTCTTTTGTTGGCTTTGTACATTTGTTTTTTACAATACCTTGGCTTGTGTTTTTTTTACTTTCTTACCGGTAATTAAGCTCCTCAAAGACCATCGGCACCGATAAAGGCATATATTTATTGTAATAATTAATGAAACATATAAATTTAATTTAATGCAATCATCATTAATTGAATTTATAATTTTAATAAATAGATTAATAAAAATATAATAAAACAAAAACAAAATATTCGAACAAAAACGAATCGCGGAAAGACATTTATAAACATTTGAATCACAATTTTTTTTTTTTTTATAATGATTTATTTTGGAAAAAATGGGGCGTTTTGGTAAAAAGTGGGGGCGTCTTGGTGAAAAGTGGGAGCGTTTTGGTAAAAAGTGGGAGCGTTTTGGTAGTGGGAGCGTTTTGGTAGTGGGGGCGTTTTGACCTATTGCCGCATAAACTGGTCTGATGACACAAGCATTTATTACACTGTAGACACTATATCAATAAAAATTGTAATATAGAAAGAGAAGACTTCCAATCGTAACGGGAATGGTCCCCAACCTACTGTTATAGGAACTGTAGTAGGTTCATAACCACCTCTGCTAACTGAGTTAGTGATTTCCGAAGTTTAGCCCCGTTTGTAGAGCTGTAGCTTACAATGGGAGTCCCATTGTGGACATTGCATTTTTCTGAGATTAAATATACTCTACTGTTGCACAATTGTAAAATAGGCAAAAATGTAAACAAATTGGTTTATTTTTTTTGTGAAGGGTTTTCACTTTAGTTTAAAACTGAAATATTTTCGAATGTTGAACTAACTAATGTTTTCTCCGCCACATGACATGATTAATGGATTGCGGACAACTATACATCGACACAATCCATCTTTGTCTTGCTTCTGACACAGATCAGTCTCCATCGTTGGTCGACTATGATTGGGCTGTCTGCACCAAATATCTACATATGTAATTCAAATAACAGGGTTCACGAAATTGCATACAGATTTGGTGGTCCTATTGAAAAAAATGTCTGTCCTCATTAATTTTGTATTGCAAAATACCAATTTTGTGTTTGTCCTTATCAAAATTTGCCCAAATTTTGCTGGTCATGTCTGACAGGACTGACAAATTTCGTGAACTCTGAAATAAAAGTATTTAGAATTTTTTTTCATAATCAAAATTTGGACAGCACAATCTAAGGACGTTACAGTTTCCAGCAGAAGAAAAACTGACCACTTCGATTGAGTTTGAATGAAGTACTACATATATATACAATGTACCATGTAAACAAACTTGAAATAAATGCCAAGTTGATTTCTCACTCCTTTTTAATGTCACATTGTCTCAACAGAGTGTATTTCACGTGCAGCCAGTAACAACAAATGTGCTGTTGATATTATATAGACCTACATATGCATGCTTGACCAGTACATCCTCTGTGTGAATTTGTAATTTTGCATGTAACGTAGTTGTACTCTTGTCATAAGCGGTTGACACATATTTAGAGTCACATGTTTTCCCAAAGACTTCATAAATTAAGTTAATTTGCTTATAGAATTCCCTGAAACCAAATACTTCACAAATTAACATTGGACGTAAATGATGCAGGGATACTTGTAGCAATTTATTTTGATGAGTGTAGAAAGCATTTCTGAAAATTTTAGCGAGCATGCAAAAAATGTAGCAGAAGTGACATTTTGGTTGAGTTTATCTCGGAAACCCTAAGAGATAGATGAAATCTGATGACATTATACTGGAAGCTCTCGGCACAATCAATTCAAGGGAAAAATCTGCATCAGATGAAAAGTATATTCATGACCAGAACAAGTTCAATAATATATAAAAACTATATAGAAATGAGAGAAGGGATGGGTCAACGACATTTCATTTGACTGCCACTTTATAAAGTATGGAGAGTTGGTTAGGGACGAAACATTTTGTCTTTTGTAGTGGCTATGATGTACATTTTTTATGTGCTTACTCTTTTTCTTTCGAAATCTACAAAAGAGGTTCTTAGCGTCCATGGAGCATGGCACTCTCCAAACACATTACCCACTATGGTTCACAGTTAGACTTACCATACTATAACCTGACAACACACCACTCCCCCTCTTCTCACAGTTAGACTTACCATACTATAACCTGACAACACACCCCTCCCCCTCTTCTCACAGTTAGACTTACCATACTATAACCTGACAACACACACCTCCCCCTCTTCTCACAGTTAGACTTACCATACTATAACTTGACAACACACCCATCCCCCTCTTCTCACATTTAGACTTACCATACAATAACCTGACAACACACCCCTCCCCCTCTTCTTACAGTTAAACTTTCCATACTATAACCTGACAACACACCCCTCCCCCTCTTCTCACAGTTAGACTTACCATACTATAACCTGACAACATACACCTCCCCCTCTTCCCATCAAAAGGACTTCCACTATTCACCACTTAGAGATGCACTGAGCAGTTCTGCAAGTTTAAGCCCAGTTGAACAATTTGGTAGTAAGTTAAACTTGATATAACTTTCATATGAATGTCTACTTAAAGTTATTTTTTCTTTTTTTTGCCATATAACATGGCCATCAGTTATTTTTACCCTTTTTTGGCCATATAAAGATGGCCATCAGTTATTTTTACCTATTTGTTTGGCCATATACATTATAAGATGGCCATCAGTTATTTTTACCTATTTGTTTGGCCATATACATTATAAGATGGCCATCAGTTATTTTTACCTATTTGTTTGGCCATATACATTATAAGATGGCCATCAGTTATTTTTACCTATTTGTTTGGCCATATACATTATAAGATGGCCATTTGGCCATATATATTGTAAGATGGCCATCAGTTATTTTTCCCTTTTTTTCAGGATGACAGTCTAAGTGCTAACCATGAACTGATAAAGGATGAAGAAGCTTAAGTTTCCTACCAGTAAATATAAAATGGATAGATCTTTATGAACATGGTGGATATCTAGGCATCTACTGATTTTTAAACATGATAGAATCTAGGACGTTTACTGTGCCGTCACAAGCTCAAAATGCCTTTATTGTAATGCACGAGCTACGTGAACGTCACATGTTGTGTGACGTAACAATTACAGTCGACGGACAAGACTTTGAAGCACACAAAATTGTTCTTTCTGGTTGTAGTCCATATTTACGCGCCATGTTTACAAATGGAATGCTAGAAACGGAAAAAGAGTGTGTTGAAATTCAAGGACTGGATCCCTATTCGATGGGACAGCTGATAGATTTTATGTATACGAGTATGATAGAAATAACAGTAGACAATGTTCAAGGTATACTTCAAGGTGCCAGTATGTTAGGTTTACATCAACTTAGAAAAATGTCTGCTACGTTTTTACAGTCACAATTAACAGCATCAAATTGTTTGGGTAAGTCTACGATCATTTAGCAGGTAAAGTCACATAGTAGATACATGTGTAGTCACACCTGTAATTTTGATGTACATGTACATGTATATTTAGTAAGAATCGATACATGTGTAGTCACACCTGTAATTTTGATGTACATGTATATTTAGTAAGAATCAATATGAATGTAAATGAACATGAGACAACTTTACACTAGCAAATGCAGAAAAAAAAAAGAAAAAAAAAACTCAAAGGAACAGTGCTTTTATTGCTGTTCTGCATCTCAGAGTCACTGTAGCCTCTTCAAGCAGAGATACTTGTAGCTCCTCTAGGGGAGTCCTGGACTCATCATTTGTGTTTGGGACTTGCCATATTTAGTAAAAACAACCCCAAAGCCAATTTAAAGCAAACATGGCATGAATGGTCCTTAAATGGTCAACTTTCAAAATTATATCCATGACCCAGACCTCCATCCAAGATGGCCGCAATCAGCGGACATAGTTTTAACATAGGACCCTATGGGAAATATGTTTAAAAATCTTCTCCTCTGAAACCAGTAAGCCAATTTAAAGCAAACATGGCATGGATGGTCCTTAAGTGGTCAATTTTCAAAATTGTGTCCAGTGACCCTGACCTCCATCCAAGATGGCTGCCTTCAGCAGACATAGTTTTAGCATAGGACCCTATGGGGAAAAAATGTTTTAAAATCTTCTCCTCTGAAACCAGTCAGCCAATATAGCAAACATGTCATCGATGGTCATTAGGTGGTCAACTGCCAAAATTGTGTTCAGTGACCCCGATCGCGATCCAAAATAGCCACCATCAGCGGACATAGTTTTAACATATGACCTATGGGAAAATTGTTTATGAATATTCTCCTCTGAAACAAGTCAGGCAATTTAAAGCAAACATGGCATGGGTGGTCCTTGGGTAGTATACTTTCAAAATTGTGTCCGGTGACCATGACCTCCATCCAAGATGGCTGCCATGAGCAGACATAGTTTTAACATACATTGTAGAACCCTATGGGATTTGAATAGTAAAACTTAGATGTATTCGGCATGCAGACATTCTTTATGTCAGGTGAGCGATACAGGCTACCGGATACAGGCTCACCTGAGCCTCTAGTTATTTAAACTCATCAACATTTTAGCCTACAAATAAGCATTACTCATACTCTAAGAATTAATGATGAGTGTGAAATGGCACCTAGTCTGTAGTTGAGTGGTACATATGATGTAGCGTTTCAACAATTAAGGAGTAAGTGAGTGAGTGTTGTATAGTGCCAATTCAGCAATTTTTCAGCTATAACATGGCGAGAACAAGTTAATTTTCAATGAGATGATGATGAGGTCCGCTTTGTACTAGACTAACACGCTGAGTTTGATTTTTTATAGGGCCCAACTCACTGAAACAACAGTCCACGGGTAGACATGTCGCTCCACTTGGACACATTATTCTGATTCCAAGCCAACCAGTCTTTGCTCTTTCTCCTTAATGCTGCATGCTTAGTGGAGAAGCAAAAATATCAATTTTATAGTATTTGGTTTGACCCGACCAGTGCTCGAACCCATGATCTACCTCACTCGAGGCCAGCACACTTACCATTACGCCACGATGAGGTTTTCAACAATTAAAGAATTTTTGTTGTCCTTTAACGATTTGGTTGTATGATATAATGTAACATTGCTTACAGGTACCTTCATGTTAAAAACAAGTCAGTGCTTATCTGACAATCACATCATATTTTTAAATTCCCTTTTGTATATATATATTATTTTATTTAATTATACAGGGATCTACTTTTTGGCAGATTTGTACATGTGTGGAGAACTTGAAATGTCAGCTAGACAGTTCATCTTTCAGAATTTTCTAGATGTGATACATTCGGAGGAGTTTTTACAACTTTCCGAGGATAGACTAATTACACTGTTACGTAGTGATAAACTTCAGGTGACCAGTGAAAATCAAGTGTTAGAGGCTACACTCAGCTGGATTCACGCAGACCCAGAAAATAGAACACGAAATGCATGTCACATTTTACAATATGTTAAATTGGCACTTATAGACTTGTCGTATCTTGAAAATATAGTTCTAAAATTAGATTTTGTGAAAAATTGTTTAAAATGTCAACAGTTAATCGGAAATGCCATAGCATTACATTATGATCAGTCGGCTCTTGAATTGTTAACCCCGCGAGCACAACCTCCGTGTGTGTATGTTGTTGGTGGTAGAAATAGCACAGACTGTCAACTCAAAAGTATGGAGAGATATGATTTTCTAATTGACCAATGGCATTCAGTTGTAAGTATCATGTGATGTCTTATAAACCAATGATATTAAATTGTTTAGTACTGTACTGTATATCTTGCAATTTTGCAAAGTAAGAATATAGACTAGAGAATAGATGGTTATTCTTGAAAAAATTCTTGCAAAGTTTTTGAATTAGATACATGTACATGTATGTGCCAAATGCAGAAATTATAAGTAAAGATACACATGATAAAAAGTTACATATTTTTTATTTGACCAATGGCTTTTACAGCAGTGAGTATTATGTGATTTGAACCAGTAATAACAAATTACAAGATCTGTGCAGTATCTTGCATATTAGCAAAGCAAGGATATAGAGAATAATGTTTAAAATGTGACGTACATATATTTTGAGAGGTTAACCAAGCTTCAGAATTTGTAAATACAAGGCATTCCACAGCAGCCGAGCATCGGGCAAATTGGCCGTCTAATTTTTCGCTGGCTACTTTGTTTTCAAAAATGAAAATATCAAATTGAAAGTAAAATACAGCTTTGTTTTACATACTGGTTTTGCAGGATCCACCCTTCTACTTTAGGATTATCACCTCCTATATATATTTCATGGCATTCCACTCATTTTGAAATGAGTGGAATGCCATGAAATATGGTTTCATATTGTGCCTTTATGGGGGCAAGCAAGTCACATGTCTTGATTTTAGCAAGAATTTAAATGATATGGATGTAATTGAACGTGACAGGAAATTCATGAAATGTAAGAATCAATAGTTAAGGAATAGTATGGAAAGAAAGTTTAAACAGGTCAACAATTTTACAAATATCAGCAAAACAAACAATTACCTCTCACTACAACTCATTGAACCTAAAAATAAAACATGACATATATATCACATTGGAAATCCGGGCCCGGGTGGCTCAGTGAGTTAGGTAGTTGGATTACATAACAACTCATACATGCCTATCACCATTACGGTGTGGGTTCGTGCCCGGCTTTGTAAATTACAAAAAAGGGTGTACTCGACTTGCAGCTGCAAGTGATAAAGTTTACCAGTTGCTTGCCCATGGTCGGTGCTTCTCTCCGGGTACTCCGGCTTCTTCCACATTATAAAACTGGTCGCCATGATATAGCTGAAATATTGCTGAAATTGGCGCTAAACAACAAAAGATCAAATCATTGGAAATCCAGGTCCAGACTTGGGACAGATACAAAAAAAGGACAAAAAAACAAACAATGGTCGAAAACATACAACATAGGAAACTAAAGCAACAAAAATAAGTGCTTCCTGTTCCACTAATGGCACCAGTCATGTTACTCTTGAGCAACACAAACCTCACTTAAAAACACTAATGGCACCAGTCATGTTACTCTTGAGCAACACAAACCCCACTTAAAAACAAAGATGAACTGCTGTGTTCTGAAAAATAAGTGCTTCCTGTTCCACTAATGGCACCAGTCATGTTACTCTTGAGCAACACAAACCTCACTTAAAAACACTAATGGCACCAGTCATGTTACTCTTGAGCAACACAAACCCCACTTAAAAACAAAGATGAACTGCTGTGCTCTGAAAAATAAGTGCTTCCTGTTCCACTAATGGCACCAGTCATGTTACTCTTGAGCAACACAAGCCCCACTTAAAAACAAAGATGAACTGCTGTGCTCTGAAAAATAAGTGCTTCCTGTTCCACTAATGGCACCAGTCATGTTACTCTTGAGCAACACAAACCTCACTTAAAAACACTAATGGCACCAGTCATGTTACTCTTGAGCAACACAAACCCCACTTAAAAACAAAGATGAACTGCTGTGCTCTGAAAAATAAGTGCTTCCTGTTCCACTAATGGCACCAGTCATGTTACTCTTGAGCAACACAAACCTCACTTAAAAACACTAATGGCACCAGTCATGTTACTCTTGAGCAACACAAACCCCACTTAAAAACAAAGATGAACTGCTGTGCTCTGAAAAATAAGTGCTTCCTGTTCCACTAATGGCACCAGTCATGTTACTCTTGAGCAACACAAACCTCACTTAAAAACACTAATGGCACCAGTCATGTTACTCTTGAGCAACACAAACCTCACTTAAAAACACTAATGGCACCAGTCATGTTACTCTTGAGCAACACAAACCCCACTTAAAAACAAAGATGAACTGCTGTGTTCTGGAAAATAAGTGCTTCCTGTTCCACTAATGGCACCAGTCATGTTACTCTTGAGCAACACAAGCCCCACTTAAAAACAAAGATGAACTGCTGTGCTCTGGAAAATAAGTGCTTCCTGTTCCACTAATGGCACCAGTCATGTTACTCTTGAGCAACACAAACCCCACTTAAAAACAAAGATGAACTGCTGTGCTCTGGAAAATAAGTGCTTCCTGTTCCACTAATGGCACCAGTCATGTTACTCTTGAGCAACACAAACCTCACTTAAAAACACTAATGGCACCAGTCATGTTACTCTTGAGCAACACAAACCCCACTTAAAAACAAAGATGAACTGCTGTGCTCTGAAAAATAAGTGCTTCCTGTTCCACTAATGGCACCAGTCATGTTACTCTTGAGCAACACAAACCTCACTTAAAAACACTAATGGCACCAGTCATGTTACTCTTGAGCAACACAAACCCCACTTAAAAACAAAGATGAACTGCTGTGCTCTGAAAAATAAGTGCTTCCTGTTCCACTAATGGCACCAGTCATGTTACTCTTGAGCAACACAAACCTCACTTAAAAACACTAATGGCACCAGTCATGTTACTCTTGAGCAACACAAACCCCACTTAAAAACAAAGATGAACTGCTGTGCTCTGAAAAATAAGTGCTTCCTGTTCCACTAATGGCACCAGTCATGTTACTCTTGAGCAACACAAACCTCACTTAAAAACACTAATGGCACCAGTCATGTTACTCTTGAGCAACACAAACCTCACTTAAAAACACTAATGGCACCAGTCATGTTACTCTTGAGCAACACAAACCCCACTTAAAAACAAAGATGAACTGCTGTGTTCTGGAAAATAAGTGCTTCCTGTTCCACTAATGGCACCAGTCATGTTACTCTTGAGCAACACAAACCCCACTTAAAAACAAAGATGAACTGCTGTGCTCTGGAAAATAAGTGCTTCCTGTTCCACTAATGGCACCAGTCATGTTACTCTTGAGCAACACAAGCCCCACTTAAAAACAAAGATGAACTGCTGTGCTCTGGAAAATAAGTGCTTCCTGTTCCACTAATGGCACCAGTCATGTTACTCTTGAGCAACACAAGCCCCACTTAAAAACAAAGATGAACTGCTGTGTTCTGGAAAATAAGTGCTTCCTGTTCCACTAATGGCACCAGTCATGTTACTCTTGAGCAACACAAACCTCACTTAAAAACACTAATGGCACCAGTCATGTTACTCTTGAGCAACACAAGCCCCACTTAAAAACAAAGATGAACTGCTGTGTTCTGGAAAATAAGTGCTTCCTGTTCCACTAATGGCACCAGTCATGTTACTCTTGAGCAACACAAGCCCCACTTAAAAACAAAGATGAACTGCTGTGCTCTGGAAAATAAGTGCTTCCTGTTCCACTAATGGCACCAGTCATGTTACTCTTGAGCAACACAAACCTCACTTAAAAACACTAATGGCACCAGTCATGTTACTCTTGAGCAACACAAGCCCCACTTAAAAACAAAGATGAACTGCTGTGTTCTGGAAAATAAGTGCTTCCTGTTCCACTAATGGCACCAGTCATGTTACTCTTGAGCAACACAAGCCCCACTTAAAAACAAGGGTGAACTGTTGTGCTCTGAAAAATAAGTGCTTCCTGTTCCACTAATGGCACCAGTCATGTTACTCTTGAGCAACACAAACCTCACTTAAAAACAAAGATGAACTGCTGTGCTCTGGAAAATAAGTGCTTCCTGTTCCACTAATGGCACCAGTCATGTTACTCTTGAGCAACACAAACCTCACTTAAAAACACTAATGGCACCAGTCATGTTACTCTTGAGCAACACAAACCCCACTTAAAAACAAAGATGAACTGCTGTGCTCTGAAAAATAAGTGCTTCCTGTTCCACTAATGGCACCAGTCATGTTACTCTTGAGCAACACAAACCTCACTTAAAAACACTAATGGCACCAGTCATGTTACTCTTGAGCAACACAAGCCCCACTTAAAAACAAAGATGAACTGCTGTGCTCTGGAAAATAAGTGCTTCCTGTTCCACTAATGGCACCAGTCATGTTACTCTTGAGCAACACAAACCTCACTTAAAAACACTAATGGCACCAGTCATGTTACTCTTGAGCAACACAAGCCCCACTTAAAAACAAAGATGAACTGCTGTGTTCTGGAAAATAAGTGCTTCCTGTTCCACTAATGGCACCAGTCATGTTACTCTTGAGCAACACAAACCTCACTTAAAAACACTAATGGCACCAGTCATGTTACTCTTGAGCAACACAAACCCCACTTAAAAACAAAGATGAACTGCTGTGTTCTGGAAAATAAGTGCTTCCTGTTCCACTAATGGCACCAGTCATGTTACTCTTGATTAATGAACACAGATGTGTTCCCCTAAATTATATTTTTATGTACCCTATGTCTTGTAGTTTCCACCATCTTTAGTCTATGTATAGTAATGCTAAAACATTCTTATTTCAGTCTAATATGAATATAGCACGAACAGCCGTTGGAGTATGTAGTTTAGATGGTTTGTTGTATGCAGTGGGAGGAGAATGTGCATTAGCTGATTCTCAAGAGAACACTTTGTATCTACGATGTGTAGAGTGCTACGACCCTGTGTTAAGACAATGGATTCCTAAATCAGAGATGAAGATAGCGAGATCCTTTGTAGCTCTGGCTGCCGTTGGAAGATTTATTTATGCAATAGGTTATTAACATAAGACTATGATGCATCATGGGAAGTAGCCCATCCAGGGATTTTTCAGCCATCTCTCTAGGGACGAATTTCGACCCCATTCCCAATGACAATTACCCTGTTTTATTCCCAATTTGCTGTTATGTATAAAAAAATCACTGGTATGCAAGACTCCAATAGTCAAGGTAGACAGAAATAAAAACGTAACATTGAATAGATGTCCTTAAGGTAGTTATGAATAAAAAAACTCAGACAATAACATCAATATTAATGCTATAAGAACATAAAGTAATTTTCCCAAAATTACTCTTTTGTCAATGAAAAATTTCCAAACAGACAAAAAATGCCATTTCCCAAAATACTCTGAAAAATCCCTGCTCGTTGTAATAAGTAGATTATAGTAAGGGGGCGTCATGGTTGTGATCGTATGGTAGTTGGATTTATGCAATCAGTGTCTACATTGTATCACCACTAATGTTGTGAGTTCGAACCCCGTTCATGGCGAGGTGTACTCGATACAACATTATGTGATAAAGTTTGTCAGTGACTTGTGACAGGTCAGTGGTTTTCTCTGGGTACTCCAGTTCCCTCCACCAATAAAACTGACCACCACAATATAACTGAAATATTGTTGAAAGTGGCATTAAACACCATAAACCCGTAATTCAGTCATTAAGACCACACCCTATGAGTTTAATCTTACACACTTTTGTGATGACATTCAACATTTGTACTGTGCGTCATCACTAAATGAAAATTATACGATGTTTTTCTTCACATAGTAGCTTTAACTTTTTTCTGAAACTAAAATTTCAGAAAAAAGTTAAACAGTTACTATGTGAAGAAAAACATTGTATAATTTTCATTACTATTTATTAGTTAATACTTTAAAAATTCACTCCCTCAAAACCCAATATAAGATTAGGGGTTAGGGTTATGGTGTTTAATGCCACTTTCAACAATATTTGGGGCAGTGAGTTTTATTGTTGGAGGAAACCAGAGCACTCTGAGAAAACCACAGACCTGCCACAAGTCACTGACAAACTTTATCACATAATGTTGTATCGAGTACACCTCACCTGAGTGGGATTCGAACTTACAACGTTAGTGGTGATAGGCACTGATTTCACAGGTACATGTAGTTGTAAATCCAACTACCATACGATCATGACCACTACAACTCCTACAAAATTAACATTCTGTGATACTTTAGAACATACATATAGATTTAGATGTATGTTTTATATTTCAGGGGGAGAAGACCGAGCTTGTAGTTATAATATCGTAGAGAAATACGATACTAAAAACGAAACATGGTCGTTTGCTCCAAGTATGAAGAGAAAAAGATCTGGTGCAGGGTACTGCGTCTGTGATGGTAAAATATACGTAGCAGGTTAGTTATTGGACCCCATATACTTCATTTGTTTAGACCATAGACCCCCATGCTACATGTTTTCATTCTTCAGTTTAGTTTAAGCATATTTTATTTGCCAAATATATAGACAAAGTGGATTAGACACAAGTTAAACAAACTTATGAAGTCTTCTCCAAATTACAATTTGTTACATTAAAGAAGTACATAAAAGGCATGCAATTACTATATATAGCACTAATAACGAATCGATGATCAATATTCATTCTTCAGTTTTAAAAATCATCGGTAATTTTCTTCCAAAGTGTTCTCAATACATTATTGAATGGAACTCAATTAATTGAATGATGAACTAGTTAACTGACAAAGCAACAATAAAGTTTTACAATGAATTACCATCAGTAAAAGTAATACACAAATTGTTACGGACCGGAACTGACATTCTGGATTTTTGTTTTGTCCCAACAATGATCACTGAATGCAAGTGTGACTGTATTTATCTGATGGTTGTTTATTTTAGGTGGTGTTTCTTATTATTGAGTGAACTGCATCAGTGATGTAATGGTTAGCATGCCTGCCTCAAGTGTGGTAGATCAAGGGTTCGAGTCCCAGTTGAGTCAAACCAAAGATCATAAAATTGGTATTTGCTGTTTCTCCGCTAAGCATGCAACATTAAGGAGTAAGAACAAAGACTGGTTGGCTCCTGAATCAGGATAATGTGTCCCGAGTGGAACGACTTGTTTACCAGCGGACTGTTGTTTCAGTGAGCTAGCACTATAAAAAAATCCAACTAAGCGTGTTGGTCTAGTACAAAGCGGACCTCATCATCATCATCTCATCATAAATAACCTTGTTCTCGTCATGATATAGCGGAAAATTTGCTGCATTGGTGTTAAACAACAATCACTCACTCACTCAGTGCTATAAAGATCTAAGTAAGGTTGGTCTATTACAAAGTAGACATCATCATCATCATTTCATCAAAATGGTACTTATTCAAGTTATAGCTAAAACAATGCTCATTTAATTGATGTTAAACAACAATCACTTACTCACTCTTATGGTAGTTGGATTTACAACTACCTATACCAATCAGTGCCTATAATCACTAATGTTGTGAGTTCGAATTCCTCTCAGGCGAGGTGTACTCGATACCACATAATGTCATTTTATGTGATAAAGTTTGTCAGTGATTTTTGGCAGGTAGATGGTTTTCTCTGGACACTCCGGTTTCCTCCACCAATAAAACTGACCACCACGATGTACATTGTAGCTGAAATATAGTTGAAAGTGGCGTTAAACACCATAAACCTATTGTTGTGTTTCAGGAGGCTTTGACAGAGGGTTACACACAGATAGGGCTAGTGTTGAATGTTACGATTCTTTATCTGAAGAATGGACGTTTGTGTCAGAAATGGAAAAAGCTCGATCAGGATTAGCTTTAGTGGCTATAGAACATTTTATTTATGCATTTGGTGGACGTTACAAAGACCGAGACCAGTATTTTGACTTGTCAGAGAGGTAAATAATGGTTTTTAGGTCCTTCATTGTCTCTTCCCAGATATTTTCACCAGGATCCAAAGATTTTTTTTTTACAATAGTCTCATATGGTCACCCCTTCCACAAAAAAAGTGGCCTTATAAGAGGGGTGGTCTCTTTTGATGGGAGTGGCCTTATAAGAGGGGTGGTCTCTTTTGAAGGGAGTGACCTTATAAGAGGGGTGGTCTCTTTTGAAGGGAGTGACCTTATAAGAGGGGTGATCTCTTTTGAAGGGAGTGGCCTTATAAGAGGAGTGATCTCTTTTGAAGGGAGTGACCTTATAAGAGGGGTGATCTCTTTTGAAGGGAGTGGCCTTATAAGAGGGGTGATCTCTTTTGAAGGGAGTGGCCTTATAAGAGGGGTGATCTCTTTTGAAGGGAGTGGCCTTATAAGAGGAGTGATCTCTTTTGAAGGGAGTGGCCTTATAAGAGGGGTGATCTTTTTTGAAGGGAGTGGCCTTATAAGAGGGGTGATCTCTTTTGAAGGGAGTGGCCTTATAAGAGGGGTGATCTCTTTTGAAGGGAGTGACCTTATAAGAGGGGTGATCTCTTTTGAAGGGAGTGGCCTTATAAGAGGGGTGATCTCTTTTGAAGGGAGTGGCCTTATAAGAGGGGTGATCTCTTTTGAAGGGTACAAATTAGTAGTACAGTTGAATCTCGTTATGTCAAACTCGGTTTACTTGAAATTTGGTTAAGTCAAAATTTTTCTGAAGTCCCGTTTTAATTTTATTGCTTTTCAACTTAATTTACTCCTATTATCTCAAATTTCAATGTGTCGAAATTTCGGTTCAGTCCCTAATATACAAATCCATTCAAATTATGTTCGTTATGTTAAAATTATCAATTAACAAACCTGTCAATGTGTCAACAGTATGGCCTCCAGTGTTTACCGTGTCAGATGAGATTTATTTTGATAACTGTTAATTATCATTTGTAAAGAAAACAATGGGATTTCTTAATTGAAGCCTTGAAGTCATAATCATATGAATGAAATATTATTTAATGATAAATTTCAAAGCGCTTGATGTCCCGACACCTTGAGTGTAGCGAAAACTTCGAAGCCTTTAAACAGCCTACTGTGTACATCCATATCACTCATTTTTTATGAAGCAATATTCATTTAAAAACGCTGAACGATCTGTTCAGAATAACATTTCAACATTATGTCAGGTTACCAATCAGTTTTTACAACAGAATAATGAAAGAAATTAATTTTATTAGTGTTCAATTACGTGGTATTTATAGATTTCTATGAAAGTTCGTTGACAGTTTTGTAATTTTTAAATAAGTGATTGTGTACATGATGTAATCAAACACATGGTTTTTTTCTCTCGAAATTTCCTGACAATTATTGAATCTATACTTGGTAAAATTCAGATAATAACACCTCATCAGAGAATTTTTTTATTTATTAAAAAAAAAATTCAATTCTTACACACGTGTTAAAAAGACGTACAAATGATGATTTACATATTGTAAGTAACTTACAACAATAGTTTGCATCCACTTTTGTCAAACTTACCTGACAGAATTGCCTATCTAACTTAATCCTTTACCTCCCCTTTAATCGAATTTCGGATATCTTCGGAAATGTTGCAACGGTTCTGTGAACTTCGAGATAACGAGATTCTCCTGTATTTTACTATTTCAGTGCATCTGAAATCTAGCCGTATATAAAATCCTCCAGAAGTCATCAAGATTAACATTTTCTTCCATGTGTTAAATTGTGTTTACACACTAAACTGAATCCATCAAGATATCTCTGTAATACTCCCGTAAATTATAGATATTGAAGAATTAGTGTCATAATCAATTTATGTGGTGTTAAACAACACACACTTTCTCATTTTACAGAATTAAAAAACCATAAACATTTTCTGTCACACTGGAGATTTAACATCGATTTTAAATCAAAACTGGTACATTTTGTTATGTACAGTCAAACCTGCCCATGCAGTCACCTCTATTAAGCAGTCACCTGTGTTAAAAGGGCACCTTTTTCATGCCCTGTCATAGAAAGTTTTATATGAATTGAACCTCTTTTAAGAGGTCACCTGTCTTATACGGCCACATTTTCTTTGTCCCAAAGGTGAACTCTTAATACAGGTTTGATGAAATAAAAAATGTTACATTACAGTACCAACATCGTCACTGTCGAAAATATCATTTAACTTCCAACAATAAAAAACAAGTTCCTTTTTTACATGTATTATTACCACAAACAAAAGGGTCAAATCTATGTAATTCTGATTGGTCGATTTCTAAAAAAATCTTCTACTTTGAAACTGCTTGACTAAATGGACCAAAACGTGGTAGGAAGCATCTATGGAAGGTCCTCTATGGGAATTGCTCATTCTGTTTTGATCCGTTTGCAAACATGGCTGTCATAGGCAATTCTTGTTTCTGATTGGTTGATTTCTAAAAATCTTTTCCTCTGAAACTGCTTGGCCAAATGATCCGAAATGATCCGAAACTTGGTAGGAAGCATCTATGGAAGGTCCTCTATAAAGATTGCTCATTCCGTCCCGATCTGTTAAAAACATGGCCAACACAGGCGATTCTTGTTTCTGATTGGCTGATTTATTAGCCTTTATATGATCAATTATTAATTAACTTTGATTTATTAGCCTATATATGGTCAAATCTGTCAATACAATATAAAAACTTTCATTGGGCCAATACGGCAAAAACCAGTCCAATACGGATATTTTCCGTATTGGCCCAATTCCAGTCAGTCCAATAACAGCTAGATCGGAATCCACTAGACGTTTCGACAATTGCAAGAAAAAGTCCCGAGAGATATTGGACTGGTTAATTAATAAAGGTATCATTACGTGGTGTTTTTCTTATTGGCGTCAAATCTATGTAATAAACAGTATTGCAACTCTTGCATTTCAAATGTAAAAAAAAAAATCACTCGTAACCGAACAATAACAGCAATTCACTCGTGCGATTATGCACATTTGTAAATGACTTGAGTTGTTCAGTTACTTGTGGTTTATTATTTGAAATGTAAGAGTAGTTATACAAATTAATACTTCTAATTTTCAATCTATTTTTAGATTCAACACGTTGACAAACCAGTGGACAACTATTAAGTCATTAAATACACCACGGGCATGGCCAGGCGTAGCAGTGTTCGATGGACGTATTTACATTTTGGGTGGGTTTGACGGCACAAACCGTCTTTGTAGTGCGGAAGCATATGACATTGAGCTGGATAGATGGGTTTTCTTAAGTAATATGATAGTAAGTCGGGCTGGCTGTGGTGCCGCTGTTGTATGACATTGAACCTCTTTTTGACTTGACATAGGAAAGCCTGATGTTCACTTAGTGATGAATTCTTGATATTCAGACTTTGTATTGAATTCTGACAAGCATATGCATGTGTGTTGGAAAATATATGCAAATTTGTCTTTCATATATTTATTGAAAATAAGTTTAATATTTTAAACGGGTTTTGGAAAGAATTATTGTGCAATCTCATTGAAATCAGCTGTTATAATATACTACACTCCTCCCCCCCCCCCCCCCCCCCCAAGCATCTGACAGAGCATGATTAGAGGTCATGTCCAGATTAACTTATGATAGCCAAAGAAAACTCTGGTGGCAAAATGTTAACAGCACTTTCATACTTTTTTTTATTATTACATCACAAATGTTAAGCTCTCTGATTGGTTAATTTTTAAAAGTAATTTTTCATATACACAAGTTCATCTAGATATGACCTCTAATCAGGTTTTATTGGATGTTTTGGGGCAAGTAGCATATTGAACTACCGATTTTAATCAGATTAAATGTTTGTACATTGTAGCTTTCCTGTATAAAGGTACTTCTATTGTTAATTTTTTTAGATCAAATAGTCTGTAGAATTCTTGTTAACTATTTCAAGATGGCCACCAAAGAAACTGATTGGTGGAGACATTTTCAATATGTATGCCTTTTAATGTACTGCAAATTTTAAATTCTATAGGAAAAGGATGTGTATTCACTAGTTGCTATCTCAATATGCATTTGGTTACAATTTATCACTAGAATTTAACTATTTGACATTTAACGCATAAAATGTTGTAAGCTCACATTTGATTTCGCCATCACTTGATGTCCATCGTAATTCGGAGCTAACTATTTAAAAAAGTATTCTCTGAAACCACTGGTCTAATTTCCTCCAAATTTGAACAAGTGCATTAGGTCTGATGTATGTTACATGTTTTATTGAAAAAAATTAGAGTTTTATTAATTTTTGGACAAAAATATGCAAATTAGTCTGATAATGACAAAAGTCATTTGAAAATCAGCTTCTCTGTCGATTGTTCAATTGGTTGATTTTAATAGAAATGTTGACCATCACTGTTACAATAAAGTTTCTTTTCAAGATCTAGAATATTACATTAATAGATGGGTGTGGAGGGGGTACTACTAAGAATGGAATTACAAAATCCCAATAGTTTGTACGAATGTATTGACCCATAACCTTTACATAATGTAAAATTGGTAAAAAAAAATAATATGCAGTAGTCTCCCCTCTAGCCTCTCTTGAGGTGGGCAGAGTAGTCTCCCTTCTAGCCTCTCTTGAGGTGGACAGAGTAGTCTCCCCTCTAGCCTCTCTTGAGGTGGGCAGTTTAGTACTATTTTACTATCTTAGTGCATCTGGAAGCTGGCCTAATAAGAGGGGTGGCCTTTGCTGGGGATAACCTCATAAGAGGGGTGGCCTTTGCTGGGGATAACTTCATAAGAGAGGTGGCCTTTGCTGGGGATAACCTCATAAGAGGGGTGGCCTTTGCTGGAGATAACTTCATAAGAGGGGTGGCCTTTGCTGGGGATGACTTCATAAGAGGTGGTGGCCTTTGCTGGGGATAACTTCATAAGAGGTGGTGGCCTTTGGTGGGGGGTGGCTTTATAAGAGTTGGACTACTGTATCACCTGTTTTTGATATTTAATTGGTTTGATCATTTATTTGTGGGTGACTGATTTTATAGCTAGATGTACATTCAGCCATTATATTATCATGGCTGTGGTGACTGTTTTATAGCTAGATGTACATTCAACCATTATATTATCATGGCTGAGGTGGCTGTTTTATAGCTAGATGTACATTCAACCATTATATTATCATGGCTGTGGTGACTGTTTTATAGCTAGATGTACATTCAGCCATTATATTATCATGGCTGTGGTGACTGTTTTATAGCTAGATGTACATTCAGCCATTATATTATCATGGCTGTGGTGACTGTTTTATAGCTAGATGTACATTCAGCCATTATATTATCATGGCTGTGGTGACTGTTTTATAATCTGATTAAAAGCACATTTCTCACGTGCTCTCTTTGACATGTCGTGACGTTGGAGATCTAAAGAAACTTGCATGCGAGTGACCCCATGTCATGAATATTTAATATGATAAGTACTGGTTAAGACATTTTTTTTTCCAATCTGATTGCTCGCAGTAAACAAAGCAGTTTTATTTTTAAACTTTAGTGGTTTCATGGTCTCAAAATGGTAATTTTCATTGAATGGTAACATAGGGGCCCATAAAGGGATTTCCTCAGGTCTCACACTGCAATATATAGAGGCTGTAGTGGTCGTGGTCGTATGGTAATTGGATTTACAACTACTTATGCAATCAGTGCCTATGACCACTAAAGTTGTGAGTTTGAATCCCACTCATGGCAAGGTGTACTCGATACAACATTATGTGATAAAGTTTATCAGTGACTTGCGAAAAGTCAGTGGTTTTCTCCGTGTACTCCAGTTTCCTCCACCAATAAAACTGACCGCCACGATATAGCTGAAATATTATTGAAAGTGGTGTTAAACACCATAACCCTAACACTGTGATATATCAGTACGGGGAACAAGTAAGAGTTGTGATATTAATCAGACTGGCACGTTTTACTGGTGAAGTATGATTACTTACCAGTGGTTAGCATTTATATTTGTTTGTTAAGAATCATGTACCATAAATGGTCATGTGTAATACACATTTATGTATAACATGCACCTCTGGATCCCCGAGTTAGAATTGTCTTTTTGTCAATTTTCAGCAATATTATCAAGTTATTTTCTTTAATCAGATTCTTCTATAATTTTCAATCAGGGTCCGGTTTCCGTGAAACTTTATCAAATGTAATTTAATTTAAATGATATATTTGGATCTTCTTTTTAATAATTTTACTGCCGATCCAGTGACATCTAATTAACACTATATGTATTGTGTCCTATCAGATATTAGCTTTCTTCTTCATTTGGAAACCCTTTACCCCTTTTAAAATCTTAATCAGCTGTTACTGTCTCATACTCATTTCTAGAAGCCAGTGGATTACTATGTGAAAACAAAATAAATCTGACAAACACACAATTTTAAATAAATCTGACAAACACACAATTTTAAATAAATCTGATAAACACACAATTTTAAATAAATCTGACAAACACACAATTTTAAATAAATTTTACAAAATGTGGGTTTCAGATTTAAATTTTGCACCTCACATTACAGCACTGAATATTCAAGATTTGTTTTCCTGCAATTTATTGATATTTAGAAACTTTGTCATTTTTTCAGCAACATTTTAAAAATAGGGTACAGTAGTGCCTCTCTTATAAGGCAACACAATATCCAGTGGCGTTATAAGAGGGGCCTCTTTAGGGGAACAATTTAGTAGTATTTTACTATCTCAAAACATCTGAAATCTGGCCTGATAATAGGGGTGATCTTTGTTTGGGAGGGGGCTGATAATAGGGGTGATCTTTGTTTGGGAGGGGCCTTATAAGAGGGGTGATCTGTTTGGGAGGGGCCTTATAAGAGGGGTGATCTTTGTTTGGGAGGGGCCTTATAAGAGGGGTGATCTTTGTTTGGGAGGGGCCTGATAATAGGGATGATCTTTGCTTGGGAGGGGCCTGATAATAGGGGGACTACTGTACCTGTTTTGTATAATCAACTCCTCACAATGTAGAGATGCATCACATCCAAATGGAGATTTGACCGTTGACCCATATTTGACAAGGGAAAGAGGTATCTATTTTGTCTAAACACCATGTCCCAGATACTTGAAACTTGACAAACATTTTCATATAGATTGAAGTTATAGGCTTTTATTTTCTCCTAATCGAAGCATTCACAATTTGTTTTCTAAATTTCTTCCATACTTATTATTTTGAGACATATTTGTTCTTCAGAAACATTTTCAGCAAAGAGTACATATTTTTGCTCCTCTGGCATTTCTCAACCTAGGTCCTCGTAATTTTACCACATATTTATACACAGTATAGTAGTGTACCTCACGATGACGAGATGTTTTCAGAATACAAATGGTTAATTATGTATCCCCTTCGAACGAAGGGAGACATATTGTTTTAGTCTGATTTTTTCTTCTTCCGCTTCTTCTTCTGCTTCTTCTCAGCGAAGCTTGTCCGGACCATAACTTTTTTGTCTTTCCAGATAGGTAAATGATATTTGGTATGTGGGTGCATGACCATAAGGCGGTGTGTCGCATACCGTAATGACCTTTGTGGGACCTTGTTTTTTAGGGGAGACATAAGTTTTAGGTATCTAAAACAGTTCTTCCTAGTTGAGTATTTGATCCTATTTTCTTCATGCACTTCAGTCTGCTTAAATTTACGACCAAAAATATTTTTTTTCTTAATAATGTTCGTTTATGAAATAATTTCTTTGAATTAAACTTTCTATCTTTAAGATGGTATTACAATGAAACCTGTCTAAACCGAACCTCTTTGAAACCAACTGTTTTGTTCGTAATAGACAGGTGATTGGTTTATACAGGTTACATTAACCAAGACTTTCTACATTGAGACTTTAGTTAAAGTTGGGTTTCTTCAGGATTCAGTTTAGACAGTTTTCACAGAGTTGGGTTTTTTCAGGATTCAGTTTAGACAGTTTTCACTCTATTTATATTGTACCGCTATTTAAAAAAAACATTATTATGTTAGTAAACAAAGAAATAAATAGAGTACATTGTGTATTTTTAATTGTGTTTACCATTTTAAATAAGTACTATTATTAAATTTATGCATATTCTTGTTTGAGTATTATTTTACCATGGCAACAATCTGTTTTAGTAAGAAAGGATATTGATGTAAATGAACATGAGACTATCTAACATTACACATAGACACAAATTAAAGTAAAGGAACAGCTTGTAGTAAGAAAGGATATTGATGTAAATGAACATAAGACTATCTAACATTACACTTAGACACAAATTAAAGTAAAGGAACAGCTTGTAGTAAGAAAGGATATTGATGTAAATGAACATGAGACTATCTAACATTACACATAGACACACATTAAAGTAAAGGAACAGCTTGTAGTAAGAAAGGATATTGATGTAAATGAACATGAGACTATCTAACATTACACTTGGACACAAATTAAAGTCAAGAAACAGCTTGTAGTAAGAAAGGATATTGATGTAAATGAACATGAGACTATCTAACATTACACATAGACACAAATTAAAGTAAAGGAACAGCTTGTAGTAAGAAAGGATATTGATGTAAATGAACATGAGACTATCTAACATTACACATAGACACAAATTAAAGTAAAGGAACAGCTTGTAGTAAGAAAGGATATTGATGTAAATGAACATGAGACTATCTAACATTACACATAGACACAAATTAAAGTAAAAGAACAGCTTGTAGTAAGAAAGGATATTGATGTAAATGAACATAAGACTATCTAACATTACACATAGACACAAATTAAAGTAAAGGAACAGCTTGTAGTAAGAAAGGATATTGATGTAAATGAACATGAGACTATCTAACATTACACATAGACACAAATTAAAGTAAAGGAACAGCTTGTAGTAAGAAAGGATATTGATGTAAATGAACATAAGACTATCTAACATTACACATAGACACAAATTAAAGTAAAGGAACAGCTTGTAGTAAGAAAGGATATGGATGTAAATGAACATGAGAGACTATCTAACATTACACATAGACACACATTAAAGTAAAGGAACAGTTTGTAGTAAGAAAGGATATTGATGTAAATGAACATGAGAGACTATCTAACATTACACTTAGACACAAATTAAAGTAAAGGAACAGCTTGTAGTAAGAAAGGATATTGATGTAAATGAACATGAGAGACTATCCAACATTACACTTAGACACAAATTAAAGTAAAGGAACAGCTTGTAGTAAGAAAGGATATTGATGTAAATGAACATGAGACTATCTAACATTACACATAGACACAAATTAAAGTAAAGGAACAGCTTGTAGTAAGAAATGATATTGATGTAAATGAACATGAGACTATCTAACATTACACATAGACACAAATTAAAGTCAAGAAACAACTTGTAGTAAGAAAGGATATTGATGTAAATGAACATGAGACTATCTAACATTACACTTAGACACAAATTAAAGTAAAGGAACAGCTTGTAGTAAGAAAGGATATTGATGTAAATGAACATAAGACTATCTAACATTACACTTAGACACAAATTAAAGTAAAGGAACAGCTTGTAGTAAGAAAGGATATTGATGTAAATGAACATGAGACTATCTAACATTACACTTAGACACAAATTAAAGTAAAGGAACAGCTTGTAGTAAGAAAGGATATTGATGTAAATGAACATGAGACTATCTAACATTACACATAGACACAAATTAAAGTAAAGGAACAGCTTGTAGTAAGAAAGGATATTGATGTAAATGAACATGAGAGACTATCTAACATTACACATAGACACAAATTAAAGTAAAGGAACAGCTTGTAGTAAGAAAGGATATTGATGTAAATGAACATAAGACTATCTAACATTACACATAGACACAAATTAAAGTAAAGGAACAGCTTGTAGTAAGAAAGGATATTGATGTAAATGAACATAAGACTATCTAACATTACACTTAGACACAAATTAAAGTAAAGGAACAGCTTGTAGTAAGAAAGGATATTGATGTAAATGAACATGAGACTATCTAACATTACACATAGACACAAATTAAAGTAAAGGAACAGCTTGTAGTAAGAAAGGATATTGATGTAAATGAACATGAGAGACTATCTAACATTACACATAGACACAAATTAAAGTAAAGGAACAGCTTGTAGTAAGAAAGGATATTGATGTAAATGAACATAAGACTATCTAACATTACACTTAGACACAAATTAAAGTCAAGAAACAGCTTGTAGTAAGAAAGGATATTGATGTAAATGAACATAAGACTATCTAACATTACACTTAGACACAAATTAAAGTAAAGGAACAGCTTGTAGTAAGAAAGGATATTGATGTAAATGAACATGAGACTATCTAACATTACACATAGACACAAATTAAAGTAAAGGAACAGCTTGTAGTAAGAAAGGATATTGATGTAAATGAACATGAGACTATCTAACATTACACATAGACACAAATTAAAGTAAAGGAACAGCTTGTAGTAAGAAAGGATATTGATGTAAATGAACATGAGAGACTATCTAACATTACACATAGACACAAATTAAAGTAAAGGAACAGCTTGTAGTAAGAAAGGATATTGATGTAAATGAACATAAGACTATCTAACATTACACATAGACACAAATTAAAGTCAAGAAACAGGGCTTTTATTGCTATTCTACTTTTCAGTCACAGTCTTCAACAGTGAGCATAACTCATAGGCTAACCTAAGTATGATGGGTCCCCTAGTGTGAAGTTGAACTCTTTACTTCTGTCAATGAAGGCTGCATCTGGGCATCCATTAAGGGTGTATTTTGATGTAAGTGAACATGAAATGAAACGTGTCTGAAACTTATTTATTATTGTCTGAAACTCAGCTCTGTGTATGTTGTCTGAAACTTATTTCTTGGTGACTTGCGACATGTCGATGGTTTTCTTCGGGTACTCCCGGTTTCCTCCATCAATAAAACTTAACCCCACGATTTAACTGCAATATTGTTAAAAGTGACATTAAACACCATAAACCAAACCAAACCAAACCCGAGTATCTTCTGAAACTAATTTTTGAGTATCAAGTCAATAAAAGGGGAAACACTTGAAGTTATAAATAATGTTTATTTGATGGTGATTATTTTTGTGTCGCCTACAATAGCATGCCTAAGGGACTGATCATTTAACTTGCAGGGTTTTTTGTTTCGTTCAAAATTTTTTTTCCGGACAACACCAGTTAGAATATTTATTTTTTTTGACGTGCAAAGCGTGACTTTTTTTTCCAGAATTCAACATTAGGTTATATAACAAAAACTCTGAATCAGATTTTTTTTTTTTTCCCCTCCACCAAAATCAGAATATTTTTTTTTCAGCAACATTGGGGAATCAGAATATTTTTTTAGAAAAAAATCATAACCCCCCCCCTGGAAGTTAAATGGTCCGTCCCTAACTAGTAAAGATATTTTTTCAGTTGTCAGGTAATGTGGCATTGTTGTCGGTATTTACATGACATTTTTTTGGTATAATGGTTATTCTAACATGACGTCCTTCTTTCGCTTTGTAGACAAACGAGCGATTTATCGATGGTATAATCTCATTCGCACATGCGCTGGTGAATGTGACTGACTTTTCCATTGGCAGCATAAATTGTGTGCGACATTTTCCCCAAACGTAAACATAAATTATCGTCTTCCAATCAAAGTATACTACCGTATTTGTACTCTTAAACATCAGAATCGAAATAAATCATGGAAGCCATAATGTGTTTTGAGTTTTAACATGGATTGGCAGATATTAGTAAATGTTATCCCTCGCCTCTGGTTCGGGATAAAATACTAATATCCGCCAATCCATGTTAAAACTCCAAACACATTCTGGCTTCCATGATTTATTTCTTAAGTATGTTTGCCTCAAGTGTGGTAGATCGTGGGTTTGAGCCCCGGTTGGGTCAACCAAAGACGAGATGATTGGTATGTGTTTGCTTCTCTGCTACGCACACAGCATAATGGAGGAAGATCAAAGACTAATTGGTTCAGTATCAAGATAATGTGTCCAAGTAGAGCAACATGTCTACCTGAGGACTGTTGATTCAGTGAGCTAGCACTTAAAATCCAACTAAGCGTGTTGGTCTAGTACAAAACGGGCATCATTATCTCGTCGAATATAATTTGTTCTCGCCATGATATAGCTGAAAAATTGTTCATTTGGGGTCTCACTAATTATCGACAAGAAGCGTCAAGAATCGACAAGAAGTAATAAAAAGCGACAAGAAGTCATAAATTCTGACAAAAACTAATAAAAATTGTAAAAATGGAGAGAGAAAAAAGGATTAAAATTATTTTTTTTATTTTTAAGTGTTGTGTGTGTATATGTGTATTTGTATATATCAAGATATATAACCGATTTGGTAGCAACGTTTTGCTTTTTTAAGCCAAGAGTCAAGAATCTTTGTAACAGAATATCTTTTTCTTTCTGGTTTTTGCTTTGCCAAATTATTTTAGTGCATTGTAAATGTGAACAAATTTTGAGTCACGAGGCTGGTGTTCTGATTGAAAATTATCAGAAAATACGTGTTTTACTGCCTTGCCAGTTTTTATTTCAGATCGTACTTGTCGTTTTGTTACTGGCAACGTTCTTATGTACTCTTGATTTGTTATTTTGGCATTTCCATGCCTGTTTTGTACATCTGCAGGATATTTACCCAAATATTCTGCAATTGCTTTGTTTTTTGTATCTTGCGAAATCCCAGGCATTGTTTCAAATCAGCTTATTCTTTTCTTGTAGTTATTATCTCGTTTAAGTATAGCGTAATATCTCTTGAGAATAAATAGATTTCTGTCATCAGGTTGTGGATCTAAAGGAATAAATTCCTTTTTGATCTCTTTACAATATAAGTCTTTCTTTTTTTACACAGAATGACAAATTGCCCCCATTGGCATTAATCAATTGCTTAGACTCATTCACTCAGCTGTTACTCATTTTAGCCAGTGCCATATTTACCAATCTGAATCTGAATCTAAATAAATACGATGCAGGACCATCACTGGTATAAACGATCTTTGAGAGAGCTGCTAAATTAGTAGCAGGTCGGGATGCTTCTTTGAAGCACTGAACTGTCTTTGCGCGTGCTGTGTCCTCTGGTAGTTTGTTCCAGCTCACAATAGTGTCGACAAAGAATGAATTCCTATATTGGTTGGTTTTCGGAACTGAGACCGCGAATGATCTAGTATTGTTTGTCACCTGACGGTCGATAATGTTTTGTGCTACACAGTCTGTAAATTTGACGGATCTGATTTGACGTTTTGGTCTATTCGGTTTAATAAACGTATCAGGATCTATTGCTGGGACCAATCCCTCGACCACTTTGTACAGGAACACCAATTTGGCATTTGTTCTTCTGTCTTGTAATGTTGGTAGATCAAGATCTTTAAACATGTTGGTTTTTTAACCATTGTGCTTAGGTGTGCTTAAACACGGGGGCCCCGTTGGCCAGGGGGCCCATCTTCCTGCCAAAAAATGTTTTTTACGATGTATGTTTGCTTGTATGTGGTGCAATTTTAAATTTGAAGGAGTTCTGAATGCCTGTGTAGGCCCACCGTGTCTACCTCCTTCAGGGCCCAAGTAAGGGGCCTCATTTGTCTTAAATCGGGCACTGACTGTTAGTATTTCATATTTCCCAAATGAAACTACATGAACAAACTGAATCAATCTTGAATGGGAATGCCCAACAGATATTGTGCTCTATGGTCAGCTTTTTTATGAGCTCTATTGACCCAAGTCTCATGTGAGGAACTGTTATCACTTTTCGTCCAGTGTAGTCATCGTCTGTAACATTTTGTCATTTCAATGTATGTCGTACAAATCACTGTCCCATTTGGAATCAAACATGGTAGAAATATTTTGTGTGGGGGTAAACCGAAACCGAAACCGAAACCGAAACCGAAACTCTCACTTGCAGCACATTTTGGTATGTCAGATTGTTAAACATCAAACTATGAAACAATCTTAATACTGATCTTGGCAAAGATGGATACCATTACCAGCTCATTAATTTACTGAAAATACAATACAATTACTAATTAATTACATATTAAAAGAAAAATCGGCGATACGACATTCTGCTTGGGGTCACGTCATAGTTCATACATTCAATCTTAATAAGTTAATTAGGGACGTTCAATATTTATCAGATTATTGGGCCGGTGCATTGGCATACTGGGCATATACTTTTTCTTGTATACGCCCACACAAGGATTTGTATAGTAATAGTATACTATTTAAATCCTTGGCCCACAGGGCAAGTAGATTTTTTTAATTCCTCATAAACTGGGCACATACATTTTTTCACACAAACTTTTGTGAAAAAAAGTTTAAATAAAGAAAATTACTCTGATATCATGTTGATTCTATTGCATACTCTGACTGGGAAATTAGGTTTTTTTTCAACAGTGACTGGGCCTTAAGTTTATTCTATAAATTCATTTGCTGGGCAAATATATATATTGAACGTTCCCTAAATTCCCGGCTTATTAATAAGAATAGCATTTAATCATCTTTATTGATGTGTTTTCCCCAAATGTAAATTATTCGCTATATAAATTCCTTGGTATTTGATTGGTGTTTAAAATTCTAGCCTTATGCCTTTTCGTGTCCTTCGTATGTGTATTATAATATATACATGTATATACGTATGAACTATCTTGGATTGCCATCACTTCAATACAGAAGACTGAGAGCCCACATGGTTGAAACTTCGATAAAGTACAACATGAGCAGATTTTTCCTACAAGTCGAACTGCAACTAGGGATCACAACCAGAAGATATATAAAAAAGAACTGCAGAACAAATATCAGAAAATACAGCTTCTCACAAAGAATAGTGGATATGTGGAATAGCTTACCAAAACAAGTAATAGAAACAAAAACAGTCAACACTTTCAAAAGTCAATTAAACAACCACTGGAAAAATCTGGAGATAAAATTCTCACCAGTAGCCCTTTTCACAAAAATTCGTAACTATAGTCCTAACTTTTTCACTTAAGATTATCTTACGACAATTCCTAAGTCCTTTTCACAAAGATTATCTTACGACAAATTTTAATCTTACGACTAAAATTACACTTACGATAAAGATTCTTCCTTAGGTGTACTCGATACAACATTATGTGATAAAGTTTGTCAGTGATTTGCGACAGGTCAGTGGTTTTCTCCGAGTACTCCAGTTTTCTCTACCAATAAAACTGACCGATATATTGTTGAAAGGGACGTTAAACACCATAAACCATCTTCCTTAAGCATCCTAGTTTCATTTCCATAGCACAACAAAACATTTTTTGAAATAACATTATTCTATAAAATATCCCCGGCACTAATTTATAAGCAGTTTTTTATGCTATGATGTGTTTGTATGTTTATATTGAATTTTTATCTAATATATGAATCGGTCACCAATAACTGCACAAAATATGAACGGGTATGATTTTCGTATAGAGGAACATTTCTAATTCATGTAAATTAAAATGATCTATAATAATTATCATTACTTGAGTTGTGCGTCATCATACACGCGTGGTTACTTTTGGTAGAGGTATTTTTTAAGGGAGTGCATCTGGAGTGTGAAAAAAAACCTATTCATATAATTCATTTTATCGGTTATTTGTCAGCAAAATATTTACCCCCTTTTTTCCAATTAATCCAAACCCACATAAAATTAAACGCTTGTTCTTTTACTGATGAAAATTTTCCGGATTTTTCTGAGATAACCCAAATAAAGATGTGTTTATCATCTATCAATCCCTGTTATATATTAATATTAATATAACAGAAGAATGTACACAAGTTTATGTATTGCCAGAGTGTTCGATGATCATCGAAGTTGCCAGAAATTAATAAATTATATTACTAATATAAAGGCAAAATCAAAACGACATCATTGGATCCAGAAGATTTCAGTCCTAAAGTGGCTGTTCATATACAACTTTTGTAAGCGGAGTAGATGTCGAGAAGAAAATCCCGTATTTCTGTTTTTTATATGAAAAAAAAATAATAATAATAATGAAAAAAAAAAAATTCTCCCCAAGTTTGCAAATAATCTTTTTGATTGTCGATCGTTCCCAATTTGAAATCTAAAATTAAAAGAATTATCCTGATTATTTTGGTGATGTAAACGATACACTTTGCTGCATTAAAAAGGTAAATGTACGGAATGCATCGTTATAGACTCTGTTATTAGTCACGCCAAAAAGGAGTAAACAACAATGTCATTTGTTGCGTCTGTTTGTATTAAACCATATTCATTTCAATAAATATTTATCAATATATGTGTAATTAGGTTTGTCATAAGGTCAGAGAAAATGCGCTAACGATGAATTGCTCTCTTATTTTCAAGTCGAAGCGCCAATACATCGTCCATCTTTTTTTCTATTTTTTTCACTTACGATAAAAGATATGACCAACGTTTCTCTTGCGATCAAAATTTTATACTTAGGACAGGGTAGGTTTACACGTAAAGTTAGGACTATTTTTACACTTAAGATTATCGTAAGTATTTTTGTGAAACTCTTTTTAATCTTAGTTTTACACTTACGACAATTTTTTATCGAAAGAATTTTTGTGAAAAGGGCTACAGATGTCTACCGAACGGAGGAAGAAACCAACCTATCAAGAAGAGTCTAATTAATCCTTATAACAGACCTCGGAACCAGATAACCAGATAACCATTATATAGTTACTGGTTGTATATCTAGTGTGAGGCCTCGTGTTATGTATGATTGTTTTATATATATACTCTGCTACTATACATTACTCCCTGCCTCTCCTCGGGTCGTGCTGCCAAACACAGCCCACTTGCTGTAACATGTTATCATTTAAATAGTTAGAATTGATTATGAACATATGTCTCCATTCTGTATTGTTGTGACTGCAGATAATTATCAGGGGCGGATTTAGAGGGGGGCGTGCGCCCAACGCCCACCGCCCCCCCCCCCCCCCCCCTAAAATTCAAAAAGCATATGTTATACAACGTTAATTAAGCAGTTCAACAAACAACTTTTTCATGAATGGTTAACTCGTGACCTGTAGTAAAATATTCCTACACATTGTAAATACACGTTGGGTGTGTTCGTTGATTTATATATGGATTCGCCGACAATTTCAGCTTTTGTTTGTCTATAAACAAGAACAGTCGAATCATATGTTTTCAATGAATGAATCAAACGACGAAAAGAAAAACTCCGTCCGGACGGGCAGTATTAACTAGAAACACCCGAAAGGACAAGCACCGAAAGTACAGACCAATTAGTGAAATGAGGAATGCGTTAAAACTAAACCAATAGTTCTTTGAAGGGTTAAAATATCGTGATCGATCAGTCATGAGTCATGAGTTGAACAATTCGCATCACGGTTGTTCAAAAAAAGTTTTACTTTAGGTTCTTATAATCTGACAAAAAAATACTGTTAACAATTATCCGACAAAATTAAGACTCAAAATTAATTTTTATTGGTCTGATAAAAATGGTGTGGTTGGTTCAAAATTGTCGTTCAAATAAATGTCTGTAATTCCTAAAATCCAATGTCTATGACACGAAGAATACAGAATGCACGACCTTGCGTGGAGAAAATGCAGTTCATTTTCTTTGTACCCCCAAATGAAGAGTTAGAGTTTTGCACCCCCAAAAAGGAAGGTAAAAGGGTACTTGTACCCCCAGATGAAAAAACCTGTGGGCATGCTGTGTGGTTAATTTAGGTAATGATGGATAAAGAAGCAACAAGTAAAAAAAGCTTCTCCAACGGCTTCAACAAAAGCATTTCTTTGGTCTTCTAAACTCAGAAGATGACAGCGTCTTCTGTTGGGAATTTTTGGCATATTTTTTCCCTTTACTTGATGATTTTATTTTCAATTTAAAAAAAAAAATTATTCGAGTAAATTCTCAAAACATTTCCCTTCAAACCAGTCTATTTCTATTCAGGGGTGTTATACAATTGTAACTTGTTAACTTTACAGATTTCTATTAACATTCTGTCAATATTTTTCAATAAACAAAATTTTACTTTAATATTGCATTTTATTTATTTACATTTAATTCACTTGTATTGCAAACTTTCTGTAATACTAATCTCTCCTGTAATCCCTTTGTTAATTATGGCTTCTGATTATGTAATAAGGGGAGGAGCATTGACCATATTGATCAGCAGGAATCAAACCAGTGACGTCAAATCTCCCGCCAAATGCCATGAGTGGGGCAAAATAGGATGGCCAGTTTTTTTTTTTTTAGTTTAAACATATTTTTATTTGCTAAATATAACAAATAGGGATCGGACACAAGTTTTTCCAACTTATGAAGTCTTCTCCCGAATACAATAATTTACAATATGGATTAGCATGCGCAATGAAATGATATAATATGTATATAATAGCATAGAGTTAAATATACAAAGAATGACTATATACAAAAACATAATTATAGACAATATACGAAAAAAAAATAAAAAAAAATAAAGAAAAAAGAAAAGAGAATAAATACTTTTGGAGATGTGTGTTGGTTCTTTAGATCATTTAGACAATTGTAAATCTTTTGGAGTCTTTAATATATTTAAAAGCATGTTTAAAAATGGTTATATTTTCTTCATATGTTAGGAGATCACTTCCTTTTGTCAGTAGATTTACATCAATATTAATGTTAGAAGGTAGCCAGTTAAGACTATTAAATATTATTTCCCTATTATCTGTATATTTATCACAATCAAAAAAGAAATGGTGAGAATTTTCACATGGTGCGCCACAGTTACAGGAAGCATTTGATAAAATTTTTACTTTACATAAATCGTAATTCAAGAAGGATGCATTGCAGCGAAGCTGTGTTAGAATTATATTTAGTTTTCTAGAACCATAAGAATAGTGTCTCGGAATTGGCATTGAGATTGAACTGCGGATTGCCTTTTTAAATTTAGATAGTGTGTCAAGATTACGCACTGAAAGATTAAGGTTACTCCATTCCCTTACTGTAGCTGAGACGAAAGAATCTCTAGTTAAAGATAGTCTACAGAATGGAACAATAATATCGTTGCCATTTCGAAGGGGATAAATAGTCGTACTTTGGATTGTTGGGGGAATAAGATCGAGTAAATAAGAGGGTGTGCTACCGTTTTGGATATTATATAATAATTGGAGCTTTCTCCTAGTTCTTCTTTCTTCCAATCTCTCCCAGCCAGTTTCTCTATATAGATATTCTTTGTTGGTAAAGATTGGAAGTCCGGTGATAATTCTAGCTGCCTCCAACTGTAGCCTCTCCAATTTGCACGAATTAGAGACACCACAGTTGTCCCAGACCTCACATGCATACTCAAATATTGGTCGAATGTAAATTAAGTATAATTTCTCTAAATTTTTTCTATTTAATTTATATTTCAATTTACGCAAAACACATATGTGTTTAGAGACACTTTTTATTAAATTTGCTACATGTTTATTCCATTTTGCTTCCTCGCTAAATGTTATCCCCAAATGTTTATGGTTTGATTTAAGTGGAATTAATTTTCCATCAAAATAAAAATTAAAATTTGTTGAGTTTTCTACATTTTTAAAAAGCATGATTTCAGTTTTGTCTGGGTTGAAAGACATCAACCATCTCTTTGACCAGTCACCAAGTTCATGTAGATCATGATTTATGGCATATTTTATTTGATCTTCATCTTGGCTTGCATAGCCAAGGGAAGTATCATCAGCAAACAAACGGCTTAAGGAAAGAAGCTTATCACCAATATCATTAATATAAACCAGAAATAACAGAGGACCGAGGACAGATCCTTGGGGGACCCCAGCGGACACAGACACATATGAGGACGACGAATCTCTGTTTACTACTTTTTGGTGTCTACAATATAAATAATTTTCAAACCATTTTAATAAATTCCCTTTTATTCCATAACAATTCATTTTATGTATCAAACCTTTGTGCCAAACTTTATCGAAAGCCTTTGAGAAATCACAGAAAACGAAGCAACATAGTTCTTTTTTTTCAAGAGAGTTTAAGATAGTATTATATAGTTCTATTAATTGGTGGACTGAGGAATGCTTAGGCAAAAAACCAGATTGATACTGGTAGATAAGCTTGTTTTGAATTAAATGGTTATATACGTGTTTGTATATAATCCTTTCCATTACTTTTCCGACACACTAATTCTGGTGGCGGGTTACTTATTTACTCAAAGGAAGACATCGGCATTTGCAGGAAACACGAACTTGAAAATGACATAGATGAAACGATTTGGGTTGAAGTTCATGCCAAAGGTCACTCTTTTCTTTTGTGTAATACATATCGACCTGAATGGACCGACTCTGAATATTGGGCACGCTTAAATCATGCTATAGGTTTAGCATATCAAGTCAACGAAAATATTGTGATCTCTGGAGATCTGAACTCTGACCTTATGTCTTTAAACAATAACAAATTGATTGATATGATGAGGCTTTTTAACTTTAAAAATGTAATAGAGAAACCAACAAGGGTAACAAATCATAGTAGAACATTATTAGATCCCATTATAGTAAGTGACACAATTAATTATGTATTTTCTGATGTTTTTAAATTACCTGATAATATTAGTGATCATGATGCCTCAGTCGTAATTCTTCAATGTTCCAAAAATATCTCACGATCATTTAAAAGAGAAATTTGGCAGTATCAAAAAATTAATTACGAAAAGTTTGAAGAAAAATTAAATGAAATTAACTGGAATGAAAAACTTGACCACTTGAATGACGTTGATGAAATGTGCGAAAAATTTACAAAGTGTTTCCTAAAAATAGCACAGGAATGTATCCCGACAAAAATAATAACTATTCGGAATAATGATAGGCCGTGGTTTAACAACGAAATACGAAAAGAAATTCGCATAAGGGACCGATTTAGAAAAACTGTTTTGAAATATCACAGGGAAAGGGATATTAAACTATATAAAAAACAGAGAAATAAAGTAAATAACATGAAAAAAATTGCAAAAGAAAATTTTGAAAATAATTTAGATCACATTCTTTTAGAAAACTCGTCCAATCCAAAAACATACTGAAAAATTATGAAAATGCTTATCAAATCAAATAAGGGAAACGACTGTATTCCTCCTCTTAGAAACTCTATAAATGATGAAAACTTCGACGATATTGTGTATGGAGATGAAGACAAGTGTGATTTATTAAATAAATACTTTAGTCTTATATCGAAGTTGGAGGAGGAGAACGTGTCTCTTCCAGACTTTGATATAAAAACTAATAATGTAATAAATGAGATTTTTGTAACCATAAGTGAAATTGTAGATATTTTAAAAATTATTGATCCATACAAAGCTTCTGGACCCGACAAAATTAGTCACAAAATGTTAAAAATTTCCCCTGAAAAGATAGCCATCCCACTACAAATTATTTTTAACAAATCTCTCCGCCAATGTAAATATCCCTCTAGTTGGAAAAATGCGCATGTCATTGCGATTTTTAAAAAAGGTGATACATCTTTGCCTTCTAATTACCGCCCAATATCACTGATTAGCTGTGTCGGATGGCCAGTGCATTTATAATGCAGAAATAACAGCCAGTGTATACACTATATACATGATTTGTAATTAATTTGATTGGAATAATGTTCTAGGTCACTCCCCAAGTATTCCCAAGGATATTGAAAGCATTTGTAGATTTAATGAAGCCAAAACTGGGAAATTTTGTTTTGGGGCTATTTCAGAGCTTTATTTTATGAGTGAAATACTAACTTGAATTAAAAATAGCAACTTTATGGGTGCCTCTATTGACCTGATTTTGGTATATGTTGTTTTGTAGGGTGTATTCTACAAAACCGTGTCTCAGATTTCAAAAATTTTGTTTCTAAACATATTTATGCCTCTTTGAAATTGGGAACAGAATGGAAGGATTAGCTTTTACAGTCTGTATGACATAACAAATGAATGAAACCATATATCAAAATTCTGAGAAACAGTTTTGTAGGCTGTAGTGAGATCTTGCAGAGGAAATTTCTGGTGTGTGATTTGACCTGGACATGCTATTTTTAATCAAAGAACATACCCTAGTTTTTTGCACATTATATTACATAACTTTTGATTAAATTGATTTTGAAATATGAAATTTAGTTTACAATAAAGAGCAATCTTTCAGAAACACATAGATACCAAGATATTTAATTTCCATTTAGTAGTTTTTGAGAAATAATCTTTTAAAGATTGGTAGTCAAGGCAAACAAAATTTCCCTCTAGTGCTACCTTAAATGAGGTTCAATTCATATGAAAATTTCCATGACAGGACAAGAAAAAGGTGGCCACATAGACAGGTTTGACTTCTATATAATGTATCTTTGATTCAATGAACCATGGACTGATGTTCTCATTACAATCTGATGTGATCGAGTCTGTCAAGTGATATACGAACAGCATAGCGTTTCCTTCAGCTCATTTACCAGTCACAATAAAATGAGCAAGTGTAGGATTTGAAGTAAGCACTCGCCTGTGGTCAGTAAATTTGAGGTCGGGCCAGTCGAACAGAATACAGAACAGCCCGTCAAAGCAGTTAATATTTTCGGGCCAGCAGTTATTGTTTCTTAGACCCAGAAGATTTTTCGTACTTCCTGTTATTGCATGTCGAGTGATAATTAATAACAGCCAATTAAATTACTTCGAAAAAATCTGCACAAAAACGGTAATAAGCAGAATGAAAAAAAAAAACAAAGAGAAAACTGAAGTTTGCCTGCCAATTTAAAATATTTATTTAAATTTACTTTTGAATTGACTTTGGATACAATACTTCTGCCAGGTAAGGAAAATAATTTCTCTACACCACCAGTTTCCTTCCAATGCATCAATTTCTTTGTAGGTGGCGCCAAGTCTAACGTGGAAATGATGTCTGATGTATCTGATAACTGTAATTTCATTGTTTCACCAGGAAATCCTTTCTGTTCATCAACAATCAGTTTACGTTTCCTTCTCTTTTTGCCTTCTGTACCTGTATTATTATATAATAAAATCATTCACAAACATTTTCTTAAAAATTTTAGCGACGTTGAACATAAATAAACAAGTAGAACTGATGGTTTTTATGTTCTTTGGTAAAAGTTTTCATTACCACAGCCTATTTCAGATAATGTCCTGTGGTGGTTACCCCCTTGGATTTCTGATCGGCACAAAAACTATACATTGTGAAGGACTGACTAGTCATGCCAGCTTGGGTTCTGTCAAAATATATTTCATTAAAATTCTCATAGGATCTTAGGGCTGTTCCAGAATTAATTTTGTGGGAGGGAGGGAGGGAGGGAGAGGGGGGGGGGGCATTTTTTTTTTTTTTAATACATGTGTGGTTGGTTTTTTGATAAGTAAAATTTTGTGGGTGGTAGAGGACATCAAAATAAAAATTTCATGTCTGGTTGGTAAATTAAAACCTACACAATTAAATTGTGTGGTTCTTCCTCAGTTTTAAGACAATTACTGCCACTTTTACGCCACCGAGAATGCTGACAACCGTCAAGAAACCCGAAACGTGTCACGTTTTTCCTTCTTTTTTCTCTCTCTCTCTCGTCTTTTTTTGTAATTGCATTATCTCCCCTGTCACCAGAAATCGATTTACCTCCCCTTCGTTGTGGAGTCATGTGAGTGATCAGGTGACCGAGAAGCAACATTGCAAGGTAAATAAAAGAAGGATAACGTTTACATCATTGGATTTTCGAAGCATTTGAAGGGAAAGATTGATGCCCTTTGTGGGCTTCTTAAATTGACAATAAAATATATTCTAATGTTCCACAAAACAAAGATGCAGAGTTGACAACAAGGGGAGATATACTATAAACTATACTATTTCTAAGAAATTCAAATTCACAATCTTTTTTCATACCTGGGAAGATAGTAGCATCTAAGGGAGGTAATGCAAAAGCTTCTTCTTCATTGTTGATTAAAGTAGTCTGTTCCCCTGCTGCACCTACTATACTAGCCATAGATGTTGTCTGGGGCTGTGCTGGTTCCGATTCATCTGGAAGTTTGGAAATGTTTTCATCTGAAACAGAGAAAAGATATGCAACAAGATTGACATGTGATGCTAAACAGAGTAAACTCAAGGGTATAGATAACGGAGACCAAATCTCCGAAAGGAGAGCCCACTAATGTATGAAAAATTCAAATAATTTACATAACTCAGGATATGAGCGCTGGACATAATCAAGTGCCTTATGTTTGGAAAATATATCCATGATTTTTAATAACAGGTTAAAATTTTGTTGTGATTGTTTCCTTATTGAAAATATCTTGTTTTGTAAATATGCAACATTTTAGACTGTCAACTGATAATTCTGACATCAAACGGAGTGTTAACTTCCGTACATAACTTGAGATTTATGCTACCTAGAGGACAATTATTATACTACTATGGAGACTGAGGGACCAACTATTGTGAGAATTATTGAAAATTAGCTTTATGTTTGGTCAGCACCACTTCCAACAATACTTAAGTTATATTTTTGCAGTCATTTTACTGGCGGCGCAAACCACCTGCCGCAAGTGACGGACAAGTTTTTATTGAGTACACCTTGCCATGTGCAGGAATCATATACACATCTTCAGAGGAGATATTCAGATAGGCATCAATTGTCTAGGTAGATATTTAGCGAGCAATTGTGGTTAAACGTCAAGTGAGCAACCTCCTGATATATCAAGGTTAGAACGCATTACATTTGATGAGATGATGTTAGTGTCCACTTTGTATTAGACGAACACAGTTCAATTTTTATATAATGCTAGCTCACTGAAATGACAGTTCACAGGAAGACATGCAACTCCATTCGGACACATTATTCAGATTCCGAGCCAACCAGTCTCTTTCTTTTTAATGGTGTGTGCTTAGCAAAGAAGAAACAAATATCAAATTCAGTCTTTGGTTTGAAAAGACCAGGGACCAAACCCATGACCTGATGCACTTGATTCAAACCCACTATTACACCATTTAATAGGGAGGTCAGACATTTTTCAATTTTATTTACACAATGGCAAATTCTGTAATTCTGTCTTACATTTGAAGACAGCTGCAGTGACAATGCACTAGAACACTATTATTTAAAGTGAATTAATTAAAAGGTGACATGTTGAAATAAATAAATAATGCACATGTTTGGAGAAAATTTTTCATATGTCACAATTTTTTTATATTCAAACTGGACAGAAGCGACCAAAATTGAATGGAAACTTTGGAAATGGCACCGCTATTTTGAAACTATTTATTCCCCTAAACACATGTTGCTGACCAGTTAGACTGAAAGTAAAACTCTTCTGTAGTGGATAGTAGGCTAGGTTTTAATAATCTCGTACAGTTTAATGAGAAAATTCAAAATTTGTATTTCTACGTTCAATTTTATGGGTAAAATTTATCCAATTTTGGTGCCGTTTTCAATTTTCCCATTGAAATGCAGGGTAAAAAATAATTTTAAAAATGTGTTTGGAAACACATGCTGCTGATGAAACAAAGACTATACAACTATACAATTTCTTTTAGAACAATGTCTAAACTACATTTATCAAGTACAGTTTCATCAGATTTCATTATTGTTTTCAAATAATTTCTGATATTCTATTTCTTGGTAAAGACAGATAAAATTCAAAATGGCCACCATTATAAAATATAAGTGGTCATTTTCCGAACTTCAAATAGTCATAACTTTTGAACCGCTTAACAGATTTTTAAAAACTAAACACCACTGTAAATATCTTCAGGAGATCTGATCATTGGTGTGTACTTTAAGATATTTTAACACATTTTCAAAAAAAGTCTGACCCTCCTACATTTAAAGGCATACAGTCGCTCAGATTGATTATTTTTGTTTATATTAAAAGTTGCCAATATTCGATGTTTTATACTAATAAAATGTTCTGAACAAGAAGTCAGGTTTAAAAAATAGGCTATAATGTCGTAATTAGTGAAAAGAATTCGAATGTTTGTTGGTGAAATCGCCATTAACACACCTAATTATAAATCAGCTGTCTTTTCCAAAGTTTACTGGACACTGATAACTGCTATAAATAAGCATGTTGCAGGTAAATATTGGTTAAAATTAATATAATTTACGACATTTATCTATGAAATTGGATCCCGGGGTAATCAGTTAATATTATATAATGGTATTTAGTAAGAATGACACTTAAAATCGAAAATACGTGATGAAATCAATAAAAACAAACCCAAACTCTGCAAAAGGGGCCCGATAAAGGGAAAATTGTAAACAAATTGTATTGCATATTATTGACAACACGAGTTGTCTTGATTATATTTTTTTAGAAAAAAAAACAGACATGAAGTTCATTATTTTAGTCTCTAATTTAAAAGAGATATCACCTAACGTTTTCTCCTGAAAAAAAAAAAAGATATATAAAAAAAACTACGATGCAATTCTGTCAAAATACGGTTCAGCTGAAAAAACATATATAAATTATGTTTACGTGTTGAAAAATAGAGTAGGTCGGTTTAACATCTTTTTTTAATTTTTACACAAATCTTGCTGAATCCTCCTGTGTCGTTTTCGCGTAGAATCCGTCAATATTTAATTTATAACATGTGCTTTTCTCAGCAAGCAATGTTGCACATGCGCAAACGCTTTACCGAATGAGGTCACTGTGTAGGCCATCAATGGTCATATGATCATATTCATGAATATCATGCTGGTAAACATTGAATTCTTTACGGGAGATAAAAAATCAAACAGCGACATATTTCCTTCGTTCCAGGTTAAATACGTATGATATTATGAAAAATTTCAACTGCAATTAGTAGTATAAAACATCTTTCAATATAAAAAAACCCTGCCCATGTTGTCACCTCTTATTAAGCAGTCACCTTTTTCTTGTCCTGACAGAAAATTTCATACGAATTAAACCTCTTTTAAGGGGCCACCTGTTTTATGTGGTCACTTTTTCCTTGTCCCAAATGTGAACTCTTAATACAGTTTGACTGTATATGCCATTATCATGGACATAACATCATACTAAATTCTTTTAACAATCAATGTTAACAAGAGTTACTATTTCTGGTACCTGTTGGTTTTGAAGTAGCTGGTTCTATTTCTGGTACTTGTGGTATGGAGACATCAGCAACAACTGGGGCATCTTCAAATAGACCTCCAGAACTAATGAAGTCTTCATCACCTAGACAATAAAAAAACAACATAATACAGTTGCAGGCCTTTAAATATGGGCTGGAACCAGGTACTTTTACCCATTAAAAATGGTAATTGCTACCTCCAAATTTCAAAGAGTGTTGTATAAGGGTTAGGTTTGTAATGTTTAACGACACTTTCAACAGTATTTCAGTTATATTGTGGTGGTCAGTTTTATTGGTGGAGGAAACCGAAGTACCTAGAGAAAATTACTGACCTGCCCCAAGTCACTTACAAACTTCATACACCTCGCAATGATTCCTAGCCAACCAGTCTTTGTACATACTTCTCAATGTTGTGTGCTCGGCAGATATATAATATTTAAATAACTTACAAAAAGAAATCTGATGAATAGTCTGCATCTTTTAGGTTTGATTTGGTTTATGGTGTTTAACACCACTTCAACAATATTTCACTTATATCGTAGCGGTCAGTTTTATTGGTGGAGGAAACCGAAGCACCCAGAAAAAACCAATGACCTGTTGGGTCAGTGGCAAACTTTATCACATAAATGTTGTATCGCGTACACCTTCCCATTAACAGGGTTTTGAACTCACAACTTTAGTGGGTAATATGCACCGATTGCACAGGTAGTTGTAAATCCAAATCCAACTACTATACGATCACGACGGTTCACCTGCATCTTATAAGAACTATAATACTTTGCATTATAACAAAACATTTAGATTTCTCGTCTTACCAAAGAATTCTTGATCTACACCTCCTCCAAAGCCTCCATCATCATCGTCGTCATCATCATCTGCATCTGAACAAACAAACAAAAACATTCAACCAAACAAAAACAAACAAAATAAACTGCAGTAATTCCCCTCTTCATGTAATGAAAAAGTGGCCTCTCTTGAAAGGCACAATTTAGTTGTTTTTAGTGCAGTCCTCGAAATGAACATGTGAATTTACTTATCCGAATCAAATTCTTGAATTTATTCTTACATAGTTCTCAATAAAAACTGAAAAATTTACTCGTCCGAACAAAGTATTACTGGTCTTGGGCCGGTGCTCACCGTGAGGACTGCAAGTGGTCTTTCTAGAGGGGAATTACTGTACAGTATAAAGAAATACTGTAGATGATCTAAAATCTTATTGTTCTTTTTGTCATTGAACCAACAGAAGAAGAATGCATCAAATACTGTAAAGTCAGAATCCAATGTGTGCATTTGTTAATGCACATCTAAGGTATTCTCTTAGAAATAGTTTAGTCAAATTCAACCTTGTTCTTTTTTTAGACTGGTAAAATATGAAACAATCATCTTTCTGCAGTTAATTCAAAAAATAAGATAATAATCAAAATTCCAAAAAAATAATGATATTGTAGACTTTGCATTGGACTGTTCCAGAAACAAATATATGGATGTAGGCACTATTTTTTTTTTAATTGTTATTGATATGCATGGATTCAATTCTTTAATTTTTTTTACTGACACAATCATGCATGAAATGAAAAAAAAGAAACTAATGCATTTATTATAGTTGAGAAAACTGAACACCCATAAATTAAAATTATATTGCAGTGCCCCTTTTTTAACCCCATATTTTTATTTCTGGAAGTGCCATCGTACGTCAGCCTTTGCCTTAATTTTTTTCACCTACTTGCCCAAAAGCCAAATTTAGAAAAAACAAATTATTTATTCAAACAAATTCTTTCATAATTTTCACTTGTCTGAATAGTTTTATTTGTCCCCTCCTTTGGGCAAGTGGGTTAGCATGAAGACTGGTACGTAAATCTACTTTTAATTTGATTCAACACAAAATTTGATATACAAGCAAAGTAGGCAATGAACAATAACAATAACAAATAAATATTGATGAACAAAAAGAAAACAGAACTTACTTCGTTTTCTCTTTCTACCCCTTTTAGCTAAAATTTACACATGGACAGTTCTTATAGGTATTCATATATTACATTAACATTCAAAATAGATGTTTTGGTTCCCAATCCTTTTATTAGAAAAATAGTGTTGGCAGTCTTTTCATTTCCATTTCAAAATGAATTAAAGGGAAAATAACACTGCTCAGGTACTTAATTGAAATAGCACAAGGCCATATATTTGAGCTTTAGGTCAATTGAAAACTGTGTCGCTCACCTTTCATTCTGCTTTGAGGAAACTAATACACAACCTTCCATACATGTAGATGCTTCCTACCAAGTTTCGGTTCATTTGGCTAGGCAGTTTCATAGGAGAAGATTTTTTAGATATTGACCAATCAGAAACAAGAATTACCTGTGGTGGCCATGTTTGTTAACCGATCGAGACGAAATGAGCAATCTTCATAGAGGACATTCCATAGATGCTTCCTGTCATGTTTCGGTTAATTTGGCCAAGCGGTTTCAGAGAAGATTAAAAAAAATCGACCAATCAGAAACAAGAAGTGTGGTGGCCGTTTGTTTATGGATCGGGACGAAATGTGCACTCTTTATAGAGAGACTTCCATAGCTACTTCCTACAAAGTGTCGGCTTATTTGGCAAAGCGTTCTCAGAGGAAACGATTTTTATGAAATTGACCAATCAGATACAAGAATTGCATGTGGCGGTCATGTGTAAATGTCTTGGAACAAAATGAGCATTCTTTAAAGAGGGTCTTCCATAGATGCTTCCTACCAAGTGTCGGTTCATTTGGGCAAGCGGTTTCAGATGAGAAGATTTTTTTAGAAATCGACCAATCAGAAACAGGAATTGCCTGTGACGGCCATGTTTATTAACGGATCTGAACAAATTGTACACTCTTTATAGAGGACCTTCCATAGATGCTTCCTACCAAGTTTTGGTTCATTTGAAGGTCCTCTTTAACGAATGCTCATTTTGTTCCATAGATGCTTCCTGTCGTGTTTCGGTACATTTGGCCAAGCGGTTTCAGAGAAGATTTTTAAAAATCGACCAACCAGAAAAATAAATTGCTTGTGGTGGCCATGTTTTTTAACGGATCAGGAGGAAATGTGTAATCCTTATAGAGGGCCCTCCATAGCTACCTCCTGCAAAGTTTTGGTTCATTTGGCCAAGCGGTTTCAGAAGAGAATATTTGTTTTAAATCGACCAATCAGCAACAAGATTTGCCTGTGGCAGCTATGTTTCTTAACAAATCAGCACGATATGAGCTATTTTCATAGACGACTTTCCACAGATGGTCCTACCAAGGTTCGGTTTATTTGACCAAGCGGTTTCAGAGGAGAAGAATTTTTTTAAATTGACCAATCAGAAACAAGAATTGCCTGTTGCGGCAATGTTTGTTTATGGATTGGGACGAAATGTGCAATGTTTATAGAGGACCTGCCATAGCTGCTTCTTATCAAGTTTCGGTACATTTGGCCAAGCGGTTTCAGAGAAGATTTTAAAAAATCGACCAATCAGAAACAAGAAGTGTGGTGGCCGTTTGTCTATGGATCGGGACGAAATGTGCAATCTTTATAGAGGGACTTCCATAGCTACTTCCTACAAAGTGTCGGTTTATTTGACCAAGCAGTTTCAGAGGAGAAGAATTTTTTAAAATTGACCAATCGGAAGCAAGAATTGCCTGTTGCGGCAATATTTGCTTACGGATCGGGACGAAATGTGCACTCTTTATAAAGGGCCTTCCATAGCTACCTCCTACAAAGTTTTGGTTCATTTGGCGAAGAGGTTTCAGGGAAGATCTTTTTAGAAATTGACCAATCAGAAAGAAGAATTGCCTGCGACGGTCATGTTTGTAAATGTCTCGGAAGAAAATGAGCATTCTTTAGAGAAGACCTTCCATAGATGCTTTGTACCAAGTGTCGGTTAATTTGGCCAAGTGGTTTCAGATGATAAGATTTTTGAGAAATCACCAATCAGAAACAAGAATTGCCTGTGGTGGCCATTTTTATTAACGTATTGGCACGAAATGTGCAAACTTTATAGAGGGACTTCCATAGATGCTTCTTACCAAATTTCGGTACATTTGGCCAAGCGGGTTCAGAGAAGATTTTTTTAAATCGACCAATCAGAAACAAGAAGTGTGGTGGCCATGTTTGCTAACGGATCGGGACGAAATGTGCACTCTTTATAAAGGGCCATCCATAGTTACTATCTACAAAGTGTTGGTTCATTTGGCCATGGGGTTTCAGAGGAAACAATTTTTTAGAAACAAGGATTGCATGTGACGGTCATGTTTCTTAAAGTCTCGGAGCGAAATGAGCATTCTTTAAAGTGGACCTTCCATAGATGCTTCCTACCAAGTGCCGGTTCATTTGGCCAAGCAGTTTCAGAGGAGAAAATTTTTCAGAAATTGACCAATCAGAAACAAGAATTGCCTGTGGCAGCCATGTTTATTAATGGATCTAAACAAATTTTTCAATATTTATAGAGGACCTTCCATAGATGCTGCCTACCAAGTTTCGGTTCATTTGGCTAAGTGGTTTTAGAGGAGAAGATTCAAATGTGAAAAGTTAATGGACGACGGACGATCGGATGCCAAGTGATGGCAAAAACTCACCTTGCTGACAAAACATAACCCAATTGCAGGATAAATATATATAATGTCAAGGATCACAAAAGTAGACGCAAGGGCCCGGGTGGCCCAATGAGGTTTTAGGCAGTTGGATTACCTAACAACTCGTACAAGCCTATCACCAATACGGCGTGTGTTCGCTCCCGGCTTTGTAAATTACAAAGCAGAGGCTCCCAGGAGCCTGTAATCGCTCACCTGGATCAAAGCTGCTTTCAAAAACAACACAACTGCACTGTGGCAGCCATCTTGGTGGGAGAGCACGACTGCCGGACACAATTTTGGAAGAGGACCATCAAATGACTATTCCATCAAAGTTTGGTTCTAATTGAGCTACTGGTTCCAGACAAGATGGTTTTTATGTGAATTTCCCATAGGGTCTTATGTTAAACTAAGTACAGCTGTGCAGCCATCTTGGTCAGAGGGTGGGACCACCAGACACAATTTCGGAAGAGGACCATCCAATGGCTATTTTATCAAATTTTGGTTCCAATTGAGCAACTCAAAGGTTCCAGACAAGAATATTTTTATGTGAATTTCCCATAGGGTCCTATGTTAAGCTAAGTTCGGCTGTGGGGGTCATCATGTTCGAAGGGCCGAACCGTCGGACACATTTTTGGAAGATTACCATCCAATGACTATTTCATCAAAATTTTGTTCTTATTGAGCAAATGGTTTCAGACAAGAAGATTTTTATGGGAATTTCCCATAGGGTACTATGTTAAATTAAGTTCGGCTGTGGTGGCCATCTTGGTAGGAGGTATGAAATGCCGGACACAATTTTGGAAGGGGACCACCCAAGGATCATATCAGCAAAGTTTGGTTGAGATTGGCTCAGTAGTTTCAGAGGAGAAGATTTTTTTTTTAATTTCATCCCCCCTTTTTTCTATTTTTAGCTTGGTGGCCATCTTTGTTGGAAGTCAGGATCACCGGACACAACTTTGGAAGGGGGCCATCCAAGGACCATTCCACCAAAATTTGGTTGCCCAGTGGTTTCTGAGGAGAAGATTAAAATGTGAAATGTTGACAGACGGACGACAGACGAAAAGTGATGACAATAGCTCATATGGCCTAAAGGCCAGGTGAGCTAAAAAGGGTCCACAGACTGCACACTACTCACAACCCCAAGTGATAAAGCTTACCAGTTGCTTTCCCATTGTCTGTGGTTCTCTCCGGCTTCTTCCACCACTAAAACTGGTCACCATGATATAGCTGAAATATTGCTGAAAGTGGCGTAAAACACCAAACATCAATCAATCAAAAGTAGAGACATTTGTACTCGTGACTGCATTTGGTTCATTGGTTTGTGAGAAAAAGATTGTAATGCGATAGGTTTACAGACGACTGACGAAAAGTGATGACAACACCTCAATTGAACACTAAACAATGTCAGTTAGGGAACGGCCATTTAACTTGAAGGGGGGTGGGGGGGGAGGGGTTATGGTTTTTTTCTAAAAAAATATTCTGATTTCCAATGTTGCTAAAAATATTTCGATTTTGGTGGAGGAAAAAATAATAATCTATTTCAGAGTTTTTGTCATATAACCTAATGTGGAATTCTGGAAAAAAAATGTGGCGCTTTGCGCGACAAAAAAAATAAATATTCTAACTGTTGTGCTGTCCAAAAATTTTTTTTTGAATGAAACAAAAAACCATAACCCCCCCTTTCAAATTAAATGGTCGGTCCCTTATAATGTATAATATGGTGGACATTTTAATTGGTGTTTAACTCTTTACCATTTATGACTTTTTGGTGCAAAATCATGACAAAATCTAAGTTTGAGTTGTAGACACTAGTATGGTGATATCAATGGTGATTCATCCTAATGTTAGGTACCAAAGTGAAGGCATTAAAGTTGTTTTTGAAAATAAAATGCTATATTGCAGAAAAATCAAGAGCTGTTGCTATGGTAACCACATTCGCATTTACTAAGTTGCAAAAAATACCTATATTTTTTCATCAAACACAAAAAAGTTCCACTATAAACACACTATACATTGTGAAATAGTGTGTAATATTAACATTAAATATCTTCTATGATATTTAATTTTTATTCCATACTCATTTGTATTTTGGATTTTCATCAGAAGTAAATTTTTTTGGGTTGCTAAGTAAACTCTACAACAGCAATTTATGGTCATTTTTTCACCAGTGTTTCTAATAATAATGGAATAATTATTATTATATTAAGAAATAGAATTATAAAGTAAAGCTGTCTATCTTTTCGTATTTTTGCACTTTCAAGAGCAAAAGAATGTATTTATAATCTGTAATTTATTCTTAGCAACCATTCTTACTGCATGGCAACCGTGAGGACGAGATGTGATTTTCAGTATTTCATCATATTTTCAAACATGAAATCAATTTTTTACACAAAAATACCTTGAAGAAATATGATGAGTTTTTATTTAAAGGTAGATTGTGATTGTTAATATTACTTACTAGAATATTGGTAAGAAGTTAATGTTCATGTCCAAAATATAAAAGAATGCTTGCAGTTTTGCTGCATCTACAACAAAACTTTCTACAAATCATTGCTAATGAAAAATTCGAATTTTGCTGTAAATGTGTCAGTCTCTTAATATATTTTTATAAAAAAAAATTGGAATTATATTACCTGTCTTGATCCATATCAACCATTTCATCTGCATAGCAACCATTTCTACTGCATAACAACCATAGAACTATGTCTGAATTTCAGCATTTCATCACATATTCAGACATAAAATTGATCTAGTGACATATAAATAAAATAAATTGACCTTTTTGTTTAGTTTTCATTTAATGATATAATTGAGGTCTTTAAAATCACTAATTAACTGGTACTAGTAATTTACATTAATGATTGAGGTTTTGTGACATCTGAAACTGCCACTTCTTACCTTCAAAAATAGGTTATACCTGTGCTCCTATACTAGTGATAAAAAGACTACTAACATTAAAAAAAAAAACTGTTCTTGGCTTTGGGGTAGATTTGAACCACCATCTCTGAACTGGAAGTTCAGTGTTTGTCTTTAAACTAACAAAGCTTATATTTTTTTTCTGCTTTTTCATAATTTTGTGATCTAGTGTTGTTTTTTTTGGGGGGGGGGGGGGGGGGGGGGGGGGGGGGGTTGGCAATTTTGTGATCAGATTTTTTGTTCATATACTCATTTTTTCTATTATTTCTTTTTGACTAATTCTTTATAACTAACTGATTTATTTTTATCTCTTTTTTTTGTATTCACAACTGCTGACTTGATATCAGCATGTTTTTTTACATCTTTTTTCATTTTTTTTTGCTTTTTCTTTGATTTTGTTATAAGTTACACTGAAAAAAAATTGTTTCAGCTAAAACAAACATGACATACAGACTTACTAAAATTTAACATAACTTAATGATCTTTATTCCTTCCATTTTCTTTTACCCAAGCCCTCACTCTAGCACCACTTTCAAAAATAGGCCAGCCTTCAATAGCATGTAAGTTATAACGTAGGACATGGCGACCATTTTTATTGGTGTTTAAGGTCCCTTTCAACAATATGTCAGGTATAACGAATAACATAGTGAACAGTTTTATTGGTGCTTAACGACACTTTCAACAATGTGTCAGGTATAACCTATAACATGGTGACCAGTTTTATTGGTGATTAACGACACTTTCAACAATGTGTCTGGTATAACGTATTATATGGTAACCAGTTTTATTGGTGTTTAACGACACTTTCAACAATGTGTCAGGTATAACGTGGTGACCAGTTTTATTGGTGTTTAACGACACTTTCAACAATGTGTCAGGTATAACATGGTGACCAGTTTTATTGGTGTTTAACGACACTTTCAACAATGTGTCAGGTATAGCATGTTTTATTGGGGTCAACAATATTTCAGCTACAGTTGTATGATGTATAATATGGCGTTCAGTTTTATTGGTGTTTAACGACACTTTCAACATTGTGACAAACTGACAAATCTACATGTATTTATAGTGGGATTTTTTTTATTGTTCCCTATATTTATTTTTATTCAACATTTTAGCCACACCAACTAAATTTCAGATTTTTCTTCATAAATATGGTAACTTTCTTTCAAGAATATGAATTTAATAATGATACACAGAAGAACGATATCTGGGTGGAAGTGAAGCTGTGCAGGTTGTGTTTTTGTATTGTTTATATCTACATCACAATGAACTTCCATTTAATATCAAGACAGGGTTGGGAATCTCATTCACTGGTAGGAGCGTTGTGGTCGTGATCGCAAGGTAGCTGGATTTACACCTACGAGTGTAATCAATGCCTATCATCACTAAAGTTGAGAGGTCAAACCCTGTTCATGGTGAGGTGTACTTGATACAACAATATGTGATAAAGTTAATTGTCAGTTACTTGCAACAGGTCGGTGGTTTTCTCCACCAAGAAAACTGAACACAACGATGCAACTGAAATATTGTTGAAAGTGACATTAAACACCATTTACCAACCAACCCATTCACTGGCTTAAACACTGTCACATGTTTGTGCCCATGGAGGAAACTAAAGTATACATCTGACAACTAGTAACTGTTTTATCAACTTCACCTTCTGTCTAACAGTTTTATTTGTGGAGGAAACTAGAGTATACATCTGACAACTAGTAACTGTTTTATCAACTTCACCTTCTGTCTAACAGTTTTATTTGTGGAGGAAACTAGAGTATACATCTGACAACTAGTAACTGTTTTATCAACTTCACCTTCTGTCTAACAGTTTTATTTGTGGAGGAAACTAGAGTATACATCCGACAACTAGTAACTGTTTTATCAACTTCACCTTCTGTCTAACAGTTTTATTTGTGGAGGAAACTAGAGTATACATCTGACAACTAGTAACTGTTTTATCAACTTCACCTTCTGTCTAACAGTTTTATTTGTGGAGGAAACTAGAGTATACATCTGACAACTAGTAACTGTTTTATCAACTTCACCTTCTGTATAACAGTTTTATTTGTGGAGGAAACTAGAGTATACATCTGACAACTAGTAACTGTTTTATCAAGTTCACCTTCTGTCTAACAGTTTTATTTGTTGAGGAAACTAGAGTATACATCTGACAACTAGTAACTGTTTTATTTGTGGAGGAAACTAGAGAATACATATGACAACTAGTAACTGTTTTACCAAGTTCACCTTCTGTCTAACTGGAATCAAACTCACAAAATGTAGTGTCATTTTTTTACTGGTTCCTCTAATTTGTTTTTATTCAATCTTATAACATTTTAATTGTAATATTGTTTATATCTGCACCGCATTGAACTTCCATTTATCAAGGGGAATCCCATTCACTGGTAGGGGTGTCATGGTCGTGATCATATGGTAGTTAGATTTACAACAACATGTGCAATCAGTGTCCAACACCACTGAAGTTGCGAGTTCGAACCCAGTTCGTGGATAAAAGTACTCAATTCAACATTACGTGATAAAGTTTGTCAGTTACTTGCGACAGGCCGGTGGTTTTCTCCGGTTTCCTCCACCAATAAAACTGACCGCCACGACATAACTGAAATATTGTTGAAAGTGGTGCTAAACACCATAAACCAACCACCCCATTCACTGGCATAAAAATTAACACCGTCACATTTTTTGTGCCCATCTCAAGACCTGGATTTTCACCATCATCACGGTTTAAATTTTCTGTTCATAATTGATGTGTAATAAAAATCTAAACTTAAAGATACAAGTGTAAAATATAATAAATATAAATAGTATTTAATTGTTATATCTCTGTTTATTATATTCTTATGATGTTTTTTACAATACTTTTGGAATCTTTTGAAGTAAAAAAATGCACATGTCCCCCCACTTCTGAATTTGGGGATCAAAACATCAAACCAATTTTTTTTCTTATAAAAAATAAAGCACAAATAAATATAAATATAAATAATATAATGACAACAGACATCTTGTGCAGGTATATCAATTCATACACTTTTAATGTCCAGATTTATCATATATCATCATTTAAAAAGATAAAAATGTCAGGTCTCCAAATAAATCATACAATTATCTGAAAATGTCATTTGTCCATACATGTACCCCCTGTACATACAAAATATGATACCACCAGGATACATGTACAAACTTATTTAAAAAAATAAAATTGTCAGGTCTTCAAATATATCAAACAATCTTATTTTGTCATCTGTTTAAATTATTATATAACTTCTTTTAAAAATAAAAATGTCAGCTGTCCAAATTATTATTTAAAACATCATTTAGAAATTAAAAATGTCAGCTGTCCAAATTATTATAGAACTCCTTTAAAACATAAAAATATCAGCTGTCTAAATTATTATAAAACCACATTTTAAATGAAAAATGTCAGCTGTCAAATTATCATACAATTTCATTGAAATAAAATGTCAGTTTCTAAATTAATGTAAAACTCCATTTAATTTAAAAAAAATAAAAATGGTAGATGTCAAAAAGAAAAATGTCAGCTGTCAAATATAAATAATAAAACTTGATTCATTAAAGAAGTTTTACTTTGTGTATTGTTGCTCCTGACTGTTTATAACAACCCACCCATAATTGTCCCCTCATGTCAATGTCAAGTGATAAAGGATATTTAATCCCTGTGTCCTCCATTACTTTACATGTCAATATATCTCCTTGTTCAGATAAAACATGGAGGGCATGTGATCTACAGTCACACACAATAATGTGTCCTGCTGTTGTTGTTACTACATCATAAGGATTAAATTGTGTAGTAACATTTATCTTAGAATGTCCTGTATATGTCCACCTTAAACCCCCCTCCCACCCTACAACCACCACCCTCCCAGTATCACCTGATGTCCAGTCAACAACAACTATGTCTTTGTTATTATTTGTTGTGATACGTCGTGGTAAAGTAAACAGTCTGTGTTTGTTACTGTCATATTGATAAGTATGTTGTTGTTTACCATCCATACCAAAGATAAGTAGTGCCCTTGTACTTTTGTCTGTAGGTGTGTAGCGATTACCAGGTTCTTTGACACCTACTATAATATAATCGTCACTAGTCACATGGATTCCCCGGGGTAACAAGGGTGATGACACTGAGAAGAATGGTTTTATTTTTCCTGACTTTGTCAAGAGTTTTATATCTGAACTTTTATACACAGACAGAAGTATGTCATTGTTTGATGTCAATGTCATGTCAAAGATATCACAAGAAATCTGCTTTGTGGTTGTAATGTTGTCATTGTCAATGTTTATTTGTCTTATGACTTCTTTATTATAATCATTAACCCATGTAGATTTGTCATCAACAGTAATTATGTTATGAATACCTGATAAATCTGTAGTGTATGAATTAACAACCTCAAAATCAATGTCTGATTGTACTTGTGGTATTTTCATTTTCTGAAGTGATCCAAATAAGTTTGGTATATCATTGACTGTTTCTTTCCCTGGAATAAAATATTTAATTTCAGAAGGAATTGGATTAAAATTCAAGTTTGACATCATTTTCTTAGATTTTGTAGCTGTTGTAAATATTGTACTTCCTTGGATAGATTTCAAAGCTGCCATGATTTCATCTTGGTGGAGTATAATTGTTTTTTCGGCTTGGTCGGCCTGTCTCTTCAAGTCACAGAATGTCTTTTTAACAGTTTTTCTTTCCAGTTCTATTTCATTTTGTAGTTTTTCAGAATGTTTAGTGATTCCATCTATTAATTGTTTTTCTCTTTTTTTAATTGTTGTTATTGATTCATCACACAAAGACTCGTATTTGGTTTCACTGATTTGGAATTCATTAACTTTTGCCTGACAGAAAGTTAAATCTTTACAATATCTCGCCTCCGCTCCTTTAAGATCATCCAATTTTTCCGAGAGAATTTTTTCTACGGATTCAAAGTTGTGTTTGTTGTGTTTAGATAAAATACAATCTGTACACACAAGATGATCACAAGTTCTACAGAACAGACAGGTCATTTTTGTCGTATGTTCTGTACACGGAATATTGTCCGTTATTATTTTCGGTTGTACATCTTGAAATGGCGATTTAATATCAATAATCTGGTGCTGAATGTTCGTTTGTACATTCAGGTGAATTTCCTTACATCTGTCGCAGATTAACTTATTGCACTCCACACACTTCCATTGAATGTTAATGTCAGTTTTGCAGAGTTCACAAAGTTTTGGATTTTGTGCTCTTTTAATGGAGCTTGAAAACGCCATAGTAATCCACAGTTTAATTGTGTTTACTAAAGTCCTCACATCGTGTCGGCAACAACATTTTATACAATGGAAGAGTTTATTTACTTTCACGGGTGGTAGTTTTTGGAAACTTGATATTAATTGTAAATTCTGACCTAATAATGTTACAATCTCTGACTTAGAATGGGGGGTACATCTTGTGTAAAGTGGTGAAATATTTTAAAAATAATTTATATTTTTATATTGTGATGTTTTCTTCTGATTTGTATTAATTTTGTTGACCCGGTTTTAAATAGACTAATCCAAGCTAAAACTTCCTGGGTCTATACGGGGAATTCCCTTAGCCGGATGATTGTGATTTTTCGAAAATGAAAAAAATTAATATTGGATAATCATTATCAATATCTCTATCAATATATTTAAAGATGTTAAAATATCACTCGTGCCAATATTAAACTTATAAATGTAGCAACATAAAAAATAGGGGGAGTGGGCATGAACAGAGATGTAGCCCGTGGTCAGGATATCGGAAAAGGGGGGGCTTTGAGAGTGGGGCGGAAAGTTGGAGACAACACGTGGGAGTGGGCCGGATAGTGTGTGTGTGTGTGTTTTATGTGTCTGTATTGTTTGTCTTCATCCTGTATCTTGTGTACTCAATGTTATCAGTCCATTCACAGTCGCCAGAAGTTTCAACTAGTCTATTGGGAAAAAAAAATATTTATTATAGATGACCAACATTTTTCGAAGTTTTTCTTATTTTTTCCCCTAATTTTTGAAAGTTCAAGTGACTGTGGTCCATTCTTGATTTGCACTTCAGTTTTCTCACAGGCACCTGGGTCCAGGATTTTTTTTTTATTAAAATAAGTTATCTAGAGTGTATGTTTAATTTTAGAACCCCTTGGCATGTTTTATTACTATTTTATGCCATATTAACATTTTCCACAAATTGTCCATATATATACAAAATGTACCATCTATTTAACTTTTGGAAAATGTCAATATGGCCTAATATAGTAATAAACCATGCCAGTGGGCTCTAAAATTAAACATACACTATATAACTTATTTTAACTTTTTTTAAATTCTGGACCCAAATTCTATATTTATATATGTCTCATCAATATATGGCTATCGACAGGGGCAGATTCAGGCGGAGGCGTGGTGGGCGTGCGCCCCCCCTAAAAATCCTTTTTGGGTTGTTTTTTTGCCCAAAAGTGTCACACGCCTCCCCCCTAACTTCATATCCTGGATTCGCCCCTGATAGATATAAATTGTTTGTGGTCTTTTCAATTTTTACCCTATATGGAATATCAGGTTTTTTTCATTACTGTTGTTGGTATATTAAATGATCAAGATGAAAGCCAAGTATTGTCATATTTTCATTGTGTGTTCTCTGTTATTTTAGTTAATGTTTTGTATCATGTTAAGTTTTGTGAAGAAATACAATTCACTTTCAGTTAGGCCTATTGTAACTCTTTTGACCAGAGTTTTGTTCTCTATATTTATACTGCAACTACAAAATAATGCTCGATGAAGCTTGCAATTCTACCAGTTTCTAAACATTGTAGAAATAAACTTGATATTTGCCGACACTGTATGTATATATTTTCTAATTATAAGTAGACAATTTGTTAGTTTTTTTTTAAACCATATCTGTTTGTCATACATTTGAAATAATTAACATTGCATACTTACTGCCGACTCCCAAGGCCTTAGATTACAAACAGGAGGTGGACCTCCGCCAGTGGCACGAGCATTTTCCCTCCTAGCTGCTTCCTTTTTCTTTGTCGTCCCCTGCACGTCTTGCCATTTCTTTTTGCATTCCGCCACAGTTCTGGCTATGCAAAACATACTAACTGCATTTACACCTTAAAATATATGAAAAATTAAGAAATAGTCAAATAGCAGAAAAAAAAAATTTTCATTTGAAATAAACAAAAATTTTAAGACAAGGAATTTAAATTAATTAATATTAAAGTTGGACATGTTGGAAAGTCTCCTGTGACAAGAATGTATGTATTTTACTATTTTATTTTTCATTTCTAGTACAGACTCTGAAATTGCATTTCATTAATAGTGACTTAGGCCAATTGGTCCATTAGGTCACTGTGCTTAATGCATACATGTATTGTTTATTATTAATTGTGTATATTATCATGATTATAATTTAATATATAATTTATTTAATATTCCAATAAATGTAATCAACCAATCACATCACTTGTTTTTCTTGTTAATTCATTATCTATAATGAATTGTACTGCTTCTTGTGGTTGTCATATCTGCCAACTTTTGAAAGTCCAAGGGATTTTATGCATGACGACATTTTAACGATTGTGTTTTTTCGCGACATTTTGGCATATATGTTTTTTTTTAATGATTTTCAGTTTTTGGTGTCTCATGTTCATAAATTCCATATTTTTGTTGCAGTCTTCCTGATATCAATGTCTCATGCTCATGTATCCCATCATATTATTTATCTATATAAAGTTGTACCTATAAAGTTTGTCAGTTTAGAAGTGTCATGTTCATATTGATCAAAACTGAAAAATTTTAAGAACTGAAATAATATGAATATAATACACAATTTATATAGCGCTATATATAATAGATACAAAATTACTCTAAGCGCTTAACATAGTTAAAAAAGAACAGACTAAAAATTTACATACAAAGTGAAAATTACATAAACCTATAAAACTTACTAGAAGATAACGGAAAGAAACTTTACAGAATTTGGGTGGATTAAGCTTTTTTAATTGACACACAACATTTTAAGATTCTTTTTGAGAAAAATTGGTAGCCCTTAAAAGGGCTGGTTTCTTTGATAAATGAAGCTAGATATCTTTACTTTACTTTGGTGCTGCCTATTAATGTTTTGTTTTGTGATTTTACAGCCTTCTTTGCAGTGGATTTCTTGGCAGCTGGTGTCTTTGCTGATGAAGACATCTTGTCGAACAAAAAAGGTTGCTGGCAGCATGGGTCGAGTTCTGTGCTTTCAGTGACAGAATGTTTGGTAATGTCGTTCAGCCCACTGTGTTCCACTTTGAAGTCACAATTGCATACTCGGCAATAAGCATGTGATGCGCTCTATCTGGACTTTGCAAGCCAGCCACACAGTCTTTCGTCGTTCCATGGTTCTCCTATCTCTCGAGACAACAGACAGCTTTCTAGGAGGGCTGAGAACCATTTTCGAAGTGATTCCTCATTTCCGGGTGTCGTGATATTTAACATCTTTCTACCCAAGTTCACAAAATTAGTGTAAATTACTCAAAATTCCAATTCATTATATTTCAACCTCCCACGACACACACACAATTGCTGAAAGCAGTTAGCTCTACTAACACCACATAATTCTATATCCGAATTTTACCTGGCCCAAATCAGCAAATATTGTCTGTTTTAGTTTTTGACAGATCCGACTTATTTGCGACTGGACGTTAAACAACTAACAATCAATCAACTTACACAATGTAGGTCAAACATCATTACATGTCAAATGGGAAATGCACAAAAAAGTTCGAGTCAATAAGTAGGACTAGCTAGATAATAATTAAGTCTGACGGAGACGTGCGCGTCGATTTTCCGAACACTGCTCGAGTGGGGTCAGACTTGTAGTGTATATATATTGGCTCAAGCTATTCGACCAAGAAAATCTGACCATAGTGTATATAGTGCCACAAAATAGAAACAAGTAATGGAAATTAAAATAAGGGATATGACGGGGGATATATAATATGTAAATCGTGCTGAATCTCACAGGGAAATCTTTTACCTTTCGGCAACTTCGACCCAACACGTATTTTTGTCTCTGGTCGTTAACCCTGGGCCAAATTGACCGCGGATGACTGAAATGTTAGATGCCACTGGATCGGAAATCGCAAGCAATTCGCTTTCCGACCAGTTTGGTTTACGCTTAGCCATCACAATCCGTACTTGGTCCATGGCCATGTTTTCTAGTTTTCTAGCAGACGATGTTTTTATTTACATCGAAAGTATCCATTGCGCATGATTTTCAGAAGTGAAAGTAGCGTTGCCAAGGTGTTTTAGTCTTAAGAAAATCGTAAATGTGATCGTAAGATCGGTCGTTGTATTTTGTCGTAGGACTGATCCTCAGTTTACGATTAATCTAATTCTTACGACACGTTTTGTGAAATTGTCGTAGGACCACACTTAGGAAAATCTTATAAGTACAAAACTTACGACGAACACTTACGACTTTTTGTGAAAGTGACCCATGTATTCTGCTTAAGAAATGAAAATTAATAAAAATGAAAGAAATGAATGAACACTCAATTTATTTAAACATTTTAATTGATCAATTTTTGGTGGGAGGTTCAAAGGGAAATCTTTTACATCAAGGATCTATGTAGTATAATTCCTACTATATAAAATATATAAAAAAATGTAAAAATAAATTAATGAGTTATTAATTAGTCAAAAGAGATTGATGATACCAAAGGGATTCCGCAATCCGTATATCGAAGAAGAACAGACAACACAATGGCCAAAAGAAAAACAATATTTATATAAACCATAATTGGCATAAATAAATTTATTTATGGCAGATCACGTTCTACTATCGGTCAAAGGGAAGTTACTCTTTTGGTCAATGCAAATTGCAAATTGTATGTGAAGATAATGTAAAATTGTTGGGAATCACTATTGATTCTGATTTGAATTTTGATAATCATATTTCGGAAATGTGTAAAAAGGCTTCCAAACAATTAAATCTTTTAAAAAGAATTGGTAAATATATGAACAGATATGGTAGTTGGATTTATAGCTACCAATACAATCAGTGCCTATAAACACTAAGGTTATGAGTTCGAATCCCGCCCAGGCGAGGTGTACTCGGTACAACATTATATGATACAGTTTGTTAGTGACTGGCGACAGGTCGGTGGTATTCTCCACCAATAAAATTGACCGCCACGATATAACTGATATAATGTTGAAAGTGGTGTTAAATATCATGCAATAAAATGAAAAACTAAAAATACCACGCTGTTGGAACCGTTCCAAGATCCAATAGCAAACTCGTAGAAAGAGACAAAATGCACGACCGCCCACATTCCTGGCTTGTTATAATTACAGGCACTTCAATATAAAGTGGCGGGATTAAACAAGTTTTATGATCCAAACTTCTCCTGTTACTCAGAAAACTACGGAAGGCTGAGCTTTTCTAAATATCGTATTTCTTACTACACGCATTCACGCCTAATTCGCCAAATATGGTATCGACATCCAAATAGTGAGGCCGGAAATGACGAAATTCAAAATGTTCAGAGAGAAGATTTTATTTTGTGGGAATTACATTCTAAAATACTGGTAGGTGATAAAAACTTGCTATAATAATGGACAAAAGGAAAGGTTATGTCTTATTATTGATAAATGCAGGCGTCAGAAGCTCTGTAAGCGAGCGCAAAAAAATTCGGCGGCGGCTCCATTATGTGTAATGGCATCCCGTTATAACCCTTGCGAGTAAGCGAGCATTTAGGGTTTTATTATTAGAACTAGGGGAATACCATCGATGGAAACGTATTTAACATGCATAATGATCAGGAAAAAAAAGACATTAGTAAAAAGGATCTTTTTTACTTGCATGGAATTTATTCAATTCAAACTTCTCTGTTTTAATCTCATCTTGCAATTTTGACGTTGAAAAGAATTCCCTCTGTGTTTATGTACGCTATGAATATACAGAATGACGTCATTGGTCTCGTGCTGCACGAGAATTGTAAATCAAAACAAGCAACCGACTTTATTGCATGACCGAGCAGATGTCACGTTAGGATATATATATTTTGTATATATACATGTCAATATTTCTTTTTAAAATTATCAACACTGTTGATAATTATTTACAAAATACTCCCCTTTTGATGAGAGATAAATATGTTTTTTTCTTCTTACATCTGTACATTTACAAAATGACTTCAATGAAGTGAATGCATGATTTTGATGTCGTGAATGACTTGGACTCAGGATAAAAAATACAATCTTTTAAAAAAAAAAAGTGGGGACAGAAAAAGTACTCTTTCTCTTAAACGAATGATTGAGTGTATAAAATTCATCTCTTCAACAAGTTTACCAGCTGGACTGCTGCAGTATGAAATCACTTTTACACAATTAACAACAACTTGTGAACACACACACACACACCCACATATTCATTTCATGCACACATATAACATTTGAATACTTATAAAATTAAATATATTAAAACATATACAAATTATTTTTTCACACCATGTAAGGGACCGACGATTTAACTTGAAAGGGAGGGGGGGGGGGGGGGGTATGTTTTTTTGCTTCGTTCTGAAATTTTTTTTTTTTGACAATACAAGAGTTATAATATTTATTTTTTTTGTCGCGCCAAGCGCGAATTTTTTTTCCAGAATTTAACATTAGGTTATATGACAAAAACTCTGAATTAGATTATTTTTTTTTCTCCACCAAAATCAGAATATTTTTTTTCAGCAACATTGGGAATCGGAATATTTAAAAAAGAAAAAAAACATAACCCCGCCCCCCTTCAAGTTAAATGGTCGTTCCCTAATTTATCTTTTGTTCACAAAACAAAACATGTATAAATCTCTGAATTGGGAAACAATTGTTTTTCTCATATAAATTAATAACGTTGCATCCTGACAAATTGTAAAAATAATAAACTAGACATACATTTAATGTGTCAACTGGTCTTGTGGGGTTAAAGGTTGCACTTCATTGTCATTTGGTAAGAGAAGTCCAGGATCTTGCCCTTGACCCTGTAATGACCCTAGTAATAAGCTTGGGTCTGAATGTAATTGATTTGGATCGGTGCCCATCATATTGGGGTGTGATGATTGATTGACATGCGGTGACATTTGAGGTTGACGAGGTGATGGGTTAAGCTGCTGCCGAGATAACTGGTTTGGTTGTGGTGAACGCACTGTCTGTGGTAATGAATTTGGTGATCGTACTGACTGCATGAAATTTGGAGAGGCTACGTTTTGTGGCGAGGAGAGTTGAGGGTTACTTCCCCCTGCCATGTGTTGCCTTAACTGATGCTGCTGCATCATTTTGTGCCGTTTGCATTCGATTTGTGGTTGAAACTGTTGCATGTTATTATCACTATACTGAGGGTTATATGGCATGCGAGGTCGTTGCTGCTGAAATTGCTGCTGTTGTGGAAATTGTTGATTCATCTGCGTGCCAGGATGTTGTTGGTTTTGTTGTTGTTGTTGTTGTTGCTGCATTCTCAGCCTTTGTTGTTGTAATTGCCACAGCTGTTGTAGTTGCTGCTGCTGTTGTTGTGGTGATGGACCTATATTGTTTGAATTGGCCTGGTTCATATTATGTTGTTGATTCTGACCTTGTTGTTGAGTTCTTTGTTTTATAAAAGCTGCCATGAGATGGGGATTTGATTTGAGAATTTGTAACACTTGCTGCTGCTGTTGAGGAGAATTTAGTGATTTTAAAGTTCGTAATAATTGTTCTAAAGCAGGCATGTGTTGTGGTGGTCATTGTAGACCTGCATTTGGCATTCCTGGTCGAACTCCAACAGCCTGTGGCTGTGCTTGTGATTGAATTTGCATGCCAGTATTCATCGGATTTGGCTGCATTGACGGTCTCATTGGTGGCGGATTCATCGGATTTTGTTGCATTGTGGGATAAGTGGAGTTTTGTGGCCAACCTCCTTTATTCATTGCAGAGTTCATTGGCACCTTTTGAGTTGGTGTTTGCACAGGAGGTGGAGGCATAGAAGCCTCCTCTTGAGCAGCCATCGCAGCCTGTAAAGCTGCTGCCGGAGGACCCGACACTGGTTTTCCAGAATTAGAATTTGATGGAATAGGTTGCTGTTGTATTCCCGTCACAGTGGGTGATTGTTGTGATGTAGAGTGAGCACTAGTTGTAGGTGTACTCCGTTGCATTGAAGCGATTCGCTTATGCAACATTTGTGTTTTTTTAAATCTATGTTGTAATTGCTGCTGCCTTAATTTATGTTTAATTTGTAAACAGAATGGCACCTGACATTTATTTTCAGTACAATGTTTTGCATGATAAAAATACAACGCTATAAGCCCTCTACAGATCAGACATTTCCAACAACCCTTTGCATGAGAAACGACACGTTTTATTTTCTGACAACTTGGTAGTCTACAATTAGCGTCCCTGCACTGACGGGCATGCACTAAAGATTGAATACAATGTTGAATAGAATTGTCTTTTTGTTGATTATGAAGTTCATATAATAAAGCCAATGTTGAATATTAGCACGACGTAACGATGAGAATTCTTGATGTTTGCCCCTGGCCATGGTGAGAAATGCATCTTTACCATCCATTAAATCACATGAAATGTATGGATCTGGGTCATGAATGTGCTGAAGTGTAGCTGCTACCTGTTCGCTGTGTAGTCTTATCACAAAGAATACATGTCAATTAAATCAATAAACATTTAAAAATCCCTTTTTAAAACTCACAATATTGTCTAAGCTTCAGTTACTTCTGATGACGTCTGAGTAAGAGTAAGAATTCCCTTGATTTTCTAACTATGTCATACACAAGCCAGGATGAAAGCTTGTTATTTTCAACACTTGTCACTTCTTTTTACTTTTTTTTATATCTTAGTTCATATTTCTATTAGTTCCCTTGTTAATCTGGATTGTGATTTCAGCCTATTCACATATCTCTTGACCCTACTGTTGATGGCCTGTATCTGTCTATTAACTGTCTACTTCATCAGATGTTTTTAACAATTCAATGACAATTTTTGTACATTGTGGTTATGTTTTTGGGTTTTTAACACTACTTTCCACAATATTTCATTATATTATGGTGGTCAGATTGATTGGTAGAAGAAAGTGGAATAGTATGAGAAAACCAATGAAAAACTATAACATAAGAATACAATCTTTACATCTTTAAATTATATAGCCACTTGGGTATTATAGAAACACAATATGATCATTCTTGTGCAGTCTTTATCAACTCTTACTATTTGTTTGTCACTTAACACATATAAATTGTTGATGTCCGTTTTGAATATACATTTTGTATTGTTCCTTGCCAACATAAATTTACATGTCTTAAATGGTCTTAAAACAGCACTATGTTCTTTCTTAATACACTACAAGTTTAACAAGGGGCAACGCAAAGCGTGGCGTATCCCCTCGCCTAAAAATTTGATCCGGTGACCTTAACCTTTGACTGTTGACCTTGAAAATCAATAGGGTTCCAGATTCTCTTAAGGACTAAGTATGTACGAAGGATGTTGATTCTAGAGTGTTCACAAGGATGTTACGGAAGAACGAACGATAGCGTTACTATTAGCCCGGCAGATTAGTGAAACAATCGTTCTCATTGTGATACAAGCACCAAAATTGACATGGAGACTCCTTAGGGACTACTTATTCGGAAAATCTCGTTAGCCACGTGAAATTCATAATGGTGGCCATATTTTTCAAGATGGCCGCCATTCCAAGTAATCATAACTGTTTTTATTATATAGCTTGTCGTGCATGACCAAACTAAACGGTATTTGGTCAGAAATTATACATATTTGTTTTATGTATATCTACAATAATGAAAACAAACTTTTTGTTTTTGTTTTTCCTAGTTATATTGGGGGGGGGGGGGGGGGGGGGGGGTATTAATTTTTTTTTGTTGGTTTTTTTGTTTGTGTATCTTTAAGCAAACATTCTCGTTGTTTTATCCTTAAAATTTACCATTTGAGATACAGTTTAATTGAACAATTCTTCCTCACTGCCTTTATAGACCTTAAAGTGAGAAATCATTGTTTTGGATTTCGTTAATTTACCGATTTTTTACCGAGTTAGGCAAAACTCATGAATAGATTGTAGCCGCCGCAATTGCAGCTACACAAAGCTATGCAAGGAAAACTAAAGCAATAGCACTTGCACCTGCCACGGAATTAAGTATTGCAGCCACTCTTCACAAGCTGTTGGCAACTCTGAGTAATTGGCGGAAGTACTGTCCAAAACATTTGCCACATGTCATCTTGCTTCTTCCAACCCCAGTATGCAAAGCTTTTGGTTTCCATTTGACATATAGTAGTTTCTTGTCCCCATATGCAAACTGCTTGGTATGCAGCACGCTTAATATGTAGAATGAGAGCTGCTTGTGTTGTGGGTGGGGAGGGGGTTGAGTCATATGACCTGTTTTCGGTGGCACTAGATATATCATACATAATGACTACAAACTTCCCCAGAATACTTTGATCGTCTTTCCCAAGTACTGGTGGGTATTGACTGAGTTTTCTAAAAACAGTAGACGCCTCAGGCCATGCATTCCATGTGTGTCATGCAGTCTTTTCCCCTTTACCATGGTATGCAGATACGACATCACAGCCATTAAACGCATGAATAAATAGAAGGCATATTGACTTTTCTAGGCCAATTGAAGGACTTCTATCATTTATGAGAATCCACTTTTTTGTTCTTGACCAAATGTGACCCACAGTTTCTCTACACCAAGGTCCTGCAGAATTAACAGAGCACTGACCGAAATGACAAGAGCATCTGTGTCGCTGGCTTTATTCATTATAGTGTTGTTACCGTCTGCTGTAGTGTGTTTTGAATGCAGGAAGATTTGTGTGTCTGTGCCCATGATTGCAATGAGTTAGTCCTTCAAGGCTTATTGAATGATTGCAGACAACACCATCTTCTTGGGTGACTATAACTGTATTACTAGTATTAGGACACATCTTTATAATTTTATCTGCCAGAAAGTTATATAACTCAATCTTGTTGCTGCTGTCTCTCAAGAAGATGTGTCAATTTTCCCTTTTTCAGTCACTCTGCTTCTAGCGCCTATGCCTCGCTTTGATCGTGTCTCAGCTTTTAAACTAGAAGACAAGTATACGTCAAACACAATATCTTCTCATGTAAGTACAACTGTATCCTTGAACTTTTGAGACTATCTCTAGTACTGCATATTCTTCAAACGTCTTCGATATCCTTGAAGGCAATGTATTTATTAAAGCCGATCCGTCCAAAATGATGAAGCTAGCTTCTGGCTCAGTATCAGGAGGAGTAACGTGTGTCTCCAGAATTGTTGCAAGCTGCGATTTCTGACAGCTGGAGATTCCCATTATCACTCAGTGCAGCGGGAAAAGGCTGATTCTCATGCTGAAAAAAAATACTTCAGGTCATCTTCTCTAGACTGGCAGGATATGAAAATCGTAGAGAACAGACGACAGTCGTCCTTTAATGTTTTTTGCTTTGAATAACCCGCGTTTGGTTCTGGCTTTTGCTGAAAGAAATCTGTCTTGTTCTTCTTGATTGGTTGATAAAATTAATACTCATCTGTATCTAGCCCTTTCAAGAACTCATTGAATCGAGTTTTACCATTATCATATTGAGAAGCAACCATTTCAGCAACACTAGGATGGGCAATAATTTTTGTATCCAGTGTAAAAAGATCTCCAGTCTCTTCCATAAACGGATTGCCCATATCTTTCATTGTGTACAGCTTCTGTACTTTATCAAGGAAAGCCTTGATATCATGAGTTTTCATTCCTAGTTGTTCAAATCGCTGTTTGGAAAGACTGACTAAATCTGCAAGAGGGAATACAACAGGATTGTCACTACTTGTTTTTGTTCCCAATATATAGGTGAGGAGCTCAGAAAACACGAGTAGATATATTTCCCTTTCTTGGGACAGTTCGCTGTCATCCTGATTTTCAATTGTCAGTAAGTAAGCCCTCTCCTTATTATACTGAGCTGTCAGGCAACCACATCACCTCCATTAAGTACAGCCAGAATCTTTCCATCGTTTAGCTTTCGGGCACATTCAATTAACCATTTATCAAGCTGCTTTGTCATGGCTTGCCGAAGTTCAGATGTTGAATTTTCTTTCTCACATAAAAACACATATGACCTTCAATGCTAGTTCTTCTAATTTTGCTTTTCCATCGTCTGAAGAGATATCACTACTAGCTGCTGTCTTCCTTGTCCTTTCTAGCATGGTGTTATTGAACAATAACCTACAGTTCTGATTATATTTGCCATTGTTCTGTCTCAATGTTTCTTCAATGCCACCACCTTCATCTAATATGATGGGATCTAAAATAATTGGAAGTTGGTTGATTCCTTGAAAGAGGGGAATATTTGTTGCAATCATGTAGTAGCCATCATTGTTTTTGATAAATGAATAGTGAGTTGGTGGATATTTTAAATCTTCCCCTTTCTTTTCTGTTCGACAAAGGAAACATTTGTTCCAATCAGTTTGAGATTTAGATTTCAATGGGGATACACCTGACATCTTGATAGTACACAATTTCAATAGATTACTATAAATATTTTCAAAGATTTAAGGCCGAGGGAATCTCCATTTACCACCTTAATCTATAAATAAAGCACATTCAAATATGAGATACAACTACGTTCGAGAATAAACTAACTGCTCCACATTTCGCCCGATCGTTTATCCAATGTCATTTATGTCCCATGCGATATGTACACCATCCAGATAACTAATGCCCCATTATCCTTGACTCGGCTCTTCAACGTTGTCTGATCCTGTAAAGTCAGGTGTGACTATCTAACTGGTCCTGCATTTAACAAAACTACAGGTAAGTATATATAGAGCTTGTTAGATAGCATCTGAGACACTAAGCAATACTAAGATGAATATTTAGCCGACTCTGAACCCTATGTTGAGCTTCACAGCAGTGTTGTCACCAGTGTGCCCTGCTTGTGCTCCGACACTCACTCTATTTCTCCGGTAAATGATGGTGGGAACTTAAATTTGTTTATACATTTTGTATTTTATATACATTTATTTATTTCGTTTCTTTGTTAAAGGAAATGTTTTAGTTGACATTTAGATGGAACTACTAAGTCAATTTTTATACTCAGAAAATTTTTTTTCAACCGTGATTGGCAGCCATCTTGAAAATAGTTTTTGAAATATAAGATGAAAAGTATTATTTTTTTTTTATAAATTTGATGAAAAAAGGGCAAGAACTCCAAGATGGGTAATCAGATTTACTTCAAAATTGCAGATAAAAAAAAAATTGATCGAAGGGCCGAACCGCCAGACACATTTTTGGACGAGAACCATCCAATGACTATTTCATCAACATTTTGTTCTTATTGAGCAAATGGTTTCAGACAAAAAGATTTTTATGGGAATTTCCCATAGGGTCCTATGTTAAATTAAGTTCGACTGTGGCGGCCAACTTGGTCGGTGTTCTGAAATGCCAGACACAATTTTGGAAGAGGACCACCCAAGGATCATTTCAGCAAAGTTTGGTTGAGATTGGCACAGTAGTTTCAGGGGAGAAGATTTTTTTTAAACTTCATCCCCCCTTTTTTCTAATTTGCATAATCGGTCAAAATAGGCAAAAGTTCAAAGTTCATAAAAAATCCCGTAATAAATGTTAAAAAGCTCATCATTATGCTTATGCAGTTCAAATTTGGGCACTTTCTGGCTTAAAGTAGAGCAGTTTTGGCCATTTGAAGAAATTTCTGTTTTTAGTCATGGCGGCCATCTTGGATACAGGACGGCGGTGATGGACACATTTTTGAAAGGGGACCACCCAAGGATCATTTCAGCAAAGTTTGGTTGAGATTGGCACAGTAGTTTCAGAGAAGATTTTTTTAAATTTCATCCCCCCTTTTTTCTAATTTGCATAATCGGTCAAAATAGGCAAAAGTTCAAAGTTCATAAAAAATCCCATAATATATGTTAAAAAGCTCATCATTATGCTTATACAGTTCAAATTTGGGCACTTTCTGGCTTAAAATAGAGCAGTTTTGGCAATTTGAAGAAATTTCTATTTTTAGTAATGGTGGCCATCTTGGATACAGGACGACACTGACGGACACAATTTTGAAAGGGGACCACCCAAGGATCATTTCAGCAAAGTTTGGTTGAGATTGGCACAGTAGTTTCAGAGGAGAAGATTTTTTTTAATTTCATCCCCCCTTTTTTCTAATTTGCATAATCAGTCAAAATGGGTAATGGGATTTACTTCAAAATTGCAGGGTAGGTAGATCTTGACATGCTGCACATTTTTGCAATTTAAACTTAACATCTATCTCTAAATAGTTTTTGAAATATAAGACGAAAAGTATTAAAATTAAAAAAAAAAATTGATGAAAAAAGGGCAATAACTCCAAGATCTGTAATCAAATTTACTTCAAAATTGCAGGGTAGGTAGATCTTGACATGCTGAACATGTTTGCAGTTTCAACTTACCACCTGTCTCTTATAGTTTTTGAAATAAAGGACGAAAAGTATTAAAATTTTGAAAATTTGATGAAAAAAGGGAAATAACTCCAAAATGGGTAATGGGATTTACTTCAAAATTGCAGGGTGGGTAGATCTTGATATGCCACGCAATTTAAAGTTAACCTTTATCTCTTATAGTTTTTGAAATATAAGACGAAAAGTATTAAAATTTTACAAATTTGATGAAAAAAGGGCAGCAACTCCAAGATGGGCAATTAGATTTACTTCAAAATTGCAGGGTAGGTAGATCTTGATGTGCTGATCATTTTTACCACATATCAGATTTTTGATATTATTAACAGTTTTTGAGTTATTACCCAAAACCTGCAATTTTACCATATGTTCTATTTTTAGTAACAGCGGCCATGTTGGTTGGTGCACGGCATCACCGGACACAATTTTGAAACTAGACACCCTAGTGATGATTCAGACCAAGTTTGGTTTCCATTGGTTTAGTACTTTCAGAGGAGAAGATTTTTGAAAAAGTTTACGACGTACGACGGACGCCAAGTGATGGCAATAGCTCACATGACCCTTTGGGTCAGGTGAGCTAAAAAAAGAAAGAAACTGATTTTTGTATTGCATGTACCATATGGCTCCGGGGTGGGGGGATATACCGCTCTATGGTCAAATGGTCGGTCCCTAAGAATTGTGATTGCGCCATTGTTTTTTTTCTTCTCAACATAATTGGATCAACGTTTCCATCAATCTGATGACCAGAACTTCAACAAATTAAGGTTGGTTGGTTTGGTTTATGGTGTTTAACGCCACTTTCAACAACATTTCAGTTATATTGTGGCGGTCAGTTTTATTGGTGGAGAAAACCAACGACCTGTCACAATTCACTGACAAAACTTCATCACAAAAAAGGTTAAAAAATAAAATCAATTATCCAGAAAGGTTTGAGCCCCATCCAGGTCAACCCAGTAGACTATAAAATTAATATTTTTAAAGATTTATTTACAAACATCACAAATCTGAATAAAATGAGTGATTTTTGCTCAACGCCAAATGAGCTCAGCTATATTATGGCGTGAAAAAGTTACATTCAATGTGATCATGAAAATATCCACTTTGTATTAGACCAACACCTCAGTTGTATATTTATAATGCTAGCACACTGAAACAACAGTCCGTGGGTAGACATGTTGCTCCACTCAGACACATTATTCTGATTGCGGGTCAACCAGTCTTTACGGTTGGTCCCTTTTTGAAATAAAATGGCTAAATTTTATAATGGACCATCAAGATGAACATTTTGCTAAAAAAAATGCAAACATCAAAATTGGAAGAAAAAAAAAAGTATGTCAAATTTTTATATTTGTCCCCTTTCATTTCATGCTATACATTCTTCTATTAGTCTCCCATGTTCATTTACATCCACATCCTTTCTTCCTGGGGTTATCTTTCTATGGTTTAAATTCTTAAGAAAATCCCCATCTTAAAAGTTTGCTGTGTATCATTGTTTGTCTTTTAGTCCCTCATAGATTTACTACAGCTTCTGATTACCCCTTTACAAGTTTAGTATCTTTAACATTTCTTAAACCTGGGTGGCTCAATGAGTTAGGTAGTTGGATTACCTAACAACTCATACAAGCCTATCACCAATATGGCATGGGTTCGCACCCAGTTTTGTAAATTACAAAAAAGGGTGCACTCGAATCGCAAGTGATAAATTTATCCAGTTGCTTGCCCATGGTCGGTGGTTCTCTCCGGCTTCTTCAACCACTAAAACTGGTATCCATGATATAGCTGAAATATTGCTGAAAGTGGCGTTAAACACCAAAAATCAATCAATCTTAAATCTTCAAGTCTTCTCCATACACCATGCAGGAGTTATCTCCCATGATATAAACATACGGTAAATCTTCAAGTCTTCTCCATACACCATGCAGGAGTTATCTTCCATGATATAAACATACGGTAAATCTAAAGGTTTAAAACATTTTATTATAAAAAGAAATGTGGTATTCTGATGATGATAAAATGAATTGCTGTGATGTTGCAACAATAAAAATGTTTATAAACTAGTTACAAACAATCAGCGATACATAAAATAAGTCAGGCCATACCAAATTCACTATCATGTTCTTCAGATTTTTGCTTAAAAATTTACACCATGATATATTTTCGTCTTAAAATGAAATTCAAAGAAAATTTTTCAGCATGCTATATTTTCGTTTTAAATGAAAGTAAGATTTGTCATTTTAGGGACAACAAGATGTTGCACGCTACGTCGTGCTAAGAATACCCCCACTCGTTCATTTGTAAGTCGCACGGTAAACAGGAAGTAGATGTGCGGTAAACCTGGAAAGGGGAGACACGGTACAAGTCACCATGCCAAAGCCATATATCAAATATAAAATCATTTCTTCCAGTAGAAGCTGAGATAACTGTTACGAAAGTTTTCATTACGGCAAACATGAAAAATTCTAAGTCGCACTGTAAACAGGAAGTAGATGTGCGGTAAACCTGGAAAGGGGAGACATGGTACAAGTCACCATGCCAAAGCCATATATCAAATATAAAATCATTTTTTCCAGTAGAAGCTGAGATATCGGTTACGAAAGTGTGAACGGACGGACAAACGGACAAGGTGATTGCAATATAGCCCACACTCTACGAGTGGGGGTATAATAACTTTTTATTTATCATTTTTGAAATTATGTAACACATCGATTGCTACATGTACATGTATATGAGGTCATGGTCAAGAAATATGACAGGCTGAAATATTTTTTATCAAAGATTTTTTGGCATGGTTGAAATACAAAATATTTTAGAATCACCAGGAAACTGACCTAATAGTGAATTCAACAATTATCAAAAACTGAAGTCAAGATCAGGTGACAATAGTAGCCTACGTTCAATCGATGTGCTTGCACAGTCACAAAATAAGAGATATGAAAAACACAAACTTTCTAAGGACCATCCAATGTTACAGAATATACTTTCTGCATAACGTTCACAGACACAAAAGTGAAGACAATTACTAGGTGAAATATCTCACAAAAGGAGCAAGTGAGGCTGAAAAACAAGAAATCAATTTGGAATGGCCTAATGTGAAAAAATATATATATATGTAAAACAATGTATGAACACGCAATGCATTTAAACATAGAAAATAAAATTATTTGAACAAGATAATGGCTCATTTTAAAATTGCAAAATTAAAAACAATTCCTTTCAAACCAGTATTTTCATCATTATTTTTAAAAGTTATTTGCAGTAGTCTTTGGTTACAGTACATAAAATACAATTATGACATATTTTAATATATTGTAGAGGTCATATTCTTTTTTTTTTTAAGATTAAGTACACATATTAAAATGAAGTTCTCACTCCTCCCTCAGTCATAGGTGACTTTCATGTTTGGTTTTATTGCTCCCAAAGATTTTAAAAATTAATTGGCCTTCCAATCTGTTGTCTTTAGCGTATCTGATGGTTATTCTAGAAACGTGTCCTCCAAATTAAATTAGATATCTACGTTTTTATTGTATAAATAGATCATGACTACAACATATACAAATGCAAGTCCAGCATGTACTTTTCAAATCCAGTAGACAAAATTAAATATTGCCCATAGAATTTTCAGTGAACAAATTTTTTCTAGATCAATTGAACCTCCACAAAAATTTAATCCTTTAAAAAACCAACCAACTTGTAGCACATTGCACATTTATTATCCATCTTACTATGTAGACTGTTCTTACCATATAAACTTTGTCATAATGCCTATTTGATGAATGGCTTAATCAAAGAAAATAATGGGTTTGTTCCCTGCCATAACAAGTAATAAACAAAATGTCTACCTATACAACAATACACTACATAATAGAGGGTTTATCAATTTATAACGGTTTTGACCATTTCAGATTAATGTCAGAGTTCGCGAAATGTGTCAGTCCTGTCAGACATGACCAACAAAATTTGGACAAAATTTTGCTAAGGACTGACACTAGATTGGTATTTTGCAATAGAAAATTAACAAGGATCAACATTTTTTTTCACTAGGACCACCAAACCCATATGCAATTTCGTGAACCCTGACCTTTTAACCTTTTAACAATAATGGTTGTAATGACACAAGATATAGACAACAGAATAAATAACAATATATACTATATATAGTCAACGACAGAACATAAAAAGCTGCCCTTTTTTCAATAATTTTACAGCTATAAATGTGCATGCTATCCATACAGTCGTCAACCTATTTTATTCTGTTTAGCATAAAAAAAATTCCCATCAAGACACACTTGTCACCTGAAAGATTTCTTTATTCTCTCCCCCCGGGTATTGTAACAATTTGTAACTTCGTGGGAACAGGACAAAATGCTCAAAATAGTATCCAACTCTACTATGTTGATATAAGAGCTACAATTGTCTACAGAAGAATAGGTTTTTATTGAACCAATCCAAAAATAACAATAGAAATATCAAATCTTCTAATGCACATCCCATTTTTTGGGGGGTATTTTAAGGACTGTGGACAAGAATTGATTGCTAGAAAAAAGAAAAGATGATGATAATTTTCTTTCTTTCTGTTCATAAATAACATTTAAAAGCAGCCTGCTTTCAACAATGTTGTATAATTCTGTGGAGATCACCATTTCTCAGTTTCCTGGAGTATGCTGCCTCTTGTTTGACATCTAAAATGACAATCCTCCAAAAAGGACAAAACTCGAAATATGATTTTTCTCGTCATATATATATATATATATATATATATATATTAAAAAGCCAATGGACTTGCTTGGAGAGAACTTGCAACCACTGACTCTATGTGTCTGCATTTCAACCGGTGTCAAAGAATATAATCTTGTGGACAATTTTCAGATCATACTAAATGAAATCTTTAATATTGTTCATTCCTTTCAGTCTATTAAAAACAATAATCCTTTATAACTAAAACTTTGCATTATACAAAGTAAAATAAGTATAAAAAGAATCTGTTAAAATCATCAATATGATCTATAATATATACTTTTTCTACAGCCGTTTGTTTTCCATTTTCAGATCAGTATTTCCCCAGAAATAGTATATTGGAATAGGTCACACTTTGGCAGCATGCTAAGCAGATTTTTCTCCTTGTACAAATGACATCTATGACACAAGACCAAATTGAGGACCTTTACTAATCCAAATGTCTCCAAACTCTTTTTGTTGACTAACTTCAACTGCCTGAAACTTTTTAAGAACTATAAGTGTATAAAACCGAGATGCTGCTTGTTTCTTGTAGAGGTTTCGAGACATGTCCGCAAAACTAAGTCTATTATTATATCTAAATGCCAGGTCCAAACCATGTTGCATTTGATGTGTTCGTTTTGTAAGTCTTTTCTCTTCTTGCTCTTCATTTTCTGGCATAACTTCATTTTCCAAATCTTCATCTGCTTTAAAAGCCTAAAAAAAGAAGAAAGAAATAATTCATGGAAGTCATACTGTGTTGCGAGTTTTAACATGGGTTGGTGGATATTGGTATTTAATCCTGAGCAGTTCACATTTTATTTCCTGATTTATCACCTGGCTTTAATGTGTGCACTGCACATGTGCTAATGAGATTTTGCCATCTAAATAAATTGCTTGTTTGTCAGCAAAACGAAATAAGGACGTCATATTAGAATTACATTTTTCAGCAATATCATGGCGAGAACAAGTTACATATCGATGAGATGATGTCAGTTTAGTACTAGACAAACATGCTAAGTCAGCGATGAGATGATGTCGGTTTGGTACTAGACAAACATGCTAAGTCAGCGATGAGATGATGTCGGCTTAGTACTAGACAAACATGCTAAGTCAGAGATGATGTCAGTTTAGTACTAGACAACATGCTAAGTCAGCGATGATGTCAGTTTAGTACTAGACAAACATGCTGAGTCAGCGATGAGATGATGTCAGTTTAGTACTAGACTAACATGCTAAGTCAGCGATGATGTCAGTTTAGTACTAGACTAACATGCTAAGTCAGCGACGAGATGATGTCAGTTTAGTACTAGACTAACATGCTAAGTCAGCGATGAGATGATGTCAGTTTAGTACTAGACTAACATGCTAAGTCAGCGACGAGATGATGTCAGTTTAGTACTAGACAAACATGCTAAGTCAGCGATGAGATGATGTTGGTTTGGTACTAGACAAACATGCTAAGTCAGCGATGAGATGATGTCGGCTTAGTACTAGACAAACATGCTAAGTCAGAGATGATGTCAGTTTAGTACTAGACAACATGCTAAGTCAGGGATGATGTCAGTTTAGTACTAGACTAACATGCTAAGTCAGCGACGAGATGATGTCAGTTTAGTACTAGACTAACATGCTAAGTCAGCGATGATGTCAGTTTAGTACTAGACTAACATGCTAAGTCAGCGACGAGATGATGTCAGTTTAGTACTAGACTAACATGCTAAGTCAGCGATGAGATGATGTCAGTTTAGTACTAGACTAACATGCTAAGTCAGCGACGAGATGATGTCAGTTTAGTACTAGACAAACATGCTAAGTCAGCGATGAGATGATGTCAGCTTAGTACTAGACTAACATGCTAAGTCAGCGATGAGATGATGTCAGTTTAGTACTAGACTAACACGCTAAGTCAGCGATGAGATGATGTCAGTTTAGTACTAGACTAACATGCTAAGTCAGCGACGAGATGATGTCAATTTAGTACTAGACAAACATGCTAAGTCAGCGATGAGATGATGTCAGTTTAGTACTAGACAAACATGCTAAGTCAGTGATGATGTCAGTTTAGTACTAGACAAACATGCTAAGTCAGCGATGAGATGATGTCAGTTTAGTACTAGACAAACATGCTAAGTCAGCGATGAGATGATGTCAGTTTAGTACTAGACTAACATGCTAAGTCAGCGACGAGATGATGTCAGTTTAGTACTAGACAAACATGCTAAGTCAGCGATGAGATGATGTCAGCTTAGTACTAGACTAACATGCTAAGTCAGCGATGAGATGATGTCAGTTTAGTACTAGACTAACACGCTAAGTCAGCGATGAGATGATGTCAGTTTAGTACTAGACTAACATGCTAAGTCAGCGACGAGATGATGTCAATTTAGTACTAGACAAACATGCTAAGTCAGCGATGATGTCAGTTTAGTACTAGACAAACATGCTAAGTCAGCGATGAGATGATGTCAGTTTAGTACTAGACAAACATGCTAAGTCAGTGATGATGTCAGTTTAGTACTAGACAAACATGCTAAGTCAGCGATGAGATGATGTCAGCTTAGTACTAAACAAACATGCTAAGTCAGCGATGAGATGATGTCGGCTTAGTATTAGACAAACATGCTATGTCAGCGATGAGATGATGTCGGCTTAGTACTAGACAAACATGCTAAGTCAGCGATGAGATGTGGTCGGTTTAGTACTAGACAAACATGCTAAGTCAGCGATGAGATCAGTTTAGTACTAGACAAACATGCTAAGTCAGCGATGAGATGTCAGTTTAGTACTAGACAAACATGCTAAGTCAGCGATGAGATGATGTCAGTTTAGTACTAGACAAACATGCTAAGTCAGTGATGATGTCAGTTTAGTACTAGACAAACATGCTAAGTCAGCGATGAGATGATGTCAGCTTAGTACTAAACAAACATGCTAAGTCAGCGATGAGATGATGTCGGCTTAGTATTAGACAAACATGCTATGTCAGCGATGAGATGATGTCGGCTTAGTACTAGACAAACATGCTAAGTCAGCGATGAGATGAGGTCGGTTTAGTACTAGACAAACATGCTAAGTCAGCGATGAGATCAGTTTAGTACTAGACAAACATGCTAAGTCAGCGATGAGATGTCAGTTTAGTACTAGACAAACATGCTAAGTCAGCGATGAGATGATGTCAGTTTAGTACTAGACAAACATGCCAAGTCAGCGATGAGTTGTCAGTTTAGTACTAGACAAACATGCTAAGTCAGCGATGAGATGATGTCAGTTTAGTACTAGACAAACATGTTAAGTCAGCGATGATGTCAGTTTACTACTAGACAAACATGCAAAGTCAGCGATGAGATGATGTCGGCTTAGTACTAGACAAACATGCTAAGTCAGCGATGAGATGATGTCGGCTTAGTACTAGACAAACATGCTAAGTCAGCGATGAGATGAGGTCAGTTTAGTACTAGACAAACATGCTAAGTCAGCGATGAGATGATGTTGGCTTAGTACTAGACAAACATGCTAAGTCAGCGATGAAATGTCAGTTTAGTACTAGACAAACATGCTAAGTCAGCAATGAGATGTCAGTTTAGTACTAGACAAACATGCTGAGTCAGCGATGAGATGATGTCAGTTTAGTACTAGACAAACATGCTAAGTCAGCGATGAGATGATGTCAGTTTAGTACTAGACAAACATGCTAAGTCAGCAATGAGATGTCAGTTTAGTACTAGACAAACATGCTGAGTCAGCGATGAGATGATGTCAGTTTAGTACTAGACAAACATGCTAAGTCAGCGATGAGATGAGGTCAGTTTAGTACTAGACAAACATGCTAAGTCAGCAATGAGATGTCAGTTTAGTACTAGACAAACATGCTAAGTCAGCAATGAGATGTCAGTTTAGTACTAGACAAACATGCTGAATCAGCGATGAGATGATGTCAGTTTAGTACTAAATAAACATGCTAAGTCAGCGATGAGATGATGTCGGCTTAGTACTAGACAAACATGCTGAGTCAGCGATGAGATGATGTCAGTTTAGTACTAGACAAACATGCTAAGTCAGCGATGAGATGATGTCAGTTTAGTACTAGACAAACATGCCAAGTCAGCGATGAGATGTCAGTTTAGTACTAGACAAACATGCTAAGTCAGCGATGAGATGATGTCAGTTTAGTACTAGACAAACATGTTAAGTCAGCGATGATGTCAGTTTACTACTAGACAAACATGCAAAGTCAGCGATGAGATGATGTCGGCTTAGTACTAGACAAACATGCTAAGTCAGCGATGAGATGATGTCGGCTTAGTACTAGACAAACATGCTAAGTCAGCGATGAGATGATGTTGGCTTAGTACTAGACAAACATGCTAAGTCAGCGATGAGATGAGGTCAGTTTAGTACTAGACAAACATGCTAAGTCAGCAATGAGATGTCAGTTTAGTACTAGACAAACATGCTGAGTCAGCGATGAGATGATGTCAGTTTAGTACTAAACAAACATGCTAAGTCAGCGATGAGATGATGTCGGCTTAGTACTAGACAAACATGCTAAGTCAGCGATGAGATGATGTCAGTTTAGTACTAGACAAACATGCTAAGTCAGCGATGAGATGATGTCAGTTTAGTACTAGACAAACATGCCAAGTCAGCGATGAGATGTCAGTTTAGTACTAGACAAACATGCTAAGTCAGCGATGAGATGATGTCAGTTTAGTACTAGACAAACATGTTAAGTCAGCGATGATGTCAGTTTACTACTAGACAAACATGCAAAGTCAGCGATGAGATGATGTCGGCTTAGTACTAGACAAACATGCTAAGTCAGCGATGAGATGATGTTGGCTTAGTACTAGACAAACATGCTAAGTCAGCGATGAGATGAGGTCAGTTTAGTACTAGACAAACATGCTAAGTCAGCGATGAGATGTCAGTTTAGTACTAGACAAACATGCTAAGTCAGCAATGAGATGTCAGTTTAGTACTAGACAAACATGCTGAGTCAGCGATGAGATGATGTCAGTTTAGTACTAAACAAACATGCTAAGTCAGCGATGAGATGATGTCGGCTTAGTACTAGACAAACATGCTAAGTCAGCGATGAGATGATGTCAGTTTAGTACTAGACAAACATGCTAAGTCAGCGATGAGATGATGTCAGTTTAGTACTAGACAAACATGCCAAGTCAGCGACGAGATGAGGTCAGTTTAGTACTAAACCAACACGGAGAAAAGCTCGTTCCTAATACTTTCATAATGTTTGTTTTTATATTAACAGGATTAAATCCTGTTCATATTCATACCCCAACTTGTTTTCAAGAACCTGATGATTGTTATTTCGTAAATTTATAAAAAATATTGTATCAAAATTGAATGGAAAGTTTGAGTGTGATCACTTGGCCATTGAACATACCTGTGTCAGAGTGTGATCACTTGGCCATTGGACATACCTGTGTCATCTATTATGATGTTTCCTATCTTGCGCTTTTTTAATTTATTGTATTTCTCCCAAATCTATATCGGGAAAAAGGTTCCCGTTCTGTCAAATCATTCACTGTAAGTTGTCCATCCATTTTTAATTTACAATAAAGAATTTAATATCACTCGTTTGTACAAATAAATATCTTCGAAAGTTAATAGTCTATTAACGTTAATTGAGGTTTGTGCAACAGAAATAATTCACTATTAACTTTAATAGTACTTTTAATAGTAAATTAACTTTTAATTGTGCTTTGTGCAACCCAGTTCTGAATTGTAAGTATTCATTGATGAAAACTAGAGGCTCAGCCCACTGAGCCTGTATCGCTCACCTGACAATAGAATGATACTGAACCAAATTTCAAAGGGAGATAATCATTACCTTAAAAAACAGCAGCCATCTTGAATGGAGGGTGGGGCTGTTGGACACAATTTTGAAAGGGACACACCCAGGGACCATCTATGCCAGGTTTGGACCTTACATAGATGCTTCCTGCCAAGTTTGGCTCCATTTGGCCAAGCTGTTTCAGAGGAGAAGATTTTTTTAACATTAGCCAATCAGAAAAAAAAATTAATCTTGGCGGCCATGTCTGTTGGCCGAATGGAACCAAATGAAGAAGCTTTATAGAGGATCTTACATAGATGCTTCCTGCCAAGTTTGGCTCCATCTTGCCTAGCAGTTTCAGAGGAGAAATTTTTTTTAAACAGTAGCCAATCAGAAACAAGAATTATCCTTGGCGGCCATATTTGTTGGTGGAATGGAACGAAATTGAGAAACTTTATAGAGGACCTTACATAGATGCTTACTGCCAAGTTTGGTTCCATTTGGCCAAGTTGTTTCAGAAGAGAAGATTAAAATATGAAAAAGTTAACGGACGGACGACGGACACCAAGTGATGGCAATACCTCACATGGCTCATTGGGCCAGGTGAGCTAAAAAATGATGAAAAAAGGGCAATAACTCCTAGACCGGTAATCAGATTTACTTCAGTTTACACTTAACATCTATCTCTTATAGTTTTTGAAATAAAGGATGAAAAGTATTAACATTTTGAAAATTTGATGAAAAAAAGGGCAATAACTTCAAGATGGGTAATCAGATTTACTTTAAAATTGCAGGCTAGGTAGATCTTGACATGCTGAACATGTTTGCAGTTTAAACTTAACATCTATCTCTTATAGTTTTTGAAATAAAGGAAAAAAAGTATTAAAATGTTTAAAATTTGATGAAAAAAGAGCAACAACTCCAAATTGGGTACTCAGTTTAATTTTAAAATTACAGGGTAGGTAGATCTTGATATGCTGCACATGTTTTCTGCTTAAACTTAACCTTTATCTCTAATAGTTTTTGAAATATCAGACAAAAATGTTTAAATAAAAGATAATAATAATGAAAAAAGGGCAATAACTCCTAAACAGGTAATCAGATTTACTTTACAATTGCAGGCTAGGTAGATCTTGACATGTTGAACATGTTTGCCGTTTAAATTTAACATCTATCTCTTATAATTTTGAAGAAAAAAAACAAAAAATGAAAAGTATTAAAATTTTGATGAAAAAAGGGAAATAACTCAAGATAGTTAATCAGATTTTCTTCAAAATTTTAAGCAACAGCGGCCATGTTTGTTGGCCGAATGGAACCAAATGAAGAAGTTTTATAGAGGATCTTACATAGATGCTTCCTGCCAAGTTTGGCTCCATTTGGCCAAGCAGTTTCAGAGGAGAAGATTTTTTTAACATTAGCCAATCAGAAACAAGAATTGCCCTTGGTGGCCATATTTGTTGGCAGAATGGGACGAAATGAAGAAACTTTATAGAGGACCTTATATAGATGCTTTCTGCCAAATTTGGTTCCATTTGGCCCAGTTATTTCAGAGGAGTAGATTAAAATATGAAAAAGTTAACGGACGGACGACAAGTGATGGCAATACCTCACATGACCCTTTGGGTCAGGTGAGCTAAAAAGAGGATACAGTGACCCTACACCTTCAACTGTACTTACTGGAGCTTCAATTTGAGGAACAGATGGAGGAGGAACTGACGGAGGTGGAACAGAAAACGGTGCTATAGATGGAGGATCTTCAAACTGATCAAAGTGAGGCTGAGGAACTTCAGCTTCAGTCAATGTATTGACTAACAAGTCCTGAGCATTAGATGGTTCCTCAGGTTGTATGTTAGGTGTCTGAGGTGGCTGTACAACAGGTGTTTGAGGTGATAGTATAGATTGTCCTTCTGGTATTTGATGTGAATGTCTGTCAGATTTCCGTGATCTCGCTGAAACCTCTAAATGTGATGGTTCCTCTAATATTGTACTTATTTCACGTGTTTTGTCTGAAATAGAAAATAATAAACTTTAACATAAAATAAAATGTTTTTCCCACATTCACATCTTATCTATCTAGTAAAGCAGGGCTTTCATTTGAAGCCGGTTGCCGCCGAAATTCGACGTCTACACTTTACTCTGCCGCCGGCTACTTTTTATGTATCAAGGATAAAAAATGTTTAATCCCATAATAATCTGGGTTTGTATAAGAGCCCTTTTGATCTCAAATTTTTCCATTATTTATTTTGATTAAAACTAAAGTGAAAACGCCAGATCAAAACTCTTTCATTGTATCATTTATCGGTCTTCCATGGTATGATGAAGTTCAAGGACATTGACAAAATTAAAGTCGCAATCTCAGAAATGCTTTAATGAACGAAAATAATCAATATTTGAAATATAAGAACAAAATTACTTCGGACCGGACACTTAACAATTATCGGATATCAATTTGGTGCCAAATTTAAACTTGTCTTTTGTGCAAAATACGATAGAGGACTTGATTTAGGCTTTTGGGAAATATTGAAACCTTTGAAATGGACAAATATTACAAGCTTTCTCCTGACAAATGGTTGAAAAGATCCACTGAAATTTTTATTTCTCTGTGAATTTAAATAAAATACTTTGCTTTATTTATATAAAACCAGAGGCTCTCAAGAGCCTGTATCGTTCACCTGGTAATAAAAAAAACCAATTGGTCCTATGTAAAAACTATGTCCTGCAGTGGTAGTCATCTTGGAATTACGATCAACATAAAACACACAAAGTTTGTAAAGGACCTTCCAATGATTGATGCACAGTTTAGGTTCAATCAGTGCAATAGCTTCAGAGAAGAATATATTTCTGTATTTTCCCCATATGGTTCTGTGTTAATACTATGACCTGTGGTGGCAGCCATCTTGGATTTCCGATCGGCATAAAAAACAGAGGACCTTCCAATGATCATTCCTGGGCAGTTTGGTTTCAACTGTCCAAGTGGTTTCAGAGAAGAAACATTTTGAAACATTTTTCCCATAGGGTCCAATGTTAAACTAAGTCCTGCCATAGCCGCCATTTTGAATTTCATATCAGAACAAAAAACGTAAAGTTTGTAGAAGACCATCCAATGAACATTCATGTACAGTTTGGCTTTAATCATATTTGTAGTTTCTGAGAAGAAGGCATTTGAACATTTTCCCATAGGGTCCAATGTTAATCTATGTCCTGCGGTGGTGGCCATCTTGGATTTCCGATCGGCATAAAAAACACACACCTTGTAGAGGACCTTCCAATGATCATTCCTGGGCAGTTTGGTTTCAATTATCCAAGTGGTTTCAGAGAAGAAGCGTTTTGAAACATTGTTCCCTAGGGTCCAATGTTAAACTAAGTCCTGCCGTAGCCGCCATTTTGAATTTCATACCGGAACAAAAAACGTAAAGTTTGTAGAGGACCATCTAATGAACATTCTTGTACAGTTTGGCTTTAATCATATTTGTAGTTTCTGAGAAGAAGGCATTTGAATATTTTCTCATAGGGTCCAATGTTAATCTATGTCCTGCAGTGGCGGCCATCTTGGATTTCCGATCGGCATAAAAAACAGAAACTTTGTAGAGGACCTTCCAATGATCATTCCTGGGCAGTTTGGTTTCAATTATCCAGGTGGTTTCAGAGAAGAAGCGTTTTGAAACATTTTTCCCATAGGGTCCAATGTTAAACTAAGTCCTGCCGTAGCCGCCATTTTGAATTTCTTATCGGAACAAAAAACGTAAAATTTGTAGAAGACCATCCAATGAACATTCATGTACAGCTTGGCTTTAATAATATTTGTAGTTTCTGAGAAGAAGGCATTTGAACATTTTCACATAGGGTCCAATGTTAATCTATGTATTGCGGTGGTGGCCATCTTGGATTTCCGATCGGCATAAAAAACATAAAATTTGAAGAGGACCTTCCAATGATCATTCCTGGGCAGTTTGGTTTCAACTGTCCAAGTCGTTTCAGAGAAGAAGCGTTTTGAAACATTTTCCCCATAGGGTCCAATGTTAAACTAAGTCCTGCCGTAGCCGCCATTTTGAATTTCATATCGGAACAAAAAACGTATAGTTTGTAGAGGACCATCCAATGAACTTTCATGTACAGTTTGGCTTTAATCATATTTGCAGTTTCTGAGAAGAAGGCATTTGAACATTTTCTCATAGGGTCCAATGTTAATCTATGTCCTGCGGTGGTGGCCATCTTGGATTTCCGATCGGCATAAAAAACACACACCTTGTAGAGGACCTTCCAATGATCATTCCTGGGCAGTTTGGTTTCAATTGTCCAAGTGGTTTCAGAGAAGAAGCGTTTTGAAACATTTTTCCCATAGGGTCCAATGTTAAACTAAGTCCTGCCGTAGCCGCCATTTTGAATTTCTTATCGGAACAAAAAACGTAAAATTTGTAGAAGACCATCCAATGAACATTCATGTACAGCTTGGCTTTAATAATATTTGTAGTTTCTGAGAAGAAGGCATTTGAACATTTTCACATAGGGTCCAATGTTAATCTATGTATTGCGGTGGTGGCCATCTTGGATTTCCGATCGGCATAAAAAACATAAAATTTGAAGAGGACCTTCCAATGATCATTCCTGGGCAGTTTGGTTTCAACTGTCCAAGTCGTTTCAGAGAAGAAGCGTTTTGAAACATTTTCCCCATAGGGTCCAATGTTAAACTAAGTCCTGCCGTAGCCGCCATTTTGAATTTCATATCGGAACAAAAAACGTATAGTTTGTAGAGGACCATCCAATGAACTTTCATGTACAGTTTGGCTTTAATCATATTTGCAGTTTCTGAGAAGAAGGCATTTGAACATTTTCTCATAGGGTCCAATGTTAATCTATGTCCTGCGGTGGTGGCCATCTTGGATTTCCGATCGGCATAAAAAACACACACCTTGTAGAGGACCTTCCAATGATCATTCCTGGGCAGTTTGGTTTCAATTGTCCAAGTGGTTTCAGAGAAGAAGCGTTTTGAAACATTTTTCCCATAGGGTCCAATGTTAAACTAAGTCCTGCCGTAGCCGCCATTTTGAATTTCATACCGGAACAAAAAACGTAAAGTTTGTAGAGGTCCATCTAATGAACATTCATGTACAGTTTGGCTTTAATCATATTTGTAGTTTCTGAGAAGAAGGCATTTGAATATTTTCCCATAGGGTCCAATGTTAATCTATGTTCTGCGGTGGCGGCCATCTTGGATTTGTGATCGGCATAAAAAACAGAAACTTTGTAGAGGACCTTCCAATGATCATTCCTGGGCAGTTTGGTTTCAACTGTCCAAGTGGTTTCAGAGAAGAAGCATTTTGAAACATTTTTCCCATAGGGTCCAATGTTAAACTAAGTCCTGCCATAGCCGCCATTTTGAATTTCATATCGGAACAAAAAACCTTAAGATTGTAGAGGAACATCCAATGAACATTCATGTACAGTTTGGCTTTAATCATATTTGTAGTTTCTGAGAAGAAGGCATTTGAACATTTTCCCATAGGGTCCAATGTTAATCTATGTCCTGCGATGGCAGCCATCTTGGATTTCCGATCGGCATAAAAAACAGTAACTTGGTAAAGGACATTCCAATGATCATTCCTTTACAGTTTGGGTTCAGTCAGTTCATTAGTTTCAGAGAAGAAGATCTTTGAAATTTCAGCCAATCAGAGCATATTATTGGCCCTGGCGGCCATATTGAATATTCGACTGGAACGAAAAACAGTAACTTTGTAGAGGACCATCCAAGGAACATTCCTGCTAAGTTCGGTTCCAATCGGCCAAGTGGTTTCGGAGAAGAAGCTTGAAATGTGAAAAGTTTACAGACGACAGACGCCAAGTGATGGCAATAGTTCACCTGGACCTTTGGTCCAGGTGAACTAAAAATAAATTCTACAAAATGTTTACTTCAAAACAGACTTGTTTTAACAAACTATGTTCAAAAATATATATATATATATATACAGTTAATTTGCATTACTAAAACAAGAAATGGAAAATTGGTAGCCCTTGGTTGAAAGCAACCACTGCAGGAAAAGCTTAGCTTGATATTTTTGTGAGAGAATAGCTGCAAATTGATATAATAACAAGATATGATTATAATCTAACGATTATGAAGTCTCCCAAACCGGCCACTGACAACAGTTTAAATGAACACTTTGCATTGTGACAAATTCTGAGCTTGATTTTTTGCGTATTGTGGTGGCCATTTTAAAAATGGAGACCGGTAGAAATTTTGCAATGTCGGGAATCAATTCCGGACATCATAATCTACCAACATATGAAATTTCGTTGAAATCGAACAATGTTGAATTTGTGCGGTATTGTGGCGGCCATTTTAAAAATGGCGATCGGTAGAATTTTTTCAATATCAGGAATCAATTCGGGACATCATTATCTACCCACATATCAAATTTTGATGATATCGGACAATGTTGAATTTTTGCGGTATTGTGGTGGCCATTTTGAAAATGGCGGCCGGTAGAAATTTTTCAATGTCGGGACATCATTATCTACCCACATATCAAATTTTGATGATATCGAACAATGTTGAATTTTTACCTCCATTTTTATGCCATGTTTTGGCAGCCATTTTGAATACGGCAGACATCTTGAAAATTTTGAAAACGCAGAATTGCTCCTCTAATGGTGACCTATCACTATGTCAAATGTTATGTCTCTATCATTATCCAGTTAGAAGTTATCAACATTAATGTACGAAATTTCAAGTTACCCATAGGATTCTATAGTAACCCCCACCCTCTTTGAACCCCCAAAATATGGCTTTGACCCCCTTTACCACAAATCTGAAAACTTTAGGATCAACTAGAAACATATATCTATAACTCCACCAAGTTTCATGAAATTCCGTTCTGTAGTTCCTGAGATCTGCTGTGGACAAGTTCATGGTGCACGGAAAGAAAGAAGAATACAGTAGAGTTCGTTTATAACGAAGTCCAAGGGACTCTCGATCTTAGTTCGTTATAGGCATCGTTCGTTATAAGAGAAACAATGTAGAATTACCTCCCCTTTTGAAAATCGTACTGTAGAACTTTGCTTGCTCGAACTCAAAAGGACTGTCAAAATCTGTTCTAGCTATCGGTAGTTTGAGCCACCGAGGTCGCGTAATTTTAGAGAGAAAAAAATCTGGTTCTGACCCGGGCAGTTTCATTACGCTATGATAACTGATGCACAGTAAAGTGGGCCTTTATCGTAAAAAAATAGTTAATCCTTTAGACAGTTCTCAAAGACTACGGCTTCTGAATACCGCTTTGGTATCTTCGAATGTTCCTTAGAAACATTTTTTTCAACTTTGATCACGATCTATTTTATAAACAGGAAATATTAGGTCGGGTATTAACACTTGGATCGATATCGTTATAATGCTGATATTTCGGATATATATTTTAAATGACCAATTTTAAGATTGTAGCATTTTTCCTTTTTTTTTAAATTTGAATTTGAAGAATAATTGTTTCTTTTTGGTATTATATACACATAAATCTCAGGTTAATCGAAATTTCAGAACGAGTATATTTCTTTTGTTTTTGGTATTTAGATGAACCTTGAGACCACGCAGTTTGTTGTTTAATTAAAGAGTATATCATCAAAGAAAAAATAAACAATAGCGAATGAATTAATCTCACACATGACTATTTTTCGTTTTATTAATTTTTAATGCAATAAATTAGCGCGTGTGTAATTAATTGACAACTTGTTAATCACAACCCATTTCATTGTTTGAATATTTTAAAGAAAAGTCTTGATTGACATCATTAACAACATCAAAGGTGGAATTATTGATTTTTCAATTATCAATAACGGAAGTGTCAAATGCACTTGACCATTCTAATATGTGATCGTCCGTGCATAACGGAAGACAGGTAAACGATTTGTTTGTTCAGCAATTTTCTTTGTTATATCATGTCAATTTTGAGTAATAAAAACGTTGTTTGGGTTTAAAATTCTCTTCGTTATAAGCCTGATTTCGTTATAGGCCTTCACAAATACATTGTTTAAATAGCGATGGGACCGGGGATTTATCTTTACTTCGCTATAAGCCTGATTTCGTTATAAACGAACTCTACTGTAATAATAATAATAAGAAACGGAGCAAAAACAATAAGTCTCCCAAACTTTTTTTGTTTGGGAGACTTAATTAATAATTAATAAACATGAAATTATTTTTGTTTTTATTTGGGCCAGTAAATTTACATTCGGACTCCTGAATTCTACAACTCAAGAAGTCTGAATGGCTTGTGGGTCAAAATGTTTTTCCTGAAGACTGGTGACAACGACAGCAGTTTTTTTCCCCATTACCAATCGCTTATTTTCGTCATGACTATTGACCTCTCAATTGTAAACAATGCAAGCCAAACAGGTAGAAGTCGCCGTTTTTCATTGCCCAGCGAAAGTCTGGTACCCATGTATGGCATGAAATCTTTTTATAAACCGACCAAAAACCAGTCGACCTTGACTTTATTTAACAAAGCACCACAAAATGTCGAAAGGAAAATTGAGTTTCCACAATCAGAGTTCCATCGCCAAATGTCTAATAAAAGAAAAGAAAGATATTTTTGAAACATTATCTGTTCCATTATTGGATGATATAAAGTTAAAGTCACAAATTATTAATCTGTAAAGTAGAAGTCAAAATTTTGCATCAAAAATTTCACATTATCAACAGGAATTTGGAATGATGCAATGATTTATCTTTAGGTATTTAGCATGAAACTTTTGTTTGTGGAAAATGAAACGGCAATAAAATTTAATATGATTATAATTCACGGCTGGTAATCGGCACAAGCAGAACAGTTGGTTCTGCAAAGAAATTTGTGAGGATAACTTCCGGTTTTGGTGGAGGAGAGTTCACGAAGACGCTTCGCAAGGTATGTACATGTCAAAAATTGAAATTTGCTTTTTTACTGCTCGAATATTGCAAAATCAGAGAATGCTATGCTGTGGCGAAATCTTTCATGATTAGAAACATGTATAGTTTATTGTTGTATATGAAGTGTAACTCTCGCAAAATCATTCGCCCCACGGAAAACATGACGAAAATTGTGACACTCGTACATTTCTAAGTTGTTCTTGACAAAGATGCAAGTTAAATTTTCAATATTTTTTCATCGTGGGAGTCTAAATGTAATCGGGGATAAATTCCAATTCGTCAGAAGTAAATTGAAGTCTAGATAAATCTACAAACTGTCAATTTTCTCGTTTTCCTGCTTGAGGAGATCGGTTCTGATAGAGCACATTGCGAATGCACGAGGAGATTTGCTAGTTTTGTTAATTGTTTTCTGCAAAATTGATTAATTAACACTTTTAAACATAAAACTGATAAATACTCTGTCCACTTTCAGGAGATGGCAGGATTCAAGGGAAAGAGGAAAAGGGGACTGACATTGACTCTTTACAAAAAAAAACATTTCGATATAGATTGCCTGTATCAGCGCCAAGGAAACGAACAAAAACAAGTAGCAGTACACCAAATTTAAAATCCCCGTCAATAAGGACACCAAGTTTATTAAGAAAATCTCTTTCAATTTCAAAATATTTATATCCTTTCAAACAGGTTTCCACAATTTTGCAGAAAACAATTAACAAAACTAGCAAATCTCCTCTACATTCGCAATGTGCTCTATCAGAACCGACCTCCTCAAGCAGGAAAACGAGAAAATTGACAGTTTGTAGATTTATCTAGACTTCAATTTACTTCTGACGAATCGGAATTTATCCCCGATTACATTTAGACTCCCATGATGAAAAAATATTGAAAATTTAACTTGCATCTTTGTGAAGAACAACTTAGAAATGTACAATTTTCGTCATGCTTTTCGTGGGACGATTGATTTTGCGAGAGCTACACTTCATATACAACAATAAACAATACATGTTTCTAATCGTGAAAGCTTTCGCCACAGCATAGCATTCTCTGATTTTGCAATATTTGAGCAGTAAAAAAGCAAATTTCAATTTTTGACATGTACATACCTTGCGAAGCGTCTTATTGAACTCTCCTCCACCAAAACCGGAAGTTATCCTCACAAATTTCTTTGCAGAACCAACTGTTCTGCTTATGCCGATTACCAGCCGTGTAATTAAATATCTGACAATAAGCTCAGAGCAATTTGAAATTGATGCAAAATTCCAAACAACTTTACATTTTGAAAGGAAAAAGTAAAACAAAAAATAAATATATGAAAAATAACAATTTTAGGAAGTTAAAATGTGTCAAGAAACCCCCAGAATGCAGGATTTTGCACCATTTACCCTACAGCTTCTTGGGGCCTTGGTGGCCCACAGACCCCCTCCCGGCATAAATTGTTCAGCCTCTCTTCGCTCGTCGTTCTCCACCTACTTTTTCAAAATAGCCTCCTACTTTTGAAAGCCCTAGTAAAGTGTTGAAAAAAGTAACACAAAATTCCAATGCTTTCATTTTAATTCAAATTACCAGTAGATCTTTTCGTCCTCTTTTTTTTATCTGGTGATACACCAAAATCAACAAAATTTGACGAGGCTACAAATTCTAAAAAAAACCCACCAAAAACCAATTACTGTAAAAATTGTTGACTATCAAAATGGCGGAATAATATCATCAACTAGACAGAATTACCAATCATCCTACCAAAAATGAAAGCTATTGAACCAACAACCTCAGTGGAGCTGCATTCACTAAGTTATTGTAGAGCCCTGCATATATAGTGGAACTTGTGCAATCTGACACGTGATGTTTTCTAGCATCCTGTGACATCCAACAAAAATTAATGGTTCCAAAGTATTTCTGTTAATTCAAATAAAACCTGTACATTCCAACACATTTTTCTGGTTATGGATTAGACAGGTTCTACTGTACATGTAATTTTAATTAGATTACAATACTCTTTCATTTTTTAAGGCAGCATAAATAAGAGTACCCACCATGTGACTTGTCAACTTCTCTAGGCAATTCTTGTTGATTATCTAATTCAAGTAAGTCCTGCTCTGGTTCATCCTCCTTCACTTGCTTCGTTACCAGATTTCTTGAAAATAACTAAAATAAACAAGACAATTTATTTTGTTGACATTTTTCACAATTCAAATATAATTATTCAACCTGTATTAAGAGGTCTATAAGACAGATTACCCCATCTTAAGGTAGCATTTTTAATTGAATTTTCTTTTCTTGCATTTTTCAATAGATATATGTACACTAACATATTACATCATAGAAATGTCAGTATATTATCCAATTAATGTGTAATTAGCTAATTTATATATGTAAACAAAAGCACATGGTCAAATCTGTTCTTATCTAAATAACAAGGAGGAGCGTATCTATCAATCAATGGTGTAATATAATAGCTTTCTTATCAATCTCCTGTTGACCTCTATTGACAAACTATTTATATTGTGGCAGCATGCCCATTCACGTACTGCAGTACGTGTTTCACGTAGAATAAAAATCATGCACGTATAATTGAAAGAACCCTACGTGAACACTGTATAAAAATTATTTTTTGTTTATAACTCACTTCAAAGTACGTATAATAGAGTTGTTCTGATTAGTTAATTTCTGCAATATTATCCAATCAGAGCATTCCTTGCATATTTTAAGTGAGATGATATGATTTATAGATCGCCCAATTCTATTGGCTCCTTATTTTTTAATTGTCCAATCAGAAGAACTGTTACTGTTAATATTTACAAAAAAAACAGCATGGTGCACAACGTTTAAAGTACAAGTGTGTTGAAATTATAGAGTGTAAATTGTACAAGCGCGTAGGCGATACCAGATTTACAAGCAGAGTTGGCGAAAATCGTCGAACCTGACCGGCAGAATAACGGTCATTCCGATTAATTAATTAACCGTGTCTGTCCCAATGTCCGTCACGAAAATATTACTTTATGGTCGTTCAGTTGGCGATTGAAATTTATTCACTCCAAGTTTCCACTGCCAATGGCATTAAATTCAGCTTTATTAAAATGTCAGACAGAGACTTGAAATTTGTTTATTTATTCTGTCGGACCGACACGTTCCTATTTGTAATCGAAAATCCTATACGTAAATGTAAACATCCTTTTAGTAGGAACGAGCACCTGCAAAACGTGGAACATTAAAACTGAAATATATTACTGAGCACAGAAATAAGTTGACTTCCACACTCCCCAAGTATCAAAGATTGTTTGTGTTTAATTAAATATGTTTTGAGATGCTTATATATTGAAGATGACAACAGATTCATATTCTTAACTGAAATAAAAAATGTAGGTAAACCGGAAACTGACATTGATGTATAATATTCGGAACGTGATCCGACCATTAGATACGGATTGTTGGCTATATCTGCCTTATCTTTTTAGATAAAAATATGTATACAGAAAAACATTTTATTGAGTTGTTTAATGATCATGACTATAGGTAATCTTGCATTCAGTTCTGTATAAAAACAAAATGTGACAGGTTATATACAATATTACAAAAAAATGGTGGGACAGACACAAAGGCACACAGAACACCAGTTCCTGTCAGACAGAAAAAAAAAGTTTTCGCCAACTCTGTAAAGCCCCCTACCAGGATTCTACCCTGGACCAGCTGGGGATCTTAAGCGGTCCTCAGACCCCTCGCCTACTCACGCCCCCCCCCCCCCCCTAACCACAAATCCTGGATCCGCCCCTGATTATGAATGTATGCTTGTCATTGCCCCTTGAGGGACCTTAATTGGAATAAAATATTGATATTCATATTGATATTGATACAAGATACAAGATATCTTATTTCCAAATCATGGGCCCCATAAGGGCATTATAAGTACTAACATACAAAGAAAGAATCATAACTATATAGTGTACAGCTACATAATGACATATTTATCACAATAATCATCTTGTATTTGTTGCTAGATTGCTGTCATTAATACAAATTATCTTTGATAAATTTGCCCACTGTATTAAGTATTGAGATATTTTCATTATTCATTAAAAAAACAAATTTGTTCTCACATCTGAGTGTATGGAAAATCTTAACTTCACCCGCCACTAAATCTAAAATATTTTTCCTATCAGTTTCAAAATAATTGCATAAAAGTAAAAAAATGCATTTCATCTTCTATCTCACCGGTATTACATTTTTTGCAGAAACGTTCATTTCTAGGAGTCTTATTATAACGCCCAACTTCTATATTTAATTTATGGGCTGAAATACGTAATTTACATAAAGTATAGATCTCCTATATTCAAAATTTTTAGTATATGAAAGGTATCTCTCAAAACCAAAATTTTGTTTTAATTTGAAATAAGTGGTTAATTTACCATCCAAAAAACTATTTTTCTTTATATACCAATTTATTTACATATTTTTTTCATGTAACAGTTTTTTCACAAGTTTTTGTAAATTTGTGAAATTTAACAAATCTAAATTTATCCTGAATACCAATAAACTTTAACAATTTTTCGGTAAATAAAAACCATGATTGTTTGCCTTCATTAGCAACATTTTTACTACATATATAAGCATCTCGGACTAGTAATAAATTAGATTCAATTGAAAGGTTTACTAATCTATACCAATATTTCACCAGTGAAAGCGTAGAGGGAATCTACCCAACTCAGACAATACAGCAAAATTTACACTCTTTTTATGAACTCCAAGTAAACATTTTGAAAATTTAAGGTGGAGTTTCTCACACTGAAGACTCTTAAAAATATTATCAAGATCAAATGCTCTAGTATTCAATATGTTACTGGATATATTATAGCTATCTCTGAATTATATAACAAAATAGGTTTCAGAGTGTGGTCAAAGATGTGCATACTAGATAGTATATACTATATAAATCTTCAGGCTTGTTCCTGCCAAAAGTTTTTGATAAATGTTTAGTGTATATATATGTCCTGACTTTACTGGTTGGAACCGCATTCCCCATCTAGTTTCCAAATTGCAAAAATGTAACTATGTCGTCTTATTGATAACGAATGAGCCTCCGATTTATTTATTTTGTAATAGAATTTAATTTCCACATCAAATAAAACGCGGAAATGCGTGTCCATTTTCAGGTACGATGTTAAAGAGTTGGTATCAAATCGATCCGGCCCCAAACCAGTTCGGCCCCAAGTCGTTCCGGTCCCAAGTCGATTCGGCCCTACTATAAATACATTGTATTACGTTATAAAATAGCAAACCTGAACGTCAAACAGAAAGTGTGTTCCGAATGATAAGCGGGAGATAACTAGTTTCCACAGGAGTCACACTCTATAGCTTGCTGCCGCAGTCTTGACAGGTCTGGAACACACTACACATGGGTAAGACATCATGGAAGGAATGAATGAAAGCTATAGTCATAGTTCCTTTTTTATAGTCACAGCGCGGCAGAACAAAGACTTTCAACTTGCTCACACCCTAAATACGACTGTGATTTTATAAATTGTTCAAATTAATTGGCGATATCAAACAATAAAATTAGCTTGGGTGTAGCTTAATTTAGAGTACAATCAAAGACTTGTACACTAATCAGTACTAACTGCTGTATAATCATCATTTAATTGTAATAAATATATTTGTAACATAAATACGTATTTTTCCTTTGATGTTTTTATGCAATAATCAACTTAAAAATAGTGAACTTTTATAAACCATGGTCTAACATGAAGATCTTGATGTTATTCCATGATTTTGACGTATTAGATCTGTTATTCCATGATTTTGACGCCATAAATCTATCAATCATGTAATTTCTGTTACAAAACATATATACCATGGATCTTACTCATGAACTTATTTAGGGACCGACCATTTAACTTGAAAGGTGGGAGGGGGTTATGGTTTTTTGTTTCGATCAGAAATTTTTTTTCGGGACAACAAGAGACTTAGAATATTTTTTTTTTGTCGCGCAATGCGCGAATTTTTTTTCAAGAATTCAACATTAGGTTATTTGACAAATACTCTGAATCAGATTATTTTTTTTTCTTCCACCAAAATCAGAATATTTTTTTCAGCAATATTGGGAATCAGAATATTTTTTTAGAAAAAAAACATAACCCCCCCTTTCAAGTTAAATGGTCGTTCCCTTAAACCAAGTCATCCTTCGGATTCGTTGGTTTAAATAAGTTAATTCGTAAGATCCATGGCATATAGATAGATAAGATAAGATAACATTTTATTGTCCAATCAAGGTCCCAGCAAAGGCAGAGTCATTACAGTGATTTATATTACACACAAAAAAATACAATAAACATTCTAATACATAAATGTAATAAACAGTATACAAACAAGCAATTTGCAGAAATTGGTACATAAATACTAAACATATATAATACTTATTTAACGACTACATTGATTTCTTGATTACACACAAAAAATTCTAATGTTTGAATTTTTAAAATTAGAATCGATCAAAAACATTTTGAAATGATAAACACTTGTGTATTTCAGTTCAAAAGTATTTCATTTCAAATGGGGCCGGATGGACTTGTGGCCGGATCGACTTGGGCCGGAACGACCTGAAACCAAAGAGTTACTTCCCTTTTTGTTTATCAAAACAAAACTTGCATGAACATGCGATAACTAACTATGTGAAAGAAAGGATGGTGAATATTTATGAAACAATGAAGCAGTTATGGTGTGTTCCTTTGCTCATATTTCCTTTTAAGAACTAACAACATATAAGGATATTTTTTCCATGCAATTCCACCCTTCCAAATGTAACTCTGTCACACGATCCAAAACACTTTTCAAATACAACTATAAAAGTCTATATCATAAAAGGACACACTCTTGAATCAGTAGATACAGCAAAATACATTGGAATCACCATCTCATTCAACATGACCTGGAATACACACATAAACAACATAACATCAAAAGCACAGAAATGATTGGGATTTTTTTAGAAGAAATCTCCAAATAAAGAATGAGCATACTAAGAGCATGGCATATAAATCCTTAGTTAGATCAAACCTGGAATACTGCTCAACCATCTGGTCACCACATACTAAAAAACAGAAAAGCGAAATAGAAAAGGTTCAACGCAGAGCAGCCAGATACACAACAGGTAGATTCCACAACACTAGCAGCGTGACATCTATGCTGGACCACCTAGAATGGAATTCCCTAGAAACATGCAGAAGCATTGCCAAAGTCACCATGCTATGCAAAATTACAAACAATCTGGTTGCCATCAACTTAGACTTCTACATCTTTTCTCAGACATCACACACATCATGTGACACATGACACAATCATAGTCTTCGATACAAACCTTTCAGCACATTCACTGACTACTTCAAATTCAGCCTCTTTCCTCATACAGTTGTCCTTTGGAATGCTTTGCCACCTGATATTGTCTCTGCTTCTTCTTTAAATCACAGATTCAAACCCCTTACATCTAAACAGTTTTCCATTTTATATACCGGTATATGTAAATATGTTACTTTTTTTTTTCTTTTTTTATTATTGATTAATTGTAAATATATGGTCTGTTAACGCCGATGCATACTAGTCGTCACAATTGACGGAGCATCGTATGATGTAGATGTAGATGTTTTTACCTGTCTCAAAATTAGACAATCACAATAAATGATTTTATTTACAAATATAATGCAATATTACACCAATTCGCAAGTACACAGACCTGTCGCAATTCACTGACAAACTTTATCACATAATGTTGTATCGAGTACACCTCACCAAGAGCGGGATTTGAACTCACAATTTTACTGGTGATGATCACTGATTACATAGTTGTAAATCCAACTACCGTACGATCATGACTATGACGGCCATTCAAAAATGCATTGACTGTATAATATTTTTGCTTTATTCAGTCACTGACAGTATATCATGGCAAAGGTTAGAAATGTTCAGCAAATCTCATATTCCTACTGGTTCCTAAGCTTCATATAAATAAATATACATTCCAGGTGTACTTAATCCATCAATTAGCAGTTAATTACCAGACTTTGAAAGTGACTAATCTCCCAGAACATCAGATTTCACCCTTGATTCGAACTCACAACTTTAATCGTGATAGGCCAACTACCATATGATCATGACCATGATAGCCCCTAAGACTTAATTTACTTAATTTGTATATTATGAGATCTTGTTTTTTTGGATTATTTATCGTCAAGACATTATATAATTATTTAATGGGAGTACAGGCAATAGCTCAAAATATTTTCCCAGAGGTATTGGGAAAGACCAAAGTGTTCTATTGCCCGAGGTCATTGATTGACCTAGAGCAATAGAACACTTTGGTTTTTCCTCACACCCAGGGAATAATATTTTGATCTATTGCCGGCAATCCCATTAAATAAATGTTTTATTACCTAATTTTAATTTTGGTTAAAAATTTTAACAAATAACACAATGATCTTTTTCATAATAAACATGAAGATTCTTAAAGTTTTAATCATTAAATTATAACCCTTTGACTGCACTATGTCCTTTGAGAAAAAAATTTACGTTTATTTTCTTTAAGAATAAGTTACGCAAATACATTATAATGATTAGATTGCACAATTTGAAGTCAGATACAGATATTGCATATATAGAACCTCATGAAAATAAAAAAAAAAGGTTAGTACAGGGGTTTCAAATTTTTTTATAACAGGAGGTACTTCTTAAATTTTAGGAGGTACCTAAAAAATTAGGCCGGGGGTCTGGGGCCTGCATGAGAGCCGTAAGGGGTCCAGGGGTGCTTTGCCCCCCGGAAGCTCCTGAAATCTAGCATTTTGTGGACCAAAAAATGTACTTCAGAGACTGCAAAACATTAAGTGTTTTTGAAAGAATAATCCCATTAACTTTCTCTTTAGAGTTCAGATATCACCAAGACCATGCATAATAATGGACCCCCCCCCCCCCCCAATTTCTTTATTGAATATTTCAGTTTACAGACTTCAGCCAAGATTATTCATGGATAGTCTGCCATATCTTAAAAAAAACCCAAAAGGACCATAAAGAGCTACGGTTCTGCAGCTAGGCTTGACCAAGCCATTGTTATCAAAGCTTAACCTTCTCAAAATTCTTTTGTTGGCTTTGTCCTTTACTTTTTCACAATACCTTGGCTTGTGTGTTTTTTTTTACTTTATTACCAGTAATTAAACTCATCAAAGACCATGGGCACGGATCAAGACATCATTAATAAAATTTACAATTTTAATAAATAGATCAATACAAATATAATTAAACAAAAACAATATATATTGTTACTTTCACGACTTAAGTGCAAAAAAAAAATGCTCGAACAAAAATGATTTGCGGGAAGACATTTATTAACATTTGAATCACAAAAGTTAAATTATTTTGGAAAAAAAAAGTGGGGCCGCCGTTTTGACATTACAATGTAATTCGTATTTGAGCCATGTCCGGTACTTTTTCAAGATTCCTAGTAATTTTCTATTCCTTATCTCCTCGTACCCCCTTTTAAAGATGCTTTTCAGCACACTTTCATTTCTGTGAACAACCGCGGTAGGGCCCCGTCAAAATATGTAAATAAATTAGCCATGTAGGTTTTTATTTTTTTATACCGGAAGTTAAACAATATGGATGGAGTTAAGCAACAAGACAGTACGCCCCAAAATGAATCGAACCTGGGTTTTAAATGGATAAACAAATCGCACAACATATTGTGTAGTCATATATTCATAATACATAAATGATCATACTTATATTACTGAAGATTACACTAGTTTGTGTTTTTGAACATAATTTGTAATCGGTCATTTTTTATTTTGAAATGATGTCAGCCTTGTTCCGGTCCGAGTTTTACACAAGGAATAAAAGATATTGGGGCGAAAACATATCTATTTACCGCATGCGCAAACTGCTATTTACGATTCTAAGGTAAAGTTATTTTTAAAACAGGGAATATCCCGTCAACTTGGTCGTGGCTGAACGCAGTTGTTCGATTTGAATGCGAGAATTCAGCAATTGACGTGATCATTAATTTTTTATGAAAAATATTCCACAAGCCAATCGTACCTGTGGTTTTGACCACCGCTAACTTTTTTTGGGGGGGGGGGGGGGGGGGGTTCAGTAATTTCTACCGGTACTATACACGATCTCAGACGGGTAAAAGTACCGGGTACCGGCCCACTTTGAAACCCCTGTTAGTGACACCACAATGTTGTTAAAATGACGTCATGAAATAAATGACGTCACACTGCTGAATTGGTCATAACGTCAGGAATAATACCGCACACGACGTTAGGATTATACATGAAACGTCGCAGCCAAAGGGTTAAATGTTTTAGATGTGGGAAACGCCACGATAGAAATTTCGGATTATCAATCGATCTATTGCCCTGGGAAATAGACAGCTTCTGAACGTTAAACAAAATACCGGTAGTCAAAAATAAAAAATGCCTAATAATACGTTTAAAAATTATAATTAGGTAATAAAGTCACATATTATATTGGTTATATAATTAAATCCACCAATTTTTTTTTATTTACAGATACAGTTATATACAGATTCTTGGATTTGGAAAAAATGGAAACCTGTATTCCATGGAAACTTTATTTGAAGGATTTTCGATGTGGGATGGAACAACTGCGTGCAGATAACCTATTTCATGATGTAACACTCGAAGTTGAAGGCAAGACGTTTCCATGTCACAAAGTGATTCTCAGCGCCTTTTCTAATTATTTCCGTGGAATGTTTGTGTCTGGTATGGTCGAAAGCAATAAAAACAATATTGAATTAAAAGGTTTAGAGGCTAGATGTATATCTAAGGTACTAGACTATATCTATGGAGATGTACATGTATCTATGGACCTAGCTTCGGCAGAAGACATTTTATCCATTGCAGTGTATCTTCAGATTGATTGCTTGAGGGAAACTTGTGAATTGACTTTAGGAAATGGGTTAGACAATTCTAATGTGATAAGACTTTGGAGTATGTCTTCAAAGGAATACCCAGAATGCACCATGTTGCGGAATTTCTGTGAAATATACATGCTCTCAAACTTTTCTGACTTCTCAAACTCAGATACAGCTTTACATTTAGAACCAAAAGAAGTTGTTTTTCTGTTACAGCATGAAGAACTCTGTGCACCAACTGAAGATGTTGTATGTGAGTTTTTGATGCGTTGGTTTCAGTTTGACATTGAAAACAGAAAAGTACATTTAGAAGATCTTTTTAAGTGCAGCCAATTTTCTCTTCTTTCATCCGATTGCCTTACAAAGTTTATAGAAAACTTTCCTCTCATGCGTGAAGACTGCATACAACCGTTTATACAAGATGCCATTGTATATCAAAGTAATCCTGCTATACAACTTGATAATTTGAACGGATCAATGGACTTTCGATTAAGATCAAACAGAGAAACGTCAATAGTAGTGATCAGTTTTGCTCAAAATAGTAATGATGCAGGACTCCATATAGAAATGTGGCGATACGGGATACACGAAAAACATTGGGAAAGAATGGCTTCTCTTCCATCTTATCCTGGTATTGGTTTTTCTACCTGTACATATGGAGAGTCTACGATTTTTTTGTCTGGCGGTAGTACAGCCAAGACTTTCTATAAATTTGATGGTTTACAAAATTGCTGGGAACAAATGGAAAATTTATCAGAAAATAGATGTAGACATTGTATGGTAGGCCTTGACGATTATGTTTATATACTAGGAGGTACTACAAGTAAGCGAACAAATGAAATCGAGAGATATTGTATGGACTTACACACTTGGGAAAAATGTGGCAAATTAGAAATGGCGGTTGACGATTCATCGGTTGCAACAGCCGATGATAAGATATACTTATTCGGAGGATTTTCACCCGATTTTGACATTTTAAAACTGGTTCAGTGTTACGACACGACTACAAAAACGACCAGTATTGTGAGCGTTGTCCCGAACATGTATGACCTAATTGATGCTGTAGGTGCAAATGACAATATTTATATCGTTGGACGACAAAGCGGTAGAATTATGAAATTTATAGTTGACAGCGAATTCCAACCGGTTGACTCTGTTTCGAAATTACAGGATTTCTATGGACTTGTTAAACATGGCAATTCTCTCTTTCTTCTCGTTTGTGATACTGATGAAGCAGACAACATTGATGATCATTCAATTACATCAGTTGTAGAGGTTGATCTAAAGACCGGGGAAAGGTCCACTGACCACAATCCTCTACTTAATACAAAGTTTGATTGTCACTGTCATAAATTGGTGACTTCAAAAAGAATGTTTAATTTTCATATATAACGAGCTTTAATTAAGTAATAAAGTAATGTGATATACTTTGGGTGGAAAGTGATTTCTATGATATCCTTTGGTTGGAAAGTGATTTCTGTGATATCCTTTGGGTGGAAAGTGATTTCTATGATATCCTTTGGTTGGAAAGTGATTTCTGTTATATCCTTTGGTTGGAAAGCGATTTCTGTGATATCCTTTGGTTGGAAAGTGATTTTTGTGATATTCTCTAGTTAGAAAGTGATTTCTGTGATATCCTTTGGTTGAAAAGTGATTTCTGTGATATTCTTTGGGTGGAAAGTGATTTCTATGATATCCTTTGGTTGGAAAGTGATTTCTGTGATATCCTTTGGGTGGAAAGTGATTTCTATGATATCCTTTGGTTGGAAAGTGATTTCTGTTATATCCTTTGGTTGGAAAGCGATTTCTGTGATATCCTTTGGTTGGAAAGTGATTTTTGTGATATCCTTTGGTTGGAAAGCAATTTCTGTGATATCCTTTGGTTGGGAAGTGATTTCTGTTATATCCTTTGGTTGGAAAGCAATTTCTGTGATATCCTTTGGTTGGGAAGTGATTTCTGTTATATCCTTTGGTTAGAAAGTGATTTCTGTGATATCCTTTGGTTGGAAAGTGAATTCTGTGATATCCTTTGGTTGGAAAGCAATTTCTCTGATATCCTTTGGTTGGAAAGTGATTTCTGTTATATCCTTTGGTTAGAAGGTGATTTCTGTTATATCCTTTGGTTAGAAAGTGATTTCTGTTATACATTTGTATCCATTGGTTGGAAAGTGATTTTTGTTACAATGTATATATCCTTTGGTTAGAAAGTGATTTCTGTTATATCCTTTGGTTGGAAAGTGATTTCTGTTATATCCTTTGGTTAGAAAGTGATTTCTGTGATATCCTTTGGTTAGAAGGTGATTTCTGTGATATCCTTTGGTTAGAAGGTGATTTCTGTTATATCCTTTGGTTAGAAAGTGATATCTGTGTGATATCCTTTGGTTGGAAAGTGATTTGTGTTATATCCTTTGGTTAGAAAGTGATTTGTGTTATATCCTTTGGTTGGAAAGTGATTTCTGTTTTATCCTTTGGTTAGAAAGTGATTTCTGTGATATCCTTTGGTTAGAAGGTGATTTCTGTGATATCCTTTGGTTAGAAGGTGATTTCTGTGATATCCTTTGGTTAGAAAGTGATTTCTGTTATATCCTTTGGTTGGAAAGTGATATCTGTGTGATATCCTTTGGTTAGAAAGTGATTTCTGTGATATCCTTTGGTTAGAAGGTGATTTCTGTTATACATTTGTATCCTTTGGTTGGAAAGTGATTTCTGTTATATCCTTTGGTTGGAAAGTGATATCTGTGTGATATCCTTTGGTTAGAAAGTGATTTCTGTTATACATTTGTATCCTTTGGTTGGAAAGTGATTTCTGTTATATCCTTTGGTTGGAAAGTGATATCTGTGTGATATCCTTTGGTTAGAAAGTGATTTCTGTGATATCCTTTGGTTAGAAGGTGATTTCTGTTATATCCTGTGGTTAGAAAGTGATTTCTGTTATATCCTTTGGTTGGAAAGTGATTTCTGTTATACATTTGTATCCTTTGGTTGGAAAGTGATTTCTGTTATATCCTTTGGTTGGAAAGCGATTTCTGTGATATCCTTTGGTTGGAAAGTGATTTCTGTTATATCCTTTAGTTGGAAAGTGATTTCTGTGATATCCTTTGGTTGGAAAGCGATTTCTGTGATATCCTTTGGTTGGAAAGTGATTTCTGTTATATCCTTTGGTTAGAAAGTGATTTCTGTGATATCCTTTAGTTGGAAAGTGATTTCTGTGATATCCTTTGGTTGGAAAGCAATTTCTGTGATATCCTTTGGTTGGGAAGTGATTTCTGTTATATCCTTTGGTTAGAAAGTGATTTCTGTGATATCCTTTGGTTGGAAAGTGAATTCTGTGATATCCTTTGGTTGGAAAGCAATTTCTCTGATATCCTTTGGTTGGAAAGTGATTTCTGTTATATCCTTTGGTTAGAAGGTGATTTCTGTTATATCCTTTGGTTAGAAAGTGATTTCTGTTATACATTTGTATCCATTGGTTGGAAAGTGATTTTTGTTACAATGTATATATCCTTTGGTTAGAAAGTGATTTCTGTTATATCCTTTGGTTGGAAAGTGATTTCTGTTATATCCTTTGGTTAGAAAGTGATTTCTGTGATATCCTTTGGTTAGAAGGTGATTTCTGTGATATCCTTTGGTTAGAAGGTGATTTCTGTTATATCCTTTGGTTAGAAAGTGATATCTGTGTGATATCCTTTGGTTGGAAAGTGATTTGTGTTATATCCTTTGGTTAGAAAGTGATTTGTGTTATATCCTTTGGTTGGAAAGTGATTTCTGTTTTATCCTTTGGTTAGAAAGTGATTTCTGTGATATCCTTTGGTTAGAAGGTGATTTCTGTGATATCCTTTGGTTAGAAGGTGATTTCTGTGATATCCTTTGGTTAGAAAGTGATTTCTGTTATATCCTTTGGTTGGAAAGTGATATCTGTGTGATATCCTTTGGTTAGAAAGTGATTTCTGTGATATCCTTTGGTTAGAAGGTGATTTCTGTTATACATTTGTATCCTTTGGTTGGAAAGTGATTTCTGTTATATCCTTTGGTTGGAAAGTGATATCTGTGTGATATCCTTTGGTTAGAAAGTGATTTCTGTTATACATTTGTATCCTTTGGTTGGAAAGTGATTTCTGTTATATCCTTTGGTTGGAAAGTGATATCTGTGTGATATCCTTTGGTTAGAAAGTGATTTCTGTGATATCCTTTGGTTAGAAGGTGATTTCTGTTATATCCTGTGGTTAGAAAGTGATTTCTGTTATATCCTTTGGTTGGAAAGTGATTTCTGTTATACATTTGTATCCTTTGGTTGGAAAGTGATTTCTGTTATATCCTTTGGTTGGAAAGTGATATCTGTGTGATATCCTTTGGTTAGAAAGTGATTTCTGTGATATCCTTTGGTTAGAAGGTGATTTCTGTTATATCCTTTGGTTAGAAAGTGATTTTTGTTATATCCTTTGGTTGGAAAGTGATTTCTGTTATACATTTGTATCCTTTGGTTGGAAAGTGATTTTTGTTACAATGTATATATCCTTTGGTTGGAAAGTGATTTCTGTTATATCCTTTGGTTAGAAAGTGATTTCTGTGATATCCCTTGGTTGGAAAGTGATTTCTGTTATATATTTGTATCCTTTGGTTGGAAAGTGATTTTTGTTACAATGTATATATCCTTTGGTTGGAAAGTGATTTCTGTTATATCCTTTGGTTGGAAAGTGATTTCTGTTATACATTTGTATCCTTTGGTTGGAAAGTGATTTTTGTTATATCCTTTGGTTGGAAAGTGATTTCTGTTATATCCTTTGGTTGGAAAGTGATTTCTGTTATATCCTTTGGTTAGAAAGTGATTTCTGTTATATCCTTTGGTTGGAAAGTGATTTCTGTTATACATTTGTATCCTTTGGTTGGAAAGTGATTTGTGTTATATCCTTTGGTTGGAAAGTGATTTCTGTTATATCCTTTGGTTAGAAAGTGATTTCTGTGATATCCCTTGGTTGGAAAGTGATTTCTGTTATATATTTGTATCCTTTGGTTGGAAAGTGATTTTTGTTACAATGTATATATCCTTTGGTTGGAAAGTGATTTTTGTTACAATGTATATATCCTTTGGTTGGAAAGTGATTTCTGTTATATCCTTTGGTTAGAAAGTGATTTCTGTTATATCCTTTGGTTGGAAAGTGATTTCTATGATATCCTTTGGTTGGAAAGTGATTTCTGTGATATCCTTTGGGTGGAAAGTGATTTCTATGATATCCTTTGGTTGGAAAGTGATTTCTGTTATATCCTTTGGTTGGAAAGCGATTTCTGTGATATCCTTTGGTTGGAAAGTGATTTTTGTGATATTCTCTAGTTAGAAAGTGATTTCTGTGATATCCTTTAGTTGGAAAGTGATTTCTGTGATATCCTTTGGTTGGAAAGCAATTTCTGTGATATCCTTTGGTTTGGAAGTGATTTCTGTTATATCCTTTGGTTGGAAAGTGATTTCTGTGATATCCTTTGGTTGGAAAGCAATTTCTGTGATATCCTTTGGTTGGGAAGTGATTTCTGTTATATCCTTTGGTTAGAAAGTGATTTCTGTGATATCCTTTGGTTGGAAAGTGAATTCTGTGATATCCTTTGGTTGGAAAGCAATTTCTCTGATATCCTTTGGTTGGAAAGTGATTTCTGTGATATCCTTTGGTTGGAAAGCGATTTCTGTGATATCCTTTGGTTGGGAAGTGATTTCTGTTATATCCTTTGGTTAGAAGGTGATTTCTGTTATATCCTTTGGTTGGAAAGCAATTTCTCTGATATCCTTTGGTTGGAAAGTGATTTCTGTGATATCCTTTGGTTGGAAAGTGATTTCTGTGATATCCTTTGGTTGGGAAGTGATTTCTGTGATATCCTTTGGTTGGAAAGTGATTTCTGTTATATCCTTTGGTTAGAAGGTGATTTCTGTTATATCCTTTGGTTAGAAAGTGATTTCTGTGATATCCTTTGGTTGGAAAGTGATTTCTGTTATATCCTTTGGTTAGAAAGTGATTTTTGTTATATCCTTTGGTTGGAAAGTGATTTCTGTTATACATTTGTATCCTTTGGTTGGAAAGTGATTTTGTTACAATGTATATATCCTTTGGTTGGAAAGTGATTTCTGTTATATCCTTTGGTTAGAAAGTGATTTCTGTGATATCCCTTGGTTGGAAAGTGATTTCTGTTATATATTTGTATCCTTTGGTTGGAAAGTGATTTTTGTTACAATGTATATATCCTTTGGTTGGAAAGTGATTTCTGTTATACATTTGTATCCTTTGGTTGGAAAGTGATTTTTGTTATATCCTTTGGTTAGAAGGTGATTTCTGTTATATCCTTTGGTTAGAAAGTGATTTCTGTAATACATTTGTATCCATTGGTTGGAAAGTGATTTTTGTTACAATGTATATATCCTTTGGTTAGAAGGTGATTTCTGTTATATCCTTTGGTTAGAAAGTGATTTCTGTTATACATTTGTATCCATTGGTTGGAAAGTGATTTTTGTTCCAATGTATATATCCTTTGGTTGGAAAGTGATTTTTGTTCCAATGTATATATCCTTTGGTTGGAAAGTGATTTCTGTTATATCCTTTGGTTGGAAAGTGATTTCTGTTTTATCCTTTGGTTAGAAAGTGATTTCTGTTATATCCTTTGGTTAGAAGGTGATTTCTGTTATATCCTTTGGTTAGAAAGTGATATCTGTGTGATATCATTTGGTTGGAAAGTGATTTCTGTTATATCCTTTGGTTAGAAAGTGATTTCTGTTATATCCTTTGGTTGGAAAGTGATTTCTGTGATATCCTTTGGTTGGAAAGTGATTTCTGTGATATCCTTTGGTTGGGAAGTGATTTCTGTGATATCCTTTGGTTGGAAAGTGACTTCTGTTATATCCTTTGGTTAGAAGGTGATTTCTGTTATATCCTTTGGTTAGAAAGTGATTTCTGTGATATCCTTTGGTTGGAAAGTGATTTCTGTTATATCCTTTGGTTGGAAAGTGATTTCTGTTTTATCCTTTGGTTAGAAAGTGATTTCTGTTATATCCTTTGGTTAGAAGGTGATTTCTGTTATATCCTTTGGTTAGAAAGTGATATCTGTGTGATATCCTTTGGTTGGAAAGTGATTTCTGTTGTATCCTTTGGTTAGAAAGTGATTTCTGTTATATCCTTTGGTTGGGAAGTGATTTCTGTGATATCCTTTGGTTGGAAAGTGATTTCTGTGATATCCTTTGGTTGGAAAGTGATTTCTGTGATATCCTTTGGTTGGGAAGTGATTTCTGTGATATCCTTTGGTTGGAAAGTGATTTCTTTTATATCCTTTGGTTAGAAGGTGATTTCTGTTATATCCTTTGGTTAGAAAGTGATTTCTGTGATATCCTTTGGTTGGAAAGTGATTTCTGTTATATCCTTTGGTTAGAAGGTGATTTCTGTTATATCCTTTGGTTAGAAAGTGATTTCTGTGATATCCTTTGGTTAGAAAGTGATTTCTGTTATATCCTTTAGTTAGAAAGTGATTTCTGTGATATCCCTTGGTTAGAAAGTGATTTCTGTTATATCCTTTGGTTAGAAAGTGATTTCTGTGATATCCTTTGGTTAGAAAGTGATTTCTGTGATATCCCTTGGTTGGAAAGTGATTTCTGTTATATCCTTTGGTTGGAAAGTGATTTCTGTTATACATTTGTATCCTTTGGTTAGAAGGTGATTTCTGTTATACATTTGTATCCTTTGGTTGGAAAGTGATTTTTGTTACAATGTATATATCCTTTGGTTAGAAGGTGATTTCTGTTATATCCCTTGGTTGGAAAGTGATTTCTGTTATACATTTGTATCCTTTGGTTGGAAAGTGATTTCTGTTATACATTTGTATCCTTTGGTTGGAAAGTGATATTTGTTCCAATGTATATATCCTTTGGTTGGAAAGTGATTTTTGTTACAATGTATATATCCTTTGGTTGGAAAGTGATTTCTGTTATATCCTTTGGTTAGAAAGTGATTTCTGTTATATCCTTTGGTTAGAAAGTGATTTTTGTTATATCCTTTGGTTGGAAAGTGATTTTTGTTATACATTTGTATCTTTTGGTTGGAAAGTGATGTTTGTTACAATGTATATATCCTTTGGTTGGAAAGTGATTTCTGTTATATCCTTTGGTTAGAAAGTGATTTCTGTGATATCCCTTGGTTGGAAAGTGATTTCTGTTATATATTTGTATCCTTTGGTTGGAAAGTGATTTTTGTGACAATGTATATATCCTTTGGTTGGAAAGTGATTTCTGTTATATCCTTTGGTTAGAAAGTGATTTCTGTGATATCCCTTGGTTGGAAAGTGATTTCTGTTATATATTTGTATCCTTTGGTTGGAAAGTGATTTCTGTTATATCCTTTGGTTAGAAAGTGATTTCTGTGATATCCTTTGGTTGGAAAGTGATTTCTGTTATACATTTGTATCCTTTGGTTGGAAAGTGATTTCTGTTATACATTTGTATCCTTTGGTTGGAAAGTGATTTCTGTTATACATTTGTATCCTTTGGTTGGAAAGTGATGTTTGTTACAATGTATATATCCTTTGGTTGGAAAGTGATTTTTGTTATACATTTGTATCTTTTGGTTGGAAAGTGATGTTTGTTACAATGTATATATCCTTTGGTTAGAAGGTGATTTCTGTTATATCCTTTGGTTGGAAAGTGATTTCTGTTATACATTTGTATCCTTTGGTTGGAAAGTGATTTCTGTTATACATTTGTATCCTTTGGTTGGAAAGTGATGTTTGTTACAATGTATATATCCTTTGGTTAGAAGGTGATTTCTGTTATATCCTTTGGTTAGAAAGTGATTTCTGTGATATCCCTTGGTTGGAAAGTGATTTCTGTTATATATTTGTATCCTTTGGTTGGAAAGTGATTTCTGTTATATCCTTTGGTTAGAAAGTGATTTCTGTGATATCCCTTGGTTGGAAAGTGATTTCTGTTATATATTTGTATCCTTTGGTTGGAAAGTGATTTTTGTGACAATGTATATATCCTTTGGTTGGAAAGTGATTTCTGTGATATCCCTTGGTTGGAAAGTGATTTCTGTTATATATTTGTATCCTTTGGTTGGAAAGTGATTTTTGTTACAATGTATATATCCTTTGGTTAGAAGGTGATTTCTGTTATATCCTTTGGTTGGAAAGTGATTTCTGTTATACATTTGTATCCTTTGGTTGGAAAGTGATTTTTGTTATATATTTGTATCCTTTGGTTGGAAAGTGATTTTTGTTACAATGTATATATCCTTTGGTTGGAAAGTGATTTCTGTTATATCCTTTGGTTAGAAGGTGATTTCTGTTATATCCTTTGGTTAGAAAGTGATTTCTGTAATACATTTGTATCCATTGGTTGGAAAGTGATTTTTGTTACAATGTATATATCCTTTGGTTAGAAGGTGATTTCTGTTATACATTTGTATCCATTGGTTGGAAAGTGATTTTTGTTACAATGTATATATCCTTTGGTTGGAAAGTGATTTCTGTGATATCCTTTGGTTAGAAAGTGATTTCTGTTTTATCCTTTGGTTAGAAAGTGATTTCTGTTATATCCTTTGGTTAGAAGGTGATTTCTGTTATATCCTTTGGTTAGAAAGTGATTTCTGTTATACATTTGTATCCATTGGTTGGAAAGTGATTTTTGTTACAATGTATATATCCTTTGGTTGGAAAGTGATTTTTGTTATATCCCTTGGTTGGAAAGTGATTTCTGTTATATATTTGTATCCTTTGGTTGGAAAGTGATTTTTGTTACAATGTATATATCCTTTGGTTGGAAAGTGATTTCTGTTATATCCTTTGGTTAGAAGGTGATTTCTGTTATATCCTTTGGTTAGAAAGTGATTTCTGTAATACATTTGTATCCATTGGTTGGAAAGTGATTTTTGTTACAATGTATATATCCTTTGGTTAGAAGGTGATTTCTGTTATATCCTTTGGTTAGAAAGTGATTTCTGTTATACATTTGTATCCATTGGTTGGAAAGTGATTTTTGTTACAATGTATATATCCTTTGGTTAGAAAGTGATTTCTGTTATATCCTTTGGTTGGAAAGTGATTTCTGTTTTATCCTTTGGTTAGAAAGTGATTTCTGTTATATCCTTTGGTTAGAAGGTGATTTCTGTTATATCCTTTGGTTAGAAAGTGATATCTGTGTGATATCCTTTGGTTGGAAAGTGATTTCTGTTATATCCTTTGGTTAGAAAGTGATTTCTGTGATATCCTTTGGTTAGAAAGTGATTTCTGTGATATCCTTTGGTTAGAAGGTGATTTCTGTGATATCCTTTGGTTAGAAGGTGATTTCTGTTATATCCTTTGGTTAGAAAGTGATATCTGTGTGATATCCTTTGGTTGGAAAGTGATTTGTGTTATATCCTTTGGTTAGAAAGTGATTTGTGTTATATCCTTTGGTTGGAAAGTGATTTCTGTTTTATCCTTTGGTTAGAAAGTGATTTCTGTGATATCCTTTGGTTAGAAGGTGATTTCTGTGATATCCTTTGGTTAGAAGGTGATTTCTGTTATATTCTTTGGTTAGAAAGTGATTTCTGTTATATCCTTTGGTTGGAAAGTGATTTCTGTTATACATTTGTATCCTTTGGTTGGAAAGTGATTTCTGTTATATCCTTTGGTTGGAAAGTGATTTGTGTTATATCCTTTGGTTGGAAAGTGATTTCTGTGATATCCTTTGGTTAGAAGGTGATTTCTGTGATATCCTTTGGTTAGAAGGTGATTTCTGTTATATTCTTTGGTTAGAAAGTGATTTCTGTTATATCCTTTGGTTAGAAAGTGATTTCTGTGATATCCTTTGGTTAGAAGGTGATTTCTGTGATATCCTTTGGTTAGAAAGTGATTTCTGTTATATCCTTTGGTTGGAAAGTGATTTCTGTTATACATTTGTATCCTTTGGTTGGAAAGTGATTTCTGTTATATCCTTTGGTTGGAAAGTGATATCTGTGTGATATCCTTTGGTTAGAAAGTGATTTCTGTGATATCCTTTGGTTAGAAGGTGATTTCTGTTATACATTTGTATCCTTTGGTTGGAAAGTGATTTCTGTTATATCCTTTGGTTGGAAAGTGATATCTGTGTGATATCCTTTGGTTAGAAAGTGATTTCTGTGATATCCTTTGGTTAGAAGGTGATTTCTGTTATATCCTGTGGTTAGAAAGTGATTTCTGTTATATCCTTTGGTTGGAAAGTGATTTCTGTTATACATTTGTATCCTTTGGTTGGAAAGTGATTTCTGTTATATCCTTTGGTTGGAAAGTGATTTGTGTTATATCCTTTGGTTGGAAAGTGATTTCTGTTATATCCTTTGGTTAGAAAGTGATTTCTGTGATATCCCTTGGTTGGAAAGTGATTTCTGTTATATATTTGTATCCTTTGGTTGGAAAGTGATTTTTGTTACAATGTATATATCCTTTGGATGGAAAGTGATTTTTGTTACAATGTATATATCCTTTGGATGGAAAGTGATTTTTGTTACAATGTATATATCCTTTGGTTGGAAAGTGATTTCTGTTATATCCTTTGGTTAGAAAGTGATTTCTGTTATATCCTTTGGTTAGAAAGTGATTTCTGTGATATCCTTTGGTTAGAAGGTGATTTCTGTGATATCCTTTGGTTAGAAAGTGATTTCTGTTATACATTTGTATCCTTTGGTTGGAAAGTGATTTCTGTTATATCCTTTGGTTGGAAAGTGATATCTGTGTGATATCCTTTGGTTAGAAAGTGATTTCTGTGATATCCTTTGGTTGGAAAGTGATTTCTGTGATATCCTTTGGTTGGAAAGTGATTTCTGTGATATCCTTTGGTTGGAAAGTGATTTCTGTTATATCCTTTGGTTGGAAAGTGATTTGTGTTATATCCTTTGGTTGGAAAGTGATTTCTGTTATATCCTTTGGTTAGAAAGTGATTTCTGTGATATCCCTTGGTTGGAAAGTGATTTCTGTTATATATTTGTATCCTTTGGTTGGAAAGTGATTTTTGTTACAATGTATATATCCTTTGGATGGAAAGTGATTTTTGTTACAATGTATATATCCTTTGGTTGGAAAGTGATTTCTGTTATATCCTTTGGTTAGAAAGTGATTTCTGTTATATCCTTTGGTTAGAAAGTGATTTCTGTGATATCCTTTGGTTAGAAGGTGATTTCTGTGATATCCTTTGGTTAGAAGGTGATTTCTGTTATATCCTTTGGTTAGAAAGTGATATCTGTGTGATATCCTTTGGTTGGAAAGTGATTTGTGTTATATCCTTTGGTTAGAAAGTGATTTGTGTTATATCCTTTGGTTGGAAAGTGATTTCTGTTTTATCCTTTGGTTAGAAAGTGATTTCTGTGATATCCTTTGGTTAGAAGGTGATTTCTGTGATATCCTTTGGTTAGAAAGTGATTTCTGTGATATCCTTTGGTTAGAAGGTGATTTCTGTGATATCCTTTGGTTGGAAAGTGATTTCTGTTATATCCTTTGGTTGGAAAGTGATTTCTGTTATACATTTGTATCCTTTGGTTGGAAAGTGATTTCTGTTATATCCTTTGGTTGGAAAGTGATATCTGTGTGATATCCTTTGGTTAGAAAGTGATTTCTGTGATATCCTTTGGTTAGAAGGTGATTTCTGTTATATCCTTTGGTTAGAAAGTGATTTTTGTTATATCCTTTGGTTGGAAAGTGATTTCTGTTATATCCTTTGGTTGGAAAGTGATTTCTGTTATATCCTTTGGTTGGAAAGTGATTTCTGTTATACATTTGTATCCTTTGGTTGGAAAGTGATTTCTGTTATATCCTTTGGTTGGAAAGTGATATCTGTGTGATATCCTTTGGTTAGAAAGTGATTTCTGTGATATCCTTTGGTTAGAAGGTGATTTCTGTTATATCCTTTGGTTAGAAAGTGATTTTTGTTATATCCTTTGGTTGGAAAGTGATTTCTGTTATACATTTGTATCCTTTGGTTGGAAAGTGATTTTTGTTACAATGTATATATCCTTTGGTTGGAAAGTGATTTCTGTTATATCCTTTGGTTAGAAAGTGATTTCTGTGATATCCCTTGGTTGGAAAGTGATTTCTGTTATATATTTGTATCCTTTGGTTGGAAAGTGATTTTTGTTACAATGTATATATCCTTTGGTTGGAAAGTGATTTCTGTTATATCCTTTGGTTGGAAAGTGATTTCTGTTATACATTTGTATCCTTTGGTTGGAAAGTGATTTTTGTTATATCCTTTGGTTGGAAAGTGATTTCTGTTATACATTTGTATCCTTTGGTTGGAAAGTGATTTTTGTTACAATGTATATATCCTTTGGTTGGAAAGTGATTTCTGTTATATTCTTTGGTTAGAAAGTGATTTCTGTTATATCCTTTGGTTAGAAAGTGATTTCTGTGATATCCCTTGGTTGGAAAGTGATTTCTGTTATATATTTGTATCCTTTGGTTGGAAAGTGATTTTTGTTACAATGTATATATCCTTTGGTTGGAAAGTGATTTCTGTTATATCCTTTGGTTAGAAGGTGATTTCTGTTATATCCTTTGGTTAGAAAGTGATTTCTGTAATACATTTGTATCCATTGGTTGGAAAGTGATTTTTGTTACAATGTATATATCCTTTGGTTAGAAGGTGATTTCTGTTATATCCTTTGGTTAGAAAGTGATTTCTGTTATACATTTGTATCCATTGGTTGGAAAGTGATTTTTGTTACAATGTATATATCCTTTGGTTGGAAAGTGATTTCTGTGATATCCTTTGGTTAGAAAGTGATTTCTGTTATATCCTTTGGTTGGAAAGTGATTTCTGTTTTATCCTTTGGTTAGAAAGTGATTTCTGTTATATCCTTTGGTTAGAAGGTGATTTCTGTTATATCCTTTGGTTAGAAAGGGATTTCTGTGATATCCTTTGGTTAGAAAGTGATTTCTGTGATATCCTTTGGTTAGAAGGTGATTTCTGTGATATCCTTTGGATAGAAGGTGATTTATGTTATATCCTTTGGTTAGAAAGTAATATCTGTGTGATATCCTTTGGTTGGAAAGTGATTTGTGTTATATCCTTTGGTTAGAAAGTGATTTGTGTTATATCCTTTGGTTGGAAAGTGATTTCTGTTTTATCCTTTGGTTAGAAAGTGATTTCTGTGATATCCTTTGGTTGGAAAGTGATTTCTGTGATATCCTTTGGTTAGAAGGTGATTTCTGTGATATCCTTTGGTTAGAAGGTGATTTCTGTGATATCCTTTGGTTAGAAAGTGATTTCTGTTATATCCTTTGGTTAGAAAGTGATTTCTGTGATATCCTTTGGTTAGAAGGTGATTTCTGTGATATCCTTTGGTTAGAAAGTGATTTCTGTTATATCCTTTGGTTAGAAAGTGATTTCTGTGATATCCTTTGGTTAAAAGGTGATTTCTGTGATATCCTTTGGTTAGAAAGTGATTTCTGTTATATCCTTTGGTTAGAAAGTGATTTCTGTGATATCCTTTGGTTAGAAGGTGATTTCTGTGATATCCTTTGGTTAGAAAGTGATTTCTGTTATATCCTTTGGTTGGAAAGTGATTTCTGTTATACATTTGTATCCTTTGGTTGGAAAGTGATTTCTGTTATATCCTTTGGTTGGAAAGTGATGTCTGTGTGATATCCTTTGGTTAGAAAGTGATTTCTGTGATATCCTTTGGTTAGAAGGTGATTTCTGTTATATCCTTTGGTTAGAAAGTGATTTCTGTTATATCCTTTAGTTGGAAAGTGATATCTGTGTGATATCCATATGTTGGAAAGTGATTTCTGTGTTATTTAAATATTGAAATTAAAGAAAAAGATACGATAAGGGTCGATTCTTGTGGTGTTTCTCATTTTTTTTTGGGGTGGGGTGGGGGGGGGGGGGGGGGGGGCGTTGGGTGTTATTTAAGTCATATTTGTACCGAGGCCAGGCATGGATTTCTCGAATAATAAACTTATTCTTGTATATTGTGGGAAAAGGATAAATTGCACCCCATTTCAGTGACTGTTAAATGAAAATTTGTCACCCAATAAAATTTGGGTAACTGTTGGTGCATTTTTGTAAGTTATAATAACTATTTTCTCCCTAGTCTATTAATTGATCTTGATAATATATAGTGAGAGTGATTGTTATTTAATGCCAAATGAGCAATATTTCAGCTATAACATGGCGAGAGCAAGTTACATTCAATGAAATGATGATGATGATGATGATGATGATCGGTTTTTAGCTAAACCAAGATGCTTAATTTCATCTTTATAGTACAAGATCATTAAAACAACAGTCTGCAGGAAGACATGTTGCTCCACTTTGACACATTATCCCAGTTCAGAACTAATCAGTCTTTGCTTAAGAGGAGAAGCAACAAATACCAATTTTGTAGTCTTTAGTTTGACGCAAACTGGCCTTGACCCCACGATCTACCTTACTCCAGTCGAGCATTCTAACCACAGGGACTTGTTACGATTTTTTCCCCCCCTGGTACTCTAAAAACCACGTACTAGGGGGGAGGGGGAACCCGTAACAAGCCCCTGTGTTCTAACCACTACACCACTGATGTGGTTTGATATTTTATAATAAGTACATGTGAAGAAAAAACACAACACAAACGCAACACATGTGTTTGACACCACTATACGTAAACAAACACAAATAACGTAATTATAAGAAAGTAGTCCACCTCAAAACCCATGAACGTTCAACGTAACGTAGTTCACAATGAAGTAATGGATACTTTACATGACATAAAACAATTCTTGACATAACAAAGACACATACCTAGCTTTCTTTAAAACAAAAAAGTCTTGAAACAGGAAGAAAAAAATACCCGAAAATAACTGTTTTCATGCATCTTCATTCCAAAAATATCCAATATTGTGGAAAATTTGCCAAAGGACACTATTTTTACTGTATCTCTGCTACTTAAAATTTTATTAACAAATATTCTCTCGGAGAATCCCATTAAATGAGTAGCATAGGCGTAGCACCTAAAACAAAGTGGTACGGCCAGTTTTGTTTTCGGAGGGGGTTATCTCCCGTATTTTTCTTAGGTATATGCACAAAGATCAATTCTTGTGCATTTTCAGCCAAATAAAGAATAACGCTTACCTACCGATGCACCTGGCCCATGCTCCCAGTTTTTGGTGGAGTCCTAGTTACTCTTTTACTTTTAGTTTTCTGTGTGTTTTCTTTCAGTTTCTGTACGTTGTTTGCTATTTCGGTCTCCGTTTTCTTTGCTTCGTCTTTGTCTCTTGACTTTCCAACCTTTCGATTTTGAGCGTACCTGATGAAGGTTATTCCAGAAACGCGTTGTGCACACTAAATGTGATGTCTATGTTTTATTACTATCACTGGATCGATACCACTGGTGTTGGACTATTAGTCCCCGAGGGTATCATCTGCCCAGTAGTCAGTGCTGCTTCGGCACTGACATGGTTTAATAGATACATGTGTTATTGAAATTTAGTTTCTAAATAATAAAAGTATTATTAAAATTAAGGTTCTCCTCCCTCGGGTATAGGTGACCATAACCGATTTTGGCGATCCTATTTAGGCCCTTTGGTTTACTTGCTCGCAAAACTTCTTAAATTATTTGGCTTTCCAACCTTTCGATTTTGAACGTACCTGATGAAGGTTATTCCAGAAACGCGCACTAAATTTGATATCTACGTTCTATTTCGAGTTTTGGATATCGCTTTAACCGTGGTTACCCTTGAATTCACTGGTACATGATATCTTTGGCAACATTTATTTGAATTGTCCAAAAATGTTGTCTATATTCTCTGAAACAAAAGTCTCTTGCAACGGATTGCAAGTTCATCTCATCAGTCTTGTCTTTGTGCACATGTAAAATCATTCCTTCACAATATAAATTAATTATTTTTGTCACAGCCTATTTTGATTTTTCCAGTAATTCTTTTTATCATTTTTTTTACATATACTTTGGGTACTGTTTGTGAAATTCTTCATTAGTTTTTATTACATAAATGATAAGAACCTATGTGTGTGTTGGCAGTGGCGTAGGAACGAGTGATCAAAAGTGCACGCACTGGAGGTTTGGTATTTTCCATTCAAGATATAGGGGTACTGGGGCAAAGTCCATATGAAATTTGGAAAATCTAATATATATATTATATAGATAGCAGGAAAATCTATTTAAAACTACTATTGACATCCTTTAATCATGTTAATAATGTGATGGATGTTTACACACAAGCAAAGCAAATATATTTGTCTTTGTCTGGAATTATTAAACTTGTGTACAACTGCAGAATCCAATGGAAGCTGAATGTGGGGTGGCATTGTCAGCACAATTTTCAGCATACAACAGATTTTCGGATGCAAGTTTTTTTTGTTTACAAGTTCTAATGTCTCACAAAGATGAATTGGTGGTACCTGGTCTGTGATATAGTTCCCACCTTGCTTTCCATTTTGCTTACTCAAGAGTAAACTCTTCCTGGGTTTGCAAATCTGCTCTATAAGCATTATAAATATGCAATTCATCCTCCTGTAGTGTTTTAGTTTGTTTAAATTGATCAGTATCAATAACTATGCCAGAAATCGATCTTCGTTTTTCACCAAATGGTCCCTTAACTCGTTCAACAAGTGATCTAGGAACAGGTAATACAGTGTAATCCGCCAGTAATCCTTGGTTTCTGTAACCTACGGGTTGGCACGATTTCTTTGTCTACCGGTTGTTCGTGTTAGACGAGACAATACCAAATTGCTCCACTATGTAAAGTGTTGTAAACACTAATGTCATTTCTCTCTGTTTTCAAATATCGAATCAAGATTTGACATTCACTCACAGCCTCTATCAAATCGCAGAAGATGATATGCAACATTGCTGCAATCAGAACAACAACGTGCAAAATGTGACTGCAAACCACTAGTGGCAAAATACAGTCAAATTCGCAAAAGGGCAGATAAATGGTCGCATGTCACCATTGGTTTGTAAATACTCTAGGGCGCGAAATATCATATGACAGGAAATGCAGCTTTAGAAGTTGCAAGTGTAGATGCGTAGTGGAAGGAGATTGAGATTTCTTGCACAGTACTTACTGATACATCTGATGACGAATATGCAATAGTTGAACACATGCACCTTACAGTGTACGCATTGCGCTGTTGGAATCCGTTCCCTAATCATGACTAGGACTCCTCTATGAATACCCGACATACTTGTTCTTCCATCATACCCTTGTGCTCTCATATTATCAAGAAATTCTCAATACTTGCTAAAACAGTTCAAAACGATTTTCACCAGTATTTTCACTTGCTCTCAGAAAAACAAGAAATTCCTCTCGAAGAGTGATTCTACAAACCTTACACACACGGAGACTTGTTCATGTGTTGATACATCAGTTCTTCACCACAAATTAAAGCAAAGTATTTGGAGATATTACACGCTCATACAATGTTTTGACGTACCATTTCACCGCTAATTTCGATTATCTTTTTCTGTATATCTGGGGATGTCTAATTTATTATTTCATCGAATTAGAGACTGTGTTATCCAGGTGATACTGTAGTATTTCATGGACACATGAGGCAAAATTACCATGGAATTACTTTTGTCTTTGTTATGCCAAAGAATTGCAATATTTTGACGACCATAAAGAATCAATACTTCGATTATCTCCTTTACAATGTGTTTGTTTCTGGCAATATCCTCTTTGCGGTGAGACGAAAGAATTGAAGTAATGGACTCCGTCTTTGACGTTTTGGATTTAATATCAACAAAATGAGCGGCTTTCTGTTGACTAGCTACATGAGAACTCAGTACTTCCTGTCGTTTTATATAGTTATGAATGTTTGATCAGTCGTTTAAGAGTGTAGATACAAAATTATTGTCTCTACTAGCCTTACTGTCAAATAAAACAAATGAAATGCAATCAACAGCATTCTTTGAAAATGAATATCGAAGACACAGAGTCGTTTTAAGCCACTGAATATAACATTTCCTTTTGACGGCACAGATTTACAGCATTTGAATAAAACTTATATACTAGTACATTTAGTTAATATAGAGGTGTATTAGTTTGTCTTGCTACAAACTATAACATTATTTTTTTTTGCTGATTTGCTGCGTCAATGGTAGCTACGCCAATGGTTGGGGGTTAACTACTAATAGTTATGTAATATTTTCACGGAGATGTGGGACAATTTCAAATGGGTTATAGTAGGGTTTTAGGAGCTCCTCAGACTGGTAGTATTTCAATGCATGTTTTATTATCGTTTTCTCCCAATCCTATCTGGTGGAATGTGATTCTTCTGTAGTCTTGCAACCGTTAAGTTAGTACAGTCAATGGACATAAGTATTCCTGATTTCCGATTCCCCCTTACTTTCTATGTTATTTCATCTTTCTTCAAAAAATATATTTTGAAGCCATTCCTCCACCAATTTTCATTAAATTTTTTCTTTATAAAGAAAAATATTCGGAGTTTTTATTTGTAATTCCCTTTCCGATCGTTGGTTTCTGGGGGTCTGGCAGTTTTTGTAAATAAAATAAATAATCTGGCCTTTGCTTCATAGAAAATTAAAAAAAAATCTGGTCAAATATTCTAACCTGACTGGTCTTGCCAGGCCCCCTCAGAATCAAATTATTTGCCTATATATTATTATGAGATCAATAATGTGTGCTTTCTTTCACATTCTTGTCTCTTAGGCCAAATAAATTTTAAATAGATTTGAAACAGAGTAGTATTCATTTTTAATATAAAAAAACTAATGTTTTCACATAATTACAAGTTGCGTATGCAGTGTTCCCTTACTGGGCCCAGCGAAATTTGCTGAATTATACCAAGGAGTATATAAGATTCTATATACGTCCTTGATTATACACAAAAGACATTTACGGCGGTTTAGATCATAGATAGTGATATATATTTATTTTCCAGGTAAAGTGATTCTTGTTTAACGTTTCGCTAAAGGAAAATTATTTTTAATCGTGGATTGAATGGAAAATAATGGAATGTAAATCCAAACGAAAATGATGTTACCTGTCAAGACTATAACGGAGCATGCGCACACATGACTGCCGATAACAACATCGTGAGATCAATATTTTATTCTTACTTATTTCAATAAAGTATGGAAAAACAAACAATATATTTGATAATTCATAATTCATCTAATACAGTACATATAACGATATAACATGCATGTTTTAACATAGTACACGGATGTCAGGTTTAATTTACATATTCGGTGTTTTGTTTACATTGGTCCTTTTGTTATCCTTACTAAGTACATAGCCAGAAATCATGGGTGATTTTGCTCATGAATATTCATAAACTAAATCGCGTCATGTATGACGTCAGCAAATAAACGTTGAACCATATTTGGAAGATGCTGATGAAAACTCGTATCTATTTTTTTTAAATAATAATTCATCACAGTTTTGATCACATAAATAACTTCATAATTATTTGTGATCGTATCAAAATTAATTGTCATCATATGTTTATTAGGAATCCGATGATGTGTGTAAAAGATCGAAAATATATTTAATGCACTGCCCCCCCCCCCCCCCCCCCCCTCCCTTTTTTTCCACGAAATAAAAGTATGTAAATAAAAAATATATTTTGCATTTTTTTTCAATTTCTGCCCCACATACGTATTAGTATGGCTAGTATTTCATTGAAATCGTTTAGTATATATATTGTTAAATTTTTGGAACTTTATATATCAGCAGTATTGTTAGTTACCAATTGTATTACAGTTAGATCTACATCCGAAATAAAAAAATACCCTTGTGGAGCCTTTTTTAATTGTTTATTTACATTTACAATGGAATGCGGTGCTTACTCAAATAATGCTATGTCTAGCAGAGGCAGTTTTACGAAATAGTAGATTTTTTTGGCGTGAACCTATTGAATCTCTACTAGAAAGGTAAAAAAAAACTTGTGAAGCCCTCTTTTAAATTATCGTGGGAACCTTTAATTTTTCAGCAAAATATTTATCGAAGAAATATTCCTCAACAATGTTACCGGAACTGACCGAATTTGTCCCGGCAACTAGAATGGGGATTGTAAGAAAAGTGCTTTTAGGTCTTGAAAACCGTGCAGGATGCATTTTTTCACTTCTTCTCAATGCTTTTGAATGGTGCTTACTCTTCAAAATTTGAAACTGGGTGGGAACCTTGAGTTTTCATGGTACAGCTGTAATATTTTGAGATATTGTTCAAACCGGTGCATAGTTTGATTTTTTATCCCGGAAAATTGTCCGGCCCAAGCTAACAGAAAGTTTCCCGTTCAACTATATGTTAAAATCCAAATTATCTTTGAGCCGCCATTTTGAATATGCAAATGAGCAAATCACCTATCATTTCTGGCTATGATGTCATTGATATAGTCTATCGTTTATTAGTCAGTGCTAAATTTGTAGTATTACTTGGAATTTTAGTGGTATGATTTTACTTTAATGGGTCATGACCAATAACACAGTATTACCAAGCATTCTATTTATATAATCTATCACGTTTTACTTTTCTCAACAAAAAAAGTTTGAAGATACAGTAAATATAAATTACCGTCTTCCAATCAAAGTATACTACCGTATTTGTACTCTTAGACATATCAGAATCGAAATAAATCATGGAAGCCAGAATGTGTTTTGAGTTTTAATTTGGATTGGCTCGGGATAAAATACTATTCTCTGATGTTCTCGTGGCAAGTAGAATTTTGATTGGCTAAAAACGTACTTTTAAAACTTCAGGGAAGCCGTGCGGCGACAGAAATTCAATAATCGCTCTCACCTATATGCTGTTCATTTACATTGTGCACAGCAGACGACACACATTTCACAAGATGACAGAAAATCAATAATCGCTCTCTGTGATCTTTGTCCAAAGATACACGTATTTATGTTTTTCCTATAATAAGGACATACTTATTAATGTTGGAGAGTATGAAATCTGCAATTAAAAAATAATTCTGACTCTGAGGTCGATTTCTCGTGAACAGTCATATTTTAGTGATCGTGTTCAATGTAATTGGATAAAATGTACATCGATTTTTAACCTAATCCAAAATAAAAATTTATATTGTTTTGCTATGGGAATAATTTTACTTGAACAACAAATGCAAGAATGTTGACTTTATAAGAATTAATAAACTTTTTGGAGGAGACTTACTGCCGACCGGGTTTTTCCCCAACTCAACAGTGTTGAACAGAGCTTAGTGGAATTTCAGGTATTATTATATCCTCGTCTGACAATAAGTCGGTCAGTCATTGGATAATGTTTGATTATTTTTTTCATGTTTGAAAAGTAAACATTTTTTTCTTTTTAATTATGTTCCTCATCTATTCTTGCTCACATGTGTAAAGTTCCATGGAAAAAAGATCGATAATAATTACATACTGACCCAAATTTGTTTACCCTCCCTTTTCCAAATGGCGTCGTATGACGTCACATAAAGTCGGTCAAAGTTCAATAAAGCACATGATTTTGTCATAGGCCAACCAAACTTAAAAAGTAAACCAGATTAAGAAAGTACAGTATTTTAGCTTTTTCAGTGTAATTGATTTGTCTGAAAAATTTCAAAAGATGTTTTTCTTAAATAGTTTGAAATTGAAGTATTAAAAATTAATTATTTGATGCAAATATTAAACTTGCTTACCCACATAAAAAGTATTTAATCCAGTGAATTTGGTCTTTTTGCTTTTGTCAATACAATCTATTAGACCGACATATTTTGGTAAAACAATTAATGACTGATTTCAATTTATTTTAATCACATTTATTATCACAGAGTGGTAACAATACAGTTTTGTTGATGCTATTTGTAATAATGACAGGTTTTTTTTACCCAGACAATCTCATTTTTCTGTCTGGTTTAATTTAATTCTCTGTTCAATTTATGCTATAAATTTTGATTATTGCTGTTAAATTAATTCTTTTTCTATCTTCTCTGTGAATTTCATCTCATTACCTCAAGAAGTAAGGGGTATATTTGTTATTAAAGCAGCAGTGGAAATGCAAAATAATCTGCCATTTTGTGACTAATGGAGAGCACTTGCATGTATTTTCCCGGTAAAATCGGCCATTTTCTAGAAAATGGTGGAATCTGAATGATCAATCATCATATTTTCAAAGTATTTTAAAATACAATTTGCTTGGCTTACATTCCAGAAACGGTCATGAACTGTGATGTCGATTATGTCAACAAACCGGAAAAATACAAATGTTGGGGGAATACCATCGATGGAAACATATCTAACAAGCATAATGATCAGGGAAAAAAGACATTAGTAAAAAGGATCTTTTTTATTTGCATGGAATTTATTCAATTCAAACTTCTCTGTTTTAATCTCATCTTGTAATTTTGACGTTGAAAAGTATTCCCTCTGTGTTTATGTACGCTATGAATATACAGAATGACGTCATTGGTCTCGTGCTGCGCGAGAATTGTAAATCAAAACAAATGACCGACATTATTGCATGACCGAGCAGATGTCACCCACAAAATAAAAACAGAAAACAAACGAAAAGAAAAATCACGTACTGTACAGCAGATTGTAGATCTTAGAAATTAATTCATTAATCATTGATTATTGAACGTGCAGACGACATAGCGATTCTTGAAACTTATTATAGTCTAATATAGTAGTCCTTTACATTTTAATTATTATGACAATGTTTTTTTGACAAATATAAGTTAAACGATTCACAGTTAGCTCTTTCGCCAAGTGAATTCCAATAGAAAAAGTTTAAAAACCATTTATTCTTTGGTAACTGTCTTTGTAGAGTAGCTTTATATATGACTTAATTTTAAAGTTTAGTCGGTGCGTTGTAGACTTCCAATACCAACGTAGTGAGTTCAAACCCAAGATTTTTTTCTCTCTTTTTCTGACAAAATTATTATGCATCATAAGATATTTTTTAATGTGCTGGCATTACCTACTCGAAGTAAACAAACAGTATTAAAACAAGACAATTTAAATAACTGATATTTCAAAGTTTATTCCGACAAAAAAATGGAATTCACATGTTCAACTTTTGAGAACTGATTATTGATTTTTTTTTTTTATAGATTGTCGTTATATTAATTTTTTCCCCCTTCATTTTCCAGGTTCTTACCATTTCAATACATATACTTTCTAACGCTCTGATGAATGGATACTGAATTTCGGGAAATTAAATAGGTAAGTTTAATCTAGCTGGATTATTGCAAGTAAACAATGAACTTGATAATTTTCGTTCTCAAAAGGCACACATTTTTTTGTTGTTGCCAGATGATTCGTTTGCTTAACTTTAACTTCGATTGTTTATCAATAAGTATAAGCTAGAATTTATATATTTTTACAGGAATCGCCAGTGAAACTTAAAACGACCTTGGTACTATGTTTGTGATTAAAGACAATTAATTGCAATGTAAGCATTTTAATGTTAGAAAAATATATATCGATTCAATCATCAGTATCTTGTATTCTTCTTTCTCTATTTCTTCTCACAGTGAACTCCTTTTCTCGTTGTTCAAAACGAAGGTAAAAACAAAATTACCGAATAGTACAGTAGGTCAGTCGAAAAGGCATCGTCCATAAATCAGGGTTAGGGTTATGGTGTTTAACGCCACTTTAACACTATTTCAGTTAAAGCGAGGCGGTCAGTTTTATTGGTGGAGGAAACTGGAGTACCCGGAAAAACCAACTGACCTGCTACCATTCACAATTTTTTTTTATCCTATAATGTTGTATCGAGTACACCTCGTGTGAGCGGAGTGTGGGGATGTTGTTGGGTTTAATTAATTCTGAGTCTGAGCTTTACTTTGAAAAATGTATTTGGCTAGGCTTAGGTTTATGGTGTTTTAAGGACACTTTAAGCAATATTTCAAGTATACTAAATGTATCCTGATTTTGTACAAGTATTTTAAATGAAATGGTCGGTTGAATCAGCTTATACATAACGCATATAATAGTATTATAAATACTGGAAGGAAACATTAAGGTATTACAGTTTTGCACAGGACATTATATGAAGGTGTCATTACTTTTCCAAAAACATCATGTTTATTTTTTTTACTTTTACGGAACCGCATGAGAGGCATTTTCATATTGTCTTGCTCCAATAGCATGCTTCTCAAAACATGGTGTACTTTTATCTTTTTTTTTTGTGATTTCACTTTCTCATTTACAGGGGAAAAGATTCACACTATTTATATCCTTGCGTTTTCTGCACAAAGAGGACAAAACCAAAAGAACGGAGAAAGTTAGATGGAGACAATAACAAACATATTCGTAAATACTTATTTAAAAACTTCATGATAAAGGTAAAAGAGGGAGATGTTATTTGCGGTACATGTAGACTAAGGCATTATAAATGTAGACCATGTTCTGATAGGCAAGCCACCTGTGAGCATTACGTCGTTTCCGACGATAAAAATTACCAACCCTCTACTAAAAAAGCAAAAGAGCCAATGAAATCGCCAAAGCAGTTTCCTCTACCTTTGTCTTCAGTCAAGGGTTCAACTAGTCACTCACAGTGTTGTATATGTAAACGTAGAGGGTACAAGTTTATTGTCGTTCCATCACACAGTGTTGTATATGTAAACGTAGAGGGTACAAGTTTATTGTCGTTCCATCACACAGTGTTGTATATGTAAACGTAGAGGGTACAAGTTTATTGTCGTTCCATCACACAGTGTTGTATATGTAAACGTAGAGGGTACAAGTTTATTGTCGTTCCATCACACAGTGTTGTATATGTAAACGTAGAGGGTACAAGTTTATTGTCGTTCCATCACACAGTGTTGTGTATGTAAACGTAGAGGGTACAAGTTTATTGTCGTTCCATCACACAGTGTTGTATATGTAAACGTAGAGGGCACAAGTTTATTGTCGTTCCATCACACAGTGTTGTATATGTAAACGTAGAGGGTACAAGTTTATTGTCGTTCCATCACACAGTGTTGTATATGTAAACGTAGAGGATACAAGTTTATTGTCGTTCCATCACACAGTGTTGTATATGTAAACGTAGAGGGTACAAGTTTATTGTCGTTCCATCACACAGTGTTGTATATGTAAACGTAGAGGGTACAAGTTTATTGTCGTTCCATCACACAGTGTTGTATATGTAAACGTAGAGGGTACAAGTTTATTGTCGTTCCATCACACAGTGTTGTATATGTAAACGTAGAGGGCACAAGTTTATTGTCGTTCCATCACACAGTGTTGTATATGTAAACGTAGAGGGTACAAGTTTATTGTCGTTCCATCACACAGTGTTGTATATGTAAACGTAGAGGGCACAAGTTTATTGTCGTTCCATCACACAGTGTTGTATATGTAAACGTAGAGGGTACAAGTTTATTGTCGTTCCATCAATAATAAGGTACAACACTTTAATTGAGAATAACATTGTAATTCCTCCTGGAGTACGATGTTGTCCTGGGCATATATATGACGATAATTTCAATGAAGAAGCTGTCCACAACATAACAGATTTAAATACTGAAACTTTATTTAATAAAACAGAAATCTACAATTTAATTCAAAATATAAGAGATATTTCCAACAAGAACAACAATAAACGTGTCAATTTTGATGTGGAAAGCCTATGAGTCACGTTAGTCCATTAATGATATATGGTAGAGTCACGTTAGTCCATTAATGATATATGGTAGAGTCACGTTAGTCCATTAATGATATATGGTAGAATCACGTTAGTCCATTAATGATATATGGTAGAATCACGTTAGTCCATTAATGATATATGGTAGAGTCACATTAGTCCATTAATGATATATGGTAGAGTCACGTTAGACCATTAATGATATATGGTAGAGTCACGTTAGTCCATTAATGATATATGGTAGAGTCACATTAGTCCATTAATGATATATGGTAGAGTCACGTTAGTCCATTAATGATATATGGTAGAGTCACGTTAGTCCATTAATGATATATGGTAGAGTCACGTTAGTCCATTAATGATATATGGTAGAGTCACATTAGTCCATTAATGATATATGGTAGAGTCACGTTAGACCATTAATGATATATGGTAGAGTCACGTTAGTCCATTAATGATATATGGTAGAATCACGTTAGTCCATTAATGATATATGGTAGAGTCACATTAGTCCATTAATGATATATGGTAGAGTCACGTTAGACCATTAATGATATATGGTAGAGTCACGTTAGTCCATTAATGATATATGGTAGAGTCACATTAGTCCATTAATGATATATGGTAGAGTCACGTTAGTCCATTAATGATATATGGTAGAGTCACGTTAGTCCATTAATGATATATGGTAGAGTCACGTTAGTCCATTAATGATATATGGTAGAGTCACATTAGTCCATTAATGATATATGGTAGAGTCACGTTAGACCATTAATGATATATGGTAGAGTCACGTTAGTCCATTAATGATATATGGTAGAGTCACGTTAGTCCATTAATGAGTCACGTTAAGCCATTAATGATATATAGTAGAGTCACGTTAGTCCATTAATGATATATGGTAGAGTCACGTTAGTCCATTAATGATATATGGTAGAATCACGTTAGTCCATTAATGAGTCACGTTAAGCCATTAATAATATATAGTAGAGTCACGTTAGACCATTAATGAGTCACGTTAGTCCATTAATGATATGGAGAACATCTTTCTTGAGCGGGATTTCAACTCACAACTGTAATGGGGATAGGCACTGATTGCATAGTTAGTTGTAAATCCAACTACCATTCGATCACGACGGTTCCGAAACTATGTAATACAGTTTCAATAAAACAAAAGTATACAATATACATGCAAAGAAATTGGAAAATAAAAGCTTCATTTTTGACAACCTTCTACTGATTTTGTCCCCCTGTTCAAATGTTTTGCTATTTCTAGCTCATAATGCATATATGTTTTTAACTGAATTTTATTGTACAAAAAAGAAACACAGCTTCTCATCATGATGAATGTACAACCACCAGGACCGAAGATTTTACATCTAAAGGTCTACTAGCATGTTAATTTGTTATTTGTCCTCTCTTCTGTTTGATGTATAAGTGCTAACTCGTTCGGACGAACGTATGTACGCGACGTACGTCCGTCCGGACGATATTTCAGTGCCATAACGTTTAAAGCCTCAACCGATTGATTTGATATATGGATATGTTGTTTCTAGCAACCATTGTCAGATCAACTCGATTTTAGGTTTTTTTTCAGTTAGAGGGGTATGGCATCCGTGTCCACATTTAATTTTTTTTTAAATTCAACATGGATCATGTTCTTACCTGCCGCTGCAGCTCAGATTTACCATTTTACGCAGTTGACTTGGTTCCTTTTGAGATTATATTTACTGAAAATTATTTCCTCTCATGATTTAAACATTTAAAAGATCAACATTCGATTATAAAAAGATTTAAAAAAAAGCAATTTACAGAGCTCGGAATTGACGAGTTTCTGTGGTTGCTATGGATAATATTTGGTTACTAGGGACATTGTAAAGTTTAAGGAATACTTATAATATATACTGGTTAGTAAATGATAAGATTTTTCTGCTAAAATGTCGTTGTAGAAAATTTCATCTTGATTGAATAAAAGGTCCATGGAAAATACTATGCACAGGGAACCTGTTGCTAAGGACGAGGCATAACTATGAATAAAAATATCAAAACATTATTCCAATCAAATTAATTACACATCATGTATATAGTGTATACACTGGCAGTTATTTCTGCATTATAAATGCACTGGCCATTCGATTTTGCCCCACTCATGTCATTTGGCGGGAGATTTGACGTCACTGGTTTGATTCCTGCTGATCAGTATGGTCAATGCTCCTCCCCTTATTACATAACCAAGATTCAAGATTCTTTATTCTCATAAACCAATGCATTACAATGGTACAGAGATTGTGCAAGCTAGATGTGGAAAATGAGATCCACTTTCTTTTGGAGTGTCCCTCACTAGCCAAACTAGGAGGGAGATTCTGGATGTAATTGAATCTCGCTTCATAAACCTTAAATTTTTGGACAATAAAAGTAAATTTGTCTGGCATCTTTCAGCAGATGATCACTACATTTATAATCCGTTATACGTTTTATTAACAAAATTATATAGTAAGAGAAATTATATTTTAAGCAGTAACACCCACTAATTAGGAATAATAATACTTAGTAAATTATTAAATAGTTTTTTTTTTTTTTTTTATGCATCATGCTGCTACTAATTTTTGTAGTTCTACTAGAACTCTGCCTTAATTAAATTGTGGATTGAATGGGTCTCTGTGCTTGGTAGAACTAAAATACAACCATTATAACTATTTTTCTTACTAAATGTGATTTTTTTTTTTTTATTTTGTTTGTATTGTCCTATCCAATAACAAAAATTATTATGTGAATAAATAATGTATACTGTGATTTTTATTGATTATACTGCTAATTGTAGGCGTCTTGATTGACAGTAAAGCATTTGTTTGTTGTTTGTTTGTTTACACATTAATTGGATAATATACTGACATTTCTTTGATGTAATATGTTAGTGTACATATATATATCTATTGAAAAATGCAAGAAAAGAAAATTCGATTAAAAATGCCTCTAGTGCTACCTTAACTTCTCACAACAGTTGAATGTTTTATAGCGCATTGGCTGTTTTCTTTCAAAATTAAATAAATTTTAAAACAATTTTTCATACTTTCATTTTGTCTAATTTAAATTTTTGTCCTTTGGCGTGGCATTTTTGCAATAAAAGTAATACCTCTAAATTAGAAAAAAAAATCCAGGAGAGGGCTTTGCGATTTATATACGAGGACTATGAGAGCACATATGATGAGTTATTAGGAAAAGCTAAAGTTCCATCCCTGAAAGTCAGAAGAATGCGTACCATGGCTATTGAATGTTTTAAGATTTTAAACAAACTTTCACCATTTTGTTTACATGATTTAGTTGTTTTTAAAGATTGTATATATAATTTTAGATATTCTAATATTGTGTATATACATAGGGTGTGTACATCTACCTACGGTAGGAATAGTTTTAAATATGCAGCAGCTGTTTTATGGAATGACCTACCTGATGATTTTAGAAAAATTTCCAATTTTAATCAGTTTAAGAATATTTTAAAATCTTGGAATGGAAATGTATGCAAATGTTCAGTTTGTGCTGACTTTTAAATTTGTTTAAATTTCTACCATCTAGGTCATATCCAGTTATTATTTATTGTGCTTATAAAATTTGTATGCTTTGCTCATAATATCAGCTTTTAGTTGTTCATAGTTTGCTACATTAGCTCTTAGTATGCTTAGCTTATAACATCAGCTTTTAACGGGCTTTTTGATTGGCTGAACAAAAGCCCGTTAGAACTCTCTCAATTTTCACGTCTATGGCGTTTGTCAAGGATGCAAATGGGATTTCTTTCAAAAACAGACTTAAAGGACATATAAATTGGCGTAAGGTAAGAAATTTTATCATAATTTGAATGGATGAAAGTATTTAGCTGGTCAAAATGACTCGTTTACGCATGGGAAAGTCTGTACACAGATGGGAAGTGGTCATCCCAGCGTTTGTACGACTTCGGATTTTCACGCCGTTTTGTTTTGGTTCGTGTATGATACCTCAGCAGTTCGGAGGCCTACACTAACAATTGGGGTCTCTTTGGAAAGGAAAATTACTTGACTTTCGACTGGTGGAAACATTTTTTGAAAATATTAAGGCGTTCCGAAGTTACGATCAATTTAACACGACGACTTAAAAAAATGGAAGCAAGTGAGTTCGCCCCCTTGTAGTATTATATAGTATTTTTTATTTTTTATTTTTTTTCCCTGACGCACCTAGTCCCTGTGTACAGATATGCCTTTATGAGCAGTTGCCCTTTAAATGTTTAAATTATATGCACTATTAATTAATGGGAAAATAAGACTGCTATTTATAGTAATTTGTTATATAGAGGGGCCCTTTAAGGGGTACCGGTAAACTGAGAAATGAAACGAAACGAAACGAAAACAATATCCAACGAAATCTGTAAAGTAAGAAAACGAAATCCAACGAAATGAAACGAAATCTGTAAAGTAAGAAAACGAAATCCAACGAAATGAAATGAAATCTGTAAAGTTAGAAAACGAAATCCAACGAAAAGAAACGATGAAATCTGTAAAGTAAGAAAACAACATATAACGAAAAGAAGCGAAATCTATAAAGTAAGAAAACAATTTCAAATGAAAAAAAAAAGAACGAATTATGTAAAGTAAGACAAGAATCGAAACGAAATAAACGTTTTTTCTTTGTAAGCACTACAAGAGATATCCAATAAAATTACGTAACTCGACCTAAGCTACCTATCGAGACGTATCTTCACCTATGAATTTACCTATTGATTGAAAATTACAATAACATTCAGCATTCATTCAAATACTAGTATTCCACATCTCAGTATTTTCTATTTGATACCGACTGGATGCGAACTTCGGATTGATTTATTTATTGTTGTTTGTTTAACGTTCAGATGCTAATATTTCATGCATAATCGAGACGAGAACAAGTTGAAAAAAATCAATTTGCAAAATACACAGGCGGGTATATACCCCATGCACAACAACACCAACGCCCATAGCAGTTCACGGAAAGACACAAGGAAATACCGGTATCAGTTGCTAGACAAACAAAATTTTGAGTAGCCCAATCCTATCTAAATAACTAAAAGAAACCTCAATTTCTGGTAGCCCAGCCACATTTTTAGGGGCCTTGGGCAACTGGGCCCCTGCTAATTTCCATCCCTGAGTATTTGATGTTTTGATGGTTTTTTTGCAAGCCTACATATGTATATCTCAATAGCGAAACGATCTTCACTCACAATACTACCCGATGTGCATATGTATAAGGCAGTATCATCAAATTTCAGGGTTGCATTTATTGGCAGTTTTCCGTCGAGGAAATGTGGTGATGGGAATCGATGTTCGGTGGGTGTCCAGGGGGAGGAGGGATGTTGTTTGTTTTTATCACAAATGGATGACAAGTCATACTTTTTTCGATTTTGGAGTTAGCTGTTCAACTTTTATTTCACTTTGTCCGAATATAAGGAACACCGGGCTTTATTTTTATCTAGTTTTTGATTTTTTTAAACTTCGGAAAAATGGAGAAAATGTCTTTTCACAAGGACCAAAATAGCTTCCAGATGTAAAATGCACCCTCTTTCGGTTGAAAACTAATCTGATAGTATACATTCTTATACATATATCTTCTTAAAGTGACATTTTCCCTATTAAAAGAATGAAGTTGTTATTAGAGCAGAATTTATTCAAATTCTACATTAGTAGTGCACCTGATTTGTCGAAATCATTATTTTTCCAATAACAATTCATAGCTCGGCCGTCTTAGGTTTGTCGAAAATACTATTTTGCCAAAATAATGGAAATACGGAGATGCTGAATAAATGTCCATGAGACAACGATCCGACAAAACAGCAAAATACAAAGCCTCATTTATATACATAACGCCCAGTATTCTTGCCAAAATAAGTTTCATATTGGGTCCTATATTAATAACACCAATAGTTTACAAAAATCAAGTAAGTGGACATGGTTTCTGGACTAAATTTTTCATGGTTTTCTCATACACTGTATTTCTCAACAATATGTTTTTAAGATACAGGGGCGTATCCAGGATTTCAGGTTAGAGTAAAAAAAAATAATTATCGGGGGACTGAGCGAGGCGAAATTTTTTTTTGGTATCAAGATTTCATGCAAAAATCGTATTTTTTCTATTTGTACGCCCCAAACCTCCGCCTGACTAGTAATCCATATATCTATTAGGATATTTTGAACCATTCACTTACAAAACAAAAATGCTAACTTTTAGGTGGTAATCAGTTGGATTAGAGTCAAGGCCTCAATGTCCGCCAAATGTCAATGAGTTCCATTCAAACTCCATATTATTTCTAAGGACAATAATGTATGCTTTAAAACAATATAGATACTTTACTGATCTATTCTAGGTCTACAAGCCCGTGCCCAGACATTTTCAAATGGGTGTGATTCCTATGGAAAATTGGATTTTAGTGAATTTTCTCTACATAATTAATATGCTCTTAACTAAGGCAGGGGGGGGGGGGGTATTTATTCAAATAAAACAATGTTTATCAATGTTTTGGTGAAATGGTTTAAAAAAACAAAAGTACATATGTTATCTATAAAACTTTCAATTAGTAAATTTCAGATAGTTAAACCTTCGGACGTCTTGTTTTAAATTTTTGCTTTAGTATTCCTCATACGACATGTATCTGAAACAAAACTTCGCCTCTAAGGGACCAGGCAATAGGGACCAGTGCAAAAGGCCATGGGACAAAGATATTTTTGCAACTTTTTTTTTCACGTTTTCTTGGCAGAATTTGGTAAAACCTATATTATTTCCATTGAAATTAGGCATGGGACATGTAGTTTTTTTTCATAAATATTGAACATGGGACAAAGACTTTATAAGAGGCAAAACTGAAATGCATCGGTCCCATCCCCTGATAAATTTAGCCTGGTCCCTAACTACCGAACAGCCCGTGCTTAGGGCACTTAGCTCCCAAAGTGCGCACTTACTGACATATCCCGTTAAAAAAAAATATTCAAGATGAAATATGATGAAATTATATAGTTAACGTGCATAATTTTGACAGGGGACATTTTTCAAGATGTTGTTTTCCGAAAGCCCTGTGAGAATCCCGGGCGTCATAAAGAATAGGCGTGAAGCAGATCTCGGCTTATCGTAAAAGCCGACTAAAGAGTACTTAGAGTCTGGCCGGGGGTCGGATGCTCAGCCCCCCGAGCAACTAAGGTGTGTACCTTAGGTGACTCGATGGCTAAATAGGGTAGCCCTCGCTTCGGGAGTTGTCAGGCTATTAGAGGAAAATCTTACCGCGGACCATAGTAGGCCAACGTGTGTGGAGGGTGCCACTCTTCATGCACGTAAAAGATCCCATCTGTAGATTTCGTAAGAGTATGCCCCTATGCTACCTTGTGGCCGTTACAGATGGCAAAATTGTTCGCCCCTATCCAGCTCTCCCCTTTTCCAGGCGATTGCAGTCAAAAATTGTTTTTCCTGTTTCCCATCCCATCCTCGCTTTTCTTTATCAAATTGATTTTTTTCAACTTGTTCTCGTCCCAATTATGCATGAAATATTAGTAACTGAACGTTAAACAAACAACAATAAATAAATCAATCCGAAGTGCGCATCCAGTCGGTATCAAATAGAAAATACTGAGATGTGGAATATTAGTATTTGAATGAATGCTGAATGTTATTGTAATTTTCAATCAAACTTCAATGTAGGATCCCGTGCGTCATGCTTCGTGACCATAGGTGAAGATACGTCTCGAAAGGTAGCTTAGGTCGAGTTACGTAATTTTATTGGATATCTCTAGTAGTGCTTACAAAGAATAAACGTTTTTTTCGTTTCGATTCTTGTCTTACTTTACAGAATTCGTTCTTTTTTTCATTTGATATTGCTTTCTTACTTTATAGATTTCGTTTCTTTTCGTTATATTTTGTTTTCCTACTTTACAGATTTCGTCGCTTCTTTTCGTTGGATTTCGTTTTCTTACTTTACAGATTTCGTTTCATTTCGTTGGATTTCGTTTTCTTACTTTACAGATTTCGCTTCATTTCGTTGGAATTCGTTTTCTTACTTTACAGATTTCGTTGGATTTTGTTTTCGTTTCGTTTCGTTTCGTTTCTTTTTGTTTCTCAGTTTACCGGTACCCCCCTTTAAGGCAGGTTTGACTGTATTTTAATTTCCAAAAAAGAGATGTGTTTTTCAATGTGAAATCTCTCCTTTACCGTTTCCGGTTTGAAGATCTGGAAATCTTGTTTCGAAATCTAGTGCAGCCCAAAAGATGTCAGAAAAAGCCGACAAGAGTTCACTGCCTTTGTCTCGAGTGAGAACAATAATGAAAAGCTCTCCGGATGTAGCAGCAATCAGCCAAGAAGCTCTGTATCTTACAGGAAAAGCAACTGTTAGCATAATGTTATCATATTCATAACTAACTGAAACTGTAAAATATCGTCGTGTATTGTAAAGTCGAGAGTATTGTAAAGTCGAGGGTCGGCTATTTTGCATATTCATTAGATGACGTCGTAGCGAGCACGTGCCCTGTGACTGTCAAACAATAATAGTGATGACTTAGTTGGAAATTACCAAGTATCTTAACAAAAATGAGATGCAAACAGGTAACATAACAAGAAAGCCTCAAGATGCCAATTTCCGCCATTTTTGCTAATGCCCATTTTAAAAAAACAATTTATGTGCCGTTTTAAGAGCCTTGGGTCACCAGGGTCACGGAAGACACGGTCGGCTGCTTTGCTTACAAACTTGGGTTAAAGGTTATATGACTGAATTTGGACTCGTGGGTTTAATCAATTGAGAAAAATGTCTCACAAAACATGTGATTTCTTATTTATCTAACCTGTAAAATGTAAAAAGTCTGACAATGAGTGAAATAAAATAACAACTTGTAGCCTTTCAAAACTCTTGGTCATGTGACTTTAACATATGGATAAAAGAAAGAATGTATATTGTGTTTAATATAATATATTGACCCACATTGTTGTTATTTGCTGTCTAAAATAGTGAACTAAAATGAACAGCTGAAAAAACTTTATGTGAAAAATATTTTTTTTCTGCTGAGACAAATTAGACAATTTTGGTGTTATGCCAGGTTTTTTTTATATGACACTGAAAAAAGATGTTTTTAGCGGTGATTGTTATTACAAATAGTTATCTTAATTATAGTTGAAAAAATTGAATTGGTATCATCTTTAATTTATTCACAACCGAATGCAAATATGGAGTCTCGACTTTACAATACACTCTACAAAACATGGTGGAAATATTCTCCAAGTTTCAGATGGATTTTTAATCACTTGCTAAGGATGCAAAAATAATGTAATTGGTACCAAAAGAGACTACATGTATGTTTATTCTTGATTATGTTATTTATAGAATAGTTGCAGTTATTTTAGAAATGTTTTGAGACAAAATAGTCTTAGGGTCTCGACTTTACAATACACGAGGATACTAAAAGTTAAAACATGTAGCTAGGCCACAGGAACAGGGACTTGCTCCCGGGCACTAGATTTGCACCACTGATTTTTTTATCGTCATGTATTACCCACTAATTTTTAAGTGGGTAATACATTGACGATAAAAAAAATTCAATAGGGCTAATACCTGTTGACCTCTGGGAACTGCTAGGGGGAGATCTCTCCTCCCTACCAACTCTTCTGAGGGGGAGATTTTGCACGTCGCCTTTAAACGCACAAAAATGTACCTTGTAGTTGAATGATGATAAAGCAATGATGTAAAATGGTATATAAAGACACATTCATTTTATACAAATTTATTGTTGACCCTTCTATTAATAGCTTGACAGTCGTAGTCTAGTTACATGAACTTATGTTATTCTGGTATGTTAGAACAGCTTTCTTTGCTGCTCTCAGAACACTGTCACTTGGATTGAATTCAAAGCAAGCTTTGTCTTGGTTTTGTTCTGCTGCAAAGTTGCTGAATAAAGTTTCAGCCCTGGTCACTTGGTCATCAATTGATTTTGTTGGCATAAACTGGTGCAATTGTGGGGTTTTGTTACATGTAGTAGCAGTGTCAGTGACTGCTTTCTTGTGTAAACTGGTCTCATAAGTGTCTCTTAATATCATACAGTCTCCCTGAAGCAACACTGAAGTTGGAACTATACAGAATGCAAAACGCCAGATCATTTCCCAACGAACTTGACTGTAACCAGTGGTGTGATTTTTAGCTCGACTTTTCGAAGAAAAAGGTCGAGCTGTAATTGTCGTCACTCCGGTGTCAGCATCTGGGTCGGTTAAGTTTGTTGTCAAGAGTCCATTTCTCAAAAACTATCAAAGGTATCCATTTGAAACTTGGAATACTTGTTCACTATTAAAAGAGGAGCCAATTACAGCAAGGCAGATGACCCTGTGATTTGTATATCCAGAGTTATCTGCCATTGTTTCGACATACAAAATGTAGTACAGGTACATAGAATTTAGGGATATTTTTTTAGTATAATTAAAATTTCTCAATAACTATCAAAGCTATTAACTTGAAACTCAATACACTCGTAGAAAGTGTTGACCCCAATCTGTTGACATGAGAAGACAACTCCATTCAGCATTTTATTTGAGTTATTCCCCCTTTTTCAGTGCCTGAAACAAGGGCTAGCCTTTGGCTGGCCCGAATTTTTTTTTTTGGGCCAGTAAAAAATTAGTCACTGGTCCAAATGGCAGAATGGTGGCCCAATCATTTTGTGACATTTTTTTTTCAGATATCAATATATAAACAGTTCAGATTAATTAATTTTTATTAATAACATTAAAATTAATTCTTTCACTAGTCTCACGAGGGTTGGGGTTGGGGGGGGGGGTCTTCAAGGTAATTTTGGTAGGTACAGGTGTGCAGCTGAAATTGCGAAAACACCCCAATGCATATACTGCTATCTAATGAAACCTGAATTTACTTGTTATAACCTTTTTGACAACCTTGACGCCATTGGCTAGGGTGGTCTTAAGAAACGATGCTAGTCCATCGAATGGGGACAATAGAAGGCTGGTTTGTGTAAGGGGAGATCAATGCCATGATCACATTAAAGACATCCGGAAAAGAGTAGACTAATGCCACTACAAGGACCGCTCTTGCACTCCCCAGAGTGACATCACTTGTTTCAATCCACTATGAAGAAGTGATTTTAAAGTAAAATAACCTCTCACTTCGGAGTAACGTCAGTTGGTTATTCATTCCAAACAAGTATCTCACCAGTTTGTTGAAATAACAAACGGTGCTGTCATTTTCTGTTATATATTAAACAACAGTTAACTTTTCCTGTTTTTTTTAATTTGTAAACAAAAGTTCTGGTTCCAAAAAAGAAAACCACTCCTAATTGTCATTAAAATGTAGCAGTGTACACATGAACTATGAAAAGTTTAAAAGAAGTGACAGGCCAGATCGTTTCCGTAGTTTGACATTACTGTCAACAATTTTCTCTCCGTTGTTGGGGAAAAGTTGTTCAATGATTACCTAAGGATTGACACAAAAAGGTTTTCGATTTCTGTGAAATGAAATTCGTACATGTTGTATGATGTACATTTTGCAGCAGATTGAATGAATAAATTTCCGAACCGTGGTCGTGGATACCAGATCGCAAACATTATAAGTTGACAGAATTCTCTTTATTGTTCACAACTTTCCACTTCGTCCGTGATTTTTAACAATTTTAATAATTAAATCATAAAGAAACAAAAAAACACGTTTCTTTTCTAATATTTAGTGAATACTTGTGTATTACATGAAAACGTGTAGGAAACGTGTATTGATTGGCTCGATGAAAATACATAATTAGGGAGAACAGTAAATTACATTAGCTGTGTATTTATTGGCTACAAAAATGTATTTGGACCAATCGCTGTGCTCGTAACAAACTGTTTTCGACTAGAACAGAAGAGTTATCTACCGTTACAGTTTATGTCGGGTTTCGGAAAAAACAACAATTTTTAACGGTCTAATAGGCAATCGCCCAAACGTTTTTTGTTGGGCCAGTGACTACCTAATTTGGAGCAGCTTTTGGTCGCCCGAATAAGATATTAGTCGCATTTGGCGACTGGGCGACCGTCCATTTCAGGCACTGCTTTTTGACTTAGAATTTCTTAAAAAAATACAATTTCTCAATAATCATGATAGGCATTGAAATAAAACTCAACATACCTGTTCACTATCAAATGGGGAACCCATTACAACAAGGAAGGTGACCCTGTGATTTGTATATCCAGAGTTATCTGCCCTTGTTTCAGCATAGTACATAGAAATTTGGGATATTGTTTTAGTATAATTAAAATTTCTCAATAACTGTCAAAGCTATTAACTTGAAACTCAATACACTTGTAGAAAGTGTTGACCCCGTTCTGTTGACAAGAGAAGACAACTCTATTCAGCATTTTATTTCAGTTATTTCCCTTTTAAATTTATTACTTGCATTTTTTTCTAAAAATACAATTTTCTCAATATAAACTATGATAGGCATTAAAATGAAACCCAACATACCTGTTCACTATCAAAAGGGGGAACACATTACAGAAGGGTGACCCCCCACTCCTAACCTCCCAACACAACCCTCTCCCGCTGCCCCCCCCCAATTTTTATTTTTTATTTTTATTTCATATGCACTAAAATAGTGTTACAAGAAAAGATTATCTGTGTTAGCGGTAGACATTTTTTTTTAATTAGCCACTGTGGCTAATGGGTACTAATTTCGTTTAGCCACACTCAATTTCAGTTAGCCACACTAAATGTAAACAAAGAGCATAAAACAGTTGAAAGTTCAAAACTTTATTATTTAATTAACTAACAATAATAATTCATATATTATCATGATAAACAACAAACTTTGAACATTAGATACATGTGTAAACAGAACATTCAATATTCGTATGATTTTGTTGTTTTTTGCTGTGTGGGGCCGTAGGCGTTGCCAAAAAGGATAAAATAGCTCCTTGGCGCTTGGCGGTATCGGGTCCGTTTGCCCTACATTTGGGTCAGTTCGCCCTGATTATTAAAAATGATATCGGGTCTTTATAAGCCAACAAACAACCCATTGGACCATGTTGCACAACAGAATTAAAACATTACAGCTTCTATACTATGCAACTTTGTTTTGTAACTTGAACATTATGTTAATACATTGTAGTTTGTTTAAACTATCTTTGTTATATTTATTACTTTTTTAATACTTTAATAAAGTATAATGGACTACAGACTCTTGATTCACTCATCTTTACCTGATTTACTAATTCCAAGGACACATATATTTTCTACAGACTCTGGATTCACTCATCTTTACCTTCTTCATTCATTCCAAGGACTAAAACGTTTAACTTTGTTCATTATAGAAACATACACTTTAGCATACCAATTATTTTTAATATCCTACATTTTCTAGACTGTGGATTCACTAATCGTTACCCGATTCATTTATTCCAAGGACTGAAATGTTTAACTTTGCCCATTATCGAAACATACAGTCCGTGGACATATACATGTATAAGTATTTGTCACTTTCGTTAAAATACAGTATATAGCAAAAATTGTCTTTAAATCATAAGAAAATAAAGGAAATCTAACGGAAAATCATGCTAAAATAAACAAAAATCTTTGTTCTGGTGCAAAAATTATCAAAACCCATTTAGAAATGACTTCAAAATAAAAAATTTGAACAATGTGGTTATATGAAATATATAGCGTAAATTCGGGTGACGAATACCTATGTTCATTGACTGTACTTTTTAGCATGCCGCATATTTAAAATTTCTCAATTTAATATCTTTAAGCAATCAAATATCACTTATTTTTCTATTATTTTTAATACCCTACATAATTATAAATATCAGGGCGAAAGAACCCTGGGCGAACAGGGAATTAGGGCAAACGGACCCGGATTCGCACTTTGCCATGCTTGACCTTCTCATTGTGAAATAATTTACTGGTTTTAGATTCAAGCGTAGACAGAAGGACAGACAGAATAAAGCGTAATTTAGGAAACCAGTCAGTCGGTGACTAAATTCGAAATTTTTTCCGGAATGGGACCCGGATAATGTTATTTCAACTGAAAAAATTACCGGAAATAATCAATTTGACCCACTTTTTAAAATCATTTTGGATATTATACATCGATCAAATCATTGTCTATAACGCGTTTTATTCGAAGTTGACTTTCTACATAATAAAAGATCGTTGTCAGATGCACGCTCTAAAAGTTTTTCGTACACAAATTATCCTCGCCACACTACGGTTATATTCGCAAAATGCGACGTGGCGATCGTCTACCGCTAATACCCCCACAGCGCCCCCCCCCCCCCCCCCAATTTATTTTTTTATTGTTTATTTTTATTTCATATGCACTAAAATAGTGTTACAAGAAAAGATTATACAGTCTCCTCTGATTATATTTACCAATCTTGCAAACATATTTGCTTAAATGACCATCTTAGTTAGAAGTATGTATAACTTTGTAAATTGCTTGCAGTTTAATATCAGATACGAAAAAGACGAGCATCCAGCACCCGTTGGCGGTGCTCTTGTTTCCACTCGTCCAGGAATTTACAATTGTATTTCTTTTTCTTTGATGTCGAATTCCACCTTCTCTTTGTTGATTGAGACATCGTTATAAAATGCCAGAAACAAATCTTATTTAAAGCTAAATCTGAATAGTACTCACCGAGAATGTACATTTCTAATTGGTGTTGTTATCCGTTCGATTATGTAAACAACAATCAGTTTCGTATTCCTGAACAAAAAATCTAGAGAAACTCGATAAAAATTGATACGAAACATCTCGACGATTGACGGAAATAGCCGATCGATTGTAAACAAATATGGCGACTGTAGAAAGTAAACAAATTTGTTGTTGGGTGAAGATCGTGCAGGAGATTTATGTCTCCAGCGCGGGGGACCCAGTCCATGCGGGAGGGATATAAGGCTCTTACGCGGGAGACTCCCGTGCAAAGGGGGAGGGTTAACAGGTATGGGCAAATTTAGTGAGTGGGAGCAAGTCCCTGTGGCTAGGCCTAGCAAAATCAAACAATGAAACATACAATAATTATTAATATTACTGGTCGAAGACCAATTATTGCCATCTTTCATGTTACTCGCAAACTCACACATTTTCTGACCATTTTTTGCAGACGACAATAATAAATGGTGACAAAGCAGACAGCAAAATCCTACATTTGTATCTTGGCTAATTCAAAAGAAATCTGGTAAAACCCCATTAGAAACCATACCTATTTATATAAACCTTGCGGGGGTCACGTAAATGGAGTGAAGATGCCAGTCGCTATTTTTAACAGAAAAATATAGCAGATTGGTGTTCTAATGATTGCTAAATACTGGTGACACCTTCATTTTTTGTGGTAAGGCCATTTCTTTTAACTTCACTGAGCACTGATTTATATATATTTTCCCACATCTAACAAGATGGCAATAATTGGTACTCTTCCCTCCCGATTCAGTGACAAAAATCAACAGCTTTACAAAGGGTCCCTGATATGAGCATGTGTAAGACATAATTTTTTTCAGTTGAAATTTTATTCGGTGGAAAGAATTTAATATTAGATTTTATGTTACGGTAAATATTTTATAATAAAATACTTTCCATTGCTATAAAAAAGTATCCTAGTGTACAATAAACAGGTACATAATATTATTTCCGACGCTGATTATTAAATCATGAGACGCATCTGTAATATTAATTCCGACGATTAATGATAAATCACCTGAACCATCAAATGAGATAATCTGGATAATATTTTATACTAAGGTACAATGTATGTAATATTATGTTCGACGCTGATTATTAAATCACGAGACGCATCTGTAATATTATTTCCGACACTGATTGATAAATCACCTGACCCATCTGGGGTAAAAAAAAGAAAGTCTTATGAATATTATTAAAACATTGTAATTGTAATGATTTATATATACTGAAGGGAAAAAGATTGATTGATTGATGTTTAATGTCCAGCAAGCAATTTTTCAGCTATATTCAGGACGAAAGGGAAAAAGAAACGCAGGGTAACATAATATGCTCCTATTTTTTAACATGCATGGCATAAAATTACGAAAACTGGGCAGACGAGTGGCTTGGTCAGTGTGCACTAAAATCGGTGTCTAAAGTTACTCAACCGTGAAAGGTATCATGTGACTTAGAGAAAGTGATAAAAAGCAAATAACACGTGCAGAATAATGATAACAGGTTTGTCAACACATCGTGTCATACCACTTTATACTCTGGAGGTATACACATCGCTTTCCACTATTTAGAGTTAATTTGAATCTCTTGTAATCATGCCACGGCTGACGGAAGTTCAGAGGGGTCAGGCTGTTGCATTGCTAATGCAAGGTCAAAGGCAACAACAAGTTGCTTTGTAATTTGGTGTGAATGTTTCCACCATAGAGTGTCTTGTCCGTCGTCTGAGGGATACTGGAAGGGTTGCCGACCGTCCGCAATGCGTACATCCGCGCGTAACGACGCCACGTCAAGACAGGGCTATTCATCTTGCCCACCTGCGTAATCGCCACGTTACTGCCACCGAAACCGATATAACTACGGTAGGTAATCATAATCGCCACATTCACCCCAAAAATGAGAAACTGATTGCATGAGTTTGGTCTGCGAGCTCGTCGACCTTACATTCGTTTTCCTCTCACTCGTGCACGTCGCACGCGTCGTATGGCTTGGTTGGCGGCACATGGTCCCAGACAATTTCCAATGAGGCAATGGAGACTGGGTTTTTTCACAGATGAGTTGCGGTTCACTCTTTTTCGTCCGGACGGTCGACGTCGTGTATACCGACGTCGTTGGGAACGCTTCGCCGACGCTTGCGTTCTTGAGAGGGATAGGTTTGGGGGTGGCTCGGTTATGGTCTGGGGAGGGATATCTCATTGGTTAAAGTTGCCGTTGATTGTGATGGCCAGTAATTTAACAGGCGTAAGATATAGGGATGAAATCCTCCGGCCGGTTGCAGTTCCATTTGTGCAACAGCATCACCTAATTTTCCAGCAGGATAACGCCCGGCCCCATGTAGCCAGAGTTTGTCAAGATTTCCTCGCCAATCATAACATTAATCCACTCGATTGGCCTCCGTACAGTCCAGATTTGTCCCCAATCGAACATCTGTGGGAAGAAATGGACAGGAGAGTAAGGGGGCGTCGAAATGCCCCACTACTCTCGACCAATTAAGGGCTGCCTTGTTGGAAGAGTGGGATAATATCCTCATGTCGGTCATGAGAAGGATAAATGCTCTGATGAACTCCATGCACAGGAGAATCAGGGCTGTAACAGATGCGCAAGAGGGGCATACAAGATATTGATGAGTTAATCGATTTCACTTTAACATATTGGGGGATACTGTTAAATTGGTTTCAATTACTCATGAATTATTGATTAAAATTTAATGAAATTTTAAAACGTTGTTGATTAAATTTGTGTTTTTATCCTTATATATAATATTAAATCACCTAAAATGTTGACCCTGCATTTCTTTTTCCCTTCAGTATATTTATTTAAAAAATACTGCAGTAATAAAGAAGTATTTCACTAGTACTAAGTACATATATGATATTTATTTGCAGCAATGTTAATTAATTAATTGAGAAAATGAGTAACATATCAAATCAGATTATTTCCTCTATAATATTTTTTCTGGTTGAAAAGTTATAATGTGTATATATTTTGATATTAAATTTCTTCCACCTCATCTGGAAAATATATAATAGCAATTGGAAGAAATATAATATTGAAATATTGTCCAAGGATAATATTTTATATTAAAAATAATCCGTCGGAAAGAATATTATGGAGGATAAAATAAAATGTTACACATGTGCATAAAAATTATTAATATACCTGTACTTACAGGTCATGTGATGTATATACCTGTACATGTTTTTGTACTTACAGATCATTTGATGTATATACCTGTACTTACAGGTCATGTGATGTATATACCTGTACTCACAGGTCATGTGATGTATATACCTGTACTTACAGGTCATGTGATGTATATACCTGTACTTACAGATCATGTGATGTATATACCGTTACTTACAGGTCATGTGATGTATATACCTGTACTTACAGGTCATGTGATGTATATATCTGTACTTACAGGTCATGTGATGTATATATCTGTACTTACAGGTCATGTGATGTATATACCTATACTTACAGGTCATGTGATGTATATACCTGTACTTACAGGTCATGTGATGTATATACCTGTACTTACAGATCATGTGATGTATATACCGTTACTTACAGGTCATGTGATGTATATACCTGTACTTACAGGTCATGTGATGTATATATCTGTATTTACAGGTCATGTGATGTATATACCTGTACTTATAGGTCATGTGATGTATATACCTGTACTTACAGATCATGTGATGTATATACCGGTACTTACAGGTCATGTGATGTATATACCGGTACTTACAGGTCATGTGATGTATATATCTGTACTTACAGGTCATGTGATGTATATACCTGTACTTACAGGTCATGTGATGTATATACCTGTACTTACAGGTAACTTTGCGTATGATGTTCTCTGTTGATTGTGGTCTGTATAGAGAGCAATTAATGATCTAATTTTAATTAGATTGTTTTATGTCATGTGAGCAATACAAGACGACGAGAACATCTATTTAATTTGCCTTTTTGAGAGAGGATAAATATTCCAGTTGTCTATTTGTTATATTATAATTTTCAGGAATTATTTATACAGAATTTAGCCATGATTTCTCTGGAAACAAGTGAAGATAAACAATGTGTTGAATATAAAGATTTAGCTGAGGTGGTCAACACAGAAGATGTATTACAATTTTTACAAGGTAATAATGTTTCCTAATCAATTTTGTCAGTAACTTGCGACAGGTCGGTTGTTTTCTCAGTCTTCTTTGTACGAATAAAGAAATAAGTTGAGGAGAAGAGGAGCACAATCTTACCACTAACTCACTTGCCTGAACCCCGGGACAAGTAAAACTGGGTTCGAACAAGGGAAAATTATAAAAGAATTTGTTTGAATAATTTTTTTTCTTCTAAATTTGGCTTTCGGGTAAGTAGGTGAAAAAAATTAAGGCAAAGACTGTTTCCTCCACCAATAAATGACTGCCACGATATAGCTGAAATATTGTTGAAAGTGGCGTTAAACACCATAAACCAAACCAGTTTACCCAATCAATATTCTGTCATTTGGATCCCTTACCATGAGAAAAGTAAAAAGGGGTAATCAAAAGCCATAAATCAAAGGACATGCAATACAACATACAAAGGTAAAAGGACACGCAATACAACATACAAAGGTAAAAGGACACGCAATACAACATACAAAGGTAAAAGGACACGCAATACAACATACAAAGGTAAAAGGACACGCAATACAACATACAAAGGTAAAAGGACACGCAATACAACAAACAAAGGTAAAAGAACACGCAATACAACATACAAAGGTAAAAGGACACGCAATACAACATACAAAGGTAAAAGGACACGCAATACAACATACAAAGGTAAAAGAACACGCAATACAACATACAAAGGTAAAAGGACACGCAATACAACATACAAAGGTAAAAGGACATGCAATACAACATACAAAGGTAAAAGGACACGCAATACCACATACAAAGGTAAAAGGACACGTAATACAACATACAAAGGTAAAAGAACACGCAATACCACATACAAAGGTAAAAGGACACGCAATACAACATACAAAGGTAAAAGGACACGCAATACAACATACAAAGGTAAAAGGACATGCAATACAACATACAAAGGTAAAAGAACATGCAATACAACATACAAAGGTAAAAGGACACGCAATACAACATACAAAGGTAAAAGGACACGCAATACAACATACAAAGGTAAAAGAACACGCAATACAACATACAAAGGTAAAAGGACACGCAATACCACATACAAAGGTAAAAGGACACGCAATACCACATACAAAGGTAAAAGGACACGCAATACAACATACAAAGGTAAAAGGACACGCAATACAACATACAAAGGTAAAAGGACACGCAATACCACATACAAAGGTAAAAGGACACGCAATACAACATACAAAGGTAAAAGGACACACAATACCACATACAAAGGTAAAAGGACACGCAATACAACATACAAAGGTAAAAGAACACGCAATACAACATACAAAGGTAAAAGGACACGCAATACAACATACAAAGGTAAAAGGACACGCAATACAACATACAAAGGTAAAAGGACACGCAATACAACATACAAAGGTAAAAGGACACGCAATACAACATACAAAGGTAAAAGGACACGCAATACAACATACAAAGGTAAAAGGACACGCAATACAACATACAAAGGTAAAAGGACACGCAATACAACATACAAAGGTAAAAGGACACGCAATACAACATACAAAGGTAAAAGGACACGCAATACAACATACAAAGGTAAAAGGACACGCAATACAACATACAAAGGTAAAAGGACACGCAATACAACATACAAAGGTAAAAGAACACGCAATACAACATACAAAGGTAAAAGAACACGCAATACAACATACAAAGGTAAAAGGACACGCAATACAACATACAAAGGTAAAAGGACACGCAATACAACATACAAAGGTAAAAGGACACGCAATACAACATACAAAGGTAAAAGGACACGCAATACAACATACAAAGGTAAAAGGACACGCAATACAACATACAAAGGTAAAAGGACACGCAATACAACATACAAAGGTAAAAGGACACGCAATACAACATACAAAGGTAAAAGAACACGCAATACAACATACAAAGGTAAAAGAACACGCAATACAACATACAAAGGTAAAAGGACACGCAATACAACATACAAAGGTAAAAGGACAACCAATGATCATGATCTACAGAACACTACATAGAAAACTAAAGATTCAACAACACATGAAGAACTCCAATGAAAATCGCTGGCATCTCTCTGTTTTCACATTTAAATTTTGAAATTTTACCCCAATTGGCTGGGTCAGGACTCAACCAGAGATGATGCTCTTTAAGAAAATGTATCAGAAAACCCCACCCTCCATACATAATTCAGTAGTGCCACCAAAGGACACCCCTCTGATAAAGCCAGATTTCAGATGCACAGAGATAATAAGATACTAATAAACTGTTCCCCTCAAGAGAGGTCACCCCTCTTATCAGGCCACTTTTTCATTGCAGAAGGAGTGTCATGAGAGAGAGGGGGGGGGGGGGCTACTGTAGCTACATGTCATGCTTGAATAGATAGCAGTTTTAGCTAATTGCATGAGTTATGGTTTCAAGTAAAATCTTTTATTAACAACTAACAAATTAATCAGTCTAGTTAAATTATGAAAAGAAAGTTTTAAACAGTGATGGTCAACAATTCCACCAATATTAACCAAATCAACAATCGCCTCTAAGCAGTGATGGTCAACAATTCCACCAATATCAACAAAAGCAACAATCACCTCTCAACTCAAATCATTGAACATAAAAAATACCATGAGCTTGCGACAGGGACAAAATATGTCAGGGTTCAATAGGTTAAAGAGATCCCAACCCCTCTTGATAATTGGTTCTCCAACGTCAATACATATGTAAACAAACTATAAAAAACGTGCACAGATTTCTTTCCAAAAGTATATTAACAATCTTACCTACCTATGTTATAGGTGCTACTATAGAAAGCATGACTAACCCATGTTAACAATGCAATAATTCATGAATGTATCTTAGCACATTCGGCTACAAGTGATTTTTTTTATATTTGGAATGTAAGAATCGTGATATTGTTTATAACATAGATTTTACACTTGTTTAGTTTTCACCAATGTAGTTGTAATACATTTAAAAACAGAATTTGTTTTCATTGTCAAATGCTCGGTGATATTTTCAATTGTGACGTCACTGTTACCGAGTAAAATAGGTTTTTATTTCACTGGGTGAAAAACGTTTTTCATTCACCTGTAAATTTTATTATTTTACAAGCATCTGTGTAATAAAATTCTATATTTTACAGATATTATTCCAAGGAAAATAAAATACGCAGAGTATTTAGCAATAAAACAGAAGGAAGAAGATGCTAGTTGATATAAAATGGCCGACAACTGGTTCTGATAATTGGCTGACTGGCTAGATGAACATTTACATTTTTGTATCCATACAAAACAAAGCTTCACATAACACTAGAGAGGGCGCCACTACTACAGTGTTTGTGATTGTATGGAGAAGAATTTGGAAGCTACTTACATGTTAATTTATTGGCCGTATTTACTCTTTAAACAAATAGAAAACGTGTCTTACATCACAAAACAGTAATATGTAAATACCATTAAATATTGATATAAAACATATATGGATTTTCTTTTCTACCAAGCAGCCTGACTTGGTGGTGTTAGAAAATTTTGAAGATGCCAAAGGTGTATGGTAATTAGAAGGCGTGCATCAATAGTTTGTTTTGGTTTGTTGTTTTATGGTGTTTAACGCCACTTTCAACAATATTTCAAGTATATCATGGCAGTCAGTTTTATTGGTGGAGGAAACCGGAGTATCTGGAGAAAACCACCGACCTGTTGCAAGTCACTGACAAACTTTATCACATAATGTTGTATCAAGTACATCTTGCCTGAGCGAGGTTCTCAATCAAAGACTAGAACATTTTGAGAACTTTTTGTTAGAATCAGACAGTTTTTTTTACAAAACAAGATTGTACCCTTCCTGAAACATTATATTTGTAACTATGTTTGCAATTCTTTTTTTATGAAATGAAGTTAAAACCAGTTCTTTTAATCTTTCTTTTAGTTTATAAGAGTGTGGACTAGCTGTGTAAAGGGTAGATAACTCCAATGTATTCAGATTGTACAGAACTGTTAGAATTTTTCAGAATCTACATCTGATTAACACCACACCTTGAGTAGCCAATGTCTCAGTAACTCTGGACCCCAGGTTTTACTTCTGGTAGAAAAATATTAATATAAGTTGTTTGGAAAGGGGTTTAGTGGAGAATTTGTAAGAACACTGAATACAATTTAGCTATAGGTATCCAGTAAATTGAAATTTTTGTTTGAAATTCCAAGGCATGTTACTCCTACTTGTAACAGATTTATGATGTCCATGGAGACTGTCGTGGTAGAGTAATAGTTAGCATGCCAAGTCTGTAACTAGAGTAACACGACAGGTACCACTAGTCACAGGGACTTACTCCCAGCCACTAAGTGGGTAATACATTGACATTTTAAAATATTCAGTGGGGCAAATTTAGTGGCTGGAAGCAAGTCCCTGTGCAATAGTGGAGCAGGAACTTCTTACCCTTCCGGATCATCTGAGTTCACCCCTGGGTTTTAGTTTTGTTACACATTATGTTTGTAGATTGTTGTTTGTCCTTTTTCTTTTGGTCATTGTGTTGTCTTGTTCTTCTTCAATTTATGGATTCTGATTACCTCCCTTTGGTATCTTCAGACTCGTATTATTGATATAAAGCATTTTCTATGATAGCTACCTTGGTGGTACAATGGCTTGTGTGCCTGTCTCGACTGGTTCAATCACCAGTGGGGTCAAATCAATAACTAGAAAATTAGTATTTTTTGTTTCTCCACTAAGCACACATGTAATTATGCAGAAAAAGCAAAGACTGGTTGGTTTGAAATCAGGATAATGTGTCCTAATGTTGTGATATTTGTACTTGTGGACTGTAGTTTCAGTGAGCTGGCACTATAATAATACAACTCTACATGTTGGTCTAGTGCACAACAGATATCATCATGTCATCAAAAATTAAATTGCTTTCAGACGTCTATTAAATATTGCTATGAAGAGTAGTATATGGTCTTTCACTATGCTAAACATGTAGTGTAGGCTAGCTTTTAGTGAGGAAGCGCATGGATTTGTTTGTCTGTCAGGTCAAACCAAAGACTATAAATTTGGAATGTGTTGTTTTTCCACTTGGCACACAACATTGAGAACAGATCAAATTGAGGGCGTTTTCCTACAGTTTTACTACCTTGTATCTTGAAAACAGCATGGGCTATGCAAAATCAGTTGGCATACAATGTACACCACACATGAATTTTTTAAAGTAATTCAATAGAAATAACTCCACACAAATCTGACTTAATCTTAAGTAAAAGGTTATAATTTTGGGTTGGTTCCCTTTGATCTCAAAACCCATAACAGCTAGGTCAAATGTGTTGGATAAATTCACTCGGGCAGAAAATTTCATAATCAAAAGAAAAAAAACCTTATCAAAATTTTAGGAGTTGGACACCTTATATTTTGAAAACAGCAAGAGCAACACATAATCTGTTTTACAGCAAGAGCAACACATAATCTGTTTTACAGCAAGAGCAACACATAATCTGTTTTACAGCAAGAGCAACACATAATCTGTTTTACAGCAAGAGCAACACATAATCTGTTTTACAGCAAGAGCAACACAATCTGTTTTACAGCAAGAACAACACATAATCTGTTTTACAGCAAGAACAACACATAATCTGTTTTACAGCAAGAGCAACACATAATCTGTTTTACAGCAAGCGCAACACATAATCTGTTTTACAGAAAGAGCAACACAATCTGTTTTACAGCAAGAACAACACATAATCTGTTTTACAGCAAGAGCAACACATAATGTTTTACAGCAAGAGCAACACATACTCTGTTTTACAGCAAGAGCAACACATAATCTGTTTTACAGCAAGAACAACACAATCTGTTTTACAGCAAGAACAACACATAATCTGTTTTACAGCAAGAACAACACATAATCTGTTTTACAGCAAGAGCAACACATAATCTGTTTTACAGCAAGAGCAACACAATCTGTTTTACAGCAAGAGCAACACATAATTTGTTTTACAGCAAGAGCAACATATAATCTGTTTTACAGCAAGAGCAATACATAATCTGTTTTACAGCAAGAACAACACATAATCTGTTTTACAGCAAGAACAACACATAATCTGTTTTACATCAAGAGCAACACAATCTGTTTTACAGCAAGAGCAACACATAATCTGTTTTACAACAAGAGCAACACATAATCTGCTTTACAGCAAGAGCAACACATACTCTGTTTTACAGCAAGAACGACACATAATCTGTTTTACAGCAAGAGCAACACATAATCTGTTTTACAGCAAGAGCAACACATAATTTGTTTTACAGCAAGAGCAACATATAATCTGTTTTACAGCAAGAGCAATACATAATCTGTTTTACAGCAAGAACAACACATAATCTGTTTTACAGCAAGAACAACACATAATCTGTTTTACATCAAGAGCAACACAATCTGTTTTACAGCAAGAGCAACACATAATCTGTTTTACAACAAGAGCAACACATAATCTGCTTTACAGCAAGAGCAACACATACTCTGTTTTACAGCAAGAACAACACATAATCTGTTTTACAGCAAGAGCAACACATAATCTGTTTTACAGCAAGAGCAACACATAATCTGTTTTACAGCAAGAACAACACATAATCTGTTTTACAGCAAGAACAACACATAATTTGTTTTACAGCAAGAGCAACACATAATCTGTTTTACAGCAAGAGCAACACATAATCTGTTTTACAGAAAGAGCAACACATAATTTGTTTTACAGCAAGAGCAACATATAATCTGTTTTACAGCAAGAGCAACACATAATCTGTTTTACAGCAAGAACAACACATAATCTGTTTTACAGCAAGAACAACACATACTTGTTTTACAGCAAGAGCAACACATAATCTGTTTTACAGCAAGAACAACACAATCTGTTTTACAGGAAGAGCAACACATAATCTGTTTTACAGCAAGAGCAACACATAATCTGTTTTACAGCAAGAGCAACACATAATCTGTTTTACAGCAAGAGCAACACATAATCTGTTTTACAGCAAGAGCAACACATAATCTGTTTTACAGCAAGAACAACACATAATCTGTTTTACAGCAAGAGCAACACATAATCTGTTTTACAGCAAGAACACAATCTGTTTTACAGCAAGAACAACACATAATCTGTTTTACAGCAAGAGCAACACAATCTGTTTTACAGCAAGAACAACACAATCTGTTTTACAGCAAGAGCAACACATAATCTGTTTTACAGCAAGAGCAACACATAATCTGTTTTACAGCAAGAGCAACACATATTAAACTGTTTTACATACTAAATAAAGAGAATTTAAAAGGAAAAGAATACATCCAGATTGAAAAATAAACAATCTGTATACAACAGAAAACACCCTACTTGGTCCCTTTGGGCCTCCTGTTTCTGTGGCAAAATTTACAATCATAAAAAAGCATTAACTTTGGAGAACCATTCAATAAACATTCCTACCCAGTTTTGTTCCAGTTGGCCTGGTGGTTTCAGAAATGAGGATTGAAATGCAAAGGTTACAGATGTTGGCAATAAACACAAATTGATGACAATAGCTTTCATTACTCTTTGGGGCAGGTGAGATAACTGAGCATAACAATAAAAAATATCTCTTTTATTAAAATAGAGATATCTTTATTTGACACAAGATATCTGTATTTCTAAAGTTGTGAGGTCGAACCCTGTTCATAGTGAGGTGTACTCGATATAACATCATGTGATAAAGTTTGTCAGTGACTTGCGACAGGTCGGTGGTTTTCTCCACCAATAAAACTGACCGCCATGATATAGCTGAAATATTGTTTAAAGTGGTGTTAAACACCATGAACCAAATCATCTTCAAATACTTACAACATTAATATCTGTATAATAAATAGAGATATCTCTATTAAAAATATATTTATCTGCATCATCTCTATTCCATATTTTTTTTTAATACAGATAGTTATAAACAAATAGAAATATTTTGATGTCCTATGAGTAATGTTCTTTAACTAACATTTTGCTTGACCTTTTAAGCTAGTAGTCAGTTAACTACAAGTATTCAATGACCCTACTATTATACTATCAATATTTATGTTCATTTTTGTGATAGTAGTCAGATAACTACAAGTATTCACTGACCCTACTATTATACTATCAATATTTATGTTCTTCATTTTTGTGATAGTAGTCAGTTAGCTACAAGTATTCACTGACCCTACTATTATACTATCAATGTTTATGTTCTTCATTTTTGTGATAGTAGTCAGTTAACTACAAGTATTCACTGACCCTACTATTATACTATCAATATTTATGTTCTTCATTTTTGTGATAGTAGTCAGTTAGCTACAAGTATTCACTGACCCTACTATTATACTATCAATGTTTATGTTCTTCATTTTTGTGATAGTAGTCAGTTAACTACAAGTATTCACTGACCCTACTATTATACTATCAATATTTATGTTCTTCATTTTTGTGATAGTAGTCAGTTAACTACAAGTATTCACTAACCCTACTATTATACTATCAATATTTATGTTCTTCATTTTTGTGATAGTATGTGATCTGTTTGAGTGTAAGCAAATATGTGGAGGTTTTTTCTTATTATTTGTTGATCTGTATTACTGTTGTAGATTAAATTGTCAAGAGGGGGAGAGTTATGATCCAATTAACCATGCCACAATTTTGTGCCTGTCTCAATCCAACACCTGAATTTCCATTGGCATATACATTTTGTATAATGGTCCTTTATGTGATCAATGATCTCAAATCAGAGGCAGTGATTCTGCTAGGCAACCGTCTCGGGACATTTGCCCACCTATTTCTCAAATTGTCCTGTAGAACTTTATAAAAAGTAGTTTAATCATTAAAGAATTTGAATGTCCTGAAGAAATTTTGACACAACTGGCAATTGTCCTGAAGATTTCAGTCTAGCTGAAAGACTGGAGAGGTGGTTGTTCATTTGTTGATATTAGAGGAATGGTTGACCATCACCATGACCACTGTTTAAACTTTCTTTTCATAATCTATATTACTAATAGCGGCATCTCTATTACCAATACAGATATTTCTATCTTAATACAGACAGGGCCGTGATTGTACAGTAGTTGGATTTACAACTATCTATGCAATCAGTGCCCATCACCACTGATGTTGTGATTTTGAATCTTCATCCGGGCGAGGTATACAACATTATGTGATAAAGTTTGTCAGTGACTTGCGACATGTCGGTGGTTTTCTCCGGGTCATCCGGTTTCCTCAACCAATAAAACTGACTGCGACAATATAACTGAAATATTATTGAAAGTGGCAATAAACACCATCAATGATCAAACAAACAAACAAACAATCTATTACCAGTACAGATATTTCTATCTTAATGCAGATATCTGTAATTAAATAGACTATTTGCACATTTCAGACTTACATGTATTATACATTTTACAGAAATTATTTCCCTTTAAGGTGGCCAATAGGGTCGGTCCCCTTTCATGCAAAGTGCAATGAAAATAACATACATGTATGTTTTCCCATTATAAATCTGTTCAAAATTTTAGTGATAATGTTGTAACAACTTGTCAATTTTGTAGTTGATATAAAATTATCCTCTAATTTTTCACAATGCTCAAATAGCTACAAATTATGAGAAACTTGTACTTAAATTTGTTGCCATTTCCATTGCTCTTGTTAGACCTGGTACAATTTTCCTGTCGTAAAGTAAATAACTCGTATAAAATCATATAATTTTAGAATCAAATCTGGAATGAGCAAAAGGTCTATATCTGTATTTAAACAGAGATGGCTGCATTTTTATTAGTCTATATTTTCAATAGAGATATCTACCTTTGTTAAATGGTAAAATACCCAAACAGCTGGCCATGCTATATACATGTATCTTAATCTACTGGTTGACTGAAATAAAATCATAACAGTCTGTAAAATAAAAAAAAACAATTGAGTATCTTTATTCTTTTGACAAACATTTAGATATTGGTCCAATTTAACATACATGTATTCAACAACAGTGATATGTAAATAACATTAATACAGTTATGGTTCTTCGGATTTAACACCTATACTTTTTAGTAGTTCTAATGCTTCTTTGTGAGCTTGTTGGTCATCTGGAGTTCTTACATGGAAGTCTCTTGCCCTTTTCAAATATTTCGTGGCCATTTCGTAGTTCTTTTGTCTTACATAGGTTTTGCCCAACATCAGCAAATTCATACTATAAAAGCTTGGCTCGGTTTCTTCCGCCTTTTTAAAATAGGCCAGCGCCTCTTCATAAGTTGATGTTGGTGGTGTAGCAAACACAGCCGATGCGATTTTACGTTGATACCACGGCATATCGGCAAACAAAAAACACCAGTATCCAAGAGAGTATATTGAGGTAGCATCTTTTGGATTTAATTCAATAGCTTTCATAAAATGTTCCTTTACATGGAAAGCATTTGTAATCCTTTGTTTCGTCCCTTCGTATTCAGCGGTGTAGTCAAGGAGAATAGCATACCATTTATGAGACGCATAGTTATTATTATTAAGTTCTAAGGCCTGTTTAACATACTCAAATGCTTCAATAAAACATGCTTTTTTATCATTAGTATTTTTAGCATGTTTCCCTTTGTCACATGTAGCTCTTGCTAATCTCCATAGAATTTCATCATTTTTTGTATCTTTATGTTGAACAAGGTAGTCATAGAGTTTAATGATCTCATTATCTGTATAAAGTTTGTCGGCTTCTTCAATAATGAGCTCATCTTTACTCATTTTTTTCTTTTCATCTTTATTATCTTCCTTTTGTTTTCCAAATCCGAAACTGAATGCCTGAACTGTTACAAACGGTTGAAAGACAACGAGTGGCAGCCATGGCTTCTTGAGAGGTTTTGTAGTAAGAGTTCTTTGGTTCTTAAGATATCTAAATGAGACATTACAAAACTGTCTTAATCTTAAATAAAATCTAGCTGCTTGCATTTCTCCTGTTTCCACATCAAAAATAGTAAATACAAATCAAATGCGGACCGTCATATTCCGGTTACGGATGACAGGTGACCGAATAAAAAAATTGTTGGTATCATTAAAATTGGTTGATTTAAGATGTGTTTTAAAAGGAATTGAACCACTTCAGAATATTCGGTAATCGTGTACTAAATTCTAAGATTTTTGTGAGAATTTAGTTTTTCGGAATATTGGTTTCCGGAACCGAGAGGTATTTTACAATTACGATCCATAAAATCGAATCTTTCTTTTATTCCCTGTACATCGTGGAACAGACACCGGCTTTTTACTATCTTAGCCAAAAAAACAAAGTAATTTACAGATATTTGGTTTTAATTAAGTCTTCAATATATTTAGAATGTTATAGGTTTCTGTAGAATACCACAACTAACAACTGTAAAGAACCATTTTGAGAAAAAAAGAACCAGAAATTGAACACACACTGCACTGGCATTGGTGCTTGTTCAATTTTTCTATTTTCTATCATTGACATTTATATTTGTTTTTTTATAAAGAGTAGCAACGAAACTCTGTGTTGTTTATACACACAGATCTATATTATAAGACTGCGCACCTTACGACCTGGGGTGACTACAGTACATTTAAAATTTGGTTTCAAAGAAAGATACCTTGTTCTTCTTTTCAACGATGTAAAATTTTTAAAATAACCAGAGCAGTAACTTATATATCGGATGGAAAAAATGTACATACCATTCGTTTTTTGTTTATGTTGACATGTTTATAAGTGCACACCACTTCCTTTGCCAGGTATGGGGGGCTTGAAAAATTTGGGGCGAAATGTCGATCAGGGATATGATATTTGGTAGGTGGGAGCTTGCTGTAGCAGACGATGTTTAGGGTAAGATTGTTGGTCAATGGTAATAAAATACGAAACTCAATTTTGAACTGAACCTGAAAATATATTAACTTCGTAACAAATGAATGGTGTACAAACAGTGACAAATTAATCTTTTGAACTCAAAATCTTTTATCCTAACTCAGAACAAAATAAATTTTGGAGTAGGGCTGGGCATCAAATTGTGATAAAATTATGTTGCAGCATAATGTATCATATAGTAAGGGACCGACCATTTAACTTGAAGGGGGGGGGGGGTTATGGTTTTTTGTTTCGTTCAGAATTATTTTTTTCGGACAACACAAGTGTTAGGATATTTATTTTTATTGTCACGCAAAGCGCGAATTTTTTTTCCATAATTCCACATTAGGTTATATGACAAAAACTCTGAATCAATTTATTTTTTTTTTCCTCCACCAAAATCAGAATATGTTTTTCAGCAACATTTGGGAATCAGAATATTTGTTCTCGAAAAAAACCATAACCCCCCTTCAAGTTAAATGGTCGTTCCCTAACATAATATTCTATATATAGATTTATTAGACATTTGAATCACTATTGAAAGCTACTATTTTTTTCATCGCATCGCTATATATAAGGAGAAGACTAGAAGAGTATAGAGAAGGGAAAAAATGTTCATTGATAATATTTTGTTCTGAAAAAATCTTGATATCAAGAGAGGAGTGTTAAAATCTGCTGAACCAAACACATTTATGCCTGTCCCAAGCCAAGATCTAAATTTGTATCAGCTTGTATACAGAGTATGTTGAACAAGTGGATGAGTTCATGTTTATTGGCCTTGTAGAATTTCATATTTAATTGCAGTTGATCATGAACATATTTTTTCACGAACTTGACGAAGTCACAGTGAATTTACATTTCTTTTGTAGTAATACCATACATATACATTACAAATGTACTTGTGTGATCGCTGTATAATAAGAATTATGAAGAATATTTACAATTTTGTATAAAAAATTGTTTACTTAAAGGGGCATTATCTGCCAAAATCGTAAATTTTGTTACCCATAAAAACTATCGGATATGATTGATGCCTTAATAAAGCGTGTTTCTGTAACTTATAAATGTGAAATGTACGCGCATCGGGGGGAAAAGGTGCAATTGCTCGTGTTTTGAGATCAATCAAGAAATGGACGCCATCTTATCAATAATAGGCATTGTTTACAGGGTTTGCGGAATCGTCATTAAATCAGTACAACAATGCACTTATTTCTTATTTTCTGTGAATCTGCTTTTAGTCAGCGTTAATTACGGACAAAGAACCATGCAAGTTTGCAGTTAATAAGCGACAAAATACAAATTATTCGTTTTTACCTGTCACTAGTAAGGTCAGTTGCATACGGAGAAAGCAAGGTCAAATTATTTGCTTGCAAGGAAATAATAAATCGATGGTTATTTTCGTTCTCCAAAGGCGAAAAGTGGTACGATAAGTTGTTTAATGTGAAATATTTACCTTTATTTCATCATTTTAAAGCTATTTACCAATTTCCAAAACATATATTTTTTTTGGTCAAAATCGTAGCTAATGCCTCTTTAAAGTAATATGAAAGGCAAATATTGTGGAATTTTTGGATTAAATATTTTCACTTAATATGTCACTTAATTTTAATTGAAATCAGCTGCATAACATTAAAAATTTGCTCAAAAGCCGATTTTAAGAGCAAATCGCAAAATATTTGACAGCAGATAATTCTGTTTTCCAGTGCAGTAATGCAAATGATATGTGCGTGACACACGATTTGAACTCTTTCGGGGAGATTATCGCTCATGCGCAATGTTCAGTTGATGAAAAAAAAATAAAATATATATTCGGTGTGTACCACATAAGAATAATTGCAAAAAAAAATTGGTTCACACGACATGAAACAGACGTATTCCTCAATAATCATTGTCGGGAATGTGTACGTGCTTACCTCAGCTGTCATTGACTTTAGCAGTGGTTCGGTTGCCCACGGCAAGTGAAAATGGATTCGGACCAGTGACTTTTGCCAATTTTTTTTCAATAGAATCTATATAAATATTCTAATTTTGAAGTTTTCGAGCCAGTAAATTCGAAAGTCTAATTTCGAAGACTGCCTCAGCATCCATGATTGTTTATCTTTTATCGGAACAAAACAACCGAAAGTTAGTCTCCACAATAATGGCGAGGATGATAAACATGCACACAAATTTGCAGATTTCTAGTTGTTGGGAACATATTTCGACTTGAAACATGCATGAATAGCTTAGTAAAGGTACGACTACAGCCGTATTCCAAATTGAATTTTCAGGGAAAAAATTTCTTCACCCAAAACTGGTGTACTTTAAGTAGTACTTTAAGTACTAGTAATATTTATACAGAAATAATTGCATTTGACGTTGCAGTGTTCATGTTGATGTTATAAAACATTCTGGGTCTGGGATGATACATCTGAACTGATAAAGATTTGATTATTTTAAGGACAGCTAATTAAAATCAGATTGTTCAAGTGAATCTTAAGTGTTCATAGTTTGGTTTGCCATGCCAGTACATAAATACATGTAGTGTTTTCCTTAAGTAATTTTAACATAGTGTGACACCATCAGGGGAAAAAACTTAATAGGGAACCAGTAGCCCAAGGACCCAAAATCTTTACCTGAACCCTTGATATTTTTGTCACTGGCCCATGTGGCTACTGAAATATTTAATATTTCATGTAAAAAGGAAGCTGATGGGATCCAAATTTTCCAGAATGGGCCACTGAAAATATTTTCCTGGTAATTACACTCCGACTTTAGTACACTCTTTAACAGGAAGAAGAAGAAGAAGATATAAATAGTTTTAACATTGTTAATATCTGACATTTAATACAAAGCACCCTCTGATCTTCATCAATATTGTTGCCATCTGAATTCATAAAATGATACATAATATGTACCTTCTGATTGCACAATTACCATTCCTTACTGAATTTCTTGGGAGAACACTAATATGTACATGTAACATATTTATTTTTAGCATGGCACAACCACTTCTGCTTGATTCAACATGGAGGGACCAACAGAAATATGAAAGTGCTGAAGCTTTTTACCAATGTAAAATAGCAGGAACAACAGTAAGGATGTTGTGCATTCCTATTTTTGTGTTTTATAGGGCTACAACAAATTATGTTATGGGTCTGTCATCATGCGTCTGTGGACAAAAATGGTGTCAGTGAGATGACGTCTGTCATCGTGCAGATGTCATCGTGCGTCTGTGGACAAAAATGGTGTCAGTGAGATGACTTTTTCTAGTTGAATGATCCTTTTGAAATTTTTGCACAATGGTCCTTGACACAGAATAAAGGTCAGGATTGATTTGGGGGATTGTAGCCTTACCTGTTTCCAAACAAGAGGCCACAAGGTGCCAAAAAGAGTGTTTCTGTTTTTTTGTATATGAAGCATTTATTATGTCTTCTCCAAAAGATGACGAATGTTGAGGGTGAGATACAATATTTAATTGTTTATCTGTTTTTGATGAGACTTTTTAAATCAATTCCTTGGGAATATTCCTTTAAAAAAAATCAGCGTTATTATGTAATTATTACTGTTTTTGACATAAACAGGGGCCAAAAAAGAGGGGGAAGTTTCTAAATTTGGGCTTTTAATTTTAATCCAATTTTAAAGGTTTTTTTTTTTTTGGCAAAATGTTCATGTTTACAGATTATTGGTGGGCTTTTGAAAAAAACCTATTTCATTACTAAGAGGGACCAAAATTTCGAAATTTCAAATATTAGAAAGGTACATTCTTGTTTATAGAATGGTTATTGTTGATCTTATTTTGATGTATTTTTTTTCTTTTAATTGATTGTTTTGAGTTGAGAGCTTCCAAAAAAATGTTTAAAGATTTCCTCCATCTCTTACGGTCCTGAGATAAATTGACCGAAAGGGGCTAAAAGGGACAGATGCTTAAAATAGTCAAACAAGACAAATGCTCCGAATACAGAGGGTCCAACAAATGACTTTCCAGCACATTACTGTGTCAAACAAAATACTGTATCTACACTTCCATTTTATTTATACTTGTTCAACTTTCCTTTGTCGACATGCTGCAGTCGTATCCTGCTTCGCTCGGCATAGCTCTTGAGGATCATTCCAAAAGGTTACACAATAATCAATTATTTAAAAATTAAATTGGGTTTTGTTAGATTACTGGACTGGGTTGCACAAACGTCAATTAATATTAAGTCTCGATTAAATCTTAATTGTAAATTAATTTCATGTACATTTCAAGTAAATTTAAGTCTCAATTAAGTTTTAATTGACACTTAAATTTAAGTAAGGTTTGTGTAACACAGTCCAGGTGTTTAATGTTTCCAAATAAGTCTGATACATGTAGTTGTGACATAGCCGAAAAATTTATAAAAGTAAAGATAAACACCAAAAACAAATAACTGGAAAGTATGTACAATCATGTACCAGTACACTCGTAGTATTTACTCAGCGTGTCTGAGTAGGAATCTGTAAAAAAATAATATTTACTCAGCGTGTCTGATTTGGAATCTGTAAAAAATAGTATTTACTCAGTGTGTCTGAGTAGGAATCTGTAAAAAAATAATATTTACTCAGCGTGTCTGATTTGGAATCTGTAAAAAATAGTATTTACTCAGTGTGTCTGAGTAGGAATCTGTAAGAACAAATGTAGTAGAGTATTTACTCCGTAAATGTAAGTCAGTTGAATAGGAAGAAGAAATATCTTGGATAAAATGGGATTACTATTATGTATTTTCTTACATTTTGTGTCTTGATTTTATTGTTAATGATGGTCATGGTCATGAATTTGTTTCTCTTTAAAAAGATATTTTCATCACTTTGGTGCGAAATAGTTTAAAAACAGATTTAGTTGTCAAATCTGATAGGTACTGATAGATATTGTTGATAAAAAATGTATAAATTAAATTCCTGTATATACGTATGTTCTATTTGCTATTAAAAGATAATTCTAGAATTAGAAAACTGAAATTGTCTCTTTTTAGGACAATAATACACAGAATTCCGGTGCAAGCAAATTAAAAAATGAAATCGCTGAAGCGAGACAGCAAATTCAAAAAGCATTGAGCTCAGTGAGTAAAAATGGCTGTTTCTTTTTTATATAGCGTAGTTTCATGGCATGTAGATTGATGTTGTCAAATTCTTTATTTAAAGTTATACTTTTATTTCAACGTTAGAAGTTTTAAATATGACGATAAAGATAAAATTTGCTTCTTGTAAATAATAATATTCAATACAATAATTTGATATTGAAATTGAATATTTTTTTTTGCGAATGTTATAAACAATCGATGTTTTGTTAAATATGATTTCTATTTTATTATTTCGTTTTAATATGATTTCACGTTTGTTGTCTCTGTCAATTGAACAACTTTGACACAAAAAATGTTTGCAATGAAGGCATTTTATTGGCTTGTGATGTTAAGAATAAATATTAACTAGCAAGTTACTGGTAATTTACTTTTAATATATATATAAACATGTGTAATTTATTTTCATACTCTTTTTTCATGCCACGATATGGCTGAAATATTGCTAAAGTTGGCGTTAAAACACAAATCAATCAATTATTTTCATACTCTGTTCTTAAAACTTATCTTCAGCCTCTTTTTGATTTTTAAATTCATTTACCAGTGGTTTTATTAAAGTTCTAAACTGACATTAAGCATAAAAACAAATGTTGTAAAAGATCATATTTAATGCATTTTATTAGTACAGCTTTATTGGGATTTACATACTGGTATTTTATTTCAGTTTTATCTTCACTGCTATTATTCAAATTACAGCAAATAATGATTTTTTTTGGGTCGTGGATATTTTATTGTGTTTAAAAAAGAATCAGTAATCGTAGGCAGATCAGATCCACAGTTGGGTGGGGTCGTCATGGAAGCCAGATCTGCCCTACCTGGTATTTAAAAAAAAAATTCAAGTAGATTTTTGGCCAAAGAAGAACACAGCTTTTTACAATTTAACTTCCAACATATGGGCACTGTTTAATAAAAAATTAACTAAATTTGGTCTTGTTTTGGTTTATTGTAGTTGAAACTTGTCAAAAGTGAATGAATTCCCAGTAAATATGATAAACACAGGTATAGAACACCTGTAAACTCTGAAGCCTTGTTTAGACAAATTTCATTAATTTGCTGTTTAAAAGTTTTTTTTTTTTTTTTTTTATAAATGTTATAAGGTAAAGTCTTGAGAGGAAATAGACAGGAAAAAACATGTAACTAAACAAAATTCTATTTTACACATGGAAGTGAACTTGTTCATGAATAAAGTATGGGTAGAATATTTTATAATGTGATCCAGGCTGTGGAGAAATAATATGATAGAAAAATCAAAATTCATATTAATAATACAGTATAGTTCATAATTCTTTCTTTTTGTTAATAAACATAATTTTGAAAAAAAAAAGGTTTAGAAAAAAACCCAAACAAAAACCAAGCAATAAAAACCCCCAGAAATATCTATGACTGCTTGCTTTGACACCATGCTGTTGCTTGTTACCATTGTATTTTTTCACACATGTTTTTGTACCAGAGATTATATTTGTTTTCTTTGATAAATTATACTTTGAACTGCTACACTTTTTCTGTATATAAATATATTCTCTTCTTGTTAAATTTTTCCTGTATTTAAAGTCAAATTTCATTGTCTGGATGTTGTACACACTGTGTGATAATTTCAAATAAAATAGCAAAATAAATGAGTTAGCCGAGGTCATGACAGAGGTTAGATTTCAGTAATGACCAATCACAAACAAGCATGTACACAATCTAGGTATTGAACATAACCCTGTTACCAGTAACCATGGTTACAGGATGATAGATGTATGTGGATTGACAGAAAACCATATTTTACAAGACTTCTGTGACTTTGAATCTCTGTAGAATTACTCTTATGACACGAAATCCATAAAAATTAGCATACCAGAAATAATAATGAATTTACTGTACACTGCTTTGTCTGTCTTGTCTGTTTAGCTTAGACATAAAGGGAGACAACTATCCATTGTTGTCACCACACTATTTCTTCACCACAACTTCAGTTACCAAACAATCGCAGGGACCGTCGTGGCCGTGTTCATATGGTAGTTGGATTTACAACTACCTATGCAATCTGCCTATCACCACTGATGTTGTGAGTTCATATCTTGATCAGGGCGAGGTGTACAACATATGTGATAAAGTTTGTCAGTGACTTGCAACAGGTCAGTAGTTTTCTCCGGGTCCTCCGGTTTCCTCCACCATTAAAACTGACCGCCACGCTGTAAATGAAATATTATTGAAAGTGGCATTAAACACCATCAAACAAACAAACCAAACAATCACATTCTTTCTCATTGCGTAGTGATGTTTACATCCTATTTATCACCCCTGAATTTAAGGGTTTCAACATGCACATCTGAGTTTAGGCCGTTTTACAGCTCTGTCATTTTACACATGAATGGAACACAGGTGACGCTTCTGCTTTGAAACCGATACATTATTGTACTTTATATATAACTTTTATCTAGAATTACCTGTAATATTTATTTATATCATGTCTGTTTGAACTAAATATAATTTCAGTTGACCAACTTTGCAGTAGGTTTAACAGTTGTACATTCATGCTTTTAATGTCTGAAATTTGACGTGAAAAAAAAAGATTTGGCATTCAGTTCTTGAGAAAGATATTATCAGATATTTTTACGAGTCTTTATGTTTAACTGTAAATGTTATATAAAGCATGTTCACTTGGTTGCTTACATTCGCTTGTTCACCAAAGCTTAATTTTCCTGCTACAGTGAATAATATATATGATGGTACTACAAACATGTATATATTCCTGGTACATGTACAGTAGTCTTCCCGCTAACTCATTTGCCCAAGGCCCGGGACAAGTAAAACTGGATTCAGACAAGTGAAAATTATGAAAGAATTTGTTTGAATAAATACAATTTTTTTTTCTAAATTTGGTTTTCGGGCAAGTAGTTGAAAAAAATAAAGGCAAAGACTGCTACAATGGATAATATATATGCTGAAAAGCATGGTACTACAAACATATATATATATATATATGTATATGTTCGCATCATGAAAGCTGTTTTACACAATTTTTTTTTTTACAGAGTGGTGGAGTGATGGCATCAGGAGGAGACCAAAGAATTAATACATTAGAAAAAGAAAATAAAGATTTAAAGAAAAGTAAGTAGCCAAACCTGTCTTAAGAGGTCATGACCTTTGGGACAAAGAACAAGTGGCCGTATAAGACAGGTGACCTCTTAAAAGTGGTTCAATCCATATGAAATTTTCTATGACAGGACAAGAAAAGGGTGACCTTTAAATACAGGTGACTGCTTAATAGAGGTGACCACGGGCAGATTAGACTACTGACCGACATGTCATCATGACCTCTTGTGTTAAAATCCTCAGTGATCTTGACTTCTGTGTCATGGGCTTTATATCATCATGACATCTTGACCTCTATGACATCATGATCTCTATGACATCTTGACCTCTGTATCATCATGATCTCTATGACATCTTGACCTCTATGTCATCTTGATCTGTCATGAGCTCTATATCATCATAGCGTCTATATCACCATGACACCAACTCATTAGAGTAATTGAAAGTTTGTGTAAAATATTGTTACAATTAATCCTTACTAATATTATATATTGTTTATGTCGATAACTTCACCTGGAAAAAAGCATCTGAGATTACACATGGCTCGAACTGTCTGACAAACCACCTGTAATTCAAGGAAGGTATTAGACCTTGACCTTACATTTGACATCATATGATAGTTTGGGGACACTGTATCCTTGTCTTGCATGAGCCTGAGATATGGACGACCTAATCTTGACACAAGAAAATGAAACCAGTGGCTAAAGATGATAGGAAGGGCATTTTTTCCCTCTATTTCCTATTTTTTGTCAGTTTCAGAGGTATTTCTTATTAGGTCATACTAATTAGCCTGTTACATATATATACTATTGACAACCGCATTGGTGGTGTAATGGTTAGCATGCTCGCCTCGAGTGTGGTAGATTGTGGGTTCGAGTCCCGATCGGTTCAAACCAAAGACTATGAAATTGGTATTTGTTGCTTCTCCGCTTAACTCGCAGCATTAAGGAGAAAGAGCAAAGACTGGTTGGCTCAGAATCAGGATAATGTGTCCCGAGTGGGGCGACATGTCTATCCGCGGACGGTTGTTTCAGAGAGCTAGCACTACTCAAATACTCGCTATACTATTGACAGTAAAACAGTTTTTATTTAATTGTAGTTGTTGATGACTTGAAGAAAATGGTATCAGGTTTAGAAGGCAGAGTTACTGCCCTTGAAAAAGGTGGCAGCACAACAAAAGCTCCAACAGCAACTCCAGCACCAGCAGCAGATGCTGGTGATGATGACGATTTTGATCTTTTTGGAGATGATGATGTAATTATTTAGGAATTAAATTTAGGCCCCCAAATAATATACCCCTCTTTCTTGAAAAAAAAATAGATAGAAGGTAGACAAAACTGTTTATGTATATTTATAATTTAATTTAATGTGAATACTGCAATCTGTTTGGTTGATCCGCCTGGAGCAACATTGGTTACACTTGATAACCTGTTGGTAATGTGATGTCGCAAACACATTCATTCAACAAAGACAAATTCAAATAGTCCCATGAAATAATCGTAATTAAAATGGAGGAATAATTAAATTTTGTTGTAAAAATTAAATTATAGGGAATATGTTCAATTTTTAAACAGGTTAGACTTGTATAACCTGATTTGGAACAATTTATGCTTTTCGAAGCAGTTTATTAAGTGTAAACTGCCCCAAACCAGTTTATAGCATATCATCTGTTAAAAAATTGAACATATTCCATAATTAAATACTGTAATTGTGATTTTAAAAACCCCACCCTTGTATTAGATCCAGAGCCCTTTTTGTAGGAAAAATTATTTTGTCCACATATGAGTCCCACTGCTATATAAGCCCCACTGCTGAGTTGCAGTATCCATGAATATTATGGTGATCCTCAAAGTTAGAGAATACATTTGTATTTTAAATTCTCAGAACAGATTTCTTTAATTATGTACTGGTATTTATAAATTGACATTCTTCCTTTGTGATCTTGTCAGAATTTGGGAATTTGTTTTGATTACAATCATTGTAAATAAACTCCTATAACATGATTACAATATCAATTAAAATGCCATCAATAGTGAACATTACATAAAAAATATGGGTTTGAAAATTAGAAGTATAAATCGAGCTAACAAAACACGATAAAATTTGTTTCCAATATTTATTTCCCTGCACATAACCTCAAGTAATTGACAGGAAGTAAGATTTGTCTCCCTTTGTTTACAAAACACATGCTATGCAAAATATAATACAAACAAAGCACATGTCCATGTATAGAAATATGTTTATTACTGACAATAAATCTTCATATAACAGATTCAAATGATAAACAGGGTTGGTTTCTAAATGACAAAAACATCAGGTCATGGTAGGTAAACATTATAAGCCCCACATGTGTATAACTTATAGTATAAGCCCAGTATAATTTTTAGGGGAAATCCCTGTGGCTTATGCAGTAGCAAATACGATAACCAGAAAGTTATATACAATGAGAGGAAGGACATTCTTCTTAGTTCAATGTTTTTATATTGTTAGTACATGTCTGTAGATGTAATACCAAAATGAATTAAAGGTCTATAATAAACCAAATGAAATATTAGGGAGCAATAATTTATAAACCAAATGGAATATTAGGGAGCAATAATTTATAAACCAAATGAAATGTTAGGGAGCAATCATATGTAAACCAAATGAAATATCAGGGAGCAATCATTTATAAACCAAATGAAATATTGGGGAGCAATCACATATAAACCAAATGAAATATTAGGGAGCAATCATTTATAAACCAAATGAAATATTAGGGAGCAATCATTTATAAACCAAATGAAATATTAGGGAGCAATCATTTATAAACCAAATGAAATATTAGGGAGCAATCATTTATAAACCAAATGAAATATTAGGGAGCAATCATTTATAAACTAAATGAAATATTAGGGAGCAATCATTTATAAACCAAATGAAATATTAGGGAGCAATCATTTATAAACCAAATGAAATATTAGAGAGCAATCATTTATAAACCAAATGAAATATAAGGGAGCAATCATTTATAGACCAAATGAAATATTAGGGAGCAATCATTTATAGACCAAATGAAATATTAGGGAGCAATCATTTATAAACCAAATGAAATATTAGGGAGCAATCATATATAAACCAAATGAAATATTAGGGAGCAATCATTTATAAACCAAATGAAATATTAGGGAGCAATCATTTATAAACCAAATGAAATATTAGGGAGCAATCATTTATAAACCAAATGAAATATTAGGAAGCAATCATTTATAGACCAAATGAAATATTAGGGAACAATCATTTATAAACCAAATGAAATATTAGGGAGCAATCATTTATAAACCAAATGAAATATTAGGGAGCAATCATTTATAAACTAAATGAAATATTAGGGAGCAATTATTTATAAACTAAATGAAATATTAGGGAGCAATCATTTATAAACCAAATGAAATATTATGGAGCAATCATTTATAAACTAAATGAAATATTAAGGAGCAATCATTTATAAACTAAATGAAATATTAGGGAGCAATCATTCATAAACCAAATGAAATATTAGGGAGCAATCATTTATAAACTAAATGAAATATTAGGGAGCAATCATTTATAAACCAAATGAAATATTAGGGAGCAATCATTTATAAACCAAATGAAATATTAGGGAGCAATCATTTAATGATGAAAAAGTAACATGTTCCTGCCGTGATAGATCTGAAAAACTGCTCACTCAGCTTTAATAAACAGTCTATCAATTATTCCCTAACTCAGTTACTCACTTACTTACTTACTCCATTGTAGGAGGAAGCACAAGAAGCCGCAGATAAATTAAAAGAACAAAGATTAAAAGAATATGCAGAAAAGAAAGCTAAAAGTAGGTACTCAGTTAAACACGATAACTATATAGCAATAGTTACCTTTAACTCATTCAGCCCTGATCGCGTCTTTTGGCGTGATTAAATATCTGCATTGAATGGCCGATCCCGCCTTTTGTAGTGGTTTATTTTCTTCATTCAATGGCCGATCACGCCTATTGGCGAGCCGAAAGTACGTTGTAAAACCTTCTCCGATTGGTTACATAAAGGGGGAATCCATGATTCTTTCAATACTGGCCAATAAAAAAATAGTTTACGTTTCATTTTTCCTTTGTTAAATATTCAGAAGTCAAAGGTTATCAAATTAAATCGATTTTAGTACACGTTTTTCATTCATAAAAAATTGTAAACAAATGGCGGATTTTAGAGTGATCTTTGGTGATGATGATAGTGAAACTGAAGAGTTTCTAGGCTTTGATCTCGACGATATTTAGGAAGCAGAGGAAAAATATGTTCGGCAATTAAATGTGCTAAATGATTTGGACTCCGACATCAAATTTTCTGAGATGGGATCGTCGGACGAAGAGGAAATTGACAGCGATGATGATACGGTTCTCGCCGACATTGTTAAATGGAGTGACCCCCTTAGACCCATTCAAATCGCTGAATTTACTGGACCAACGACTGTTATGGAGAATAACAAACGAGAATTAGATTTTTTCAATCTTTTGTTCCCGGAAGCATTATTAATTGAAATTGCTACTCAAACAAACGAGTACGCACAGAAGCAATTTGAGGCAGCGCCAAACAAAAATTGGTACCCAACTAATGCAGAGGAAATCAAGGCTCTTATTGGTGTTCAAATTGTCATGGGTGTTCTACCAGCCCCTGCCCAAGACATGTACTGGTTCAAAGACAAACTGTTCCATCCGTCGTGCATTGAAATGAAATTTAGTCGAACAAGATATGAAAATTTGATGAAATATTTTCATGTTGCCGACACTTCCAGAAATCCACCTCGAGGAGCACCTGGTCATGACAAATTGGCCCATGTACGGCCAATGCTTGAACAAATAAGGACCACATGCAAGAATGAATACAACCCACATCGAGAAGTCTCAATTGATGAAGCCATGATCGGATTCTCCGGAAGGCTTGGGTTTAAACAATATGTCCCTCTAAAACCAACGAAGAGAGGGATAAAAGTATGGGTGCGTGCTGATCCCCATAATGGCTATGTTGGTGACTTTCAGGTGTATACCGGAAGGACAGACAATACTCCTGAAATCAATCTTGGCGGAAGGGTTGTTTTAGACTTGATGCAGCCACTGTTGGATCTTGGTTACCATGTATATACTGACAGTTTTTTCACATCACCAGATTTGTTCCTTCAGTTGCGAAAACGATCGACCCTTGGTTGTGGAACAGTAAGGTCTAATCGCAAGGGTCTTCCAACCGGATTGGATAAGCTAAAAATGAAGGAACAAGGACAGTCTACCATTAAGCAGAAGGGAGACATGAGGATTACAGTTTGGCGTGACAAAAAGAACATTTCGATTCTGTCGACCAACTGTGATGGTGATGCCACATCTGTCGGCCGAAAACAAAAGGATGGCTCGATAAAGGAAGTTCCGTGCGCTCTGCCTGTAAAATTGTACAACATGTACATGAATGGGGTTGACCATGCAGATCAATTGAGATCAACATACAACACGGCCAGAAAATCCCTGAAGTGGTGGAAGTATTTGTTCTTCTTCCTTCTGGATGTCAGCATAGTAAATGCATATTTACTCATGAGGGAGTCTGAGAATCATAAACTCAGCACAAAGAATAACAAAGAAAAACCCAGAACACAGATTGAGTTTAGGATGAACTTGGCTCACCAATTATTGGGTGGATTTACAGGGAAACGTAAAAGAACACCTGATATTCAACCTCCAGCTCAGCTACAACAACACTGGCTAGTCGTGATGCCAAAAAGAACCTGTAAAATGTGTTCACTTCAAAAAATCAGGACTGAACCAAGAACTGGCTGTGAACAATGTGAAATAAATATATGCATTAAATGCTTTAAACCTTACCACAGACAGAAATATCCAGAACTATTCTAATAAATTTAATAAGGAATAATGGATTGTACATATGATGTACATAAAATTTGTGAATATAACATAAAGTTTAATTGAAAAACATGGAGAAAAAATAACAAAATGCATATCATTGTGTAGATAATTTTATTTGGAACAAAATGTGAAAATTTCATGGATTTATCTTGGATATTAACAGAGAAATTAAAGTAAGACTGACTGCATTTCTAATTGGATAAAATACCTCTGGGGCACATGCAGCTATACATAGATAAATGATGCTGGGGCATTATCAGCAGTGATACTGATAAAGTGTTGGGGCTGAATGAGTTAAATGCTGTGGATGTCTGTGTAAACAGTCTGAGATAAGGCTGGTTATCTTCTATTTGGACCTCTGCTGGAACACATGTCCGATTCAGGAAACACTACAAGATAACACTGGAGACACAGATGTTCATTCAGACCCCACTTTTTGGTCTGTTGTTTTAGCTGTACCCAGCATTCACCACAACTCAGTTAATGCATTATAAGCTAATTTACTATTAAGATAGAGTTTTTCTTTGTCATATAAAGAAAACTAGTTAAAGTAATGTGAAAGACAAATATCGTGGAATTTTTGGATTAGATATTTTCACTTAATATGTCACTTAATTTTAACTTAAATCAACTGCATAACATTAAAAATCCGCTCAAAAGCAGATTTTAAGAGCAAATCGCAAAATATTTGACAGCAGATAATTCTGTTTTCCAGTACAGTAATGCAAATGATATGCACATGACACAAGATTTGAACTCTTTCGGGGAGATTATTGCTCATGTGCAATGTTCAGTTGATGAACAAAAAAATATATATATATATATATATATATATTCCGTGTGTACCACATAAGAATAATTACACACAAAAAATTGGTTGACACGACATGAAACAGTTATTCCTCAATAATCATTGTCAGGAATGTGTGCATGCTTACCTCAGCATCCATGATTGTTTATCTTATCTTCACGAGGTCATGATCGGCAATCATCGGACCAAAACTTTTCTTCACAAGGTTATGATCGGCAATCATCGGAACAAAACAACCGAAAGTTAATCAGTCTCTACAATAATGGCGACGACGATAAACATGCACACGGGTTTGCAGATTTCTAGTTGTTGGGAACATATTTCGACTTGAAACATGCATGAATAGCTTAATAAAGGTACCGCCGTATTCCGAATGGAATTTTTAGGGGAAAATTTTCTTCACCCAAAACTTGTGTTAAATATTACTTTAAAACGTGATTTTTGTGGTATGTTTTTTCTTTGGTGATACACTGACAAAACAACATCCTGCTTGGGGTTGTATTATGTAGACTTTCATTCATTAATGACATTCACACTGACAAAACAACATCCTGCTTGAGGTTGTATTATATAGACTTTCATTCATTAATGACATTCACACTGACAAAACAACATCCTGCTTGAGGTTGTATTATATAGACTTTCATTCATTAATGACATTCACACTGACAAAGCAGCATCCTGCTTGAGGTTGTATTATGTAGACTTTCATTCATTAATGACATTCACACTGACAAAACAACATCCTGCTTGAGGTTGTATTATGTAGACTTTCATTCATTAATGACATTCACACTGACAAAACAACATCCTGCTTGAGGTTGTATTATGTAGACTCATTCATTAATGACATTCACACTGACAAAACAACATCCTGCTTGAGGTTGTATTATATAGACTTTCATTCATTAATGACATTCACACTGACAAAGCAGCATCCTGCTTGAGGTTGTATTATGTAGACTTTCATTCATTAATGACATTCACACTGACAAAACAACATCCTGCTTGAGGTTGTATTATGTAGACTTTCATTCATTAATGACATTCACACTGACAAAACAACATCCTGCTTGAGGTTGTATTATGTAGACTCATTCATTAATGACATTCACACTGACAAAACAACATCCTGCTTGAGGTTGTATTATGTAGACTTTCATTCATTAATGACATTCCAATCGTATGCAAGACAGTCACTCGTATCTGAAAGATGACGATTCACTAACATGAATTTATGCATTACTGCGTTGTTCCGTTACTCATGATTTATTTTTGATATTCTGAATGTAAGAGTATTATACTATAATTAATTAAATAATCTCGGTAGTCAGTATATTTTTGTTTATTTATAGAACCACAACTGAATGCCATTTTTGTTTATTTATAGAACAACAACTGAATGTCATTTTTGTTTATTTATAGAACAACAACTGAATGCCTTTTTTGTTCGTTCACCTGGACCAAAGGTCCAGGTGAACTATTGCCATCACTTGGCGTCCGTCGTCTGTAAACTTTTCACATTTCAAGCTTCTTCTCCGAAACCACTGGGCCGATTGGAACCAAACTTAGCAGGAATGTTCCTTGGATGGTCCTCTACAAAGTTACTGTTTTTCGTTCTAGTCGGATATTCAATATGGCTGCCAGGGCCAATAATGTGCTCTGATTGGCTGAAATTTCAAAGATCTTCTTCTCTGAAACTAATGAACTGACTGAACCCAAACTGTAAATGAAAGATCATTGGAATGTCCTTTACCAAGTTACTGTTTTTTATGCCGATCGGAAATCCAAGATGGCCGCCATCGCAGGACATAGATTAACATTGGACCCTATGGGAAAATGTTCAAATGCCTTCTTCTCAGAAACTACAAATATGATTAAAGCCAAACTGTACATGAATGTTCATTGGATGGTCCTCTACAATCTTAAGGTTTTTTGTTCCGATATGAAATTCAAAATGGCGGCTACGGCAGGACTTAGTTTAACATTGGACCCTATGGGGAAAATGTTTCAAAATGCTTCTTCTCTGAAACCACTTGGACAGTTGAAACCAAACTGCCCAGGAATTATCATTGGAAGGTCCTCTACAAAGTGTGTGTTTTTTATGCCGATCAGAAATCCAAGATGGCCGCCACCGCAGGACATAGATTAACATTGGACCCTATGGGAAAATATTCAAATGCCTTCTTCTCAGAAACTACAAATATGATTAAAGCCAAACTGTACATGAATGCTCATTAGATGGTCCTCTACAAACTTTACGTTTTTTGTTCCGGAATGAAATTCAAAATGGCGGCTACGGCAGGACTTAGTTTAACATTGGACCCTATGGGAAAAATGTTTCAAAACGCTTCTTCTCTGAAACCACTTGGACAATTGAAACCAAACTGCCCAGGAATGATCATTGGAAGGTCCTCTACAAAGTTTTTGTTTTATATGCCGATCGGAAATCCAAGATGGCCGCCACTGCAATACATAGATTAACATTGAACCCTATGGGAAAATGTTCAAATGCCTTTTTCTCAGAAACTACAAATATGATTAAAGCCAAACTTTACATGAATGTTCATTGGATGGTCCTCTACAAACTTTACGTTTTTTGTTCCGATATGAAATTCAAAATGGCGGCTACGGCAGGACTTAGTTTAACATTGGACCCTATGGGAAAAATGTTTCAAAACGCTTCTTCTCTGAAACCACTTGGACAATTGAAACCAAACTGCCCAGGAATGATCATTGGAAGGTCCTCTACAAAGTGTGTGTTTTTTATGCCGATCGGAAATCCAAGATGGCCACCACCGCAGGACATAGATTAACATTGGACCCTATGGGAAAATGTTCAAATGCCTTCTTCTCAGAAACTACAAATATTATTAAAGCCAAACTGTACATGAATGTTCATTGGATGGTTCTCTACAAACTTCATGTTTTTTGTTCTGATATGAAATTCAAAATGGTGGCTACGGCAGGACTTAGTTTAACATTGGACCCTATGGGAAAAAGGTTTCAAAACGCTTCTTCTCTGAAACCACTTGGACAGTTGAAACCAAACTGCCCAGGAATGATCATTGGAAGGTCCTCTGTTTTTTATGCCGATCGGAAATCCAAGATGGCTGCCACCACAGGTCATAGTATCATAGATGCCAACCATTACGATTTTTCCGTAATTGTTGCGAATTTCGGGCCAAAATTACGGTGTTACGGTCAACAGTCTACTTGTTACGGATTTCCGATTATTGCCGGCCCGGAACCGTTCCCCATTTAAATATCATTGTGATCATTTAGACGCTTCATTGTATGTTAAAATCTCGTAATGATAAGCGCTTGAGGGATTTCGATTATTTAATCCTTTAGGGATTCTCGGGACTATCTATAGTAGAAAACGATCTATCCATTTCTTGTTCGATCCCGAGTAATTAATGAACACAGCACGTTTTTGTCAATTTCGTGATGTCTGAGGGAACAAGTGAAGCTTCTGCAGCGAAGAAAAGAAAATTGGGACAACGATTTCGTCCCGAATATTCTTCTGTTGCCTTATGAAATCGACACGGGAACATTATGCCTATTGCAAACAAGACTTGTCCATTCAGCACGGTGGTCGGGATGAACACACATATACAACAAAACAGTTCAAAAGTGCCAAGTCAACAACATATCAGGCACTCCAGAATTAGACATTAATTATTCCATGGGAGGGTGAGGGAGGGCCACCTCAGGAAATTTTCATTTCTATTGACAGTAAGTTGAAACATAGAATACATTTGTAAGTGAACATACATGTATTAAAACTTAACTTTTTATTTCTTTTTGTTGCTCATCAATTTTACATCTAGTTGTCACAAATAAAGGAAATCATTTGCTCATCACTTTGTGCCTAGTCTGTAGTACGATTATGGTAAAATTTTATGAAAAATTATGATTACTGAAAAAAATCACAAATTACTGACATCTCAACTTTTTGTTACTGATTGCACCAAAAAGGGGTTAGCATCTATCTATGTAGTATTAACACAGGACCATATGGGGAAAATACAGAAATATATTCTTCTCTGAAGCTATTACACTGATTGAACCTAAACTGTGCATCAATCATTGGAAGATCCTTTACAAACTTTGTGTTTTTTATGTTGATCGTAATTCCAAGATGACTACCACTGCAGGACATAGTTTTTACATAGGACCAATTGGTTCTTTTTATTACCAGGTGAACGATACAGGCTCTTGAGAGCCTCTGGTTTATTTATAGAACAACAACTGAATGTCATTTTTGTTTATTTATAGAACCACAACTGAATGCCATTTTTGTTTATTTATAGAACAACAACTGAATGCCTTTTTTTTTATTTATAGAACCACAACTGAATGTCATTTTTGTTTATTTATAGAACAACAACTGAATGTCATTTTTTTTTATTTATAGAACCACAACTGAATGCCATTTTTGTTTATTTATAGAACAACAACTGAATGTCATTTTTGTTTATTTATAGAACCACAACTGAATGCCATTTTTGTTTATTTATAGAACAACAACTGAATGCCATTTTTGTTTATTTATAGAACCACAACTGAATGTCATTTTTGTTTACTTATAGAACAACTGAATGCCATTTTTGTTTATTTATAGAACAACTGTAACAACTGAATGCCATTTTTGTTTATTTATAGAACAACAACTGAATGCCATTTTTGTTTATTTATAGAACAACTGTAACAACTGAATGCCATTTTTGTTTATTTATAGAACAACTGAATGCCATTTTTGTTTATTTATAGAACAACTGTAACAACTGAATGCCATTTTTGTTTATTTATAGAACCACAACTGAATGCCATTTTTGTTTATTTATAGAACAACAACTGAATGTCATTTTTGTTTATTTATAGAACCACAACTGAATGCCAGTTTTGTTTATTTATAGAACAACAACTGAATGCCATTTTTGTTTATTTATAGAACCAGCACTGATCCCTAAATCTTGTATTGTATTAGATGTCAAACCGTGGGACGATGAAACAGACATGAAAGAGTTAGAAAGAAATGTCCGAACAATAGTTAAAGATGGTTTGGTATGGGGGCAATGTAAGTTGATATTTCACAATATTTAGGTGAGGGGGCACTTGTACAGGTGAATAATTTTGTAACATAAAGTGATATTTTGCTTAGCAAAAGGAAATTGAAAAAATATTTTAATATTAGTCTATCGATTAAGTATGATCTCATGTTGACTTAGTATGATCTCATGTTGACTAAGTATGATCTCATGTTGATTAAGTATGATCTCATGTTGACTAAGTATGATCTCATGTTGACTAAATATGATCTCATGTTGAGTAAGTATGATCTCATGTTGATTAAGTATGATCTCATGTTGACTAAGTATGATCTCATGTTGACTAAATATGTATGATCTCATGTTGACTAAGTATGATCTCATATTGACTAAGTATGATCTCTTGTTGATTAAGTATGATCTCATGTTGACTAAGTATGATCTCATGTTGACTAAGTATGATCTCATGTCGACTAAGTATGATCTCATGTCGACTAAGTATGATCTCATGTCGACTAAGTATGATCTCATGTCGTGAGATGGCATTAGAAATGGAAATGGCTCATTTGGCATTAATAAAAATCACTCACTCGCTCAAACAGATTAGTTAAGATGCATATCATATTTTCAGAAAGATTTTTTTTTTTGGAGGGGGTGGGGGGATGTTTAGAATGGTAGTTGGATTTATGTTATCTGATACAGTCTACAAAAATGTACTACTAAGATGTGGCAGTTTGAATTGGACCTATGGCGAGATTCGGTAGATACAAGTTTCTGTTATAAAATAAAGTTTGATAATTATTGAGGCCGATCAAGGTTTTCTCCTGGTACTTTGGTATCGTCTAGAAATATAACTGAAATATTATATTTTTTTTGTGTTGACTGAGTTCCTTTAAGATTAGAGTTTATTGTTCATTTTGTTGAGGGTGGCTGGGCTATGCTGTTTAACGCCACTTTCAACTATATTTCAGTTATATCTTGGCGGAGAAAACCACTGACAAACTTTATCACATAATGTTGTATCGAGTACACCTCACCTGAACAGGATTCAAACTCACAACGTTAGTGGTGATAAACACTGCATAAATACAACTACCATATGATCACGACCACGATGGCCCCTTCATTTTGTTTATAATGGTGGAATTGATGACCATCACTGTTTAAACTTGCTTTTCATGATAAAATATTTTTGCCAATTTTTTTTGGTCCACAGCAAAACTGGTACCTGTTGGTTATGGTATTAAAAAGCTACAGATCATGTGTGTAGTAGAAGACGATAAAATCGGAACAGATGACTTAGAAGATGCTATCACAGAATTTGAAGATTATGTAAGTATTGAAGTGAAGTTTAGAAAATAAATGTGTGGTAAGCCAATGTTCATGTGTAATAGGAGAATATTCTCTCATCAAAAGAATAACTGCAGATTTTTATGCCCCTTAAGCAAATCATTTGAAATTTTTACACAAGGTCAGGGACCATTAAGTAAGACAAAGTTTGATTTCTGACTCCAATTTTTGCTTTACCTGGTAGCTGGGCATCCATTTGCTATGAACACATTTTTCCATTTTGCCATCACTTGGTGTCTGTCGTCTGTTAACTTTTCACATTTGACCTGAAACTTGGTAGGAAGCATTTATGGCAGGTCCTCTATAAAGATTGCTCATTTTGTCCCAATCCGTTTGCAACCATGGTCGCCATAGGTAATTCTTGTTTCTAGTTGGTCAATTTCTACAAATCTTCACCTCTGAAACCGCTTGGCCAAATGAACCAAAGTTGGTATGAAGCATCTATGGAAGTTCCTCTATTAAGATTACTCATTTCATTCCGATCTGTTAACAAACATGGCCGCCATAGGCACTTCTTATTTCTGGTTGGTCAATTTCTAAAAATCTTTTCTTCTGAAACCGCTTTGCCAAATGAACCAAAGCTTTGTATGAAGCCTCTATTTAAAGTTCTCTATATAAGATTTCCTCATTTCATCACGATTGGACAAAAACATGCTCGCCATGGGCAGTGCTGTTTCTGGTTGTCTGAAATTTAAAACATCTTCTCCTCTAAAACAACGGTGGCACAATGAATTGTTACTTTCTAGGAATGATGTATGGGAGATCCTGTACAGTTTTTGTTTGTAATTGGCAAATAAAAGAAAATCATTTGGGCAAGTTAATTGAAATTTTGTAGGAAGCACCTCTGAAAGGTTCTGTATAAAGTTTCCTCAAAACAAAATAACGTGTGAGCGGCACAGGCTCAGCCGACCGAGCCTCTATTTTAAAATATTTTTTGGGGCTATTTGTATTTGACATTCAACATTCACAAGATCATCACTGCAAAACAAAATTATGGATGCTTTTGTGTTGTGTAGGTAAAAAAATTACTGGAGATTTCCCCCATATTTGGTATATTATTAAATAATTTGTGATTGTTCAAATATAATGTGACTTTCAGATTTTTTTTAAAGTCCAGCAATACTAAAGTTTTTATTGAATGAAATCATTTTTATTTTTTTTAATTAAAGTAGTGTTTCTATATAATGTCCACATCACAGATTATTGTCTCGTGTGATTTTTCATGTTCCACTCACTTTCAGTAATGTGTCCTATGTTGTTATTTCTTCATCAGATTATTTGTTATTTATGTTTAACACCACTTCCAGCAATATAACTGAAATATTGCTGGAAGTGGTGTTCTGAATAGACAGGTTTTTTGTTTATACAGGTAAAATCATTGTTAATTTAACACTCATGGTGAGGTGTACTCTATGCAACATTATATGATTAAGTTTGTCAGTGACTTGCGACAGGTTGGTGGATTTCTCCAGGTACACTAGTTTCCTCCACCGATAAAACTGACTGCCACGATATAACTGATATATTGTTGAAAGTGGCATTAAACACCAGAACCCTAACAGTGATAATTTATCTGGGTGAATACCAGCTTAGAAAGCTCAATATTATTTTTTCAGTCATCTATGTAATAATTATTTTTTATTGGTAATTTTCGTTGGTTTTTTTTATTGGTAATTTTTGTTTTTTAGGTACAAAGTGTTGATATTTCTGCCTTCAACAAGATCTAACTTAAGACCACCTCAGGAATAACTAAATACCAACCAGCCTGTTGAGCCAACAGTGACTTTAAAGACAATAAAATGTTTAAATAGTATTTACATATTCTTTAGCTTGTGATGACAGTTTAAAAGTCTGCGGGATATTGTAGAATTTTTTATTTTGTCAATCTTTACGTACAAGAAACCAAACTGATTTTGGAATCCATTTACAAAGGTTGTCATGTATGGATATGTTCAGTATAGATGTCAATGTTTTGTCAAAGACTAAAATATTTGATTTAATTTAGCATTTTTGTAATGATTAAGAAGCATGTTGGTCATGATGGAAACTTGTATATGACATCTCTTAAATTATAGAAAAACAAATCCTCCCATCAAACTTGGCTTTTTATGCGAGAGCAACATTTTTACCGTTGAATTTCTGTCGTGATCGTATTGTAGATGGATTTACAACTACTTGTACAAAATGAGTGCGTATCACCACTAAAGTTATGAGTTTGAACCCCGTTCATGGCACCGTGTACTTGATACAACATTATGTGTTCAAGTCTGTCATTGATTTACGACAGGTCAGTGGTTTTTTCCAGGTACACCGGTTTCCTCCACCAATAAAACTGACCGCCACGATATCATTGAAATATTGTTGAAGTGGCATTAAACACCATAAACTAAACCAAATCAAATCTATGTGTGTTGTCATCATTGTTGTTATCTGTGGAGTTGTTAACGATATTTGACACAGTATTAAGGAATCCGATTGATTTTGCTGATTCTATCCCACTTGTATAGAAACAAGGGACCCAAATGGTGCCAATATTGTTTTTTTTTTTTTTTTGCATGTGGAGGGTTTTATTTTTTAATCAATATTGATGATTTTTTTTCTTTGTGTTCTCTATGAAATTATCTATGAAGTATGTCAATAGATTTTGTATGTCTCTTACTGTTTTGAAGAAATAAGGGTTTCGGTGGTTTTCTCTAGGTACTCCGGTTTCCTCCACCAATAAAACTGACCACCACGATATAACTGGGATATTGTTGAAAGTGGCATTAAACACCATAAACCAAACTAAACCATTTCTTAAACTAGGATAACAATAGCTGTAACATGTAACAATTTTGATATCTGAAGAATTAAATTCCAAATATGGTAAATAGCGTGGAAGACTCACAGATCTAATATTTTGTTTAAAAACGGCAACCAAACATTTCTAAAACCAGAGGAACAACAGCTATGTCATGGAACAATTGGATTTCATAATACAGTAGTTAAAATGTAAAAAAAAAAAAAAAATCTTTAGTAAATATCATGGAGAAATGATGCAATGCTTCTAAGACTGCTTTGGGGCCATGGGGATAGGTTTGAGACTTCTCTCAAAATTGAGGATTTGAGGTCCAATAAAACTACTGATAAACTTTCATGCATTATTTCCGGTGCAGCAGAATGTCTAAATAATATATACTTTATAAAAGCAGTAACAAACAGAATCAGTTAATGCAGCAAGGTATTACTTGTTTAGTCTGCCCATCAGAGATTCACAGGCCCCTTCCTGGACCGATGTACCGATTGAACCCCCTCTCATAGGCCCTGATCATGGAAGACTCAGAACTACTATTATTATTGGAAAAATATCTAGCCACATACATTTTTGGACACTGAAGACCAATAGCTGTGACAGAACAATTGGATTTCAAAATATCTGAAATCCAACTTTGGTAAATATGGAAGTCTGGGACCTATTATTATTATTATTTTTAGAGGGGTGATCGTGATTGTATGGTAGTTGGATTTACAACTACCTGTGCAATCGGAGGCTGTCGTGATCGTATGGTAGTTTATAACTACATATGCAATCAGTGCCAATCACCACCAATGTTGTGAGTTCGGATCCCGCTCATGGCGAGGTGTGCTTGTACAACATTATGTGATCAAGTTTGTCAATGACTGCAACAGGTCGGTGGTTTTTTCCAGGTACTCCACCAATAAAACTGACCACCACAATTTTTATAGCGCTAGCTCACTGAAACAACAGTCTGCGGATAGACATGTCACCCCACTCGGATACATTATTCTGATTCCGAGCCAGCCAATCTTTGCTCTTTCTCCTTAATGCTGCGTGCTTAGGGAGAAGCAACAAATACCAATTGTATAGTCTTTGGTTTGACCCGAACCCACCGAATCTACCGCACTCGAGGCGAGCACGCTAACCATTACACCACTGATGCGGTTACCTCGAAAACACCACAGATGTTTCTAAGCTAATTGTTGTTTAACGAGAACAAGTCAATTTTCATTGAAATGATGAGGTCCGCTTTGTACTAGACCAACACGCTGAATTGGATTTTTATAGCGCTAGCTCACTGAAACAACAGTCCACGGATAGACATGTCACCCCACTCGGACACATTATCCCGATTCCGAGTCAACCAGTCTTTGCTCTTTCTCCTTATATACGTATATATAATGCTGTGTGTTTAGCCAGGGAATGGTTTAGCAAGAAGCAAAAAATACCAATTTTATAGTCTTTGGTTTGACCCGATTGGGGCTTGAACCCACAATCTACCGCACTCGAGGCGAGCACACTAACCATTACACCACCGATGTGGTTTTGATAAAATGATCATAATCCTAATTACGTAATTATAATTAAACAACCTTATAATAAAAAAGCTGCTGGGATGTGCTAATCTGGTATGCATTATAATATAAAAACGTAAAGGTAACAGATCAAATCGTATAAATATTGAAGTGGTCATGCGAAAGTACTGGTCACTAGCTTAGACGTTGCCGCACGATATTGTGTCAATGATGAACAATCTTATATATTTCTTTGAACATGAAGTTTCTATTTAAATATACTGACAAAGCATGCGGGTAGTTGAATCGAAATAATTGTCTCCACTGTGTACAAACGACAATTCCGTGGAATATCTATTCGCAATGTTTAGTCTCCTTAAAACTAACAAATTAAAATTTAATGTCTTCGAATATATTACCACCTCAAATATAAAAAAAATCGACAAAATGTAGGTGAATTCGATTTTATGATTTCTGCAGATCAAATAAAAAAATATATCAAAAAGTCAAGTTTTATTTAAAGTCGGTACAATTTGGAACATACAACATAAGCTCTGATGAGCTTTTAAAACCGACATAGATCAGAACAATAGGCTAGCTCTTGGCCTTTTTTGACAGTCAAAAAATAACCCCCCAAAAAGTGTTACGAGCCATGATTCTGCTAATGCTTTTAGATGTATCAACGAAAGCAGCCATGGTTCTTATTGTGCATCTTTATGATATCTCATAACATGCACTATACCATCTTCACACCCCACCCACACAAATTTATCTGCGTGGATAGCGATTCCGTACGGTTCTTTTAGTGGGTACTTCTTTTCAACAATTTGCAAAATTTCCGTCACGTTTCGTTCCGAATCTATAATGTAAATTTCATTGTTGTCGTAATCCGTGACCAGTATATTCCCACGGTCATCACAAGCCAATCCACTCGGCTCAATGTGACGTCTTTTGGAATCAATTAATGGACCGTCCCATAAAAATCGGAGCATACCATTTTGGTCCAGTACAATGATTTTCTTTGCCGCTTCATCTAAAATACAGAGATCCCCGTTTAACGTTTCTACACAACGAACTGGTTTCCGTAATAAGAACGACTGATTCCTCACAATATAAGTATCATATTCCTGAATTAGTTTACCCCCTTCTGAAACCCTTGCAACGTGTCCAAAATCACCGTCTGTTAAACAGATTAGGATCTCGCCATTTCTCGTGACACTGATGCCATGGGGTTCCGAAAGGCCTGTGTGGAAAAAATCGGAAATGCTTTCTCCATTGTTCGAGATAATTTTCAAGATATTAGTTTCCGACGATGTTGCTAAAAGTGCACCAGTTTTACTAATGGCTATATCCGATATGTTGAACTCCGTAGGAATTTCTTTGCTTACGTTTCCGTTTCTGCGCACTAAGGTTATATTTTGGTCGTAAGGACATGCAATCCAAGCCTCGTTGTCGCTTGCAACTGCAATACATCCTATGCATCGGTCACTTAGAGATTCTATCTGAAACGAATGTTTTATAGTAGTGACAGCAATTGGCCCAGCATCTGCATCTGTACTCAAAACACTCAAAGTAGAATTCTTCTTCTTTAAAGGTGGACGCTTGCGCGGCTTGGTAGTTTCAAATTCTATAATTCCTAGCAAAACTTCAGGTTTTACTGGAAAATGTTCGTGTACTGGCAAAAATTTTGGGATAACAATGTCTAAACTTTCCATTTTCGTTGGAATAGTATCCATACGTCCATCAAGAAATGAATGACATTGCACAATTCGAAGATTATCATTTGACTTCAAAGCTATCTCAGTCTCGTTAATCAAGGTACATATTTTATTCTTCTTTGCTTGTAGTTTACTCTCATAGTTTTTAATTTCCTTAGAAGCTTCGGTCTTTTCGTCTTGTATTGATTTGACCAGTTCTTCCTGACATTGTTCTACTTCTTTTATAGTCTTCATGACATAATCACCTACAGATTGTATAACAGAATCATAAGTTTTCAGAGTTTTTCGATTTTCATTTTGCGTCTTTTCAGCTTCGTCGTTAGCTTTCCTCAGACTTTCTCTCAAATCATCAAAATAATCTTCCAGTTGTCTTTTCTTCTGATCCGCTATTTTATCTACGTCACAAAATGTATGACCTTCATGTGTACTTGTAATACACCTTTTACAAACAAGTACTAAGCAATTTTTACAATACAACTGAAACTGCTGGGATTTATGAGTCTTACACGTTGTTTCGTAGGATGAAACGGAAGTGACGTCTTTCAATGATAATATATGGTGTTTTTTAGTTGCAGCACTCCTTTCATGAATTCGTTTACATTTTTTACAAATAAATTGTTCACATTCAATACATTTCCACTCGTATGTTTCCTGTTCACATAGGTCACACGTTTTGTTCACAACCGGTGCTTGTGCCATGTTATCAGAATGCGATTTGTTCACATTCGGTGTTTGTGCTATGTTTTCAAAATGAAATCAGCTCACTAGGTTTGACTTTATTCACAGTTATCAGTGACAGTTCTAAATAAGTATATTCAAACCCATTGTTATTTGGCTAAAGTCAGACCAGCTCTTTTTCATATAATGGGATAAGCTGTAAACAGAAATGGTATTAGAGATATTTCATTGACATTCTAAATTATATATTGTAAAAAGAGTCTGAAGATACAAACAACGATCTACAAAACATACACATAAAACTGAATTCAGGTGCTCCGGAAGGGTAGACAGTTCCTGCTCCACTAGTGGCACCCGTCGTGTTAATCTAGTTACAAACCCGGTTTGTAAAATTCATGTCTTCAAAGACTTTTTAATTACATTTATTTGTGTATGTATTTGGCTTTCATATCTGTTGACTTTGACTTGATGAAGTTTATTCCAGAAACGCGTCGTGCCACTAAATTAGATATCTACGTTTTTATTACTATCACGGGGTCGATATTTCTGCCATGATGGACTATATTTGGAAAAGTTCGAACTTTTATAAATCAATCAAAAAGATTTTAGGGCTAATGTCAGCAATTTTTCACTTTTTTTTCACTTTTTCACTTTTTCACTTGTACTTACTTTCTTTCAGTGTCAAAATTTTAAATGTCTATTGTCTGTGTTTTGTTTTGCTGTCATTAATTCATGTGTATAATTTGTAAGGAGAGGACTTCATATAAGTTGGTATAACTTGCTGTCCAATCCTATTGTTTATGTACAATAAAATATTATTAAACTAAACTAGTCCACGAGGGTACGTCACCCCGTCAGCGTATGGCATGAAATCCATTCAAAAATTAGTACACAAGTACACGAAATGGTGGCTCATGTCAGTGCTTTGTCAGTGGCGATAGGCACTAACGTTGTGAGTCGAAATAAGACAGGTCGAACCCCGTTCGTGGCGAGGTGTACCCGATACAACATTTTTTGTCAGTGACTTGCGACAGGTCGGTGGTTTTCTCCGAGTACTCCAAGTAATATTTGAAAATAAGTATACAGTTAGGAATATGTAGATTACCGTCAAACTGCACATTTCCCAAGATAATACCTTCCATCTATATTTTTAGGAGGTGGATGACTGGAAACCAAAAATGTTTTGTCACATTACAGTCCCCAAAAAGTGTTTATAAATTTCCTTTGCTTTACAGTGCATTTTATATCAATTAAACCTGTATTAAGCGACCCCCTGTCTTAAGTGACCATATTTCACTGTTCTCTTGAAAGGTCACATAAGACAGGTTTGACTGTACATAGTTCAGTCTTAAGAGAGATAGAGATTTAGATCAAGAATTCTGACAATTTATTAATTTTTGATAATGAAAAGGATTCTGAAGAAATAAGACCCCTTTCGGTTTCTTCTAACTCAATTGACCACGTATTAATAATATTTACAGATACAACTGTGTTTTTATCTATAAACTGTCCATACAAATATTTACAGGGGTTTAGGTAAACTTTTGTGTTAATCTGTAACTGATGAATAAACTTATATTCCTTATTATATCCTAAATGATGACAGATACTGATCAAGTGCTTCCAATGTCTTGGTATAGCAAATAAAATTAAAAACAAAATACCTTTACAGTTACCATGGTTACCAAATAGGTGTCAGAAAATATAACTTTGGTATCGTAATGGTACATGAATATATATCTTTAAAAAAAACAATTAAATAAGAATTTTTAGGTTTATTGGTTGGTTCGTGGTGTTTAACGCCACTTTCAATAATATTTCAGTTATATCGTGGAGGTTAGTTTTATTGGTGGAGGAAACCGGAGAACCCGGAGAAAACCACAAACCTGCTGCAAGTTACTAACAAACTTTATCATACAATGTTCTATCGAGTACACCTCTCATGAGTGGGATTCGAACTCACAACGTTAGTGATGTCAGGCATTGATTGTATTTTTAGGAGGGACACGTAAACTGTTGGTTAAGAATTAGGTCAAGACAACCGTAACTATATCCTCATTGCATTTAAAATCGATATCTTAAAATCGATATAGCGCAAATACATATAGCCGTAGGTCATAATTATTACACAATGATAGTAAAAAAGGGGGGGATTTGGGTCCCATTGATCGGTTTAACCCCTCCACATTTGTGTGCCTGTCCCAAGTCTGGACCTGGATTTCTGTCGGCGTGTGTCGTTGTCTTTTTGGGTCTGTGATTTGAGGTGAAAGGTGTTTCGTTTTGTTGATACATGTATCGTTTGAATTGTTGGTCATCCACGTTTATATTCTCTTTACACAATTTCACAATCTAAAGGGTATTTCTCCTATTAAAGTTACATTTTAAAATATATTTAAAAATTAATTAAAAACGGTCTGTCAGATCTGATGTGGATTACGTTCTATCAGATCTGATGTGGATTACGTGCTATTATATTCCCTTTGTCATCAGATATGAAAATAGTTTGTTTTGTTTTTGTTTTTGCTTTGATTGGGGGGGGGGGGGGGGGGGGGGGGGGGTGTATAAATGGCGGAGTTATTTCTGTGTCTGTCTAACATGAACAGACTGATAAAATCTACGTAGTGATATATAAGTTGTCCAAGTATTAAAATTACATACAGACACACTGTTAAAAAAAACCTACACTTCTAAGTGAACTTGAATCAAATAAAGACTATGAAATTATAGTTTCTTATAATAAGCATCAAAATATAAATAATAACAAGCTAAGAAAAACATACCTGCAATTAAAATTGTGCATTGAAATCACAGGTAGACTTCCTGGTAACTTGTTCAAACATATAACGGTTAAAAAATAAACTCCGTAAAAATTTACATCGATACAGGTATAGATCTACCTGTTTTATTCCTTCAACCAAAACATTTAAATTGATTTGACACGCAAAATTGTTTGCTTAGGTTCCAAATACATTCTGAGTGGATTTATGATTTTCTTTCCATTACCCGTATGTGTTTTGGAAGGAGGATTGTTCTTTCGGACAAGAGGAAAAGGATATGTGATAAATTATATTCTTCATTTTTTTTTTTTTTTCATTTTGACAAGTGTCACTAGTTTATTTTAATTATAAATTTTTGATATATATAAAATTATCATTTCAATTATAAATATATATGGTCTATGTTAGCCATATTTTAAATAACTTCTCTGTTAATTTTACCTTTTAAATAAATAAAGTTAATTAACCTAATTCAAGGTATATAAAGATTATTAGGAAATTGCCAAGTGGCTATAGTTAAGCTCTATGACATAGAGCAATGAAAGTTATATAAAACTCTCTTCTTTTTTTCTTTTTTTTTCATAATAATGTTCACTTTTTGATAATATTTATATTCTTCTAATTTTCATACATTTCTACTATAGTTTAATCATAAGTACATAGGTGTAACAATATTTTCTAAATGACAATTGTTTGTTTATATCTTTAAACTCTGTTACAGTTATAGTCCATTTGAATGCTATAGACCACCTAAACAAAATAATTACAAATTCATTTTAATTTTTCCTCTTCTTTTTTCTTCAAATATATATTTCAAATGTGTCTACGAACTCCGACAGTAACTTTCAGAATTTTTCATCAATAGATAAAAAAAAGTTTTCCATTAGGTGTCTATGTTAAATATTTGCACTTATATGTGTAATTTCCAGTGGAGTAAGTATGCTTTAAAGAACAGCACTCATACTGTAAACAAAAATAAAAACATGTGCTTGACATGCAAATTTCTATATATCATAAGACTGACCATTTAAATATCAGATGGGCTTGCATGAATAGAGTTGTCCATTTAAAGTAATATGAAACGAGTTTTTGGTGAAATAAACATCTTCAAAAAAAAACTAAACCATTCGTGCATGTTTGAGGACGAAAATCGCGATCATCTGTGATTAAGAACAGAAAATCATTCCATCTCGTACGTGTTTTGTCAAGACAATGGCGGCTAATTAACATTCGGATGCACCGTTCCGATAATTGCCGATCATGAAATTTCATCAACAACGTAAACAGGCACATGTATCATTCTGGTTTTGAAAGAAGTTAAATTTCTTGCATTTCTTACCATTTGGGGAAATAGAGAATCTCAGAATTTAAAATCCTCGTCGGAACTAACGTATCGTATGTACAAACTGTGTAAATTATTATTAGTATGTACATTTCAAAACCATTACGATGAAAAAACATTTGGAGTTGTCAGAGATGAAAATAAAAAATCAACAAGAAAAAAAATGCCAAAAATACGACTTATTCTGTCCATAATTTGTCACCGTTATTTTGACACCAACCATTTCATAACTTGGTTCGTTTATTTCCTGGTTTGTTTTGGGGACAACCATTTGATAAAATAAATAATCTGGCGACCCAAAGTTGGAAAAAAAATCTGGTCTTTGTTTCATAGAAAATACAAAATAATAATCTGGCCTGAACTGAGTAAACAATGTTATAACCTGTCCTGCACTATGTGTCGAATGAATTTTCTGTCAAATATTCTAACCTGACTAATCTTGCCAGGCCCCCCAGAATCATATTATTTGCCTATATATTATTATGAGATAAAGAATGTGTGCTTTCTTTCACATTCTTATCTCTTGGGCCAAATAAATTTGAAACAAAGTAGTATTCATTTTTAATATAAAAAAACAACCTAATGTTTTAACATAATAACAAGTTGCGTATGTAGTGTCCCCTTACTGGGCCCCGCGAAATTTGCTGAATTATACCAAGGACGTATATGAGATTCTATATACGTCCTTGATTATACACATAATGCTGTTAAAAGACATTTACGGCGGTTTAGATCATAGATGGTGATATATATTTATTTTCCAGGTAAAGAGATCCTTGTTTAACGTTTCACTAAAGGAAAATTATTTTTAATCGTGGATTGAATGGAAAATAATGGAATGTAAATCGAAACGAAAATGATGTTGGCCACTTCAGAGTTCGTTTCCAGACGAAAAGCGGTCTTTATTTCCATCCAACGATCATATTCATCTCCAATATATATTCTGTTTTTGTTTAACTTAGCATTCGCTGCTTTTTTGTTTCTTTTTCTGGCAGAATCGCTCAATTTACGCTTCGGACCTGGCTTCAATATCTTTGCCTCCGACATTTTCTTCATCAACACTATAACGGAGCATGCGCACTATCTCTACCGAATGAGTTCAAATCTGAGGTCAATAGCATATGATTTGCATTATTGTCCGGGTAGCAAGAAATATCGAAGACAGAATAAAATGACGTTTTCTCCTGAATTATACATCGTAGCTCTCAAAAAGTGAATGGTTTACGTTCTTTATATATTTAATCTTTACATATATCAGAAATTTTTAGAAAACTGAAAATAATGATTTTGGCATTTCATATTACTTTAATTCAAAACACATGTATCAAGGTCATTGTCACTTGATCTTTAATTCTCATGGACACATTCAAATTCTCTAGTTTAAATATATATTGAAGAATGCATAGAGTTTCACTATCCACGTAAATATACTGTAATTTAATAGTTTATTATTAAATTCGTTTATTGTATTAAGTTATTCCGATTAACAAGTCTAAAACTTATATAACGCCAACATTAAAATATACTATGTTTAGACATCTGTTTATATAATGCCTAATTTGCCGCCAAACTGCAACACGAGCTTCTGTATTTCTCAGGTCTAACAGACCTTTAAAAACGAGTGTTTCCGTGTAGGATATTCAGTTGTAAAGGAGATACGAAGGATTGAAGACACAAAAACCCACCCTTCCCATCCCGTTTAAACATGATTTCTGCTGTTTTTATTTTATTTTGCAGTTTGGTGAAAGGACTAAAGGATATATAGAATTGTGAAAGTCAACATTACTCGTCATGGCGACAACTAGTTGATGTGGAATATGGCGAAATTTATCAACTTTGCTGCTCTGGTTGGCCCAAGCAGCTTGTTTTGTTACACTGATTGGAATACCCTTCAGTGATCCATCGTCAACTTGTTGACAATATGTGTTGTTGAAGTAATAAAATGCCATGATATACAAGTAGCCAAATCAAATCGTTTGTTTTTAATTTACTTACCACAATTATTACTCAACAAATTACCGATATACCGGTCTACAATACAACTATTATTTGATGGTTAAAAAGTCAACAGTTGCATTTCAACCAAGTCTCAATACAGTTGCAAAATTATATACAATAATATCAATGTATAAACATTGATAGTATATGTACGTGGATAGTGACAAGGCCCCGTGGAGCTTGACTTGCATGCTTTTTATTCAAGCAAGAGGCACTATTGGTATTTAAAGTTCACCTTGATTTCACAAGGCTATTTTCCATTGTTATTTCCAATCATTCTTTACATGTCATCTTCTTTGATATTTAAATGACATGTCACATGCCAATAGTATATTTGCATGGGGAGCACATGTTCTTATTTTTTTTTTTACAGTTTTAGGCTGTTCTTTCACTTCCCTAGAAATTACACATATAAAAACAAATATTTAACATAGACACCTAATGGGCAACTTTTTTTTATCTATGGATGAAAAATTCTGAAAGTTATTGTCAAGAGTTCGTAGAAACATATAAAATATATATCGTCACGGTATGTGTTTTCGTATGTCATGTCTTTTCGTATCATCCATTTTATTTTGATTTCCACAGCGCACGCATTAATTTTGACGTGTCCTCCGGTTTCTATTTATGGAACGTAAACAGGACTACAACGTGACATCCGTAAAAGATGTTAAAGTTTGCTTTTAAAGACGTAAGTACCAAAAACAGTAAACCTACCTACTGAACCATACTTTTTGTAATGCTAAAAATTTACTTCATTTATTAAAAGTAGCTGGAAAAAAATCCAGAAGGGCTATATAAAATTTAACTATGTCGTCTGCCTCTCAGACACCGGCTCTTCCTGTCATGTAACTGTCATGGGGTCACTGATCGTACTTGTAAACAAAAGAGCTGACTGAAATGTGCCTGTTTCTTATATAAAATACATGTCACTTTGCAGTGCATTGTGGTTTCAGCACTAAAAAAAACATCTAAAGTAAACACAATTTTGAGAGTGGTCATTTTCAAACATTCTGTTATTTTATTTAGATGTAGCATGATTTGGTAGATGGCCAGAACCATGAAATTTTAAAACCAGCCATTTCCGGATTATATATTCGTTTCCATCCCGTATATCGGCCTTGTTTTTACTTCACACGAAAACAGCGCTCGTCGCAACTTCAGCTGATTCCGTACCTTCATCATACCTCGTCCGTATTACGATAGCTCCCATTGGAACTACTTTCGGAAATCTTCAATGAAGGAGGTATTAAAATAATTTCACTTTCGAATATTCGTCCAATAATAATATATTTTCATTCGTCGCAATATCGGCTGATTCCGTACCTTCATCAAAGACCAATATTTTTCAAAACAAACTCGTCTATTGTCGCCATTTTAGAACTTATTTGCGATGCGCAATGTTTGATTGAAGTGATACGGTCTTCCGGCGAAGAAATGTGACGCGTAGACGCATATCAAATACCGTATTACAGCCGAGGTATTGAGGGAGAGAAGCGGACTCACCCGAGGTTTGCCGATTGACGAAAACAGATGACGCCATTTTACTGACAACAAAAGTTGCCAGATAATCGAGAGTATATTAAAATACAAGAATGGCTTTAAAAACAATCTTATGTACAAAGAAACAATTAACTAGCCATTCTTTGAAAATTCCAATCATCATATGAATGAAGGGTTAACACTGTTAATCGCTATATCGGGAAATCGATAATAGCACGAAAACCAATAACACGATGCTATGTGAAGAAAAAAGAAAAGAAAACATTAAAATGGATTTTTAATTAATTTTTTTTAGGTGGTCTATAGCATTCAAATGAACTATACTTTAATAAATTAATACATTCATCGTACACGATATAAAGGGTAAATTAAGTATTCTAATATGACGTCCCGTATTCGGTATACAAATAAAGGCATATTTGAATAACAATCAAATATAGGCCACACATGCGCGCTGAAAAAATTCTTCATGGTTAGCGATTTTCTATTATTGTTTATCTAAAAATTGTTGAAATAAATGAAGTTAAAATTAAACAAATCCTAATCAAGTCTTATCATAATTAAACTCTTATAAACACGGCTTACCTTTCGTTGACTGTCTCCATGTTTATCTCCCTTTATCTCCGATCCGACTGGCTGCGTTCAATTGGTAATTTCGTTGTTAATCATTTAAAGTTGTTTTATTTGTAATAAAATTTATATTGAACCTTGTCAATAAAATTCTTTTCGGTATTTTAAGCCACAGTTTCAACCACAATTTCGCTTACCATCTCTTAATTCCCAATTTTACCATTTTTTAAAATTCCGTAGGAGATTGATGGAATAGCCACTACCAGCGCACCACCTTGACCGCCTCGAATTTTAAAATTACCGTATTTGTCCTATTAGAATCGAAATAATTCATGCCGGCCATACTTTATTGTTATTCAAATATGGGTAGGCATTATATTCTTGAGATTTAACCCCTCGCTGTCGCTCGGGGTTAAATATTCATAAATATAATGTCTACCCATATTTGAATAACAATAAAGTATGGCCGGCATGAATTATTTCTTAAATAACACGTGACACTTCATGGTACATTCTAAGGTAAATTATTACTATTATACAAATATAGCCTTCCATTGAGGTCAATACATGGATTTATAGACCTATAAATATATTTTGACCGAGGACGAAGTCCGAGGTCGATATATATTCTTAGGTCTATAAATCCATGTATTGACCGAAATGGTAGGCTATAATTGTGTTATCATTTTTCAATATTATTATTTAAATATTAAAATTTTGAAATTTTATGAAAACTTTTTTTTTTTATTTTTGAAAATTTTGAAATTTTATGGAAATTTTTAATTTTTTTTTAATTTTTGAAATTTTATGGTAAACACATTGTTAAATCGTGTATAGCATGGATGTTTCTAAAAATAAATTTGTATATTGCATGGGTGTTACTATAATTAGTAACGTCCATGCTATACCACTTTTTATAGAACGTCATGTGACCCGTTTTCAGCCAATCAACGTTTCCAAATAATTGTAAAAATGTTATTGACCGTATTATCCCATAGCTATATACCTAATTATATATTACTAACCCTGCATAGTGCATGGAATGATTAGGATACAGTCCTTATTATTTATTTTTTTAGTTCCAACATGGTCACGATGTTATCATATTTCATAGTCAATATCAAACACGTGCTCTCACCACGAGGTATATCGAGGGATAAAGGCGTACAAAAATGTTTATTTTTTATTTTTTCAGTTACTAAACTGGAATTATGTATATTAAATCCTGATAATTTACCTTATATTAGTATGTAAGGGCTTGACATCTGTATATCTCAAAACCAAAGGTAAGCACATGTATATATTGAACTGCCATGTGGTGTTTGAGATCATTGTTGGCGAACGGCCAGTGTGGGCATGCGGAAACAATATTAGTTTCCGTTTATCTACAATATACACTGAACGAAGGGATAATTTCTTTATATAGTAATAATATCATTTGGCGTAATTCTTAAATATATATTATTATTTTTGTTTAATTTTATTTTTTTCTCTTTCCAAATTGTTATAAATTTGGCATTTTTTGCGCGGAGATATTACATATGTTGAGTACTTCATCTTCATCAGCATTAAAGTAGGATTAATGTGTAGCTAGAAGAAGGCCGCAGTGCCCACCTCAATATGATACACTATACCTACACTATATTACAGATGTTGAGTACTTCATCATCATCAACATTAAAGTAGAGTTAATGTGTAGTTAGAGGAAGGCCTCAGTACCTAACTCAATATGATACACTATACCTACACTATATTACAGATGTTGAGTACTTCATCATCATCAGCATTAAAGTAGGGTTAATGTGTAGCTAGAGGAAGGCCTCAGTACCTAACTCAATATGATACACTATACCTACACTATATTACAGATGTTGAGTACTTCATCATCATCAACATTAAAGTAGGGTTAATGTGTAGCTAGAGGAAGGCCTCAGTGCCTAACTCAATATGATACACTATACCTACACTATATTACAGATGTTGAGTACTTCATCTTCATCAACATTAAAGTAGAGTTAATGTGTAGTTAGAGGAAGGCCTCAGTACCTAACTCAATATGATACACTATACCTACACTATATTACAGATGTTGAGTACTTCATCTTCATCAACATTAAAGTAGGGTTAATGTGTAGCTAGAGGAAGGCCGTAGTGCCTAACTCAATATGATACACTATACCTACACTATATTACAGATGTTGAGTACTTCATCATCATCAACATTAAAGTAGAGTTAATGTGTAGTTAGAGGAAGGCCTCAGTACATAACTCAATATGATACACTATACCTACACTATATTACAGATGTTGAGTACTTCATCTTCATCAACATTAAAGTAGGGTTAATGTGTAGCTAGAGGAAGGCCGTAGTGCCTAACTCAATATGATACACTATACCTACACTATATTACAGATGTTGAGTACTTCATCATCATCAACATTAAAGTAGAGTTAATGTGTAGTTAGAGGAAGGCCTCAGTACCTAACTCAATATGATACACTATACCTACACTATATTACAGATGTTGAGTACTTCATCATCATCAACATTAAAGTAGAGTTAATGTGTAGTTAGAGGAAGGCCTCAGTACCTAACTCAATATGATACACTATACCTACACTATATTACAGATGTTGAGTACCTCATCAGCATTAAAGTAGGGTTAATGTGTAGCTAGAGGAAGGCTGTAGTACCTAACTCAATATGATACACTATACCTACACTATATTACAGATGTTGAGTACTTCATCTTCATCAGCATTAAAGTAGAGTTAATGTGTAGCTAGAGGAAGGCCTCAGTACCTATCTCAATATGATACACTATACCTACACTATATTACAGATGTTGAGGACTTCATCTTCATCAACATTAAAGTAGGGTTAATGTGTAGCTAGAGGAAGGCCGCAGTATCTATCTCAATATGATACACTATACCTACACTATATTACAGATGTTGAGTACTTCATCATCATCAACATTAAAGTAGAGTTAATGTGTAGCTAGAGGAAGGCTGTAGTGCCTAACTCAATATGATACACTATACCTACACTATATTACAGATGTTGAGTACTTCATCATCATCAGCATTAAAGTAGAGTTAATGTGTAGCTAGAGGAAGGCTGTAGTGCCTAACTCAATATGATACACTATACCTACACTATATTACAGATGTTGAGTACTTCATCATCATCAGCATTAAAGTAGAGTTAATGTGTATCTAGAGGAAGGCCTCAGTACCTATCTCAATATGATACACTATACCTACACTATATTACAGATGTTGAGTACTTCATCTTCATCAACATTAAAGTAGAGTTAATGTGTAGCTAGAGGAAGGCCGTAGTGCCTAACTCAATATGATACACTATACCTACACTATATTACAGATGTTGAGTACTTCATCATCATCAACATTAAAGTAGAGTTAATGTGTAGTTAGAGGAAGGCCGCAGTACCTAACTCAATATGATACACTATGCCTACACTATATTACAGATGTTGAGTACTTCATCATCATCAACATTAAAGTAGGGTTAATGTGTATCTAGAGGAAGGCCTCAGTACCTATCTCAATATGATACACTATACCTACACTATATTACAGATGTTGAGTACTTCATCTTCATCAACATTAAAGTAGGGTTAATGTGTAGCTAGAGGAAGGCCTCAGTGCCTAACTCAATATGATACACTATACCTACACTATATTACAGATGTTGAGTACTTCATCTTCATCAACATTAAAGTAGAGTTAATGTGTAGCTAGAAGAAGGCCGCAGTACCTAACTCAATATGATACACTATGCCTACACTATATTACAGATGTTGAGTACTTCATCTTCGTCAGCATTAAAGTAGGGTTAATGTGTAGCTAGAGGAAGGCTGTAGTGCCTAACTCAATATGATACACTATACCTACACTATATTACAGATGTTGAGTACTTCATCTTCATCAACATTAAAGTAGAGTTAATGTGTAGCTAGAGGAAGGCCGTAGTACCTAACTCAATATGATACACTATACCTACACTATATTACAGATGTTGAGTACTTCATCATCATCAGCATTAAAGTAGAGTTAATGTGTATCTAGAGGAAGGCCTCAGTACCTATCTCAATATGATACACTATACCTACACTATATTACAGATGTTGAGTACTTCATCTTCATCAACATTAAAGTAGAGTTAATGTGTAGCTAGAGGAAGGCCGTAGTGCCTAACTCAATATGATACACTATACCTACACTATATTACAGATGTTGAGTACTTCATCTTCATCAACATTAAAGTAGGGTTAATGTGTAGCTAGAGGAAGGCCGCAGTACCTAACTCAATATGATACACTATACCTACACTATATTACAGATGTTGAGTACTTCATCATCATCAGCATTAAAGTAGAGTTAATGTGTAGCTAGAGGAAGGCCTCAGTACATAACTCAATATGATACACTATACCTACACTATATTACAGATGTTGAGTACTTCATCATCATCAACATTAAAGTAGAGTTAATGTGTAGCTAGAGGAAGGCCGTAGTGCCCACCTCAATATGATACACTATACCTACACTATATTACAGATGTTGAGTACTTCATCATCATCAACATTAAAGTAGGGTTAATGTGTAGCTAGAGGAAGGCCTCAGTACCTAACTCAATATGATACACTATACCTACACTATATTACAGATGTTGAGTACTTCATCTTCATCAACATTAAAGTAGAGTTAATGTGTAGCTAGAGGAAGGCCGTAGTGCCTAACTCAATATGATACACTATGCCTACACTATATTACAGATGTTGAGTACTTCATCATCATCAACATTAAAGTAGGATTAATGTGTAGCTAGAGGAAGGCCGTAGTGCCTAACTCAATATGATACACTATACCTACACTATATTACAGATGTTGAGTACTTCATCTTCGTCAGCATTAAAGTAGGGTTAATGTGTAGCTAGAGGAAGGCTGTAGTGCCTAACTCAATATGATACACTATACCTACACTATATTACAGATGTTGAGTACTTCATCTTCATCAACATTAAAGTAGAGTTAATGTGTAGCTAGAGGAAGGCCGTAGTACCTAACTCAATATGATACACTATACCTACACTATATTACAGATGTTGAGTACTTCATCATCATCAGCATTAAAGTAGAGTTAATGTGTATCTAGAGGAAGGCCTCAGTACCTATCTCAATATGATACACTATACCTACACTATATTACAGATGTTGAGTACTTCATCTTCATCAACATTAAAGTAGAGTTAATGTGTAGCTAGAGGAAGGCCGTAGTGCCTAACTCAATATGATACACTATACCTACACTATATTACAGATGTTGAGTACTTCATCATCATCAACATTAAAGTAGAGTTAATGTGTAGTTAGAGGAAGGCCGCAGTACCTAACTCAATATGATACACTATACCTACACTATATTACAGATGTTGAGTACTTCATCATCATCAACATTAAAGTAGAGTTAATGTGTAGCTAGAGGAAGGCCGTAGTGCCTAACTCAATATGATACACTATACCTACACTATATTACAGATGTTGAGTACTTCATCATCATCAACATTAAAGTAGGATTAATGTGTAGCTAGAGGAAGGCTGCAGTGCCTAACTCAATATGATACACTATACCTACACTATATTACAGATGTTGAGTACTTCATCTTCATCAACATTAAAGTAGAGTTAATGTGTAGTTAGAGGAAGGCCTCAGTACCTAACTCAATATGATACACTATACCTACACTATATTACAGATGTTGAGTACTTCATCATCATCAACATTAAAGTAGAGTTAATGTGTAGTTAGAGGAAGGCCTCAGTACCTAACTCAATATGATACACTATACCTACACTATATTACAGATGTTGAGTACTTCATCTTCATCAACATTAAAGTAGGGTTAATGTGTAGTTAGAGGAAGGCCTCAGTGCCTAACTCAATATGATACACTATACCTACACTATATTACAGATGTTGAGTACTTCATCTTCATCAACATTAAAGTAGGGTTAATGTGTAGTTAGAGGAAGGCCTCAGTGCCTAACTCAATATGATACACTATACCTACACTATATTACAGATGTTGAGTACTTCATCTTCATCAACATTAAAGTAGGGTTAATGTGTAGCTAGAGGAAGGCCGCAGTACCTAACTCAATATGATACACTATACCTACACTATATTACAGATGTTGAGTACTTCATCATCATCAACATTAAAGTAGAGTTAATGTGTAGTTAGAGGAAGGCCTCAGTACCTAACTCAATATGATACACTATACCTACACTATATTACAGATGTTGAGTACTTCATCTTCATCAACATTAAAGTAGGGTTAATGTGTAGCTAGAGGAAGGCCGTAGTGCCTAACTCAATATGATACACTATACCTACACTATATTACAGATGTTGAGTACTTCATCTTCATCAACATTAAAGTAGGATTAATGTGTAGCTAGAGGAAGGCCGCAGTACCTAACTCAATATGATACACTATACCTACACTATATTACAGATGTTGAGTACTTCATCATCATCAACATTAAAGTAGAGTTAATGTGTAGTTAGAGGAAGGCCGTAGTACCTAACTCAATATGATACACTATACCTACACTATATTACAGATGTTGAGTACTTCATCTTCATCAACATTAAAGTAGGGTTAATGTGTAGCTAGAGGAAGGCCTCAGTGCCTAACTCAATATGATACACTATACCTACACTATATTACAGATGTTGAGTACTTCATCTTCATCAACATTAAAGTAGGATTAATGTGTAGCTAGAGGAAGGCCGCAGTACCTAACTCAATATGATACACTATACCTACACTATATTACAGATGTTGAGTACTTCATCTTCATCAACATTAAAGTAGAGTTAATGTGTAGTTAGAGGAAGGCCGTAGTACCTAACTCAATATGATACACTATACCTACACTATATTACAGATGTTGAGTACTTCATCTTCATCAACATTAAAGTAGAGTTAATGTGTAGCTAGAGGAAGGCCGCAGTACCTAACTCAATATGATACACTATACCTACACTATATTACAGATGTTGAGTACTTCATCAGCATTACAGTAGGGTTAATGTGTAGCTAGAGGAAGGCTGCAGTGCCTAACCCAATATGATACACTATACCTACTAAACTGGGATTTGTCACACTGTTAAAATAACGCATATTATATACCAAATATAAGATGTCATTAATAAGAAAATTTGGTCTATACCATACCTATTTCAAATTACAACTGTTCAAATCAGTCATTAAAAATTCACTTCTCTCTTATATAGATTTCCCCCTTCTTTAAGTCACAACACATTTATATTGATAAAAAAGCAAAGTTAAGTAAAAGTAGAATCATTTAAATTCTATATTAATTTTTTTTATGGGCGCACATGTCCAACTATTTTCCTCAGTAGAAGCCAGTACGAGTTATCTCGCATGTTTTCAGTGTTTTCTTTTGTCAAGTTTTTATCACAGGCACTTGGGTCCAGGATTTTTTTTCTTTCAATTTTATCAATAAAATGTGCATCTACGACGTATATGAACCCGTTTGACATGCTTCGTTGTGAAATAAACGCCTTTATGAACTATGCCCCATTTTCCTAATACAATGTACGTTGTAGATGCACATTTTATTGATAAAATTGAATAAAAAAACACTCATCCTGGACCCAAGTTCCTGTGGTTTTTATCTTGTACGGATAATACTACGTCTTACCAGACGGCCTCCTGTGGTGTGATAGATAATGTCGCCATCCTTTACTGATTAAATATTATCAGTTACGCATATCATCATGACATGTTTGTTAATTAAATCTTCGTGATCATCATGAATAAAACCTTGTATAATTTGCATGTAAAGACTACCAAAGAAAAGAAAACCAAAGTGTATGCAATACACATGTCCGGAGAAATACAACCAAACAAAACTAAAGGCTAGCTGTATGCAATACACATGTCCGGAGAAATACAACCAAACAAAACTAAAGGCTAGCTGTATGCAATACACATGTCCGGATAAATACAACCAAACAAAACCTGTTGAAACAATGAAAAATGTGTAATTTCTTTACTTTTATTTAATAGTACGCGTGTATAACTTCGGTTTTTCTTTGAAGTTGATATACATTAAATTATTGATTTATTCTAAAAATTTCTCATTAACGTTGTTTGTACAAACTGTTCATAAATTTAGCTTCAAAACACTTTTTCAAACACTCAAAGTTTAGAAATGGTAAAGTTTGCAGTATTTGATAGTAGTTTCGTTGTCAGACTGAATACCTATGAAAATTCCAGGCGAATGCAATTTTTTTGGCTGAGGCGGGATGAAGGCGGAAAATGTGTCCGACAGTTTATTAGTAAAACTAAGGTTGTATACACCAGATGTTGTATTCATTGATATGATATTAGCAAGGACAGTTCCTGCAAAACTATATGTGAGAATATTCAGAGTCTTGTCGGTGAAATATACAAAGCTGGTGCTAAAGTCGTGTTTGTTGCAGAAATATGTCAAAGGGGTAATTTCACCAAAGCACCAGGATTGGCATTTCAAACTTATAACAAAAATAAGAACTCTATCAACAGGACATTACAGAAACTCTTTGGTGACAATTTTGTGAAATTTAAGGACATAAGCTTTCCTGGTGATTTTGATAAAGATTTGGTGTACTTTTCACCTTCTGGAATGAAGAAGTACTTTTTTCGTATTAGGAGGATTTTTCTAGGATTCAAATGTACTTCTTAGTGGAACATTTATATATCTGTGGTTATCAAATACTGAGATTAATATTACAATTAATATCCTTCCAATGTCAATAGTACTGAATGATAATAAATTAAATTCATTATCTTGTATTTTAGATTTTCATTTTTTATTTTCTGTGTGTATGCAGTTAACATTTATTAATCATTTTACCTGGGACGAATATTTATATACACGTTCTTGATATCACACATATAACGCAAAATAAATATGTGTCTGTTTTGGCATACAATGTGATAACAATATGGTAGATAGGTAGGAAAAATCATTTGATTAATTTTTTTACAGACTGTAGAGAAGAAAAATGCTCACTTTAACGGTCCTGGTCTAAAAATTGGAATGAAAAAATGAACTAGGGTAGGCATTTTTGGCACAACAATATGGTAGGTGGGGTAACCCTAACTTGAGAACAGACATATAATTTTTTGAATTTGAAAATATATGTTCTCGATGACACTGGACAATTTTTATTTATATAAGCTTGACTCCAAATGTGATATGGAAATTTACTGGGATTTAATTTTATCTGATAAGTCTCACCAGGTACCTGTATCATGATAGCATTTTAATGAAACACATGTTAAATTTTGTGGACTTCACACCGAAACGCTTGGGACAAGTAGCGAGTGATAGCAATGGGGGTCTTAGATATGTGGACAAGTAATTAATTCTTAGATTATTGACAAACATAGCAAATCAATACATGCATATTAAACTAATTAATTTGCCTTAAAAAGCAAATAATGTTCAAACTATTTAAGACCGTCACATAAAGATTCAATATTAATCTGAGACGGATGTTAATATTAATTCAAGAATTAATGTACATTTTGTTTTATTTTTGACATACGGAGGCATTAAAAAAGAAATTATTGCAACTACTTTTACAATTTTCACTTTCATAAAGAGACAACAGTCAAGACAACAGTCATACAATAGAAAAAAACAGTTACATCATTTTTAACAATTTTCTTGGATATAAGTCTTTAAACTTCAAACGTGTCTGGAAATGTTGTTCTGGCAAGTCTGGGTTTCTCGGTAGGAATATCTTCCCCAAAATGAAGCTTTCTCCAATTGACTTCTCTCTATGGACGTAACGTGCGTTGTGAAGCCATATTGTCAACAGAATATGCCACTTACATGATATTGTAAAATTTATTTTTGACAATTTAGTGTAATGTCACAGTGGCATGCATAGTGCCATATAGATTTGTTAACGGTATACCGGAACCAGGTGGACTTTTATGTCTAAAACATGCTGCTAAGGACACATCCAGCAAATTTAGATTAAAACATAAAAACTTCAAAAATTTATTACACGGTGTTTTATTTTGTTAAATCTTTAAAAATTTGTGAATCTATGGCAATTTAAATCATAAATATTATCCAATATATCTGATTTAAGCCACTAAAAAAGAAATAATATACAAGACAAAACGAGACAATAATTTATTTGATTAAATATTATAATATAATATTGACATGACTGTCGAATCCAAATTAAGGATTTTAATTAATATAATACTTTATTACATATATATGTAATGACCCAATTGTTTTTCTCATGTCTTTAAATATTATTTTATCAATACGAATGTACATAGGCTAATTCTCGATACTACCCGCTATGTGGTACGGACTTGGACAGTTTTCTGTTAAATTGACTTAGACGCCATATTTGGAGCAAAATGGAACAGATTTTCAATTTTTTCTTAAATATGAAAAATACATCATTCGACAGATTGTTTTGTATACAATATGAATATATGCGGATTGAAATTTACAAGTTAAGTTTAAAAGAGTAATTTTAACGTGTAAATGCGTTTTCAGCTAGTTTAAGTTTTTTCACCGATCTATATATATGGTCGGACCCTCATTGCTTTAAAATCAAAATGGAACAGACAAAGAAATATTCTTTCATGAAATATTTTATACCATTCGAAAGCTAAGAAATTGTAGTTTTCAAATATATGCGGATTGAAAATACAGCTTTAATTACTTAATTACAGCGAACGATTTTTTAATATTTCATTATATAATCTATTATATTTTTATCGAGTGTGATAATGGTATCAAATAACGCATTCGCAGTATCGGTGCTGATAATAGTTGCGTATGAATTTCGCATTGAGAAAGTCGCCGTCAAAATATATAAAAGTAACCGTCAGCTTAGTTTAGGGACCGGTCATTATTTATCTCCAGGGAGGGCCGGAAAAATGTAAATTTGGAATGAGCAAACATAACTGACCTCCCCTTTTTAAGTTGTGTTAAAAAATTTAACCCCCCCCCCCCCCCCTCTTTCAACTACTTCAAATCTTTTGACCCCCCCCTTTCCTGATTATTGTTGAAAGGCTTCTAATTTCATATGTTGCTATAAATTCCTTTTAACAAGGATAGCAGCTCATAGGAAATGGAACTAAATGTCCTTCTGTGTTCATGAAGGCAACCACAACCACATCTAATGAAAAGGATACCCTTAAGGTAGCATCCCAAATTGCCGATTCCCAGTTTGCCGAATCCCAAATTGCCGAGTCCAATTAGCCGATTCCCAAATTGCCGACATATGAAAAATATTTTTATTGCAAGTAGAATAATGCTTCTAATTTATGAAGGAATATTGTAAATAATTAAATAAATATTTCTTTTGAAATGGTCCGATATACAAGGGAGTTTAGATTATAGCATTCGAGCTCAAAGTCAAAAGGATATACGTGGATTAGTCCTGCAGACAACCATGATTTCTGTCAAGATGAAGGATGTCAGGAAATAATTTCAAAACATATGCTCTGTGAATAATAACTAGCATAAACATGAGAGAATACACATTTTTTGTTTTGTAAATAGGTCCCAAATTTTGCATTTGAGCGAGACTTAGTAAAACTCTAAATAAACATTTACTTATTTGTAGTTTATTTCCATTGTTCTTCAATTATTTGAGTAATGAGGATCGGCATCTCCTATTCATCAGTGCATTTGATTATGGTTTTTCTAATTAAAATTGCGCGAAAAATTACTGCTTTCAATCAAATATGTACACATCATCAATATTTTTTTTTAAATAAAAAATGATATTATGAAACTTTGTCATTTTTAGCAAAAGTCGGCAATATGAGATTCGGCAAAATGGACTCGGCAATATGGTATTCGGCAAACTGGGATTCGGCAATCTGGTACTAATTCACCCTTAAGTCACTTTGTTGTAATTTTTTGTCTTCACAGTCTTCAACAAGCCAGGAGCCCACTATTTAAAGAAGCTGCACCAAGAATTTTTGCCATATATACAATGTACTATAACAATAAATTTGTTAATATATTGAAATATTATTTTAATAATCAGTTTCACAATTAATCTTAAATCAACTGTATTATGATAACAGAAATTTGCAAATTAAAAAATACTTTATAATACAAAAAAAAAAACAATTGAGAAAGTATTCATAGTGCAAAAATTATCATAAGATAATGTATTTCATAATCTAGTCAGAACTATTTAACTGATGTAAATGCAGTATTATACATATGAATTTATTACTACCTAGTCAGTTTTTGTATTCCTCTGGATTGAAATTTGAATGTTATTAAAGTGTTTCAGATTTGTTTTTAGCAATTAAATAGTTACCTTTAAAACCATGATTTTTTTTTCATGTTTGAGATGTTGAAAGGAAGCCTATCTTGGTGTTTCCTTTGAAAAGAATATACTATCAAAAACATTTTTTGTCAAGAATATCTAAAATATATCAGTGTTCTCTCAAGGATTTTCAAATAGTACCATGGAAATTAAGGTAGCACTGGTTTTCTGAAAATTAAAGCACCATTGCCCTAATACATTCTATTATAAAATTTCACAAAATAGCACCATGGTAGAAAATATAGTACCATGGTGCTATATGGGCCTTCAGAGAACACTGCATATCCTATGTTCAAGTCCGAGATTCCTCTGACGTCCGACGACTTTTTGTTCGACTTGCTGGAGCCGTGGGACGTCAGAGCGCTCTCCAAAAGGAAAACAGCGGATTTGCCGCTCCAACTTTGGGTCGGCACATTTCCACGTTTCGTGGCTATCGGATTTTATTTTCTATCCGAAACTCTTATATAAATCGCTTCACCAATCATTTTTCTATTCATTCACATGGGGGTGCTTAACTTTTTTCTTTGTGTATATGATTATTGTTTAAGGTCCAACAAGCAGTATTTCAGTTCAATAATATATTGTATATGTTTATTTGTTTGATGGTGTTTAACGCCATTTTCAACAATATTTCAGTTACATCGTGGCGGTCAGTTTTATTGTTGGAGGAAACCGGAGGAACCAGAGAAAACCACCGACCTGTCACAAGTCGCTGACAAACTTTATCACATAATGTTGTACACCCCGCCCTGATCGCGATTCGAACTCACAACAACAGCGGTGATAGACACTGATTGCATAGGTAGTTGTAAATCCAACTACCATACGATCAAGGCCACGACAGCCCTATAACTACTGTATGTATATAGAAATGAGAGAAGAGATGAATCAACGACTTTTCACTGCCACTGAAAAAGTATGAAGACCTGGGTAGGTACGACAAATTTAGTCTGCTGGACTGCCACTGAAAAAGTATGAAGACCTGAGGAGGTAGGGCAAATTTAATCTGCTGGACTGCCACTGAAAAAGTATGAAGACCTGGGTAGGTACGACAAATTGAATCTGCTGTAGCGGCTACAAAACGCCGTCTATTTCTAAATCTACAAGAGAGGTCATTTGCGTAAAGGGAACGTGGCACTCTCATAACACGCTACCCACTATATTCCACGGTCAGACTTTCCGTATCATAACCTGAGGCCTCAACCCCTTATCCGCCACCCGGGGACGCGCTGAGCAGCTCTGGGTTTGAATACTGGGAAGCTTCCCGCCACCCGGGGACGCGCTGAGCAGCTCTGGGTTTGAGCACTGGGAACCTTCCCGCCACCCGAGGACTCGCTGAGCAGCTCTGGGTTTGAGCACTGGGAACCTTCCCGCCACCCGGGGACGCGCTGAGCAGCTCTGGGTTTGAGCACTAGGAACCTTCCCGCCACCCGAGGACGCGCTGAGCAGCTCTGGGTTTGAATACTGGGAACCTTCCCGCCACCCGGGGACGCGCTGAGCAGCTCTGGGTTTGAGCACTGGGAACCTTCCCGCCACCCGGGGACGCCCTGAGCAGCTCTGGGTTTCAGCACTGGGAACCTTCATCAGTACTCAGTCCTAGGCATATATTGTAATTATATATGAAGCAATTTGATCTAGATAAATACAAAAGCTCATATTATTATTACCGGGTTTGTAACTAGATTAATACTACGGGTGCCCCTAGTGGAGCAGGAACTGTCTACCCTCCCAGAGCACCTAAGTTCACCCCCGGTTTTTAGTGGGGTTCGTGTTACTCGATCTTTAGTTTTATATGTATGTTTTGTCGATCGTTGTTTGTCCTTTTGTACTTTTTCGTTTGGTCATTGTGCTGTCTGTTCTTCTTCGATATACGGTTTCTGGTTGCCCCTTCGGAATCTTCAGACTCTTCTTGTAATTATATCTGAAGCAATGTAAAAAGAATTTGATCTAGATAAATACAAAAGTTCAAAGTGGAGAGATTCAAGATGATGATTGTGATTTTTGGTTTTTGTTGATGATTTGGACACAGGGCCTTGTTGACTATATACATACGTTACTAACATGATTGATCACTCATTACATCAGATATGAACTTATAAACGTGGCGACTTTAATTGGGTCTACATTGACAAGCAGAATTTTGCACCGAAAATGTTAAATTTGAAACAGTAAGTGCAACAAGTATCTTTGGTGTTTATAACTATCATATATTTATTTATTTTTTATACGCATCATATTTAAAATGTACCACCTCCTCATACTAAATGTCGTTAGGGAGGCATGCGTTTCAAACATGTATATATGTAGTTTGATTGTATTCAACAGTTTCGTTGTTTTGTATTTAATGTGTTGTTTTGATAACAATCCTTTGTATATGGATTTTACACCTATACAAATTCTGTTCTGTTCTACACCAATTTTATAGTGTTTGTGTTGACCCGACCTGGGGATCGAACCCATGATTTGTGAGTATGCTTACCATTACTTGTGTTGACCCGACCTGGGGATCGAACCCACGATTTGTGAGCATTCTTACCATTACCATCACCGGTCGACTGTAATTGATCATTTGATTCTATTGGATAAGGTCTTTTGTTTTACTTTCACCCGTCACATGTTAAAGATAATTAAATTTCAATCTTTTCCGAAAGAACCACTGTGTCATTTAAATTGAGATTTGAGGGAATGATCTATTTTACGATAAACCTTTCTTCTTTTCGCTTCGATCCGAAATACAATATATTTCTGGAGGTGTGGGATTCCAAAAAGAGAAAAAAAAACGACTTATAGTCTCTACAGAAGACAACATTTTCCCTCCCAATCCAACTCCCTATTTTTGCAGTGGCATTAAAAAGTCATTGCCCCTAAATCTTAAAATGTATTTGTGATATATATGTCATCCTTGTCTTTCTTGTGTCATAGAAAATGTCTCCTCTTGATCCAAAGTACTAAGAGGTCAAACACGGTCGATATACGAAATATATGTTAGCAATATATCTGTTAAGTAAGTGAGAGGGTAATATATAATTAAATACGTTCCATGCGTCATCCGAGTAATAATAACTTGTAGTGATTGTTATACATATAGATGGATCAGCTGTCAAGCCGACTGTATTTGTATTTCCTGAGCCTCGAGTGTGTCCGATCGCATCTTACGTCGTCATCGTGGTTGTAAGGGAACTCATTTTACCTCACACCGTGACACGTGATCTACCTATTGTGAGAGAATTTCTGCCCGATCGGTAACTCGAATAATACTGCGCCCTCTATCGGCACTTTCGCTTGATGATGTTAATGTAGCGACCAGCGGGAGCGTAATATAACGACTGGATTATTCGGGTAACCCGGTCGGATATATTCGATACAACCCACGTGATAAAAGTGTATCAGTAACTTGCGGTATAACATAAAATAATGCTCCCAATTAAATGTTCACGGACGCTATTTTATGTCAGAATAAAGGCATAATATAATTACATAGTGTCATTTGATATTAAATACATAGTGTCCGGATGGACAAAATTTCAAGGGACATGATGATGGCAAGTCGATCTGTGGTTTTCTTAGGGTTATTCGGTTTTCCCCACCAACAAAACTAAACTGCCATGATATTGTAAAATATTGTTGAAAGTGGCACTGAACAACTCATAATCCTTATCTTAACTTTACGGTCATGAAAGTATTGATACGAATTTCGCATACGTGCAAACCCATGTCCCGACTTAATTGGGACAAGGACAAAAATGAGGCGGGGGTTAAACCGGTTAATGGTGTACCAACTCCCTTTTGATAATTGGATCTCCAACGACACTTCAGATATAAATAGACAATAAAACAAATCTTCCCAGATCCGTTCCACAAAAAAATAGACCACATTCTCACATGAAAAAGGAAAGACAGCATAATCATGGGCACTGCATAGCAGTCAGTGAATGCTTGTAGTTATCTGACTACTAGATAAGAAGGTATGAGACAACCTAACTATTGGACCAACGAGGTTGTTTAAATGTCAAAGAGAGAATGGTCTTATACTTACTAGTTTGCACCTGTTAAATGTTAAATAAATTTGTCTTTAAAAGACTTGTTTCCATCATTTTATAGAGAAAAGAGACTTATTTTTTTTAAATCTTGAAAAATAAACAACACAATAATTAAACAATGTATTTTTATTGAGAATCGTCAACATCTGTGATCTGGTCGTCAAACACCCCCTGAAAATAGAAAATCAGTTTATCATTTATATAGTTTCTTTGTTAATACTTGACGGCCATATGAGGGCTAATGGTTAATTTAGTTAGCTAGTTTTAACATATATATTAATTGCAAATAAAATAGCAAATGGAATTCGAGGTGTACTCGATACAACATTATGTGATAAAGTTTGTCAGTGACTTGCGACAGGTACTCCACCAATAAAACTGACCACCACGATATAACTGAAATATTGTTGAAAGTGGCGTTAAACACCATAAACCTAAACCAAACCTTAATTGCAAATAAAATAGCAAATGAGATTGGACACAAGCTATTACAACGTTACATTAGGTATGTGTGTGTGTGTGTTATTGTTGATTAAAGCGAAGTAAACATTTTGTTCCCAATTACTAGTACTGCGGGAGTGTATGATGGCGAGAGCTAGTTACTTTTGATGAGATTGTAATGATATAGCTGGACCAATGTCGAGAGCTAGTTACTTTTGATGAGATTGTAATGATATAGCTGGACCAATGTCGAGAGCTAGTTACTTTTGATGAGATTGTAATGATATAGCTGGACCAATGTCGAGAGCTAGTTACTTTTGATGAGATTGTAATGATATAGCTGGACCAATGTCGAGAGCTAGTTACTTTTGATGAGATTGTAATGATATAGCTGGACCAATGTCGAGAGCTAGTTACTTTTGATGAGATTGTAATGATATAGCTGTAATGATGTAGCTGTAATGATGTAGCTGGACCAACGAGATTTGTAGGGTTTCTATAGTACTTACTCAATAAAACTTCAGTCCACATGTAGACATTTCGCTCCACTGTGACACATTATCATAACTCCGAGCCAAACAATCTTTGGTTTTAGATCTTAAAAATGCGTGTTTAATGGAGAAGCAGCAGATACCAATTTCATAATGTTTTGGTTTGGCCCGATCAGGGACAGAAACCACGGTCTACCACACTCGTAATGGAAACGCCTAGCTATATCACTGTTATATTTCTCATTTTTCAAAATGAAAAATTTCAAACTGAATCAAATGATAAATATAACATGACTATCGAGGTGGTTGAAACAATGTAGGAAATACAAAGACAACTATGTAGCATACGACAACAGAGGGACCCGAAACTAATGATTATTTGTCCAAGAATGGTCTACAGACGGCTACTATTGATCAAATATTAAAACGTGCTTCGGCGGCGTCATTGAAATGGAATAGAAAATGACAAATACCGAAATGATATTGATATAAAAACGTGCTTCGGTGGCATCATTTAAATGGAATAGAAAATGACAAATACCGAAATTATATTGATATAAAAACGTGCTTCGGTGGCATCATTTAAATGGAATAGAAAATGACAAATATTAAACCGAAATGATATTGAAATAAAACAATATTAGTGTTTTATAATTTATATATTTCCAATGACCAATGGTCAGTTTATGACTATAGATCGGAAAGAAGAAAAAAACCTTACCTTAATATACAATACTATATCTAAGAATGATTTAATTTATCCAGCTATGAATCCGGTGGCGTTGGAGAGAAGAATAGCCAGCAATCCGTAAGCCACTGCAACATAGGAAAAAAATATATACAGCCAAACCTTCCCATGCGGTCACCTCTATTAAGCAGTCACATATATCAATGTTCTTCCGTGTGTTTTATTTTGCCTGATCATCAAATATAAGTATATCCGTAATACGCAAAGTAATCTAAGGTGGCTTTTAAAAGAGCAACATATTAATAAAGGCGCGTTAAAGTTATCAATACCCCCCTAGTATTACTGAAGATAAATTATTTGTAATTTTCTTCAAAAGTGATATTTATGTTTAAATATATTAAATATTCATTGTATATGTTCACTTTAGTAATAAGTACGGAATCGGCAAAATTAATGTAAATATTTAATCGAGAAAAACCAGCCGCTGAAAATTAAGCATGCAACGACTTCCAAACTTCTTACTTTTGGTTTTTTGTTTTCAATTAAAAGATCAAAAGAAAATTGTTAAAAGATCTACATTTTATTATTATTATTATTTAAATATACATTTTACTTACATGCGTTAGCCAAGAAGGCCATTTGGTTCTCTCGGTTGATTTGATCTATTAGTGGACCAACAATACTCCTTTTTGGCATTGGCCCCCTAACGGGATAGGGATAATACACAGCACGACCGGGGACCCGCTTTACATAGTTATATATCACAGCTTTGTCTTGCCCCTTGTAATACTGTGGTTGATAGCCTCCAGCATTGACCAACACAATAGCCACAACACATGGAATTACCAGAAACAGAAGTTGCTTCATTTTGAAAAAAATGTGAATCCCCAACCGCTGGAAGAACTCTTGTAAGGAGATTGCCGGAATATTAACCGTATTCGGTTTTTATACCGGTTCTACAATATGTAAATTATAATTACGACACAAACCTCGAGTGGAAACGTGAAATTAATCGGTTTCTTCACCCTCAGGTAGATCATGACATCTTAGTCCTAGTATTGCATAACTCTACAGATACAAGCTATGTAGGTGAAAAGTTTACACGGGACGTTTAATTAACGCAATTCTCTTATCAAACCCATTTTTTACCTGAAATTTAACACGTGCCTTGCTCAAAAAACAACAACAAAAACACACAAAGCAAAAAAAAAGAAATCAAACAAACAAACAAACAAAAAACAACAAAAAAAAAAAACAACAACAAAAGTATATATATGTATATAAAAATAACAACAACAACAAAAAACAAATAAAAACAATTTTAAAAATAAAAAACAGATAAAATAAAATAATGTATGTATATTCTACGCTACTTTTGAACTTTCATGTTGGTCAAATGCTCCCCAAACATTTTTATGCTTTTGACTAATTATATTGGTAACACAACTAGATTCTGTAGTCTTTTTTACCCTTGTAGAGTTGTATTTTATTTTGTTTAATTAAGTTTTTATTCTAAATGTACTATGGTGTATTAAGCGAATTGTCTTTTGTGTGTATGAGTGGGGATGTCGATTGTAGTTGAATAGAAAACAAACTTTCTATTACAATAAAACCTACCAAAAATTATTCCACGAAATTGAAGACTTCACTTATTTAAAACCGAGAGGGCAATCAAGAATGGACAATCCAGAGACACTGTCATCATTGGGTATACAAGACACAGGACAAATAAACCTTAGAGAAAACCGAGAGAGCAATCAAGAATGGACAATCCAGAGACACTGTCATCATTGGGTATACAAGACACAGGACAAATAAACCTTAGAGAAAACCGAGAGAGCAATCAAGAATGGACAATCCAGAGACACTGTCATCATTGGGTATACAAGACACAGGACAAATAAACCTTAGAGAAAACCGAGAGAGCAATCAAGAATGGACAATCCAGAGACACTGTCATCATTGGGTATACAAGACACAGGACAAATAAATCTTAGAGAAAACCGAGAGAGCAATCAAGAATGGACAATCCAGAGACACTGTCATCATTGGGTACACAAGACACAGGACAAATAAACCTTAGAGAAATCCGAGAGAGCAATCAAGAATGGACAATCCAGAGACACTGTCATCATTGGGTATACAAGACACAGGACAAATAAACCTTAGAGAAAACCGAGAGAGCAATCAAGAATGGACAATCCAGAGACACTGTCATCATTGGGTATACAAGACACAGGACAAATAAACCTTAGAGAAAACCGAGAGAGCAATCAAGAATGGACAATCCAGAGACACTGTCATCATTGGGTATACAAGACACAGGACAAATAAACCTTAGAGAAAACCGAGAGAGCAATCAAGAATGGACAATCCAGAGACACTGTCATCATTGGGTATACAAGACACAGGACAAATAAACCTTAGAGAAAACCGAGAGAGCAATCAAGAATGGACAATCCAGAGACACTGTCATCATTGGGTATACAAGACACAGGACAAATAAACCTTAGAGAAAACCGAGAGAGCAATCAAGAATGGACAATCCAGAGACACTGTCATCATTGGGTACACAAGACACAGGACAAATAAACCTTAGAGAAATCCGAGAGAGCAATCAAGAATGGACAATCCAGAGACACTGTCATCATTGGGTATACAAGACACAGGACAAATAAACCTTAGAGAAATCCGAGAGAGCAATCAAGAATGGACAATCCAGAGACACTGTCATCATTGGGTACACAAGACACAGGACAAATAAACCTTAGAGAAATCCGAGAGGGCAATCAAGAATGGACAATCCAGAGACACTGTCATCATTGGGTACACAAGACACAGGACAAATAAACCTTAGAGAAATCCGAGAGAGCAATCAAGAATGGACAATCCAGAGACACTGTCATCATTGGGTACACGAGACACAGGACAAATAAACCTTAGAGAAAACCGAGAGAGCAATCAAGAATGGACAATCCAGAGACACTGTCATCATTGGGTACACAAGACACAGGACAAATAAACCTTAGAGAAAACCGAGAGAGCAATCAAGAATGGACAATCCAGAGACACTGTCATCATTGGGTACACAAGACACAGGACAAATAAACCTTAGAGAAAACCGAGAGGGCAATCAAGAATGGACAATCCAGAGACACTGTCATCATTGGGTACACAAGACACAGGACAAATAAACCTTAGAGAAAACCGAGAGAGCAATCAAGAATGGACAATCCAGAGACACTGTCATCATTGGGTACACAAGACACAGGACGAAGACAAATAAATCAAAAAAACACAACAAACACAAAAAACTAAAAAAAACGAACAACTTATGCTGAGAAGATGATTGGTTCTTATTTCAGAATACTTGGTACAAATAAAAAAGAAATGGCTCTCTGACTCATCTTCACTATTCATATCAGGAAGAGAAACTGTTATAGGTTATGTAGATAATTGCCTTGTGTACATTTATTGATTTAATTTTTAGATTTAAACTGGTCCAAGTGTTTAATGATATTAACCAAACACCATCGACGCATCCAAATACACACGTTTTCTTCATTCCTTTTTACTCTTAATTTTTTTATTTTCTGCTTTGTCTGTTATATGCTAAAACATAGACATGGAAACATAATGTGATTATAATGACAAACCAAACACTTTAAAATTGGTATTTGTTGCTTCTCCGCATGATCTTCTTTGTAACATTGATCAAGTTAAATAATTAAATACAAAAGTTAAAATACAGTTTGGGTTTCATCAGTGCAGTACTTTCTGAGAAGACAACAATTGCAATATTTTTGCACATGGTCCTATGTAGTGGCCATCTTGGAAGCAGGATTGTAATACTTTTGACATGAAGCCAACTACACAAGAACCACCCCAAGTAAAATCTAGTTTAATTTAGCCAAGAGTTGTCAGGGGTTAGGGTTATGGTATTTAACGCCACTTTCAACAATATTTCAGGTATATCGTGGTGGTCAGTTTTATTGGTGGAGGAAACCGGAGTGCCCGGAGAAAACCACCGAGAGGTTTCAGAGAAGAAGATTGTGAAACCCTTTTGCTTAAATAGACCTAATTTTCATTCGCATAAAGCATACATTTGTGGTTATCACTCAAGTAAACAAAGGTATAAAGATCTAAACAAATTAAACTACAAATGATATTTTTAATTGCTGCATATCTCGAAGCAGTCCACATATCTCAAAGCAGTCCACAGTGCGCGCAGTCCTACGTTTTCTGTAAAAGTAAAATTTACATTTTCAGATAGAAGATTTTTGTTATTTCTTTGTACCTTTTGAACAAACAAATAAAGTTGTAAAACTTGTGTTAAATCCTATTGTATATATTTGACAATAAAATATGTCTAAACCAAACAAAACATACATATTTGTCGCAATAAGATCTGTTGTATGGAAATTCCAAAAATATCATCGTAGAAATAATCCCTTGACCTTGTAGTACCCGGAAAGCACGTAACTGACAACTCATTTATCAATCCTAGTTTGGTCATTTTGATCAATCAAACGTTACAGAAGATTTCCACCTTACAGCGTGACCAATGATGCGTCAATCCCTCACTCAACCGTGTTAGGTAATACACCTTAGACGATTGCTGTATAAAAACATAGGGTGGGCCATATTTCGTCAATCTCCTGTAAAAAGTTTGCTTGGGAAAGCGGAGATTCATTCCGTCATCATGTACAAACTAGCATTTCTCCTGCTCCCCTGTTTGTTGAGTGTTGTACTGGTTCACGGTAACGTTGGAGGAGGAAGGGTCTTAAGTCAAGGCTATCCCTTCCACACCTACAGAAATGCTCTTAATATGATGTATTATAATCATGGCTGGGGTGATGACAGAAAGGCACTCGCATATTACAGGAATCCAAATAGATTATCATTCCTTTGTAAGTATTGTTTTTTATCTATTGATTGATCGATTGATTGGTGTTTAACGCCAACATCAGCAGTATTTCAGCTATATATTATATCGGGACGTTTTTTTTTTATTTATCATAATGAAATAATTTCACCCAGATTTATTATACTTTATATCGTTACTCGGAAGCACTAGTGGTTGGAGGGCAGAATATTCATATGTTCGTCTTTAAAGGGATGAAGAGCCACAATAGGCAGCGAATTTTGACCCTATAATACAAATTCTATGATTCGGTATTTAATTTCATACGAAATATATGAAAAATCGCATAATATTTACATGAAGTATGAACTACATATTGTTTTTTCATCGGCAGACAGGGGCGTAGCTAGCCTTTTTTGCAGTGCAAGCAACCTAGATACGATAACGTAACCCTCAGTCCGCTTTTGCTCCCAGCGAGGGTTACGATTCGGTCCCATTCAACGTAATGGAGCAGCGCCCGGAGTGATTCACACCGGGCGGTTTTTTGTCCTAATTCCGTTGAAGTGGTTGGAAAAATTAACGGGGGTGAAAGATACATATATTTAGATAAAGCTTGAAGTGTTAAGTAAACGCTGCATCAATCCACGGTAGACTTATATCCATCTGAAAATTTGAATGCATGAGATCTTCTTTCTGTCCGACATTTTGTTTACAAGTTGCTATTTCACGTGCACTTGCCTCGTTTAGGAGATATCCTTATTTGAATCGATTGCCGTACATATCGTAGTAAAAGTTTTCCATATTTGGGATTCAGATCCATATAAGGATAGGCTCCACCCATCACGAGAGTCTACGTAAGGTGTCATGCCGGACAAGAAACAATTTTCGAATACGAAATCGATCGTGAAGGTAGAAACAGGTATTGTAACACTTATTTCGTATCACCATTACTTAAAAATTGTAGGGAATAATAAGTTATGACCACATATGCAAAAAGAAAGTTGAAATATTCACGGAACGAACATTTTAATTTGCTCCATTACGTTGAATGGAACAGATTCGTAACCCTCGCTGGGAGCAAAAGCGGACTGAGGGTTACGTTATCGTATCTACAAGCAACCAAACCCAGAATTTGTTTTTTGACTAGATGCAAAATGGTGCGTTCTGAGGTGTTTTCATGGGTAAATTGAATACATAAGCAACACATTGATTTCATGATTTTGTTAGACAGAATTTACTTAGAAATTGCCCAAAATCTGTTCTTCGTGTCTTAGCAGACACACACTTCTATTTCCTATAACACGAGGAAGCAGATACTGTGCATAGAAGCGATTTTCTGATTTTATCAGACGCGACTCCAATTCCATTATCATGTGGTATATAAACGCATAGTACAAATAAACTTTCCAATAGTATTTTGGCGTGTCTGCAGGGTGATTGGCTCTGGTAGTCTGTCATGTTGTCATTCAACGTAGGAATTGTCACGTACAATGTACATGTATATATACCAGACTGAACGATAACGGATGTAACTCATACTAATGATACGGCCGTAACGTTATTTGAATACAATTTGAAATGCCGTAATTTTTATGACATTGAATTTTCACAAAAAGCCACAACGAGACTTTGTTTTCCACTTTTTAAAAAAAAAATTATTCCTTATTTTTTTTATTTTTTTTTGCTCTTTATTTTTTTTTCAGCACGCCGATGTGCACGCAACTGCGTGTTGGCGTATAGGGAGCTACGCGCCTGGCAGAACTTGTTTTTTTTTATTCAAATCAAATGACGTATATACACATCGATAGGCAATATATCATTCGAGTTCAATAATTATAATATTTCTTCCAGATTTATTTTATTTATGCCCCTTGATCGATGTAAAGACGTGCGAAAATGTTCTTGTTGCGTAGTAGTAAAATAGTTCCACGGATTCCAAATTTATACACAAGCTAGATATGGACAATATCTCATTCGAGTCCAAAACACCATACTTTTTGACAAGAATTTTAACAGGTTGAAAATGTTCAAAAGTGTGAAAATATTCTGTTAGCGTTAGCGCAATAACAAAATAGATCCTCAATAGAGTCGAGTTTGAAAACCGGAAATTTTAATAATATAAAGTTGGTCATTAGCATCTCTGGTGCTTTTACAGTTTTGTAATTATATTATTTGTTTGTTTGCTGGTGTTTAACGCCACTTTCAACAATAGTTCAGTTATATCGTGGCGCTCAGTTTTACTGGTGGAGGAAACTAAGTACCCAGAGAAAACTACCGACATGTGGCAAGTCACTGACAAACTTTATCGCTCTGTCTGAACTTTATTTGATCTTCTTACAGAAAAATATATAACTCTTTTATCTTACAAACATATACAATATAGATGTATGTAAATATTGGTTTTGTCGCTGAGTTGTATGCGTGTTTATTTCTGTATCAATATAGAAAGCACAGTTTAATTCATAAAATTTGTTAACGACATTTTTTTGTATTTGTTTTCAGTGCCACTCGCCTTACTAGGTGCTTTAGCTTTGAATCTTACTGGAGTTCCAACAATCGGGTAATTGGTAAAGATGATTTTGTAAATATCAAGTTTTGAGGTGAGTCTTTCTAATTTGTCTCGTTAACATACATGCAGTGCCGTCTTAAAGCATGGACACGCTGGGTAGTCACCCGGGGTCCCCACGAGCATAGGGGCCCCATGCTAATCTATGTATGTTGTGTAGGCATGTTTTTTAATGTTTAAACACTGATTTTGTTGGAAGTCCCAATACAATAAATATATGTTTAATTTTATCGACCATTTACATATTTAATTTATTCCGACGAGTGCTTGTGTAGGTAGGGGCCTCCGTACACTGCTTTGCCCGGGGAACTATGATGCTGTTAAGACAGCCCTGCATGCATGCTAATCTTTTAATAGCAAGTCTGTACCAACGGGAATGAATTAGGATTATGTATAGGGGAATGTCCGAGTAACTCTCCATTCCTTAAAAATAATGGAGCCGAGACCCCGAAGGGGCCGAGGTCCATTGTTTTTAAGGAGTGGAGAGATACGAGGACATTCTCCAACTTAAAATCCACCCATTGTACTTTATTAATTTTATTAATTATTAATCTTGTCACAAAAAAATTTAAATAAATTGTTTGTTGTTCACTTTTGCAATTTTAAACAGGTTGAGGTTTTTGACCTTTAAACTCTAGCTCCGCCCCTGTCCACATTGTTCATAACTCTCCATTCCTTAAAAATAATGGAGAGTTTAGACAATATATTTACATCACAGGTGGATTTTAAGGGTAATTAATGGTATTTTCGACATTATTTATCTATTGTGTTACATGTGGCAGTCGGATATATAATTGAGGAAACCATTGCACTTAGAGAAACCATCGATCTTAATCACATAATGTTGTATCGTGTACACCTCACCACGGACAAACTTAATCACATAATGTTGTATCCAGTACACCTCACCACGGACAAACTTAATCACTTAATTTTTTATCGAGTACACCTCACCACTGACAAACTTAATGACAATGTTGTATCGAGTACACCTCACCAGGGGTAGAAAGCGAACACTCAAACATCAGATACTGATACCATGAAGCAGATATACATCAAACTATCTTATGGCTATGACCCCTGGTAAATCTTTGTCGAGGTCATTCTATTTGATATAAGTTGACCATAATCAGCCAAAGAAACATATATCAAAATATCATTATTTCAAGAACGAATTTAAACAAAAAAGAAAAAGAAATCTTGTATGGTATAAAGTATATTCACAATTCATTAAATCGTGAAATAATTAAAAGACTTAAAATATAATATATTTCTTGTTTTTCCGTCTTTTTAATGGACAATCTGTTATTTTTATTTGTGTTTTTTTGTGATGTACATTTTGTATATCATTGTTCTGCTGATCAGTTTTTGGCCCGATTTTCTCATTTCTACGTTCACATTTAAATTATTCTACACTCTGTTTCTCCATTCACGATATTTATTATAATATATAAATTTTGTTGGACATGTTTAATAGTTGTAACGTTACATATGATAACAAAATATTTTCTGGAACATGAAAACGTTCGCATTAAAAAAAATAATAAAAGCATGTTATCCGTTCCGAAAAGGTTTCGATATTTCTTTTTGATAATCACGTGATTTGAACAAGAGCTACGTCGTGTTGCTCCCTTGTTACAGATTCTAACCTCAAAATGACAAACAAAACAAAAACCACATTGTTGGAACATTGCCAGAATTCAATAGACAAGTCGTAGATATAGGAAAAATCGATACCCATATAAACACACATGCATGATCGCTCAATTTCTTGATTTGGTACTGACGCTGCAATAAGAAGTGGCGGGGTTAAATTAGTTTTGAATTTATTTGAAAACTTGGCTACATTTTGTATTTCTAAGGAAAATTATCGTTCCTTTCGACTTCAACACAACGATCGTTAAGAAACATTTACAGTTTTTATGGCATACTTTTGTCTGTCTTCCCGTTCGTAAACATGTCCCGTGCTAACTCTACTTTGCCTCGATTTTTTTTTCTCAAACTTTACAAGATTATAAGAATGGTGGTCTGATGGTCTATAAATTTGATAGATTTCACTGTTGTCTTTCCAGAGATTTGTGACTTTCCGATGAAAAATAGTTTCGTGCCTTGATCGATTTTCTTCTAACCTTACCAGATTATTAGCAATGTTGGCTTGATAGTCTATTATAACATTTGGACATGTTTATGTTACAATGGGGTTTTTAATGGGCGTTTCAAGCGCATACGGCGCAGCTGTTTATTGGCAAAATAAATCATCAATATTCGTTAATGTGTACTATACAATATAAATATATTAAATATGTAAATTAAGTTTGCTTTGTATTTTTTGTAGGGGAGTGACGACCAGACTACAGCTTTGACAGACTAATTAAAAGATTCACCACTACCGTATTGTTGTGTCTTGTGTTTATTATAGTTATCTCCCCTTGAGCGTTTGACCAACATGCTTTGTCCTGTGTTTATTCATTGTTTATTATAGTTATCTCCCATTGAGCGTTTGACTGATATGTTTTGTCTCGTGTTTATTCATTGTTTTTTTTCCCATGGTTATCTCCCGTTGAGCATTTGCTTGATATATTTTGTCTTGTATTTATTCATTGTGTTTATTATAGTTATCTCCCCTTGCGCGTTTGACTATTACGTGGTTAACAGTTGTCTTTTCTTGTATTTACGGTATTACAGTCATCTCCCCTTGGGCGTTTGACCGAAACCTCAAATTCCTGAATAATTAGAATGACTTCTGACTCGGGAAATGATAGAACCTAAACTTGGTAGGGGTCACCAGGGTCTCAACCTATCCAGTTATCCAGAGAGAGGGTTTGGTTCCCATTAACCCGTTTAACCCCGTCACAATGTTGTGTCTGTCCCAAGTCATATGTCGTGGTATTTATTGTGCTCAGCGAGATATGGTGAGAGGTGGTTATTCGTTTTGTTGATATTGGTGGAATTGTTGATCACCACTGATTAGACTTTCTATTCATAACTAAACACAACAATTTTGTCATTTCATGTAGGAAATTGGATGATAAACGCATAATTATACATTATACTTGTATATTTTTTGCTCAAGTGTTATAATAAAGTTTGGGTTTATGGTGTTTAACGCCACTTTCAACAGTATTTCAGTTAAATCGTGGCGGTCAGTTTTATTGCTGGAGGAAACCGGAGAAAACCACCGACCTGTCACAAATCACTGACAAACTTCATCACATAATGTTGTATCGAGTGCACTTCGCCATGAACGGGGTTCGAACTCACAACTTTATTGGTGATAGGCACTGATTGCACAGGTAGTTGTTAATCCAACTACCATACGATCATGACCGCGACGACCCCACAAGTGTTATAATAAACATAATGCATAATGTAGCACTTGAAAATAAAAGTTAAAACGGCTATGGTCGACAATATAACCTACTACAACAATAGATCCAGTCCTCTGTCTAATCTCAAACCTCTGAGCTCAGACATTAAAATGACAGAAATCAATGCAAATCTAGGTCCTGACATTTCAACAGTACTACGACCAATCTCATTTAACTTATGCATTTGGCATGTTGGGAAAGAAAGAAAAATAGTTTCTTCATAACATGTAAGTATGTTTTGTATCTGTTCAGTATATATGGATGCATAAGTCTACAAAAATTATCGATCAAATCTTGAATACTTTTGAAGTTATGCACATCCAAAGTATGTGTATTATTATTCAATTTGCAACCTTAAATTCCTCCATAACGAATCAGTGACCAGAAAGAGACTGATCAAAGGCATTGTAAATAAGGATTATAAACATAAGAATTGCCATAATAAATAGCTGAACTATAATTTGGCATCAGAAATGAGATAAATTACTAGTATTTCAGTTACTCTAATAAACTACACAGATTTAATATACAAACGAGGAAAATAGTAAAGCAAATAAATTTTGTCAAGTTGAAAAGATGCCTTTTTAATACTTTTTTGTGTAAAACATTATTACCTTCAATAATAGCAGTTTACTTTTAGTAGTATTATTTTGGATACTGCTTCACAATTTTGGACATATGCCAATTCGTCATTATTTAAAATAACTCCGACATTGTTTCGTTACGGAAGAATCAGTAATTAAGTCCTCAGACAAAAAGTAAGTGATATAACTTTTACTGAAGATAAGACTTGTAGAAATATTGTACAAACACAAAAAAAAAAACATATTCATTGAACATCCATCAACAATATTGCCAACAACAAGAAGAACTATTTCTCTTCCAAGCTTCAACTTCTGAACTAAAAAATGATAACAACGGGTGATAATCTAGGTTCTAGCTTCTAAAAAATGACAACGGATGAAAATCTAGGTCCTAGCTTCTAAAAAATGATAACAACGGATGAAAATCTAGGTCCTAGCTTCTAAAAAATGATAACAACGGATGAAAATCTAGGTCCTAGCTTCTAAAAAATGATGACAACGGATGAAAATCTAGGTCCTAGCTTCTAAAAAATGATGACAACGGATGAAAATCTAGGTCCTAGCTTCTAAATAATGATGACAACGGATGAAAATCTAGGCCCTAGCTTCTAAAAAATGATGACAACGGATGAAAATCTAGGTCCTAGCTTCTAAAAAATGATGACAACGGATGAAAATCTAGGTCCTAACTTCTAACAAATGATGACAACGGATGAAAATCTAGGTCCTAGCTTCTAAAAAATGATAACAACGGATGAAAATCTAGGTCTTAGCTTCTAAAAAATTATGACAACGGATGCAAATCTAGGTCCTAGCTTCTAAAAAATGATAACAACGGATGAAAATCTAGATCCTAGCTTCGAACACACGAAACTGTGACAGGGTTAAACAGAGTCATGTGACCCCACCACAACTGATATTTAGATCTCCAGTGTTAAACAGAGTCATGTGACCCCACAACAACTGATATTTAGATCTCCAGTGATCAACCTATATGGGATCATCTTTCGAATTCGATGGTCCACATACACTTTGTGTGTAGAAGTTTGGCCTGGTTTGGTTATGGTGTTTAACGCCACTTATAAATATTTCAGTGATATCGTGGTGGTCAGTTTTATTGGTGGAGGAAATCAAGAGTATCGGAGAAAACCACTGACCTGTTACAAGTCACTGAAAACAACAGAAACAATCAGTAATCACGACATTCAAAATACAACACAATAGAAGACACACAATCAACACAAAAATAGCCCGCCCCCATTAAGTGCGTTCTCGCAAAAAAATACAAACTAATGAATATATCAGAAAACATGAATTTTGAAAGTAATTTTTAGCTAACGTTTTGGTCCAGTGCATATTAAATAAACAAACATGACTTTATATAAAGATTGGTTTGCACAATATTCGGCTTTAATAAGGTGTCATCGTGTTTGGGTTATACAGATCCAACGAACGCCTATCATACACGAGGGCCAATTAAGTTGTTGAGTTAGACTCTGATTCACGTCAATGGCGAGGCGTATTCGATATACCTGATGGGGGGTAACGTTTATTTATTGCTTATAGATGCACGGTTGGTACATGGACTTCCCCTGGTATTCCGATTTCCCCCAATAAACCTGATCCACCCCATAATTGATTAAAGAAATAACAACAATTTGTTTTGTAAATCTCATGAAATAATCAAGCAAGTGTACTTACAGGCTGTACCAAGAAATGCATGTCTGTTATTCTATTATATTTTCCGTATAATATCCTCATTTCTGGAATTTCCTGCTGTTTTGCTATAATTTGGTAATATTGACATGGTGATTTTGGTTATAGCGATGATTTGACATATTCTTGGACGAATAACAGCTGATTATACAGGGCATAATAAAGAAAAGAAGTAACATCCCGTCTTTTTTAGTTGGTCAAGAAATCAATGTCTTATTTCTGTTTCTCTCTCTCTCACTTGTAATAAATACACCGTTTAAATATCATTTACATACTTTTATAAAACAGTCTTGTTACTACTTTTCGTAACATTACATGGAATTGTGCATATTATTTGAAGGAAACTTTCCGGGGGATATAAAATGGCGGATATTTACATACATAGTTACGTTATTGACTAAAATTACATATTAAAAAAAAATGACTGTTTTATGATATTAATAGTTAGTTACATTATCGTCGCTGTTCAAAGTGCTCTGGCAATAAAGGTTTAGGTTTGGGTTTATAGTGTTTAACGCCACTTTCAACAATATTTCACTTTTATCTAACATTATGTACGTTTTCCTTTGAAATTAACTAGAGACTATGGAAGTAGAGATCAAATTTACCATTTCATTCATTTGACTCTTAAAAATACCATCATTGGAGTACTACACAACCTATATAGACACTATATGAAAATAAAAGGGACAGATAACCAGGATTAGTTCCAGTAACCATGTTAAATATAGGATGCGGGGTTTCCTATGGTTATAGGATGCGAACGTCGTAGATAACACCCCAAGAACACTTCCAAAGGGATCACGTGACCGAAGGTCACTATGGGTGTTGCACAACTTCCGGTTGCGCATGCGCACACCCAAGGGAACCCTGAAGGGGTCAAGTGACCTTTGATCACATCCGGTAGCCATGTTACTACTGTACTACTACTAAGGGGGAAAAAACGCGGGAAATAGCCGGGCATGCAAAGAACATACTTCCGGACAGGGCATCTTCTGGTCATATGACTGACGTCACGTCCAGTCAAAACGCCCCACTAGGGCGGATATTGCGCAACTTCCGGTTGCACATTCGCCGAACATACTTCCGGACAGGGCACGTGAGCAACGTCACTTCCGGTCACGTGACTGACTCCCCTTCCGGTCACGTGACTTCCGGTAGCTCCACCGCAAATGTGACTTTGTTCATCCCCATATACTACTGAGGAAACCACAGAACATTGAGTAAACCAAGGACCTACTGCAAATCCGACAAAGTTTACCCTATAATATCACAAGGGATTCTCATATCCGAACATCCAGGTATTTAATAATTCATTGGGGTGAGGTCAGCAGGAATCCTCTAGATTTTACCTAGATTCCAATGGAAAATTTGAATTTTATTTTCCTAATTTAAAATAAACCCGTTTGATATAAATTGACGAAAATCAAACTAGATATCTGATTTAGTGTCTATAAGGACCAGAGGTGAATTTAATTAAAATATTTAACTTCTGTTGGAAGATGGCGAATAATTTTTGCCCCCTGTCTTGGCATTTTTGCTCAGAAACTAATACGAAGAAAATTGAAAAGATACAGGAAAGAGCTCTACGTTTTGTTTACCAGGATTATGAGGCATCTTATGAAAACTTACTAATTAAAGCAAAAATGACAACACAGCATATCAGGAGAATAAGAACAATGGCACTGGAAACATTCAAAATTTTAAATGGTCTAGCACCACCTGTATTATCTAATTTATTTCAAAAACAAGACCATAAATATAATTTTCGATATACAAATCTATTACAGATTCCACAGGTAAAATCAAGGTACGGTAAGAGTTCATTTAGGTATGCTGCCCCTGTCTTATGGAATTCACTTCCAGACAATTATAGAAACTGTTCTAATTTCAATGAATTTAAAAATCTTATTTCTTTTTGGAATGGTAAATCCTGTACATGCATAGTATGTCAAAATTCTTAGTTATTTGTGACGGGGCGGTATACCAAAACTTTCAGTGTTCTGCTTTTTATTTTTTATTTTTTTTTTTTGCTTTACATTATCATGTTATTTGTGTGCTTTATTTTGTGCTTTGCTTTGCTGTGTTATTATGTTTCATTGCATTATGTATTATCTGCTTTGCAATTTAATTATGCATGCTTGATAGTTATAAACATGTATATGCTACTTGTGTCTGTATGGTTCTAATTTCAATGAATTTAAAAATCATATTTCTTTTTGGAATGGTAAATCCTGTACATGCATAGCATGTCAAAATTTCTTAGTTATTTGTGAGGGGCGGTATACCAAAACTTTCATTGTTCTGCTTTTTATTCTTTTTGCTTTACATTATCATGTTATTTGTGTGCTTTATTTTGTGCTTTGCTTTGCTGTGTTTTTATGTTTCATTGCATTATGTATTATCTGCTTTGCAATTTATTTGTGCATGCTTGATAGTTATAAACATGTATGTGCTACTTGTGGCTGTATGTAAATGTATTGTATGTTTTTATGTAATATTTATATATGTCGGTTCAAAAGCTCATTGCGAGCTTATGTTATATTGTTTGTGTCTTGCCGACTTTAAATAAAACTTATTTATTTATTCATTTATTTATAATAAATTAATATACATTGGAGTCTATGTAGAATCCCATGGATTTTGCTTGGCTTCAACTCAAAATTGATAATCATTGATTGTGTGATGTCACTCCGAAATCGAGAATACACCCTGCTATGAGAGATGATCAAATTCACAACTTACTGGTTATATGCACTGACATAGGTAGATGTACATGTAATCTCACTGACCACAATCATATACATGTAAGATCAGAACAATGGTTCCCGCTTAAATTGGAACAGACAAAATGATTTGTACACAATTTTAGTAGAACAACATTGAATATTTATAACTAAAAAATGTGCAAGATTAGAAATTTCACAAAAATACCCTGATAGCCAATTATTCTTGCTTAAAATATCGACTAATTTGCTATTTGAGTTATAATTCTGTCAAGAGGTGGGTGCACAGACTCCTCTTTTCCATTTATTTCTGGACCGGAGCTCTTGAATTGCATTTTGTCCATATTGTGTCAGTTGTGTTGTGTAAAAGTTCGTATATATATATTGTACTGTGTTGTAAGAGGGGGAATCAATGATTTTCAATATTAAATAGTTCTTTTGCCCATGGTCTTGTTTGTATTTCAGATAGGAGGTGCACACTTGATTTTTTTTCATCAAACCATGTACCGGTAGTTGGGTGAGATTAATTGTGTTTTCTGTTTTGTCCATCTACAATTTCGTTTTCGTACTGTTGTTTTTAATCAGTTTGTTGTGCCCTGTGTGTTTCGGTGGCATTTGGCACCGTGTTCGTTGAGATGAAGTCATGCATGGCTAGCGTACCAACCTTTTACTGAAATTGACTTCCTGCAAGGATGTAATCAACATTAATTTTTATATGAACTCTATTAAAATCATTGTACTAAATTCATATTGATTTTACTGTCTGGAAGGACCTCTTGATGAATAATGAAACTATTTGCATTGTATTGCATTGTTATACAAATCTGAATCGACCATCCATTAAATGTCAGATCGTCGTGTCAATCTTATAATTTTTGTAGAAATGGAGATATCAGAGGTCAAAGTTTGGGCAGTTGAATAAAAACATTGGAGATATAACATTATAACACTTCTCAAATTGTCTTAAACCAGTATATTTAGTTATATGTATATTTCGTTATATAACTTATATAGGGGGATACACCATTGACAATTAAAGTCACTGATACCCATAAGTCATATTGTCAAAAAAATGGACAGGTATCATTATAAGATTGACAAGACGAGAATTAAACTGAAAAATTCTGTCCGAGAAGAAATTTAACTTGAAAAGATAGCAAAGCATGGACTGATGACACAACCCAAGTAATGGTAAATGATCACATGATCACCAGAATGGTGAGCTATAATTAGAGACAGATTGATAACACCAAACAATGGTAAATGATCACATGATCACCAGAATGGTGAGCTATAAATAGGGGAAAAAAAGATTGATAACAGCATCAATATTTTTAGTCTGCCTTTAAAAAATCTAAAACGATTTGGTACTATAGGATAACCTCATTAATGCCACCTGTATTTAATTGGACCAACTTTTATGAACAATTTATAATTTATGCAACTATAGTTGAAGGTCTTTTTGTCGAAGTTGAAGGAACCAATGTTTTTTACTTCCATTATATTGTAGTATTTGAGGAGTAATCTAGCTGATATGAACGTATCAAAATTTCTACTTCCAGTTACCAAAGGAAACACCTTCTTTTTGTTCCAGATATAACAAGGTTTAACTGCAGAATGGACTAGGGTTATGGTATTTACTGCCACTTTCAACAATATTTCAGTTATATCGTGACGGTCAGTTTTATTGGTGGAGGAAACCGAAGTACACAGGACATGTCGCAAGTCACTGACAAACTTTTTCACATAATGTTGTACACCTCACCCTCATTGAGATTCAAACCCAACTACCATACGATCACGGCCACAACGGTCCCTATTTGTATAATAAAATAAACTGATACCGAAAAATGCAGTCTTGTAAATATAATTATTTTATTATATAAAAATAACAATCGGTATAAATAATCATCAACAAAATTAAATAAAAAGAAACAATTAAAAATCAGTAATAATCTTAAACCATTGATATCAATTATATTATGTTAATTAGGATTATTTTGGGATATTCTAGAAAGTTCACGATCGGTTTCTTCCGTCAGTAATATATGAGGTTAGGGTTTTGGTATTTAATCCCACTTTCAACAATATTTCAGTTATATCGTGGTGGTCAGTTTTATTGATGTAGGAAACCGGAGTACCAGGAGAAAACCAAACACCTGCCGTAATTGACTGGCAAACTTTTTCACATTATGTTGTATCGAGTACACCTCGCCTGAGCGGTGTTCAAACTCACACTGTTAGTTCATCAGTAATATAAGGTTAATCATATGTTGTTGTTTTTTGAGAAAAATGAAACTGTTTTTGAATTGATTTGTGTAGACGATGGTTGTCTAAAGTAAAATAAATAAATGATTGATTGATTGACTGATTCTAGCTTAACATCAAGTAAGCAATATTTTATGTATATTCAACTTTACAAACGATAAATCGTATAGGTAATAATATGGCACTGGGATTGACATTATTTTATGTGAAAAGATAATTCACAATTCTTAGGTTTAAATAAAATATTATTTGTTTGTTGTTTATTTACCTCTCAACCAAAAAACTGTCCTTACCCTTGAATTTTTATTGTTTAAAAAAAAAAAAAAAAAAAAAAAATTATTTTCCCCAATTTAAAAAAAAAGTTAAGTGGGTGTTAAAAAAAAAAAAATATCATCCTTCCTCCTAACTTATAAAATTGATTTGGTTTATGGTGTTTAATGCCACTTTCAACAATATTTCAGTTATATTGTTGGAGGAAACCACCAACCTGCCGTAAGTCACTGATAAACTTTATCCAATAATGTTGTATCGTGTACACCTTGCCATGAACAGGGTTCGAACCTACAACTTTAGTGGTGATAGGTGCTGATTGCACAGTAAATCCAACTACCATACGATAACTACCACGACAGCCTCCTTTTATAAAATTGTAAACAACAAACATTCAATTATTTAGAATCAGCCTTAATTTCTGAATTATAACAAATAATATTTTCTGCTATATATACATGTAGTAACTCCTTATTTGAATATAAAAATATCATCTTCATTTTCTGATTTTTTTGTAAGAGTTGTCTTTCTTTGGTTGGTAATTTGATATCATTTCAACAGGTAAATTATGTATTTATGCATCAGACATGAAAGCACCCACTTATGGAAAAAGATGATCCTTTCCTAAACATCTTCATTTTCTAGCTGTTTGAACCAAGCTTGGCTCATTTCATTTCCTGATATTTTGTTTAAACGAAGAAATTTGCTGATCAGATGAACATTTTTAATTCTGATGCATTTATTATGGAAATAATTTTTTGCGAGAGCTTAAAAAAGCTTTTCAAGATAATTAAATAATATATGAAAGTTCTATGCATCAGGAACTTTGGAGTTGAATTAGGATTGAAAACATTAAACTACCAAAAATTTCCATTCAAACTGATATATAGAAATATCTACCCCAAAAGGGACATAGCTCTTACTTACAGAACACAAAATAAGCAAAGACAAAACTTGTTCATTCTGATTTCAAATGTTCTCGGGAATATAAATAACAAAGATTAAATTTCCGCAATCAACAACAAATTCTTCACTGTATAATTATATCATTTGTACACATTTTCAGCCATTAAAAGTATTTTTCTAGATATTGCCTCACAGCCTATTTATAGCTTGGCATATTGCATCATAGTCTGTTTATAGCTTGGCATATGGCATCACAGTCTATTTATAGCTTGGCAAATTGTGCCATCTCTGGATTAGGTGAAGGATTAATCAATGGTTTCAGATGTTTATAATAGGTACTGTGTATCTGAAATATAAATAAATATATTAAAGTAGTGAAGCATCATAAAGAGGAATCACTCAAATAACCCCTTAGTTGTTTTTTTTTAAATTTACAACGAAAGTGTTAGCTGATTGAGAGCACAATATCTTTGATGTAGAAACAAACTAACATAATTTTTTAACTAGGAAGAACTGTTTTAGATACCTAAAACTTATGTCTCCCCTTAATGAAAATACTATTTGAAAAAAACAATTATTTGACCTTGAGGTCAAAGGTCAAGGTCTCACGAAGGTCATAACGGTATGCGACACACCGCCTTATGGTCATGCACCCATATACCAAATATAATTGACCTATCTGGAAAGACAAAAAAGCTATGATCCAGACAAGCTTCGCTGAGAAGAAGCAGAAGAAGTAGAAGTGGAAGCAGAAGTGGAATCAGAAGAAAATATCAGACTAAAACAATATGTCTCCCTTCGTTCGAAGGGGAGACATAATTAACGGTTTCTGATTACCATTGTGGTATCTTGAAGGAGAGACATAATTAACAGTTTCTGATTACCATTGTGGTATCTTGAAGGGGAGACATAATTAACGGTGATTACCATTGTGGTATCTTGAAGGGGAGACATAATTAACAGTTTCTGATTACCATTGTGGTACCTTGAAGGAGAGACATAATTAACAGTTTCTGATTACCATTGTGGTATCTTGAAGGGGAGACATAATTAACAGTTTCTGATTACCATTGTGGTATCTTGAAGGGGACATAATTAACAGTTTCTGATTACCATTGTGGTATCTTGAAGGGGAGACATAATTAACGGTTTCTGATTACCATTGTGGTATCTTGAAGGGGAGACATAATTAACAGTTTCTGATTACCATTGTGGTATCTTGAAGGGGAGACATAATTAACAGTTTCTGATTACCATTGTGGTATCTTGAAGGGGACATAATTAACAGTTTCTGATTACCATTGTGGTATCTTGAAGGGGAGACATAATTAACAGTTTCTGATTACCATTGTGGTATCTTGAAGGAGAGACATAATTAACAGTTTCTGATTACCATTGTGGTATCTTGAAGGGGACATAATTAACAGTTTCTGATTACCATTGTGGTATCTTGAAGGGGAGACATAATTAACAGTTTCTGATTACCATTGTGGTATCTTGAAGGGGAGACATAATTAACGGTTTCTGATTACCATTGTGGTATCTTGAAGGGGAGACATAATTAACGGTTTCTGATTACCATTGTGGTATCTTGAAGGGGAGACATAATTAACAGTTTCTGATTACCGTTGTGGTATCTTGAAGGGGAGACATAATTAACGGTGATTACCATTGTGGTATCTTGAAGGGGAGACATAATTAACGGTTTTCGATTACCATTGTGGTATCTTGAAGGGGAGACATAATTAACAGTTTCTGATTACAATTGTGGTATCTTGAAGGGGAGACATAATTAACAGTTTCTGATTACAATTGTGGTATCTTGAAGGGGAGACATAATTAACAGTTTCTGATTACCATTGTGGTATCTTGAAGGGGAGACATAATTAACGGTGATTACCATTGTGGTATCTTGAAGGGGAGACATAATTAACAGTTTCTGATTACAATTGTGGTATCTTGAAGGGGAGACATAATTAACGGTGATTACCATTGTGGTATCTTGAAGGGGAGACATAATTAACAGTTTCTGATTACCATTGTGGTATCTTGAAGGAGAGACATAATTAACAGTTTCTGATTACCATTGTGGTATCTTGAAGGGGAGACATAATTAACAGTTTCTGATTACCATTGTGGTATCTTGAAGGGGAGACATAATTAACGGTTTCTGATTACCATTGTGGTATCTTGAAGGGGAGACATAATTAACAGTTTCTGATTACCATTGTGGTATCTTGAAGGGGAGACATAATTAACAGTTTCTGATTACAATTGTGGTATCTTGAAGGGGAGACATAATTAACAGTTTCTGATTACCATTGTGGTATCTTGAAGGGGAGACATAATTAACGGTGATTACCATTGTGGTATCTTGAAGGGGAGACATAATTAACAGTTTCTGATTACAATTGTGGTATCTTGAAGGGGAGACATAATTAACGGTGATTACCATTGTGGTATCTTGAAGGGGAGACATAATTAACAGTTTCTGATTACCATTGTGGTATCTTGAAGGAGAGACATAATTAACAGTTTCTGATTACCATTGTGGTATCTTGAAGGGGAGACATAATTAACAGTTTCTGATTACCATTGTGGTATCTTGAAGGGGAGACATAATTAACGGTTTCTGATTACCATTGTGGTATCTTGAAGGGGAGACATAATTAACAGTTTCTGATTACCATTGTGGTATCTTGAAGGGGAGACATAATTAACAGTTTCTGATTACAATTGTGGTATCTTGAAGGGGAGACATAATTAACAGTTTCTGATTACCATTGTGGTATCTTGAAGGGGAGACATAATTAACGGTGATTACCATTGTGGTATCTTGAAGGGGAGACATAATTAACAGTTTCTGATTACAATTGTGGTATCTTGAAGGGGAGACATAATTAACGGTGATTACCATTGTGGTATCTTGAAGGGGAGACATAATTAACAGTTTCTGATTACCATTGTGGTATCTTGAAGGGGAGACATAATTAACAGTTTCTGATTACCATTGTGGTATCTTGAAGGGGAGACATAATTAACGGTTTCTGATTACCATTGTGGTATCTTGAAGGGGAGACATAATTAACAGTTTCTGATTACCATTGTGGTATCTTGAAGGGGAGACATAATTAACAGTTTCTGATTACCATTGTGGTATCTTGAAAGGGACATAATTAACAGTTTCTGATTACCATTGTGGTATCTTGAAGGGGAGACATAATTAACAGTTTCTGATTACCATTGTGGTATCTTGAAGGGGAGACATAATTAACGGTGATTACCATTGTGGTATCTTGAAGGGGAGACATAATTAACAGTTTCTGATTACAATTGTGGTATCTTGAAGGGGAGACATAATTAACGGTGATTACCATTGTGGTATCTTGAAGGGGAGACATAATTAACAGTTTCTGATTACCATTGTGGTATCTTGAAGGAGAGACATAATTAACAGTTTCTGATTACCATTGTGGTATCTTGAAGGGGAGACATAATTAACAGTTTCTGATTACCATTGTGGTATCTTGAAGGGGAGACATAATTAACGGTTTCTGATTACCATTGTGGTATCTTGAAGGGGAGACATAATTAACAGTTTCTGATTACCATTGTGGTATCTTGAAGGGGAGACATAATTAACAGTTTCTGATTACCATTGTGGTATCTTGAAAGGGACATAATTAACAGTTTCTGATTACCATTGTGGTATCTTGAAGGGGAGACATAATTAACAGTTTCTGATTACCATTGTGGTATCTTGAAGGAGAGACATAATTAACAGTTTCTGATTACCATTGTGGTATCTTGAAGGGGACATAATTAACAGTTTCTGATTACCATTGTGGTATCTTGAAGGGGAGACATAATTAAACAGTTTCTGATTACCATTGTGGTATCTTGAAGGGGAGACATAATTAAAGGTTTCTGATTACCATTGTGGTATCTTGAAGGGGAGACATAATTAACAGTTTCTGATTACCATTGTGGTATCTTGAAGGGGAGACATAATTAACGGTGATTACCATTGTGGTATCTTGAAGGGGAGACATAATTAACAGTTTCTGATTACCATTGTGGTATCTTGAAGGGGAGACATGATTAACGGTTTTCGATTACCATTGTGGTATCTTGAAGGGGAGACATAATTAACGGTTTCTGATTACCATTGTGGTATCTTGAAGGGGAGACATAATTAACAGTTTCTGATTACCATTGTGGTATCTTGGAGGGGAGACATAATTAACGGTTTCTGATTACCATTGTGGTATCTTGAAGGGGAGACATAATTAACAGTTTCTGATTACCATTGTGGTATCTTGAAGGGGAGACAAAATTAACAGTTTCTGATTACCATTGTGGTATCTTGAAGGGGAGACATAATTAACAGTTTCTGATTACCATTGTGGTATCTTGAAGGGGAGACATAATTAACGGTTTTCGATTACCATTGTGGTATCTTGAAGGGGAGACATAATTAATGGTTTCTGATTACCATTGTGGTATCTTGAAGGGGAGACTTAATTAACGGTTTCTGATTACCATTGTGGTATCTTGAAGGGGAGACATAATTGACAGTTTCTGATTACCATTGTGGTATCTTGAAGGGGAGACATAATTAACGGTGATTACCATTGTGTTATCTTGAAGGGGAGACATAATTAACAGTTTCTGATTACCATTGTGGTATCTTGAAGGGGAGACATAATTAAAGGTTTCTGATTACCATTGTGGTATCTTGAAGGAGAGACATAATTAACGGTTTCTGATTACCATTGTGGTATCTTGAAGGAGAGACATAATTAACAGTTTCTGATTACCATTGTGGTATCTTGAAGGAGAGACATAATTAACAGTTTCTGATTACCATTGTGGTATCTTGAAGGGGAGACATAATTAACAGTTTCTGATTACCATTGTGGTATCTTGAAGGGGAGACATAATTAACGGTTTCTGATTACCATTGTGGTATCTTGAAGGGGAGACATAATTAACAGTTTCTGATTACCATTGTGGTATCTTGAAGGGGAGACATAATTAACAGTTTCTGATTACCATTGTGGTATCTTGAAAGGGACATAATTAACAGTTTCTGATTACCATTGTGGTATCTTGAAGGGGAGACATAATTAACAGTTTCTGATTACCATTGTGGTATCTTGAAGGAGAGACATAATTAACAGTTTCTGATTACCATTGTGGTATCTTGAAGGGGACATAATTAACAGTTTCTGATTACCATTGTGGTATCTTGAAGGGGAGACATAATTAAACAGTTTCTGATTACCATTGTGGTATCTTGAAGGGGAGACATAATTAAAGGTTTCTGATTACCATTGTGGTATCTTGAAGGGGAGACATAATTAACAGTTTCTGATTACCATTGTGGTATCTTGAAGGGGAGACATAATTAACGGTGATTACCATTGTGGTATCTTGAAGGGGAGACATAATTAACAGTTTCTGATTACCATTGTGGTATCTTGAAGGGGAGACATAATTAACGGTTTTCGATTACCATTGTGGTATCTTCAAGGGGAGACATAATTAACGGTTTCTGATTACCATTGTGGTATCTTGAAGGGGAGACATAATTAACAGTTTCTGATTACCATTGTGGTATCTTGGAGGGGAGACTTAATTAACGGTTTCTGATTACCATTGTGGTATCTTGAAGGGGAGACATAATTAACAGTTTCTGATTACCATTGTGGTATCTTGAAGGGGAGACAAAATTAACAGTTTCTGATTACCATTGTGGTATCTTGAAGGGGAGACATAATTAACAGTTTCTGATTACCATTGTGGTATCTTGAAGGGGAGACATAATTAACGGTTTTCGATTACCATTGTGGTATCTTGAAGGGGAGACATAATTAATGGTTTCTGATTACCATTGTGGTATCTTGAAGGGGAGACTTAATTAACGGTTTCTGATTACCATTGTGGTATCTTGAAGGGGAGACATAATTGACAGTTTCTGATTACCATTGTGGTATCTTGAAGGGGAGACATAATTAACGGTGATTACCATTGTGGTATCTTGAAGGGGAGACATAATTAACAGTTTCTGATTACCATTGTGGTATCTTGAAGGGGAGACATAATTAAAGGTTTCTGATTACCATTGTGGTATCTTGAAGGAGAGACATAATTAACGGTTTCTGATTACCATTGTGGTATCTTGAAGGAGAGACATAATTAACAGTTTCTGATTACCATTGTGGTATCTTGAAGGAGAGACATAATTAACAGTTTCTGATTACCATTGTGGTATCTTGAAGGGGAGACATAATTAACGGTTTCTGATTACCATTGTGGTATCTTGAAGGGGAGACATAATTAACAGTTTCTGATTACCATTGTGGTATCTTGAAGGAGAGACATAATTAACGGTTTCTGATTACCATTGTGGTATCTTGAAGGGAGACATAATTAACAGTTTCTGATTACCATTGTGGTATCTTGAAGGAGAGACATAATTAACAGTTTCTGATTACCATTGTGGTATCTTGAAGGGGAGACATAATTAACAGTTTCTGAATACCATTGTGGTATCTTGAAGGGGAGACATAATTAACAGTTTCTGATTACCATTGTGGTATCTTGAAGGAGAGACATAATTAACAGTTTCTGATTACCATTGTAGTATCTTGAAGGGAGACATAATTAACAGTTTCTGATTACCATTGTGGTATCTTGAAGGAGAGACATAATTAACAGTTTCTGATTACCATTGTGGTATCTTGAAGGGGAGACATAATTAACAGTTTCTGAATACCATTGTGGTATCTTGAAGGGGAGACATAATTAACAGTTTCTGATTACCATTGTGGTATCTTGAAGGGGAGACATAATTAACAGTTTCTGATTACCATTGTGGTATCTTGAAGGGGAGACATAATTAACAGTTTCTGATTACCATTGTGGTATCTTGAAGGGGAGACATAATTAACAGTTTCTGATTACCATTGTGGTATCTTGAAAGGGACATAATTAACAGTTTCTGATTACCATTGTGGTATCTTGAAGGGGAGACATAATTAACAGTTTCTGATTACCATTGTGGTATCTTGAAGGAGAGACATAATTAACAGTTTCTGATTACCATTGTGGTATCTTGAAGGGGACATAATTAACAGTTTCTGATTACCATTGTGGTATCTTGAAGGGGAGACATAATTAAACAGTTTCTGATTACCATTGTGGTATCTTGAAGGGGAGACATAATTAAAGGTTTCTGATTACCATTGTGGTATCTTGAAGGGGAGACATAATTAACAGTTTCTGATTACCATTGTGGTATCTTGAAGGGGAGACATAATTAACGGTGATTACCATTGTGGTATCTTGAAGGGGAGACATAATTAACAGTTTCTGATTACCATTGTGGTATCTTGAAGGGGAGACATGATTAACGGTTTTCGATTACCATTGTGGTATCTTGAAGGGGAGACATAATTAACGGTTTCTGATTACCATTGTGGTATCTTGAAGGGGAGACATAATTAACAGTTTCTGATTACCATTGTGGTATCTTGGAGGGGAGACATAATTAACGGTTTCTGATTACCATTGTGGTATCTTGAAGGGGAGACATAATTAACAGTTTCTGATTACCATTGTGGTATCTTGAAGGGGAGACAAAATTAACAGTTTCTGATTACCATTGTGGTATCTTGAAGGGGAGACATAATTAACAGTTTCTGATTACCATTGTGGTATCTTGAAGGGGAGACATAATTAACGGTTTTCGATTACCATTGTGGTATCTTGAAGGGGAGACATAATTAATGGTTTCTGATTACCATTGTGGTATCTTGAAGGGGAGACTTAATTAACGGTTTCTGATTACCATTGTGGTATCTTGAAGGGGAGACATAATTGACAGTTTCTGATTACCATTGTGGTATCTTGAAGGGGAGACATAATTAACGGTGATTACCATTGTGTTATCTTGAAGGGGAGACATAATTAACAGTTTCTGATTACCATTGTGGTATCTTGAAGGGGAGACATAATTAAAGGTTTCTGATTACCATTGTGGTATCTTGAAGGAGAGACATAATTAACGGTTTCTGATTACCATTGTGGTATCTTGAAGGAGAGACATAATTAACAGTTTCTGATTACCATTGTGGTATCTTGAAGGAGAGACATAATTAACAGTTTCTGATTACCATTGTGGTATCTTGAAGGGGAGACATAATTAACAGTTTCTGATTACCATTGTGGTATCTTGAAGGGGAGACATAATTAACGGTTTCTGATTACCATTGTGGTATCTTGAAGGGGAGACATAATTAACAGTTTCTGATTACCATTGTGGTATCTTGAAGGGGAGACATAATTAACAGTTTCTGATTACCATTGTGGTATCTTGAAAGGGACATAATTAACAGTTTCTGATTACCATTGTGGTATCTTGAAGGGGAGACATAATTAACAGTTTCTGATTACCATTGTGGTATCTTGAAGGAGAGACATAATTAACAGTTTCTGATTACCATTGTGGTATCTTGAAGGGGACATAATTAACAGTTTCTGATTACCATTGTGGTATCTTGAAGGGGAGACATAATTAAACAGTTTCTGATTACCATTGTGGTATCTTGAAGGGGAGACATAATTAAAGGTTTCTGATTACCATTGTGGTATCTTGAAGGGGAGACATAATTAACAGTTTCTGATTACCATTGTGGTATCTTGAAGGGGAGACATAATTAACGGTGATTACCATTGTGGTATCTTGAAGGGGAGACATAATTAACAGTTTCTGATTACCATTGTGGTATCTTGAAGGGGAGACATAATTAACGGTTTTCGATTACCATTGTGGTATCTTCAAGGGGAGACATAATTAACGGTTTCTGATTACCATTGTGGTATCTTGAAGGGGAGACATAATTAACAGTTTCTGATTACCATTGTGGTATCTTGGAGGGGAGACTTAATTAACGGTTTCTGATTACCATTGTGGTATCTTGAAGGGGAGACATAATTAACAGTTTCTGATTACCATTGTGGTATCTTGAAGGGGAGACAAAATTAACAGTTTCTGATTACCATTGTGGTATCTTGAAGGGGAGACATAATTAACAGTTTCTGATTACCATTGTGGTATCTTGAAGGGGAGACATAATTAACGGTTTTCGATTACCATTGTGGTATCTTGAAGGGGAGACATAATTAATGGTTTCTGATTACCATTGTGGTATCTTGAAGGGGAGACTTAATTAACGGTTTCTGATTACCATTGTGGTATCTTGAAGGGGAGACATAATTGACAGTTTCTGATTACCATTGTGGTATCTTGAAGGGGAGACATAATTAACGGTGATTACCATTGTGGTATCTTGAAGGGGAGACATAATTAACAGTTTCTGATTACCATTGTGGTATCTTGAAGGGGAGACATAATTAAAGGTTTCTGATTACCATTGTGGTATCTTGAAGGAGAGACATAATTAACGGTTTCTGATTACCATTGTGGTATCTTGAAGGAGAGACATAATTAACAGTTTCTGATTACCATTGTGGTATCTTGAAGGAGAGACATAATTAACAGTTTCTGATTACCATTGTGGTATCTTGAAGGGGAGACATAATTAACGGTTTCTGATTACCATTGTGGTATCTTGAAGGGGAGACATAATTAACAGTTTCTGATTACCATTGTGGTATCTTGAAGGAGAGACATAATTAACGGTTTCTGATTACCATTGTGGTATCTTGAAGGGAGACATAATTAACAGTTTCTGATTACCATTGTGGTATCTTGAAGGAGAGACATAATTAACAGTTTCTGATTACCATTGTGGTATCTTGAAGGGGAGACATAATTAACAGTTTCTGAATACCATTGTGGTATCTTGAAGGGGAGACATAATTAACAGTTTCTGATTACCATTGTGGTATCTTGAAGGAGAGACATAATTAACAGTTTCTGATTACCATTGTAGTATCTTGAAGGGAGACATAATTAACAGTTTCTGATTACCATTGTGGTATCTTGAAGGAGAGACATAATTAACAGTTTCTGATTACCATTGTGGTATCTTGAAGGGGAGACATAATTAACAGTTTCTGAATACCATTGTGGTATCTTGAAGGGGAGACATAATTAACAGTTTCTGATTACCATTGTGGTATCTTGAAGGGGAGACATAATTAACAGTTTCTGATTACCATTGTGGTATCTTGAAGGGGAGACATAATTAACAGTTTCTGATTACCATTGTGGTATCTTGAAGGGGAGACATAATTAACAGTTTCTGATTACCATTGTGGTATCTTGAAGGGGAGACATAATTAACAGTTTCTGATTACCATTGTGGTATCTTGAAGGGGAGACATAATTAAAGGTTTCTGATTACCATTGTGGTATCTTGAAGGAGAGACATAATTAACGGTTTCTGATTACCATTGTGGTATCTTGAAGGAGAGACATAATTAACGGTTTCTGATTACCATTGTGGTATCTTGAAGGGGAGACATAATTAACGGTTTCTGATTACCATTGTGGTATCTTGAAGGAGAGACATAATTAACAGTTTCTGATTACCATTGTGGTATCTTGAAGGAGAGACATAATTAACAGTTTCTGATTACCATTGTGGTATCTTGAAGGGAGACATAATTAACAGTTTCTGATTACCATTGTGGTATCTTGAAGGAGAGACATAATTAACAGTTTCTGATTACCATTGTGGTATCTTGAAGGGGAGACATAATTAACAGTTTCTGAATACCATTGTGGTATCTTGAAGGGGAGACATAATTAACAGTTTCTGATTACCATTGTGGTATCTTGAAGGGGAGACATAATTAACAGTTTCTGATTACCATTGTGGTATCTTGAAGGGGAGACATAATTAACAGTTTCTGATTACCATTGTGGTATCTTGAAGGGGAGACATAATTAACAGTTTCTGATTACCATTGTGGTATCTTGAAGGGGAGACATAATTAACAGTTTCTGATTACCATTGTGGTATCTTGAAGGAGAGACATAATTAATGGTGATTACCATTGTGGTATCTTGAAAGGAAGACATAATTAACAGTTTCTGATTACCATTGTGGTATCTTGAAAGGGAGACATAATTAACGGTTTCTGATTACCATTGTGGTATCTTGAAGGAGAGACATAATTAACAGTTTCTGATTACCATTGTGGTATCTTGAAGGAGAGACATAATTAACAGTTTCTGATTACCATTGTGGTATCTTGAAGGAGAGACATAATTAATGGTGATTACCATTGTGATATCTTGAAGGGGAGACATTAATTAACAGTTTCTGATTACCATTGTGGTATCTTGAAGGGGAGACATAATTAACAGTTTCTGATTACCATTGTGGTATCTTGAAGGGGAGACATAATTAATGGTGATTACCATTGTGATATCTTGAAGGGGAGACATAATTAACGGTGATTACCATTGTGGTATCTTGAAGGGGAGACATAATTAACGGTGATTACCATTGTGGTATCTTGAAGGGGAGACATAATTCACGGTGATTACCATTGTGGTATCTTCACACTTTCCTAACAAAGCCATGTAGTTAAATTATTGTTGTTCTTTCCAATAACATTATTGACAATTCATTATTACTTAATTACCACTATACAACATTTAATGTGTTATATTCATGATGAGAACAAGTTAACAAACATCAACTCTTTCATGTAAAAAGGGGGTAGGGATGGGTCAATCAATCAACAATATTTAGAGGTTTTAATGAAACAAACATCCTCCTCCTTATCAAACTGATAATTAATTCATGTTAATTACCTCAGTTTGGTTCAGTGGAGCAGCTTTGGCATAATCGTACAGAGCCTGGTAAACTTGTCCATCGTATCTACCCAGACAACTTCCTAAAACCTGGTCTGGGTAATCAAAGGCATCTACCAGGGCCACAGCATTAGGCCTGATATCCTCAAACAGGGCCATCATCTTCCTCTGTAGAAAGTCGACTTGTTCACCAGTAAAGAAACCATCCTACAATGTAATCAGTATATCAAACTTTGACATAAAAATAGAAATTAAACACCAATGTTCACTTGGATTCTCAAGTTCACGTTCACTTGGATCCACAAGTCCATGTTCACTTGGATCCACAAGCTCATGTTCACTTGGATCAACAAGTTCATGTTCACTTGGATCCACAAGTTCATGTTCTCTTGGATCCACAAGTTCATGTTCACTTGGATCCACAAGTTCATGTTCACTTGGATCCACAAGCTCATGTTCACTTGGAACCACAATTTCATGTTCACTTGGATCCACAAGTTCATGTTCTCTTGGATCCACAAGTTCATGTTCACTTGGATCCACAAGTTCATGTTCACTTGGACCCACAAGCTCATGTTCACTTGGAACCACAATTTCATGTTCACTTGGATCCACAAGTTCATGTTCTCTTGGATCCACAAGTTCATGTTTACTTGGATCCACAAGTTCATGTTCACTTGGATCCACAATTTCATGTTCTCTTGGATCAACAAGTTTCATGTTCACTTGGATCAACAAGTTCATGTTCAATTGCATCCATATGTTCATGAACAGATCACTTAGATCCACCTGTTCAAGTTCACTTGGACCCACATGTTCACTATGTTCATGAAAATCCAGATCAAACCAGCATATTATGTTGTGGTCTTTTTTTCGCCTGCCTTAAAGGGAAATAATTCATGTTATGTAAAGCGAATTATTTTACAATCAAATTTGGCAATTTTCAAATGATCTATTAAATGGATACTTTCACAATGCCCCCTCCTGGATGCAACAATGTACTAGCATCAGACACAATTTGAAAAACTTGATTAAAAGCCATTTCCAAGACATTTATACAAGAGGTGAACATTTCTTGTTTAATTGATATATTTTTGTAAAATGTACTCACATGCATGAACTCTCCTAGATTTATGTACTCACATGCATGAACTCTCCTAGATTTATGTACTCACATGCATGAACTCTCCTAGATTTTCCAGTATACCATGAACACCATATAACTGACAGAGAGATCTCATCACTTCTGCAGTTTTGGGAGCAAGAACATTTGTATTGATGGCATCCATAAAGTTCTTCATACAAAACAGATGACAAAATGCCTGAAAAATATGGAGTAAGGAGTAAATACACACTATGTAACTTAAAATAACTAGTCTGCACTTTAGGGTTAAAGGTTAAGGGTTATGCATCCTGAAGGTCACTTTAAAAGTTATGGGGTTATGCATACTGAAAGTCATTTTAAACAATATTTCACTTATTCTGTAGCAGTCATTTTTATTGATAGAAGATACTGGAGTATCTGTAGAAATACTGACCTTACGCACTGACAACCTTAATCACATAACCTTAGTCGTGACAGGAACTAAAATTGTGAGTTCTATTCAACTGTACACCTATCTCTCTGGGGATTTGGACACGAAATTTGAACGGTGATTGGCACTGATGGCATTGGTAGCCATCACAGCCATTAGATAGATGGCTTGATGGCTTATGGTGTTTAATGCAACTTTCAACAATATTTCAGTTATATCGTGGTGGTCAGTTTTATTGGTTGAGGAAACCAGAGTACCCGGAGAAAACCACTGATCTGTCGAAAGTCACTGACTATCACATAATGTTGTATCTCACAATGAACAGGTTTCAAACTCACAACTTCAGTGGTAATAGACACTGATTTTATAGGTAGTTATAAAACTAACTACCATACAATCACAACCATGACAGCCCCAGGTAGCCATGTCAGCCACTAGATAAATAACAATGTTCAACTATATGATAATACTTTTTAGATAGGGCTGACATCTTGTGGCAAATAGTTTAAAGGAAATCAAAACCGTGAATATGAAAGCTCTGGAAAAAAGAATCCTTTATATCTGGTATGAAGACATTTAGATGACGAAATACAATGAAACCTGTCTAAGCCGAACCCTGAGTAAACCGAAAACCTGCCTACAGACAAACTTTACAGTCTCATTTACTAATTGTCTATGTAATTTTAACCTGTGTAAACCAAACACCTGTCTAAATTGAACAAATTCTTGAGTCCCAAGGGGGTTAGTTTTAGACAGGTTTTATTGTAATTGGTTGGGTCAAAGGTCAAAGCTTACATTAGCGGCCCACAGTAGCTGTACTGAGCTGCCATTCCAGGCCTCTTGTTGAGATTTTCCTGCCTGTAAAAATGACTGCATTGTTCTAACAGCAGCTTCTATCAATCTGAAATATAAAAAAATTAGAAAAACTTTTGAGCATGAGGTTGTTCTTGTACTCTAAAAACAGCCAATCAGAACACTTCATAAAATTAATACTCTGTTCTGATTGGACACAGCTGTAAGGCCTGGTGGTTGTTGTGTCTGTGAAAGTCACTTGTAACTCTAATAAAAATAATGAGTTATGGAATAGCCTGTATACTGCAGTTATCAGAACCTAAATAAAGGGAAATAACTCTAGTCAGGTGATGTGGAAATATTAATATTTGTTTTAACTTCAACTGAAATTTCCTAGTTGATTGGAGCGATGGTAGCTTCCATCATATAGTAGTTTTACATCTAGCTAGGCAATCAGTGTTGTGAGTTTTATTTTTGTCCATGGATAATTTTATGTGAAAAAGTTTTCCAGGTTAACTACGACAGGTTGGTCGTTTTCTCCACCAATAAAACTAACAAATACAATATAACCAATAAATTGTTGAAAATGACCCATGACTTAACATAACCTAACCTTGCAGCTCTATGCTCATAAGCCATAATCAGACACTTGAATGCTACATCTTCAGTCATGCATGACTTCTTGCCCAGTTTCTGCCCTACATACTGGACAAATCCTGGAAGTTTCTCTCCTTGTTGTGCTTTACCATAACATTTCATCAAGTATCTGTAAAGACATTGAAAACCATAAACACTTATTAACTGATTGTAAAGTTTCTGTTCTACATATTGAACAAAAAAAAGAAGAACTTAAATGCTGTTTTATAGACTGTGAATACAATTTTTTTTTAAAGTAATACCGGTACTATGGTGGCCATGTTGGATATTGGATCTGAAAAATAAACCCAGATGAAAAATGTGCTTTAGAGGACCATCTATTCTTCATTCTTGCAAAGGTTCATTCAAAGTTCCTGAGAAGAATATTTCATATAATTCAGATAATCAGACTATCTAATATTTTCCCATGTAGTGTGACCATACTGGAAGTCATATCAGATTGAAATACAGAATCAGTAGATCATTACAACAATATTTCTGTAGCAGCCATATTGTTTATCAGATTAGAAACATATTGTGTTTGAATAAAAACCATTCATAGCTTTGATTCAAATGGCTGAGTGGCTTCTATGGAGATTTAAATGTAACAACAGACTACAAATGACTGACAAAGGTTGGCAAGTGATGGGGAAAGCTAAAATGGCTCATGTGCATATCAGTTTCCACTTATTCACCAAATGAAAATGACCTGTATGCTCCATGCCCCTCCCTCCCCTCCCCCCACAAAAGAAAAGGTTGGAAACTTACATAGCTATAAAATCTAAGTTTAATTAGCTCTTATTGACATCTTTATCCAATCACAGGGACGATTCTGGTTAGAGAGTAAAATAATTGAAAATCAATAAAAAAAATATAAAAAACATAGCTGAAACCATCTACACCCGCTTTCAAAAAGGTCCAGGTTCTGATCGTGTCCTGTAACTTACGAAAACAAATTTCACAGGGAAAAAGCGATAATCAGCTAAAAAACTAGGAAAAAAACCCATTCCTGCAATCAAGATTACCACTGATTCTTAAGATTCCATTAGAAACAATACTTACCTAGCTACCTGTAGCATCATAACAGTATTTTCTCCTTCGTATGTACATCCAGGTACAACATCCACATAAATTTTAGGTAGACCACTTGCGTGAGAGTAACCATGACCACCACAGCATATCCTACATGTCTCTACACCAGCAGACGACACCCACGTACTGAATGCCTTCAGACCAGCTGACAAGGCATGGAGCTAAAAATAGATTAAAGTAAATAGTTTGCTGTGAAACCACCAAAATGAAGAAATTGATAAGTGATTGTTGTTTAATGCCAAATGAGCAATTTTCCAGCTATATCAAGGCAAGAACTAGTTACATTTGATCCTGATATTTGCTTTACATTAGACATACATGCTCAGTTTGATTTTTTAGTGTTATTTCAATGAAACAACAGTCTGATGTTACTCCTTAGTGTTGCATGCTTAGATGAGAAGTCTGACCAGGCCTCCTACCATGATCTATAGTCTGACCAGGCCTCCTACCATGATCTATAGTCTGACCAGGCCTCCTACCATGATCTATAGTCTGATCAGGCCTCCTACCATGATCTATAGTTTGACCAGGCCTCCTACCATGATTTATAGTCTGAACAGGCCTCCTACCATGATCTATAGTCTGACCAGGCCTCCTACCATGATCTATAGTCTGACCAGGCCTCCTACCATGATCTATAGTCTGACCAGGCCTCCTACCATGATCTATAGTCTGACCAGGCCTCCTACCATGATCTATAGTCTGACCAGGCCTCCTACCATGATCTATAGTCTGACCAGGCCTCCTACCATGATCTATAGTCTGATCAGGCCTCCTACCATGATCTATAGTCTGACCAGGCCCCCTACCATGATCTATAGTCTGACCAGGCCTCCTACCATGATCTATAGTCTGACCAGGCCTCCTACCATGATCTATAGTCTGATCAGGCCTCCTACCATGATCTATAGTCTGACCAGGCCTCCTACCATGATCTATAGTCTGACCAGGCCTCCTACCATGATCTATAGTCTGACCAGGCCTCCTACCATGATCTATAGTCTGACCAGGCCCCCTACCATGATCTATAGTCTGACCAGGCCCCCTACCATGATCTATAGTCTGATCAGGCCTCCTACCATGATTTATCACATTTTATAGTCTGACCAGGCCTCCTACCATGATCTATCACATTTTATAGTCTGACCAAGCCTCCTACCATGATCTATCACATTTTATAGTCTGACCAGGCCTCCTACCATGATCTATCACATTTTATAGTCTGACCAAGCCTCCTACCATGATCTATCACATTTAATAGTCTGACCAGGCCTCCTACCATGATCTATCACATTTTATAGTCTGACCAAGCCTCCTACCATGATCTATCACATTTTATAGTCTGACCAGGCCTCCTACCATGATCTATCACATTGATAGTCTGGCCAGGCCTCCTACCATGATCTATCACATTTTATAGTCTGACCAAGCCTCCTACCATGATCTATCACATTTTATAATCTGACCAGGCCTCCTACCATGATCTATCACATTTTATAGTCTGATCAGGCCTCCTACCATGATCTATCACATTTTATAGTCTGACCAGGCCTCCTACCATGATCTATCACATTTTATAGTCTGACCAGGCCTCCTACCATGATCTATCACATTTTATAGTCTGACCAGGCCTCCAACCATGATCTATCACATTTTATAGTCTGACCAGGCCCCCTACCATGATCTATCACATTTTATAGTCTGACCAAGCCTCCTACCATGATCTATCACATTTTATAGTCTGACCAAGCCTCCTACCATGATCTATCACATTTTATAGTCTGACCAGGCCTCCTACCATGATCTATCACATTTTATAGTCTGACCAAGCCTCCTACCATGATCTATCACATTGTATAGTCTGACCAAGCCTCCTACCATGATATATCACATTGTATAGTCTGACCAAGCCTCCTACCATGATCTATCACATTTTATAGTCTGACCAAGCCTCCTACCATGATCTATCACATTTTATAGTCTGACCAGGCCTCCTACCATGATCTATCACATTTTATAGTCTGACCAAGCCTCCTACCATGATCTATCACATTTTATAGTCTGACCAAGCCTCCTACCATGATCTATCACATTGTATAGTCTGACCAAGCCTCCTACTATGATATATCACATTGTATAGTCTGACCAAGCCTCCTACCATGATCTATCACATTTTATAGTCTGATCAGGCCTCCTACCATGATCTATCACACCAACACTTAATACTCTGATATTGAAATATAATTTCTGACATTTTTTCAGCCAATTTTGGGACGGAGGAATTAATGAACAAATTTCAATTGAAAGATTGTTGTTAAATGCCAAGTAAGCAATTTCAACCGATGTCATGGTGATAACAAATTACATTTTTATGAGATGATGATGTTTTGTACTAACACAATGAGCTAGATTTTTATAGTGTTAGCTCACTGTAACAACAGTCCAGAGATTGACATGTCACACAACTCAAACATTATCCTGATTCTCTTATCCTTAATACTGTGTGCTTATCAGAGAAGCAACAAATATCAATATTACAATCTTTGGATTGACACAACTGTTATCGAACCCATGATCTACTGCATTCGAGGAGAGTACACACGAGCAAGGTGGTTACAACAATGTTCTCTGTTAGCTACGGCAAGATGTATTTGATACAACCTTATGTTGAAAGTGGTGTAAAGCACCAACAATCCTAAGTTTGGTTTGGTTTTAAGATGTTTAACGTCACTTTCAACAAGATTTCAATTATATCATGGCGGTCAGTTTTATTGGTGGAGGAAACCAGAGTACCCTGAGAAAACCACCTACCTGTCGCAAGTTTACTGACAAACTTTATCACATAATGTTGTTCATCTCGCCATGATCAAGATTCGAACTCACTACATCAGTAATGATAGGCATTGATTGCATATGTAGTTGTAAACCCAACTACCATACGATCACGGCCCCGACGGCCCCAAACAAGAACCCTAAGCAATAACTTACTAACCTCAGGTAAAGCCTCCAGATTTCCTCTCTCAATCTGTTCATTAATCTCTAAGTATGTGCTAAACATGAACTTTCCTGCTAGTTGTAGAGAATACGCTGTGGCTAACAAGGGGAATAATCTATACTGTTGAGTCTGATAGTCCAATATCTGAGGCTCTACTCCCCTAAGATAAACAAAGTCATGGTTAATCAGGAGAAATTGTATAACTGTCACATAGGTGTGAAAATATTGAATTTTTCTGCTTGTCCCCAGGCAAATAAACATTAGAGAACACCGAAGGGCAACATTGGGTACACAAGACACAGGATGAAGACAAGCAAAAAAAAACCCACACCACTTTATGCAAACAAACACAAATAGCGTAGATAAGACATGAGCCTGTCCTCCTACAAACAACTGGGGGTAAAGACCAATCGAACTTTGTTTTTATGTGGAAATCGTAGCTATGTGGAAAAAAGTTAGCTTACCGTACAAAATCCTTCTTGTCCCTAATGTTTTCTTTCTTCAAATTATTCACGTTGAATGACAGCGTTTTGATGAGGCTATAGTATCCATTATTTGATTGGATTAGATGTATTAGGGAAATAAGAAGGTTCTAGACAGTTAAATCTACTTGTCCATAAGGTTCTGTGTACGAGTCAGAAAAGTCCTGCATTGTAATTTCACGCACATGTGTTAAAAAGCCTGGATGAGCATTGTACAGGGTATACACAAATCTTATACAAACTGAAGGTCTAATACCGTCTATTACATAAACTTTTATTATAATCATTAATTTTACAACTATTACTGTAAATTCACAAATTTATGGGAATTCAAGAAAACCAGCAGAAAATAAGAATGTCATCATTGTCAAGAAAAAAAGAACACTGCAGTAAATTAATTATTTGAAGGATGAGATGTCTAAATATGGTAATGTTTAAATATGGTAATAATCCCAAATAATACCTGTAATATAAGCACATATTGTTGAACAGGAAAAATCTGTAGTGACCTTAACATTGTAGAACTGAAAATATCGGTAGTGGTGTAAACTTTTGACCTTGACATTGTAGAAATGACACGAGAGTTTGAAAGGCCTTAAGGTTACTGAACAAAATTGATTTCTTTGCTGTTTCTTACCCTGGAGTTGCCTCTGTTTGTCTCCGTACTGCACTGTAGCGTATGGCTATAACACAAGCTTGTGCCAGTCCTCGAGCTGCATCAGTTACGATGGATGACCTAATTAATACCATGGATCCGTATGCAAGTTTTGCATTCTTTGGTTTTATATATGTTCCATTTTCTAAAACCTAAAATACGATCAAATTATGTTACAACAAGTGAGATAAGTATTGTGAATCGATATACATTCCCTACCGCTTGACATAACATTAGGAGGAGATGTAAACACGAGTTACATGTGGTCATATACAAACAACTTTGATCAAATGTCATAAAAATCACTGCCATTCACAGGGGCGGATCCAGGATTTTAAGTTAGGGGGGTGCACTTATAAAAATTGCGCCGAGCAGAGGGAGGTGCGAAAATTTTTGGGGTATTTCGTGTGAAAAATCACGCTTTTACGCCAAAAAATCATATTTTTTCCAATTTTTGGGGGGTATGCACCGGGTGTGCCCTCCCTCCCCCCTGGATCCACCCCTGATTCAGACATCTCAGCTTTAAAAAAAAAATTCACATGCATCGGCCCTTCATTATGCACTGCATCAATACAAAAGATAAACTCATAGTCTCAAATCATCTTCCAGTTATAAGTGGTCTCATGCGGAAAAGTCTATCAATTGTTATCAAAATGACCATCATTCGAATATATATTGATTCTTTTTTAAGAAATATTTTTAGCTGTGTATCAGCCCTTCTTTATGGAATGCTTCACTACGGCCATGACATGATCTCAAACCATCTTTCAGTTACAGGTGGTAACATGCAAAAATGTTGATAAAAGATTATCAAAATGGCCACCACTCTAGCTGCCATCTTGAACATTGAAAAAAAGTAGCAAAATAAAATCTGATAGATAGAGGGACAGAGTAATTGAATTGAATACCCTTTTCTTTTAAAAAAAACAAAACGGGAGTTTGTCACAAAATAAAAAATTTGATGGAGAAATGAAGTGAGGAGTTAATTATATCATTATGTTCAATCAAAAGAGCTGAGTCAACAAATGTTCACATACAATATAAAATCTTTATAACAAATATCAATTACACTCAGGGGCCATCGTGGCAGTGATCGTATGATAGCTGGATTTAAAACTACCTATGCAATCAGTGCCTATCACCACTGATGTTGTGAGTTTTAATCTCGATCAGGGCGAGGTGTACAACATTATGCGATACAGTTTATCAGTGACTTGCGACAGGTCGGCGGTTTTCTCTCCGGGTCCTCCGGTTTCCTCCACCAATAAAACTGAAGGCCATGATATAACTGAAAAATTGCTGAAAGTGGCATTAAACACCATCAAACAAACAATCAATTACACTCTGATTACCTGCGAATATCTCATTAACATATTTTCCCTTGGAATCCTAACTTTATCAAATCTTAGATATCCATTATCGTTTGTTCCATATCCAAACTTGTTCCCGATCACTCCGACTTCAATTCCTTAAAAAAATTAAAGCATTAGTGATACAACATGATACGACCACAGCAAGTTGACAAGCAGTCCCTCTTATACCAGTTTTATTGCTTTTTTCAAACTATCACAAGTTAGACTGTATCCGATAAATGATGATGAAAGCAGGATAATTTTTTAACCACATTTCAAATCCATTTTTAAGATATTTTAATACTTGAATTTCATGAGGGCATAGTGCCTGATAATTAAATTGAAAGTGGCATCAAAGAGAAAATAAATTAAGATTGTGATGTCATGAATATTTCATCGGCTGTGATATGAAGCTTAGTTTAACAGGAAGTTGAACAGCTTACGTAGAATAGAAACATTTGTACATCAATGTTTTACTTCTAATGGTAGTGAAGGAAACAAAATCGTAAGTTAAACTTCAGGCCTGGGTTACACAATCTTTAGTTAAAGCTAAGTGTCAATTAAAACTTAATTGACACTTAAAAATATTTGAAATGTACACAACATTAATTTGAGACTTAAATTTAACTGAGGTTTGTGCAACCTAGTCCTGATCTCTTACACAAAGGGAGGTAACTTGTTGTTAGAGGGAGATAACTCACCAGGCATTACTGAATGGTCTTCCATACTTCTGATCTGTACCATAAACGTATGTATACCATGACATTTTCCCTGGGTGTAAAGCTGAGCCATTACAACACAGTGATTGGTTGTTTTACCCACTGAAAAAATAGAACAATTTCCTTTTCAAACAAAATTTAAATTTGATGTTTGTTTATATGGCGATCACTCAACAATAAGCATAGTTATGAACAATATAACCGTGTTTTTAAAAGATTAAAGAATATAAATGAACCAGATCCTGACTGTTGAAAAAAATAGATCACTTAGCCTCCACGTCATAAAACTTGTCATACTCCAAAATCAACCAAATCAGAGCACTTCTTATACTGTATACAGTTTTGGATGTTTTTTTTCCGACTATGTGCTTAAAAAAATAAAACTTTAAAATTTCCATGACTGCTAAGGTCAGATAAAAATATCTTGGATGGACGGACGGAAGGAGGTAAAACAGTATATCCCCCCCTCTGGTGGAGCGGGGGTATAAAAAATTAAATGATCCGACAAACATCTACTGGGGTATTTTTATTCAAATTGAGATAATTAGTAACATGTTACTTTATCGTCTTGATCTGACTTGTATGCAAAGAAAAAAAATATATTTCATGGTAGTTGATCAATTATTTGTATGTTCTTTGGGGACAAGAAAACAAAATGACTTAAACAGGATTGCCAAATCAGTTATGTTCACCTATGTCTGAGGGCAGAGAAACTAAGTTTTAATACATTTTTAATGAACTGTAAATTTCAATGATAAATATATCTACTAAACCCATTGGCTGTACTTACAACACCCTGGCCGGTACTTCATAGCTGTCAGTGTAGGACTATCTAAACCCATTGGCTGTACTTACAACACCCTGGCCAGTACTTCATAGCTGTCAGTGTAGGACTATCTAAACCCATTGGCTGTACTTACAACACCCTGGCCAGTACTTCATAGCTGTCAGTGAAGGACTATCTAAACCCATTGGTTGTACTTACAACACCCTGGCCAGTACTTCATAGCTGTCAGTGTAGGACTATCTAAACCCATTGGCTGTACTTACAACACCCTGGCCAGTACTTCATAGCTGTCAGTGTAGGACTATCTAAACCCATTGGCTGTACTTACAACACCCTGGCCAGTACTTCATAGCTGTCAGTGAAGGACTATCTAAACCCATTGGCTGTACTTACAACACCCTGGCCAGTACTCCATAGCTGTCAGTGTAGGACTATCTAAACCCATTGGCTGTACTTACAACACCCTGGCCAGTACTTCATAGCTGTCAGTGTAGGACTATCTAAACCCATTGGCTGTACTTACAACACCCTGGCCAGTACTTCATAGCTGTCAGTGTAGGACTATCTAAACCCATTGGCTGTACTTACAACACCCTGGCCAGTACTTCATAGCTGTCAGTGTAGGACTATCTAAACCCATTGGCTGTACTTACAACACCCTGGCCAGTACTTCATAGCTGTCAGTGTAGGACTATCTAAACCCATTGGCTGTACTTACAACACCCTGGCCGGTACTTCATAGCTGTCAGTGTAGGACTATCTAAACCCATTGGCTGTACTTACAACACCCTGACCAGTACTTCATAGCTGTCAGTGTAGGACTATCTAAACCCATTGGCTGTACTTACAACACCCTGGCCAGTACTTCATAGCTGTCAGTGTAGGACTATCTAAACCCATTGGTTGTACTTACAACACCCTGGCCAGTACTTCATAGCTGTCAGTGTAGGACTATCTAAACCCATTGGCTGTACTTACAACACCATGGCCAGTACTTCATAGCTGTCAGTGTAGGACTATCTAAACCCATTGGCTGTACTTACAACACCCTGGCCAGTACTTCATAGCTGTCAGTGTAGGACTATCTAAACCCATTGGCTGTACTTACAACACCCTGGTCAGTACTTCATAGCTGTCAGTGTAGGACTATCTAAACCCATTGGCTGTACTTACAACACCCTGGCCAGTACTTCATAGCTGTCAGTGTAGGACTATCTAAACCCATTGGCTGTACTTACAACACCCTGGCCAGTACTTCATAGCTGTCAGTGTAGGACTATCTAAACCCATTGGCTGTACTTACAACACCCTGGCCAGTACTTCATAGCTGTCAGTGTAGGACTATCTAAACCCATTGGTTGTACTTACAACACCCTGGCCAGTACTTCATAGCTGTCAGTGTAGGACTATCTAAACCCATTGGCTGTACTTACAACACCCTGGCCAGTACTTCATAGCTGTCAGTGTAGGACTATCTAAACCCATTGGCTGTACTTACAACACCCTGGCCAGTACTTCATAGCTGTCAGTGTAGGACTATCTAAACCCATTGGCTGTACTTACAACACCCTGGCCAGTACTTCATAGCTGTCAGTGTAGGACTATCTAAACCCATTGGCTGTACTTACAACACCCTGGCCAGTACTTCATAGCTGTCAGTGTAGGACTATCTAAACCCATTGGCTGTACTTACAACACCCTGGCCAGTACTTCATAGCTGTCAGTGTAGGACTATCTAAACCCATTGGCTGTACTTTCAACACCCTGGCCAGTACTTCATAGCTGTCAGTGTAGGACTATCTAAACCCATTGGCTGTACTTACAACACCCTGGCCAGTACTTCATAGCTGTCAGTGTAGGACTATCTAAACCCATTGGCTGTACTTACAACACCCTGGCCAGTACTTCATAGCTGTCAGTGTAGGACTATCTAAACCCATTGGTTGTACTTACAACACCCTGGCCAGTACTTCATAGCTGTCAGTGTAGGACTATCTAAACCCATTGGCTGTACTTACAACACCCTGGCCAGTACTTCATAGCTGTCAGTGTAGGACTATCTAAACCCATTGGCTGTACTTACAACACCCTGGCCAGTACTTCATAGCTGTCAGTGTAGGACTATCTAAACCCATTGGCTGTACTTACAACACCCTGGCCAGTACTTCATAGCTGTCAGTGTAGGACTATCTAAACCCATTGGCTGTACTTACAACACCCTGGCCAGTACTTCATAGCTGTCAGTGTAGGACTATCTAAACCCATTGGCTGTACTTACAACACCCTGGCCAGTACTTCATAGCTGTCAGTGTAGGACTATCTAAACCCATTGGTTGTACTTACAACACCCTGGCCAGTACTTCATAGCTGTCAGTGTAGGACTATCTAAACCCATTGGCTGTACTTACAACACCCTGGCCAGTACTTCATAGCTGTCAGTGTAGGACTATTTAAACCCATTGGCTGTACTTACAACACCCTGGCCAGTACTTCATAGCTGTCAGTGTAGGACTATCTAAACCCATTGGCTGTACTTACAACACCCTGGCCAGTACTTCATAGCTGTCAGTGTAGGACTATCTAAACCCATTGGCTGTACTTACAACACCCTGGCCAGTACTTCATAGCTGTCAGTGTAGGACTATCTAAACCCATTGGCTGTACTTACAACACCCTGGCCAGTACTTCATAGCTGTCAGTGTAGGACTATCTAAACCCATTGGCTGTACTTACAACACCCTGGCCAGTACTTCATAGCTGTCAGTGTAGGACTATCTAAACCCATTGGCTGTACTTACAACACCCTGGCCAGTACTTCATAGCTGTCAGTGTAGGACTATCTAAACCCATTGGCTGTACTTACAACACCCTGGCCAGTACTTCATAGCTGTCAGTGTAGGACTATCTAAACCCATTGGCTGTACTTACAACACCCTGGCCAGTACTTCATAGCTGTCAGTGTAGGACTATCTAAACCCATTGGCTGTACTTACAACACCCTGGCCAGTACTTCATAGCTGTCAGTGTAGGACTATCTAAACCCATTGGCTGTACTTACAACACCCTGGCCAGTACTTCATAGCTGTCAGTGTAGGACTATCTAAACCCATTGGCTGTACTTACAACACCCTGGCCAGTACTTCATAGCTGTCAGTGTAGGACTATCTAAACCCATTGGCTGTACTTACAACACCCTGGCCAGTACTTCATAGCTGTCAGTGTAGGACTATCTAAACCCATTGGCTGTACTTACAACACCCTGGCCAGTACTTCATAGCTGTCAGTGTAGGACTATCTAAACCCATTGGCTGTACTTACAACACCCTGGCCAGTACTTCATAGCTGTCAGTGTAGGACTATCTAAACCCATTGGCTGTACTTACAACACCCTGGCCAGTACTTCATAGCTGTCAGTGTAGGACTATCTAAACCCATTGGCTGTACTTACAACACCCTGGCCAGTACTTCATAGCTGTCAGTGAAGGACTATCTAAACCCATTGGCTGTACTTACAACACCCTGGCCAGTACTTCATAGCTGTCAGTGAAGGACTATCTAAACCCATTGGTTGTACTTACAACACCCTGGCCAGTACTTCATAGCTGTCAGTGAAGGACTATCTAAACCCATTGGTTGTACTTACAACACCCTGGCCGGTACTTCATAGCTGTCAGTGAAGGACTATCTAAACCCATTGGTTGTACTTACAACACCCTGGCCAGTACTTCATAGCTGTCAGTGAAGGACTATCTAAACCCATTGGTTGTACTTACAACACCCTGGCCGGTACTTCATAGCTGTCAGTGAAGGACTATCTAAACCCATTGGTTGTACTTACAACACCCTGGCCGGTACTTCATAGCTGTCAGTGTAGGACTATCTAAACCCATTGGCTGTACTTACAACACCCTGGCCAGTACTTCATAGCTGTCAGTGAAGGACTATCTAAACCCATTGGCTGTACTTACAACACCCTGGCCAGTACTTCATAGCTGTCAGTGTAGGACTATCTAAACCCATTGGCTGTACTTACAACACCCTGGCCAGTACTTCATAGCTGTCAGTGTAGGACTATCTAAACCCATTGGCTGTACTTACAACACCCTGGCCAGTACTTCATAGCTGTCAGTGTAGGACTATCTAAACCCATTGGCTGTACTTACAACACCCTGGCCAGTACTTCATAGCTGTCAGTGTAGGACTATCTAAGATAAACTCTTTTGTTTTAGCATCATATGTAGCTGTGGTTTCCAAACCTCGAATAAATGTACCTGTAATATAATATATATCAATATATTCTTTATTCTTCATGGTGTTTAATGCCACTTTCAACAATATTTCAGTTATATCGTGGCAGTCAGTTTTTTGGTGGAGGAAACCGGAGTACTCTGAGAAAACCACCGACCTGCTGCAAGTCATTAACAAACTTTATCACATAATTTTGTATCGAGTACATCTTGCCATGAGTGGGATTAGTCACCGATTGCATAGGCAGTTGTAAATCCAACGATCATATGATCATGACCACGACAACCCCTTTATATCAATATAAGAAAATAATAAAGGATAAATGAAATCTGTTGACATACAACGGGAAGCTCTCAACACAATCAATGTCTAGAAGAGGTTAAGAAAGCTTTCACAGTACCTTTCAAATATGCCAAATTAGATCCATTTTGAGTGATTGAGTGATCATTATTTAAAGCCAAATAGCAATTTTTCAGCAATATCATATTGAGAAAGAGCTACATTCAATGAAATGATGACGTCCGCTTTGTACTAGACCAACACACTTATATTTATAGCACTAGCTCATTGAATCGGCAATCCGTGGGTAGACATACTGCTCCACTCAGACACATTATGCAGATTCCAAGCCATCCAGCCTTTGCTCTTATTCTTTAAAGCTGCATGCTTTGCAAGCGAAGCAGCAAATATCAATCTTAAAGTCTTTGGTTTGACCAGACCAGGACTCGAACGCACGATCTATTGCACTCGAGGCAAGCATGCTAACCATTATAATACGATGCGGTTCTAGCTCACTATAACAGATACAAAGTGATGTTAATAACACAGATGGTTGTTTTGACCAGATGAGCTCAAAAGTGGGTGTTTAACATGTCAATCTTTATTTTTCTTAATGGTGGATATATTGGTTGAACCCTTAACTGGCATGTAGGTAAACGATTAACACGACGGGTGCCACTAGTGGAGCAGGAACTGCTTACCCTTCCGGAGCACCTGAGTTCACCCCCGGTTTTTAGTGGGGTTCGTGTTACTCGATTTTAAGTTCTATGTGTATGTTTTGCAGATCATCGTTTGTCCTTTTGTCCTTTTTCTTTTGGCCATTGTGTTGTCTGTTCTTCTTTGATTTACGAATTCTGATTACCCCTTAGTATAACTATGAAAAAAAAGTTTAAACAGTGAAGGTGAACAATTCCACTAACTGAACAAAGTGAACAATCACCTCTCACTTTAACTCACTGAAAAAAAAGGGGGAGGGTGGACCACAATTTATATATCGTTGAAAATTCAGGTAACAAATGTGGCAGGGTTCAAATAGTTAATAGGATCCCGAGCCCATTTTCTGGTTCAAATTATTTTTACATGACAGGGAATATTACCCATAATCAACAAAGTTTGAGTAAATGTCCCATACACATTTAGGAAATCATTACCATGTCCAAGCTCAGTCTGAGCATATGTACCAATCATTTTAAGATCTTGTGAAAGAGGAAGCCATCTTTCTTTCTGTTCATCCGTCCCTTGTTTCGTTATTGTAGGAATAAACATTGCATAATGTAGACCAAGAGGGCTGTTCTCATGTGAAGCAGCACACCTACAAACATAAAAGCAAGGTAAAGGTCAAATTGAAAGGTAATAAAAAGTCACTAACCATGTCCTAATTCTGTTTGTGCATAAGTTCCAATCATTTGCAATTTTTCAGCAAGTGGCAGCCATTTTTTCTTCTGCTCTTCTGTTGCTTGTTTGTGAATAGTTGGTAAAAACATGCCATAATGGAGACCGAGTGGGCTGTTCTCGTGAGCACCAGCACATCTAAAACCAGATAAAGTCACTAAAGCAAAAACATTTGCAGCTGATCGGCCTTTAAATGACCTTGATCCCCACGATTTAAATACAAGGTTTAATTATACAGTAACCCTCCCCATTTTACAAGGCCATCCCTTTCTGCAATGAAAAAGTGATGTTATAAGAGGGTTGGCCTCTCTTGAGTGGGACAATTTAATAGTTTTTTAATGTCAGTACATCTGAAATCTAGTCTGTTAAGTGTGGTGGCCTCTTTTGAGGGGGACAAATTGGCAGTACCATATTTTAATATCTCAGTACATTTGAAATCTGGCCTGCTAAGAGGGGTGGCCTCTTTTGAGGGGGACAAATTGGTAGTACCGTATATTAATATTTTAGTTCATCTGAAATCTGGTCTGTTAAGAGGGGTAACCTCTTTTGAGAGGGGCAAATTGGTAGTATTTTCATATCTCAGTACAACTGACATCTGGCCTGTTAAGAGGGGTGGCCTCTTTTGAGAGGGGCAAATTGGTAGTATTTTCATATCTCAGTACAACTGACATCTGGCCTGTTAATAATATAAGAGGGGTGGCCTTTCATGAGAGGGAGGCTTATAATAGGGAGACTACCATATTACCAAAATTCATTTGATTTTGTCAGGTAAATATTTTTGTGTATGGCAATTACTAAAAGAAGATTTTGTCGGAACTACCGGTAACATTCACCCATAATCAGGAACAACAATCATTTTAGCATAGAAAAGGTTCAACAAAAAATAAACTAATTAATCTTACTCTCTGTAATAAAACGTTTCAGTGATATCTGTAATACCCATCTCTTTTATTTGTTGCTGTATGTGTATATTCTTGGCTAGGGCCATGTCGTACTGTTCTTCCACGCTGCAGTATGCCCATGGCTTCAGTTTCTTGTAAAAAGGGTCTTGAATGGCAATGTTTTCTGAAATGAAAAAGTACCGGTATGTGTAATTTTCTAAGTTGTTAAAACTTTTTTTTTAAATATTACATATATCACACTTTTTTCGGTAGCGGACTGAGTGGTGTAATGGGTAGTGTGATTGCTTGAGTGGTGAAGATTATGGGTTTGATCTAAGGTGGGTCAAACGCAAAGACTCTGGTATACCATTGACACATCCTGTTAAGCACACAGCTTTAAGAGGAGCAAGAGCTGGTTGGCTAGGAATTTTGGTTGGCTAGGAGTTTTGGCTGACTAGGAGTTTTGGTTGGCTAGGAGTTTTGGTTGGCTAGGAGTTTTGGCTGACTAGGAGTTTTGGATGGCTAGGAGTTTTGGTTTGCTAGGAGTTTTGGCTGACTAGGAGCTTTGGTTTGCTAGGAGTTTTGGTTTGCTAGGAGTTTTGGTTGGCTAGGAGTTTTGGCTGACTAGGAGTTTTGGTTGGCTAGGAGTTTTGGTTGGCTAGGAGTTTTGGCTGACTAGGAGTTTTGGTTGGCTAGGAGCTTTGGTTGGCTAGGAGCTTTGGTTGGCTAGGAGTTTTGGTTGGCTAGGAGTTTTGGTTGGCTAGGAGTTTTGGTTATCATGTAAAGATGGAGCCACATGTCTATAATATATAACTGTAAAATAACCACTAGAGTGAAATTGGTCTGTACAGAATAAAGTTGTTAGTAAATTATATGTCCAGAGACAATATTTACTAGGAAAAAATGTTCCAAGGACTATTTAAACTACAGCAGGAAAATTGTTAACCTTGGATTTATTTTGCTAGAACTATTGGTCCATCTGGACTTATTTTACTGGGACTACTCTATCACTTACAGTACATACGTGTAAACATGTGGACTGTTTGGAACCATTGTGTCTATAGGACAAAATCAGACCCATTTACAACCACAAAATTGTGTGGTCGTATACAAATCTGTCACTTAGCATCATATAATGTACTTTTCATTATAAAAGTTATTGACTGCCTTTCATCTTGTATTATACAGAAGCTGCATTTGAGAGGTAACAATATTAACAGGGTCAACAAATAGGACATATCTTCAGTTTCTAACATAGGCCTGTTGTGTGACATAAATCAATTGTGTAAGAAAGTTTGAAGATACCAAAGGGACAATCAGAAGTCGTATTAATCAATGAATGACAGATTATAAATTAAAATAGCCAAAAAAAAACAAAAAACAATGGTTGCATGTAGCTATACACCGGCTGATGAATATCATTTCTGTATCTTTATGATTACGTTGTAGTAACCAATTCTGGATTATATCCAACGGTAGAGAGAGCACCGTCGATTTATTGACGGTTTGTGAGAGCAGATTTGAAGCTCTCAACACTAGTTGTGCACACAACTGAGTCTTATAGATGGTTCCAGTTAATTAGTGTTTTTACAAAGAATGAATTTGAGAATTGATATGTTTTGCTTGATGGAATGTCAAAACACTTTTATTGTTCTTCACTTGTTTTTCGATGATGTTAGTTGCCTGGTAGTTCTCAAATGTTTTGACAGTGATAGATCTCTTGGGTGGTGCTTTTTTCAGGTAATCGTTTGGTTCAATGGCAGGAACCAGCCCCTCAACCACTTTGTACAAGAATATAAGTTTCTGGCTCGTTCTTCTCTCTTTAAGTTCTTGTAGATCGAGTTGCACAAGTATGTTGGAGACACTACCTTCTTTCCGTGATCTGTAGTCTCCTGTAATGAATCTTGCTGCTTGTCGTCGGATTCTTTCAAGCCTATTGATGTTTGTCTCCGTGTAGGGGTCCCATATTATTCCTCCATACTCCATTGTAGATCGGAATAGTGAAACGTATGCTGTTTTCTTACATTCCTGTGGACAATATTTGAGGTTTCTTCTGAGAAAGCCCAAGGTCGAATTGGACTTTTTTGCTACATTTGCAATATGTGTTGTCCACTTTAAATCCTCTGATATTTGGAGGCCAAGGTGTGGATTGTTTTGAACTTGTTGTAGTATATGTCCATTTAAGCTGTAGAAATGCTGGCTTTTGTTTTTTATGCTCAGAATATAGCATTTTTTGGCATTGAATCTCATGCCCCAATCCTTTGTCCAAGCTTCTAAGCTTTTAAGGTCTTCTTGCGGCAGTTGATGGTCCTTTGCTGACTTGATGGTTCTGTAAAGTAGACAGTCGTCTGCAAACAGTCTTACTGAAGACTTCATTGCATCTGGGAGGTCATTTATGTGACAGAGGGAGAGTAACGGTCCAAGAACTGTCCCTTGCGGCACACCGGAGTCTACTGTTACTTCTTCTGAGTGTTCTCCCTCTACTACAGCTTTCATCTTCCTTTGCGTCAAAAACATATTTAGCCAGTTGTTTATTGGTCCTCGTATTCCATACGAATCCATTTTTGAGAGTAATTTTTTGTGTGGTACTGTGTCGAAGGCTTTAGAGAAGTCCAAGATGGCAACATCGGTTTACAATCCAGCATCATATGCTTTCATGAAGTCGTGGAGTGTGACTATTAGTTGAGTTTCGCATGAATAGCCTGATCTGAAACCGGGATTTAATGATGTTAGTATTCTATGCCTTTCTAGATGTTTCATTATTTGCTTGCATAATAATATATTCAAGGAGTTTGCATGGTACTGATGTTAGTGATACCGGCCTATAGTTTTCCGCGGCATGTTTATCTCCTTTTTTGTACACACATGATATCATGTTTGCGTTGAGCCAGTCCTCTGGTAGTGTTCCAGTGTCGATTGATTTCTGGAAAATTACTGTTAAGCTGGGTGCTATTTGGCTTGCACATTCTTTGAGGATATGGTTAGGTATTCCATCTGGACCAGATGCTTTTGACAGATTCATGTCTTGGAGCAGTTTTTCTACACCAGTTTCTCTGATGGTAAGCTTTGTTATAGGTTCATCTATGTGCTTAGTTGTTTGTGGTATGGCTGTTGACTTGTCGATGGTAAAGACGGATTTAAACTGTTGGATCAATATTTCAGCCTTCCCTTTGCTGTTTAATGGGGAAACACCAATTTTGTCGTTTTTTCTGGATTTTATGCATTTCTTGAACGGTTTGGTGTTGTTGGATTTCAGCCCTTTTAGTCTTAGACTTAGGTAGGTTAGGTTAGGTCATCTGTGGACGCTGGCTCTCCCCCACTATATCCACCTCTACTTCTTCTTTGATACAACTTATTTCAGTGTGGTTTCCGGTGTTTTCCTTATTTTGGATGCTGGCTTTGTACTCAAATTTTACATCTTGGTGTTCCTAGTATTTATCGAGCCTCATTTCAAATTGTCTTACATCCTTTGCATCAATTACTGATTGTGGCAGAGTATTCCACATAAATCAACGATTCTGTTGGTGAAAGAAAATTTCCTTCAATTCATTTTGCAGAATTTCTTCTTTGATTTTCTTACTATGACCCCTAGTTCGAGTGTTAGGGTCGAGGTCAAATATACCTTTCGGAACTTAGGTCAGATCAGATGTTTTAAATCATGAAAAGTATTTTTATAGATTCTAATTCTAAATTCTTTATTAATAAAGAAAGCTCCATAAGGCATGTATTAAAGACTAGAACAAACAAAAGAACAAGATATAAGAATTTTATTGTCCAATAGAGGACCCACAAGGGGCAAAGTCATTACAGTGATTCATAAACAATAACATTAAAAAATATAAATAAAGGTAATAACAAAATTACCGAACTCCGAACAATCTTACAAAGGGAAAGTCAAAACTCATAATTATATAAACAGACAAAATCAGTCAACAACCGGAAAACTGTGAAAACCGTAATGACCCTGACTTGGTACAGGCATTTCTAAAGAAATGGTGGGTTGAATCAGATTTTAAGGCGCCAAAATATTATACGTTACAATGAACAAAACTGGCCATAAAATATACTAAATACTTGTACTAATAATAATTAAGTGCCGTCGACTATGACATTGTTGGCCACATCAGACATCAATGGTTAATTTATATGTAGTGTAGTGGTCAAGTCCTCCTCGTGTCCTAAGCACATGGACAAGTATTGTACAGTAGTTGTACAAATGCAGAGGAAACCAAGGGTCGGTGCAAATAGCCTTTTATAGGACTATAACACATTCGCACACATATTATACTTCTTCTTCTTCCAGATACTGAGATGACTCTTCATAGAGCGCTATACTCAGGTGCATGCTGCGGACTAAAAACTCATAGAGTGCTATGTACAATTAAAACAAAAACGTGACTGCTGTATATTTACAGTCTGGACTCCCAGCTGGTACCCTGTGAGTATGTTCAGCTGGTTCTTGAAACCTTCTAGTGAGGTGGCACAGGCGACGTGTGGAGGTAGTCTGTTCCAGTCACCAATGGTTCGTGGGAAGAATGAATATTTGTAAATGTCTTTCCTCACGTTTGGGGGACGAAACTTGTGCTCTCCTCTGGTTCTGGTATCACCAGGCACTAAGTAAGTCTCTGCAGGGATAGCCACTAGTCCTTGTTGGATCTTATACAAGAGGACTAGTCTGATCTTTACTCTTCTAACCTGTGAAATAACTACATATAAAAAATAATAACAATATGTAATTATAAGTTAAGCTAATTCTATTAAAAATATTTATCATAATTAAATCAAAAACTTGAGTAAACTGAACTTTGATTAGCGTTCATGGTTGTAACATGAAAAGTACATTACGTGCATATATGTCGTTCCAGTTTATGACCTCTGAACTCGTTCTATCAAACACATTCAATCAGTTATGTTAAACATACGTAAATGACGTTTCCTTTTCACTCTATCACGTCCCCCATGCATAAAATTAGTTAAATTCTCAACATCAAATGTTGCATTCTGTCTTTCCTTTAGTAGATCTGGATTTACGTTAGCCTGAGACATTTTCTCGGTCTATCTGTGTGGTGTCGTCGACTGGTACACTAAAACTGTGACCTTTTATCAACTTTACATAGACAGGGGCAATCGAAAGGTTAAAAATTATAACTAAATGGTGAAATAAATTTGAAAATTGTGTTTTTTACCTGGATTTGTATTCTAAATATACTTTAGAATGTTTTAATAGAATAGATAAAATAAAATAAATTATTTATTATTTATTATTTGTAGATAAAATAAAATAAATTATTTATTATTTGTAGATATAAAGGAAAAGGGGGAAGGTCCAAATCTTGAATACCGGTGTATCAGACTGGATTGCCCTGTTCTAATTTTGTCCGACTGGTCATTGTTTCAGAGGCAATTTAATCCTATTGAAGATTTTTTTGCCAACACAAGATTATTATAAAGGTACAATGCAAATTAGATGGAACAGTATAAAAATCAAAATGATGGATTGTTCAGTTCAGCTAATAGATCTATCATAAGAGATATTTAGCTAACAAACTGTATAAAATGATAGGACTTTGAGGATCCCAAATGTAGATGATGTACTAGTGTACAGTCAAACCTGTATTGAGAGGTCACCTTTGGGACTTTTGAAAATATTTAATTAGCAGCAAATATTGGATGTACGACTATTAAAGTTCATTTTAAAATCAATTTTAAAATAATTATAGAAATAAAATTAAAAATATCATAAATAAATGCACTAGTAAATATACAAGTATAGATCACTCAGTAACACTCTTATACATTTCACAAATGGAACTCTGAAACAGGACCAATTTTGAAACATTGTTTTCTGTTACTAAGATTTCTTTCTAAAAAAAAATTAAGAGCTTTGTGACAATCTTAAGTTTTAAAAGAAATAAATCACGAAATAGACAGTCAATTAGGTTTCAGAGAGGTCTATCGTGCAAAATGCAGTTAAAATCACAGGCGCTTGTGTAGAGTCAAAAATATGCTCGCTATGTCCCTAAAATACATAGATGGTATTCTAGGTGCAAAGCGAGTATATTTTTGACTCTACACAAGCGCCTGTGTTAAAATGATCAACGAGATATTTCCGCCAGTTCCCATTTATTTTAATCAAAGTATCTTGACAACTGCGATATACCCAGTGCTAAGCGCAGACAGAACAATATTAGCTATTCTTTTTATGATCTTTTATGACTGACTGATACAACTTGTGCTATTTTTAGTTTATCAGGAAATACAGTCGGCTTGAAACAAATATGGCGGTGTCTACTCTTATTAGAAGCATGTACTGATTACCCATCACGAGCACGTGGGTTCACGCACCCCTGCAGTTTTTAATGGGGTCCGTGTTGTTATTTGTACTTTTCTGTATTGTTTTGTTTTTGTTATTTTTCTTGTTGTTTTTTTCGTTTTTATTTTTGGTCTCCGTTTTGTGTCTTGTGTCCAATGTTACCTAACAAACATTATTTAATAGTTTGTTTGTGTAAAACGTTACACCGCAACAATTCAGTCTTAATATTATTTGCAGTTAAAAAATTGAATTTCCCGCGAAATTTACCCGGTGCCGAGTCTGTATATTACACGTCAGATTTTCATGGAACCAATCAAAACTAGCCACGGTATTACTTCCGGTTCCATCAACGTGCTTTTTCATCAACAACAACAGCGGACAACTGTTGTACTCCGTAATATTATAACATGTTAATTATTGGTAAGTTTAGTATAAAATTTCAATTATGCATACAAGACATAACGTTTAATCTCGTGCAAATATGAATGTGTTAAATTGATAAACCGGGTCGAATTTGATTCTCTTCACTTTCTCAGTTTCTGTTTTTATTTTAACTAACCGGCTCACATTCTACTCTAGACTCGTCCAGACTTGGTCACTTCACTTTCTGCTAAATTGATAAACTGGCTCGAATTTGATTCTCTTCACTTTAATATGAGTAGACACGGCCTATAGAGAGGACAGAAGTATTTGAAATTAAATGATACTAAAAATACCTTTATATCCCCTATGGCTATGACATCCACTGGAAAGTTAAATGAAGTAGAATAGAAAAGTACGAGAAAAAAGTATGGAATCTTTTATTGTTGGACTAGGGACAGTGCAAACATTGAAGACTAAGTAGTACTAGTACGCGGGTGGTATCAACCATTAATATTTAAAAGGGGGTAGTACTAGGGTGGTCAAGCCAAAAATTGAAATGCTAATAAATCATCCAATTATAGTTTAATATGACAGTACATACAAAATGGGAAATTTTGGTACAAAAATTATTAAAATCGGTTGAGCTGTTCAAAAGTTATGGCCTTTTTGGTGAGCCAAAAGTGGTCGATTTTCTGTTTTTTGAAAAAATGTTAAAAAAATGACATTTTTGGACCAAAATATATTTTTTTCACTACCTGATAGGTTATCATGCTTTCTTCTATAGTACTGTATCCTCCTTATGCTTCAAAAAGAGGTATTATACACACCTGTAGGTGTTATATGAAAAAAATGTCATAGAATTTAAAACATTGAAAATAGCCTTTGGACTTAGTTTTTTTAATTTATGTGTCAGCCGTCTACTTGTTCAAACTACCAGGTTTGTGGTCAAATATCTTCAAAAACCTTTAACTTGCAAGGCTGAAACTTGCAGCACTGTCCACAAAGTGCCCAGTCTCTAGGTAAAAATATCAAGAATAACATTTATTCAATCAATATATATATTTTTTTAATATTATTTCCTTTGCGCAGGCCTCCATAATTTTAAGGTCAAATTTTATTCGAAAAATCAAGTTTTTGGTCATAAAAAATCTGAAAAAAGTACTGGAATTTTTCTGAATACTGATTTTGGTAGGGAAAAGAACCCTCTAACATGGAACACCTATATTTATCAGCAAAAAAAATTCTCAAAGTCTGTAGCGCCAGAATTATAAACGCCGCAGCTTAATATTTTGAGCTCCGTAAAGTGTAAAAATAAGTTATTTTAGGGAATTCATTATATTTTTTATGTTCAAATTGATATTTTTATGGTAAACAACCTCAATATCCATACATCAATGAAGTTATTATTACAGTTTGTGTAAAAACTGCCATTTTTTCCATTGAAAAGGTCAATTTTCTTTGTTCAATCAAAATTTCAGATAATTCCTGAAATTGATACAATTTCAATAATTGTCGAATATTATAATATTAAATGTTCAAGTGTTTGGTATCATTTTGATCCTATAACTGTATACTACAAGGAGAAAACTATCAGCAACCCCAATTCTGACACTGGTATGAACTATGTCCTGGTTCATTAGCCCTCTACCTGGAAATTTAGTAAAAATAATATTTCAATTATGGCCCCGTATTCCATGAAAAGTCTTATTTGGATTATCAGATATGTTCTCTGTACAATTTATAAGCCAGCCTTGAAGTTATTTTATCTTTTAAACATTTAATTAGCACATTTTATACATGATTTTCATTTTTTTGTCTGGGAAAAACCTCAAATTTGACAATTTTAGCTGATTTAAGCGAACAGTTCATGCGATTAGAAAGTCCTAAATTTTCAAAGTTATCATTTTTATTGTCACAAATCAATAAACTGTTATCTTCTACTATTATTTATAATCTTAATTTATAACAAACAGTCCTCAATGTCACTCTCTTTTCCTCTATATACTATAATTTTACATTTGACGACTACAAATAGTGCTGTGTCCCAGTTCATGACCAACTTATTCCAAATGAAATCTTTGTGATTTCTTTAAATTGTGTGTGTTGTGATCCTATGCATTAGCTGCATATTTGATTAACTGAATCATAATCAACAGCATCAACTTTCAGAAGTGGCATTTTAATGATTTAAACTCTTAATGATCTACTGAGATGCCACGATCACACCTGTAAAATAAAAATAAACATTTAAAATATGTTATACAGAATAAAAATAATTTATCTTTTCCAGAAATAGTTTATCATACATGTACAAATGAAAAAAGCTTTAATACAATGCACTATTCGACTAAAAATTATCTTTATGCATATATACTTGGTGGCAAATAGATTCTATATGAAAATTAGCATTATTCCAGAAATGTTTGCTGCATGCATCATAAATGTTCTGTCATACCAAACAAGTTTGCACACAATAATGGTGTAATGAAAAAAATGTAATTGATTAAACTTAGCATATCACATGCACTGATTACATTGTATATAACCAAAATGTTAATACATTCACATACTGTAATGTATGCATTAATCATATATTTCATAAAGCTTCCCTAATAGCACTGAAACATAACAATTATGTTTTATAACAATTTAAATAAATTGTTTCAAAAATGTTGCATGGAAATTCATGTAACTATTTAAAAACAATTGTCCTATGTATTGCTACAATATACACTAGGAACTTAATGAGAAATGCATAAAAAGTTTTTATGTAGACAAATTTCATTTAAAACCCAAAAATAAAAAAAAATCTTGAACATTTCACAAAAGATACCCCTTTTCTAAAAATATCAAAGAATACCGGAACAACTCCTTTATTAATAAATCCCGATAATTTCCGAGCAGCCATGATTACGTCACCAAAGCTCTGCTTGGATAAAGTTATTTATAGATTGGGAGAATTTGACAACTTTATATTGATGCTTGCCGTTTTCGCCATTTTTAGAGTAAAATAATAAAATCGTGAATTAAATCCCATCTCTTTTTCATTTATCGAAGCAAAGATATATATTTATTCAGTTCGTGTAAAGTTTCTGTGCGATTTTTGTGCATCTTTTGTTTTAAAGATTAACCCCCATTTGATCCGGTTGAAAACGATATTTCTTTTGAGAATAAAACTATATTTTAGAAGAAGTTTTGTTACTTACCGTGCATGATTGACCTCCGTGGTCTGAATACATCAATGCTAGATAATTATTGTATCAATTGGTAGAACAATACGTCAGTAAATTCCAATTTTCTTTGGTACAACTCTGAAATTGTCCTGGCCAAAATGGCGGAAGACATACATCCCGGTCATGCGCCACACAACGTCCGATAACTCTTCCCGCTCAACTCTGATTGCAAAGTCAGAAAATATGGACCGAACATTCAATGATTTCCGGGAGCTATTACTGCTTATCCATTGAAACCTTGGCGACATATCTTTAGAGGAAGGTCCAGATTATTGATATTTGACCCCCAATGTTTTTCGGAAGTGTGGTAAGCGAGTTTAAAAACACTGTTTTGTAAACTTTTATATTTTACGTTACGATTTCGATTGTTTTTAATTTTTGGCGGTCGGATTGATAAAATTGAAGATTTTCTGCAAATTTTAAGCCATGCATGAAGGATATTGATCCAGGGATAGCTCCCGGAATTATTTTTGAAAATGGGTTGTTCGTTGACACATAAATCAACATGGCGTCCGATTTTCTCGAAACGACTTCACTTTGGACGTTCAGTGGTAGTACCCAATCATATTTTTAATACTTATAACTACCAAATTAATAAAGTTCTAGTTTTCAAATTTTATCTGATATATTTTTTTTCACGAAATAATCAATTTAAGGTGTTTTTCTAATGAAATGAAAAAGGTGAAAAATCGTTATTTTTTAGTCTGACAGAAAATAATAACGTTATCGGCGACTACGTTTGACCTCCCTAGTAGTACTAGTAGACGCGGGTGTCTGTAAAATGAAAGTATGGTCTTTTAAGTCGTAAGAAAAGAGTTTTATTACGAAAATATCAATTAATACAACCAACATACTTAAGCAATATTGGCCTATACCATGCTATGTACAGCCGATACATGTTCATGAAGTGTAAGTGATGAATGACGTACGATCAGGGCCGTCTTATCAACAAAATAGGCCCCGGTCAAAGCAGTACACTGAGGCCCCTATTTATGCAAACACTCGCAGAAATAAAACTGTAAATGGTCGATAAAATTAAACATATATTTCTTGTATTGGTACTTCCAACAAAATCAGTGTTTAAACATTAAAAATAATGCCGTATACAACATACATAGATTAGTATGGGGTTCATTTGCTCGTGGGACCATGCAGTTGAGCGTGACATAAAATGTCCATATGTCAAAAAATGACCCGAGTTGTTTTAGTCATTCACAGTGGTAAAAAATGAAGAGTAGTTGTCCTTAAAGATAGTCCATGTTAACCTAAAGTCCTTTCAGTACGTCCGTATTGTATTGGTCAAAGTCTTGATCGATCCGAGTAAATATTAGACCACACATGAGTCCGTGTAGATTCTGCAAAAAATAAAACAAAACAAAAAACACACCAAGGCAAGTTTTTCTACATCAGCTGCAAATGGTTCAAAAAATAAATTTGATATTTTCTGAAAATATTGTAGTTCTAAATTAAGTCAAATTTATTGTATAATCATCTTTTACTAATCCGTAACTAGAAAGTTTTTTTTTTCTGGACACGCTTGAAATAGCTGCTGTGTTTGTTTACAGTACACTGTGCATGTTGTCACGATTTACGGAATTGACGCAGTTGCAAATGAAATATGTAGTTTTGAAATTTTTGACTTGGGAATGAAAATACAAGATTTTATTTAACAAAAACAAAACAAAGTAGCTATTATTTAAATCTTTTTCATGAAAGTATTTACTTTCGTATCTATGTTGGCTTTCCATATCCGGATTTAAATGTCAGCCCCCAACATTTTTAGTCTTGCGTTTTTTTTTAGTCTTGCATTGCGAGACTGACGCGAGAAATAGTCCATCAGTATGTGGATTACCGTAATGAGGACTAAATTGATTACCAGGTCACATCATATTTTCTTCATTTTCTGTTAAATTGATTAGCTGTCTGGCATTCGATTATCTTCACTTTCTCAGTTTCTGTTAAATAGATAAATCGGTTCGTAATGCAGTCTGTAAAACTGATAACCAGCTCGCATCAGATTTTCTTCCCTTCCTGTTAAACTGATTAATCGGTTCGGATTCGATTATCTAGACGTCACTTTCTCGTTAATTTATTTAACCAGCTCGCTTTCGATTCTCTTCACTTTATAATGGTAAATTGTTAATCCGTCTTGCATCCGATTCTTTTCAATTTCGGATAAATTGATTAACCCGCATGTATTCGATTTTCTTCACTTTCTGTTAAATTGATTTACCCCATCACATTCGATTCTCTTCTTTTCTCGTTTCAGTATTGGCAGCTTTGTGTGCTGTGACAACAGCCTTCTATTCCAGTGGAGATGGAGTTGTAGATTTGACACCATCTAATTTTGACAAAGAAGTTGTCAATAGTGATGCATTGTGGATTGTTGAGTTCTATGCTCCATGGTAAGGACAGACATAAAACTTTATTTTTGCACTACAACATATAGCCTGGAGTTCCATTGTATCGAAGTAGTTAACACTTTAACGTCAATAAATAAAAAAGAAGACTTACCTGTTTATGTTTGTTTATCCCACATGTTCACCATTATTTTAACTTCATTTCCATGTAACAATGTCCAATTTCTTCCAAAGAATTCCATATGCAATTTCCAAATTAAGACGCCATCTTTTTTTAGGTCGTTCTCAGGGGATTCCTATTATATCATGGTAGTCGTAAAATGTTAATGTATGGTGCACACTTGGTGTCTTCAATGTTCAAAAACGATGTTTTCAACTCCATATACATGTACATGTATGTCCATTCAATAAATAAATTGATTACATGTCAAAACAAGTTCAAATTTAAGTGATAACAGGAACAAAACTGGAACTTCAAATATTTACATGATTTTTGTCTTCTTGAGAGTTGTTCAGAACAGTGTGGGCACTTGAACACACTGTTCCGCCTCAAAACGGTGACTTCTGTACAGTAAGTGAGGTGGGTCCAGTGACCACAAATGCTACATTCTCCCCATTTGACAAAAACAACCCCTTCAACATCCTTTAACTCAATAGGTTGCCATTTATTCCACACACAACAGACATCTTCATCATCTGTCAACTCTACATCACTAAATAGTTGTGAATCCTCTGATGATAATTCAATTGGACCCCCTTTGTTATTTAATCTTGATGTGCTTGGTTGAGGTTCTTGCATTTTTTCCTCTATTTCCTTTCCTTTATGTTTATTTGTTGCTTTCTTGGTAACAGTTTACACAGAAATTTGTTATTTCGTACTTTTGTCCTTAATTGCTTTCCATAGCTTTTTCCCCGCCGTAATATGGGAGTTTCCCCGTCACGTGACTTTTACAAGCCTCATTTTTAACATAAACAACCAGACGACAATTTCCACTTTGCTTCGTGGGGGAAAATACGATATATATAAAAATTTATCAACATTTTGGAAACATAGGGTAGCAGGTGCTTGGTAAAAATGCTAAATCACATGAATTTCATGAATAACAGTGTTTACTTACCAGTAGTTGTGACATTTTCACAAAAGTTGGTGTGTTGAACTGCAACTTGACTTCTGCGTTTTACTTCCAAAATTAGACTGCCGCTAGGTGCCCTCGCGCATGCATCATTTTGGAATAAATAAATAAAGCGATATAATGGAATCCGCTATGCAATGAGCAAAGCTAAGCCTGTATCATCAATACTAAGTGTTTGGTAGAGTTCCTTGTGGGATAAAATTTTAGTGAGTCACAACCAAAATGTCATGAGTTCTACTAGTATATTTTTCGTTATTTTTTGTACAAAATAGTGAGTCCAGGACTCACGAAGGCGAGTTACTAGTATCTCTGATTGGGTATACTGCCTAATATTATTATTAGACATCCTGTAGAAAGAACATATATAATTCTAGCAAACAAAAGAAGTCTCAAAAAGAAATTAAAAAACAAGATATAAGATTGGTGAACTCAAAAACGAGAAAAAACCAAGCCAAGAATTTTTTACTTAAGCGAAACCAATTTGATATTTGATTAAAACTCTGACTTGACTCCACAATTTGACAAGGCGAAGTCTGTGACCTCAATAGAACATCACATAGTGACATATTTAAAAATAGAAATCCACAATATGTTTGTATCACGTTTGTCACTGGATAATTGGTATTATATGTGAAAAGATCAAACTACTGTAATTAAATTTGATTTTTGTTAGTTTTTTGTTGATCTGCTGCATCGTGTATAGGGTTAAGTCGTCTAATGTTTAATTCACATTCAGAAGTTGTTTACTAAATTCAGAAAACAGTAATGACATGCAATGCTTAAATATTTTGTAGGCTCGTTGCTCATTTGTCGTTTGACCTCTGATGCGAGATGTTAAATGTTAACACATTTTTTTTGAACATCCAACAAACAACTAATTTTATTAAGGGTTTAAATTTTGGACAACTGAATCGTACTTTTGTAACTTTTATGTCTTTTATCTGACAGGTGTGGGCATTGTCAGTCATTGACACCTGAATGGAAAAAAGCTGCCAAGGCCTTACAGGTAGGATAAATTACACCAGTCACAACAAATATGGTAGTCAGGGATATGATGTGACAAATCACTGTGATAAACATATCACTTTCCTTGGTGATAAAGACCTATTTCATTTGGTTAAATCTATTGAGTTCTAGATGATAGAAATTCTAACACTAAACATGCAAAAGAAAGTACATATATCAAAATGTATCTGTATCTATAAATGTATCTTTACTATCCACACACATATACAGAGTTTTTTTTTCAATAGTCAGGATTTTACATAACCCCTACACCACCACAAATATAGAGTTGATAGTAAAGATATGATGACTGAGACAGGTGCCTGAGTGATTGTAGTTGGTTTGAGTACATTGTAACAATCAGGGCTTTCATTATTTTTTAAGTCTACCAGGTACTTCACTCTTTTACAGGTGGTAATTTTTATTAAAATTTGAACAATTTTCATGAATATCTTAAATACAACACTTTAAAATCAGGAGGTACCAAAGACCATTTAAGGTGGGTAAAAGTACCTGGTACCACCCCTTATAAAAAGGCCTGATTGTAGGCAATATACCTTTTTAGGTCACCTGGCCAAAGGCCATGTGAGCTTTTGCCATCACTTGGCGTCCGTTTGTCCGTCGTAAACTTTAATCTTCTCCTCAGAAACCACTGCGCCAATTACAGCCAAACTTTGGTGGAATGGTATTTGTATGGCCCTCTTCCAAATTTGTGTCCGTTGATCCCGACTTCCAACCAAGATGGCTGCCAAGCAAAAAATAGAAAAAAGGGGGGATGAAATTTTAATTGTCCATTGCTGCTATAGTATAAGTCAAAATGAGCTCAAATTTTAACTGCAGCTACATGGCAAGGAGTAGTTTACGTAACTTATATTCCAGGTTTTTCTGTGAAATTTTTCTTTCAGCCGATTTATACCGATTATGCAAATTAGGCATATTTTGATAAAAGATCACATTTAAATCTTCTCCTCTGAACCAAATTAAGCCAAACCTGGCAGGGATGGTCCCTGGGTGGGTCCCTTTCAAAATGTGTCTGACAGCCCCGCCTTCCATTCAAGATGGCTGCTGTTACTAAAAATAGAAATTTCTTCAATTGTCCATTGCTGCTTTAGTATAAGTCAAAATGAGCTCAAATTTTAACTGCAGCTACATGGCAAGGAGTAGTTTAACATATATTCCAGGTTTTTCTGTGAAATATTTCTTTCAGCCGATTTATACCGATTATGCAAATTAGGCATATTTTGATAAAAGATCACATTTAAATGTTCTCCTCTGAAACCGCTGAACCAAATTAAACCAAACCTGGCAGGGATGGTCCCTGGGTGGGTCCCTTTCAAAATTGTGTCCGACAGTCCCGCCCTCCATTCAAGATGGCTGCTGTTACTAAAAATAGAAATTTCTTCTCCTCTGAACCAAGTTAAAGCAAATTTGGGGGGGGGGGTCCCCTTTCAATATTGTGTCCGACAGCCCCACCCTCCATTCAAGATGGCTGCTGTTACTAAAGATAGAAATTTCTTTAATTGTCCATTGCTGCTTTAATATAAGTCAAAATGAGCTCAAATGGTAACTGCAGCTACATGGCAATGAGTAGTTTAACATATATTCTTGGTTTTTCTGTGAAATTTTTTCAGCCAGTTTATTCCGTTTACGAATATTATGAGATAAAAATCACATTTAAATCTTTTGCTCAGAAATTTGAGTTGAAATGATCTTTGGGTGGCCCACTTTCAAAATTATGTGTATCACCCCCATTTTCTATTAACTTTAGATTAAGATGTCAAATTGAAAACCAGGTGAGCGATTACAGGCTCCTGGGAGCCTCTAGTTTTAAATACTGAAAATTTAAACTACCTTTTGTAGTATGATTTGTTGATAGAGATAGGTGCCTGTTTTTGAGTGGTTGTGGTTTGTTTCAGTGCAATATATCTTTTTTTTTCGACCACATTTTTGTAGTATAATCATGCTAAAATAATTATTTGTCAATAACACCTGTAGTGTATAATGTTTTGAGTAGTGATGATTTTGACTGGTCGGTTAGGTTACTTAGGTAACAGTGTACTAACAATTTTTTTTATGTACTTTCATGTAAACCAATGAAAAATGCCAGATCAGTTTACAATTACTGTGCAAAGGTAAAACAAGGAAGGATCTACCATTTCTTCTAAACCAATGAAAAATGATCACATATAAATTTAGTAGGAGTGAATGTTGTTTAACGCCAACTCAACAATTTTTCAGCTATGTCATGGCGAGAACACATTAATTTTCAATGAGATAATGATGAGGTCCGCTTAGTACTAGACCCACACAATTTTTTGTATTTTTATAGTGCTAGATCACTGAAACAACATTCCGTGGATAGACATGTTCCCGCACTCAGACACATTATCCTGATTCCGAGCCAACCAGTCTTTGTTCTTTCTCCTTAATGCTGCTTGCTTAGCTGAGAAGCAACAAATACCAATTTTATAGTCTTTGGTTGGAGCCGATCAGGACTCGAAACCACGATATACTGCACTCGAATCGAGCATGCTAACCATTACACTAACGATGTGTTTTTCTTATGAATTAATAAACATTTTGTGTACTTTATAGGGTGTAGTGAAGGTTGGAGCTGTCAATGCTGATGACCACAAGCAGTTAGGGGGAAGATTTGGGGTACAAGGATTTCCAACAATCAAAATCTTTGGATTAAATAAAAATCAACCAGAGGACTATCAGGGTAAGAGAGAATAATTCCAACGTTTTTTGTTTTTTTTTGATAATGGTCAAATAATAATGTTACACATGTCACTAGGGACCGTCATATGGTCATGATCGTATGGTAGTTGGACTACCAATGCAATCAGTGCCTACTCACCACTAATGCGAGTTCGAATCCTGCTCCAGGGCTCACGTTCGAAGGTTGACTTCGCTTTTTCGTTGGTCAAAAGAGAAGTTCAAGTCGCCTTGTAATTTTGAAGAGTCGCCCTATGTCGCCGCCCACGTATTTTCTCCACTTGTCATTTATGAAAATGTTGATATCGTGCACGTGTTTATTGAAGTCTATCGTATCCGTGTAGTAATTTTCTTGGAAAGTAATCCATTACGGTTGATAGAAACTTTTAATTTCGTTCATTAGAACTTATGTTTATATGTGCCCGGCTTAAAATAAAACTATTTGTATTTGTTTTTCGTAAGCAAACAACATTGGCACCATTTTGGAAAGGGGATGCAATGCGATACTGTACTACCGGAAATGTTGACCAAACTTTTTGTCCGAAGCTACTTTCAACAAAACAAACTTTTGATTTATTTTTTCTCATTTCTGTGACATAAAATCGTAGTTCTCATATGAAATATGTTCATATATGCGAAGATTGGCAATTCAAAATTTGTTGACATGCACGGGGTCACTTCAGATACAGTATTTATCCATCCGCATTGATATTTTATACTCGACGCCAGGTTAATATTACGATCTATCGAACTGTTTATTTACATCCAGACATGTAAATGTTAATGCATATCCAATTAAAAAATAGAATTTGAGCTACAGTAGCTTTCCTCCAATGTTGCAATCTGATTTGAGGTCCGGCAAATAATAATTACAGCCTTTACTTTCATCAGTTTTTGACTGACAGTGGCAATTTACGTTTGTGCTGTATTTTCATTCCCTAGCTATATATAGTTGGACCATTGAGCAAATTGACAGAGACATCGTACTTCTGCTGAAGATTACACAACTATGATTTATTACAATTTGTATGATATTGAATCACAGCACAGTAATATTTCAAAAGGAAAAAGGAGGGGGGGTACATATAAAAAATCATTGGTATGCAAGACTCCAATAGTCAAGGTAGACAGAAATCAGAATGTGACATTGAATAGATGTCCTTAAGGTAGTTATGAATAAAAAAAAACCCAGAACAAATCAGTTCAGACAGCTTTTTAACTATTAACTAAATTTGGGCATGGTAACTTCAGAGGGATTGCGAAAGAATGTTTCGATTAATTGCAATTAACTTCTCCCAGAAGTCTCACCACTTCTCTTTGTTGTCTCTCACTTCTCTCAGAAGTCTCACCACTTCTCTCTGATGTCTCCAGAGAGAGCTTTCTGAAAGAGAAGTCACTTCTCCCTCCAATTTGAAAGTAGTGAGAGCCCTGCTGCTCATGGCGAGGTGTACAATATTATGTGATAAAGTTTGTCAGTGACTTGTGACAAGTCGGTGGTTATCTCCTGGTGCTCCGGTTTCCTCCACCAATAAAATGAAATATTGTTGAAAGTGGCATTAAACACCAAGCCTAAAACCAACCAAATGTCACTGGCGGAATTTAAAAGAACGGAATTTGCACAATAAAGTATAGACTAATGTTGTGTTTCTTTGTGGTTACTGTATATGGTTTTATCACTTATATTTCACCTTTTTAGGTCACCTAGGGAAAGAACTTTCAAAGCATTTGTCATCACTTCGTGTTTGTTGTTGATGTTCTGCGTCATACATTAATATGTGCTTCACTGTAACAAATTTTATCAAATGGGAAATAAAACATTGCAGCATTATTCCATTGGTGGACCTCGTCAAAATTCAACATGGCCACCAGAGCCAATTATGCAATTTTGATTGGCTAAACCTCAAAGCTCTGTTGTTCAAAAACAACTCTGTGGTTTGAAATTTGACATGGTGTAAATGATTCTGACAGGGTTGGCAATTCTTAGCAAAGTGTGTACCGGTAATTTTTGTGCTGATCAGAAATCCAATATTGCCTCTAAATCGGGAATTGACCTAACATAGAGATTGAACCATATAGGAAAACATTAAAAGTTTTTTTCTCAGAAACAACAAACTTCAGTGAATCAAAATTATGCATGAATGAATACTGGATGGTTCCTGTATAACTTTTTGCTTTAGGAGATTTAGCAGATTCAAAGTTTAGACATGTTTTTGTCAACTTTTTTCGTCCATTGCAGTACCTTCATTACTTTGTATGCAAAATGTTTCATGTTTATTTCTAGGAACTTTTTTGTCGAGTGCTGTTTATTTATTACTCAGTATATTTGTTTATTTCCAGGTGGGAGAACAGCAGATGCCATTGTTAGTACAGCTTTAAGTAAGGCTAGTTCTATGGTGAATGCCAGATTGAAAGGAAAGTCAAGTGGTGGTCGCAGTGGAGGGGGATCTAAAGTAAGCTAGGTTTATTCTTGATTCCTGAGTGACATCACAATATGTAATTGACCAATCAATTATTAACATTTCTGATAAGCAGAAAATATAAGGAGAAGCAGAAAAACAAAATTCACTGGATTCTACATAAACTTCAGTGCATATTAATGTATTTGATATCTATCAACAGAAGTTAAATATCGTAATAAGAATTACGTCTTGTCCTTGTTGACACTAAATATGGACATCTGTTAATAAAATTTAAGTGTGAATTAAAACTTAATTATTGATACTTAAAATTACTTGAAATGTACATGAAATTTAATTTACACTTAAGGTTTAATTGAGACTTCAATTTAATTGAGGTTTGTAGAACTCAGTCCAGATGTCTAGTTTGATTTTCATTGATTTATAATGACAGATTTATTATTTTTTTTAGAAAAATAAAATTCAAATTTTCCACGTTGAAATCATGGTAAAATTGCAAATATTCTGATGGCTTCACTTCCTGCAATTATTAAATGCCAAGATGTCTGTATAAGAGAATTTAGCACTTTGGTTATTGGATAAATGTTTTTCTTACCCATACAAAATATGGACTGAGTTTGTTAAATGAAACACTCGTGGCCTTGATTATATGGTAGTTCTGTTTCTACTGAAGGACTCGTGGCCTTGATTATATGGTGGTTCTGTTTCTACCGAAGGACTCGTGGCCTTGATTATATGGTGGTTCTGTTTCTACCGAAGGACTCGTGGCCTTGATTATATGGTAGTTCTGTTTCTACCGAAGGACTCGTGGCCTTGATTATATGGTAGTTCTGTTTCTACAGAAGGACTCGTGGCCTTGATTATATGGTAGTTCTGTTTCTACTGAAGGACTCATGGCCTTGATTATATGGTAGTTCTGTTTCTACTGAAGGACTCATGGCCTTGATTATATGGTAGTTCTGTTTCTACCGAAGGACTCATGGCCTTGATTATATGGTAGTTCTGTTTCTATCGAAGGACTCGTGGCCTTGATTATATGGTAGTTCTGTTTCTACCGAAGGACTCCTGGCCTTGATTATATGGTGGTTCTGTTTCTACCGAAGGACTCCTGGCCTTGATTATATGGTGGTTCTGTTTCTACTGAAGGACTCGTGGCCTTGATTATATGGTGGTTCTGTTTCTACTGAAGGACTCGTGGCCTTGATTATATGGTGGTTCTGTTTCTACCGAAGGACTCCTGGCCTTGATTATATGGTAGTTCTGTTTCTACTGAAGGACTCGTGGCCTTGATTATATGGTGGTTCTGTTTCTACCGAAGGACTCGTGGCCTTGATTATATGGTAGTTCTGTTTCTACTGAAGGACTCATGGCCTTGATTATATGGTAGTTCTGTTTCTACCGAAGGACTCATGACCTTGATTATATGGTAGTTCTGTTTCTACCGAAGGACTCGTGGCCTTGATTATATGGTGGTTCTGTTTCTACCGAAGGACTCGTGGCCTTGATTATATGGTGGTTCTGTTTCTACCGAAGGGTTCAAAATACAATGAAACCTGTCTAAGCCGAACCTCCTTAGGATAAATTTTTGTGTTCAGAATACACAGGTGTTGGGTTTATACAGGTAAAAATAAAGACAGATTTCCTTCATTTAGTGCTTTATTTAAAGCTTGGTTTATATCACAGTCTTCCCGCTAACCCATTTGCTTGATTGAAGCCCAGGACAAGTAAAACTGGATTCGGGCAAGTGAAAATTATGAAAGAATTGGTTTGAATAAATATAATTTTTTTTTGTAAATTTGGCTTTCTCACAAGAAGGTGAAAAAAAGTTAAAGACTGATATCAGAATCTGGTTTATTCAGAATTTGATTTAGACATGTTTCATTGTATTATCCAAAACAAATAGATTTAAAATAGAAATTCTAAAATGAAAAAAAGGAATATTTTTTTTCTCCATTTTGACAGCAATCAGACCCTGACGCAGTGATTGAGCTAACAGATAGTAACTTTGAAGAATTGGTCCTCAACAGTGAGGACTTTTGGCTGGTGGAATTCTTTGCTCCATGGTGTGGACATTGTAAAAATCTAGCTCCACATTGGACCCAGGCTGCCACAGAACTTAAAGGGAAGATAAAGATGGGAACAGTTGATGCCACAGTCCAGACAGTGATGGCAAACAGATTTGGGGTATGTTTTTAACTTAAAACTTTTGTAAAATAATTCATCAAGGAAGACATTATGTAATGTACATTACAGAGTCTAGATAAAGCTAAAGAGTGATGAATTAACAATGTCCTAGTTAGATAGAAATGGTGGGGTACAGCACCCTGCCCTCAAAATCTGGTTCCCCTTTGCGCACTCTGACGCTATGATGTCATCTGTCTCGTGCTGCGTGAGAATTGTAAATCAAAACAAATGACCGACTTTATTGCATGGCATGTCATGACACGATATATAAAACAATTTTTTTTTTACTAAGGGTTTTTCCAGGAAAAAATACCTGGGGGGGGGGTCGGAACTCCGTCAATAATTTGGGGTACTACCACCAGTATTTTAATTATTTTTGGGGTACCACCACATAAATATAAATACTTAAAATGACCCCCACCTAGAAAATAGAAATTAAATTTGAAACAGACTGATCAAATCTGTAATACTGTTTAGGTTAATGGCAGTAATGCAAGTACAAGTGTGACCTATAAAGTGTGTTGTTTATCTGTTTTTGAGGGGGAGGGTTTAAAACCAGGACAGGTATTTTCCAGTACATTTATAGGTATAACTTTTGAACGGAATGAGATATTTTCATGATGTAAATTCCATAATAAAGAAGATATTAAAGGCTTTAATTTGATATAAAGTTTTTTTTAAATATTGACAATTGATACCCTAAATGGTGGCAGGACACTATTTTTCAATGGCGGAAAACCAGGACAGGTATTTTCAGTATGTTTATTGGTATAGTTTTTGAACGTAATGAGATATTTTCATAATGTAAATTCCATAATAAAGAAGAGATTAAAGGCTTTAATTTGATATACAGTTTAAAAAAAAATATTGACATTTGATACCCTAAATCGTGGCAGGACAGTATTTTTCAATGGCGGAAATGACGATAATTTGTATCAAAATATTTGTTTTGATTACGTATAACTCTTTTAAATCAAATGTCTGTCAAATAAATGTTACACCATTTTAAAGCTTATACTGCAAGGATTAATAATATGTATAGTTTATTATTTTTGGATAAATACTTTTTGAGAAATCGTGCCATTTGACCACGTTTCGTTTTCGACTGGTACTTTTTATCTCGGAACCCAGGATCGAAAACTCCTCAGTCCAAATATTATATAAAATATTATATTATATATTTTTCATTGTAAATAATCTGAATGTTTATATTTGTGTATTCCTGCATGCTGTAGTTGCATGTATCGTTTGTTGTTTGATGACAATCCAACCTTTGGATTTTAAGTCAATAAAATCTTATCTTATCTTATCATTCGTATTTCTCCATCTTTTACATAACATATCATTCGGAAGATAAAGGGAGACAATTTGGCTTAAAAATCACGCAAAAGAAGCGAATTCACGGAACAAACAACCGAATATTATACACCGTTTAATGAACAACACAGTGACACGACTTGCTGGCAAGTAGGTCTGTTTTAATATACCGAAATGGTAAAAATACCGACAACCGCAATTAGTTAAATAGAAATTTGACAACATCCCCCAGAAAAGAAATACGTTTTACGCCCCCCCCCCCACCTAGATAAAAAAAAAATCAATGGTGTTCTGACCCTACCGGGTATTTTTTCCTGGAAAAGCCCTAAACCAAAATTGTACAGGAATAAGCAGACGATGAATACAGTCTTGTGTGAGCCTCATGTAATGGTTGAAGTCTATTTTCTTTACAAAAAACATGAATAAAAAAACGTAGATATCTAATTCAGTATCGTGTGACATGTTTCTGGAATAACCTTCATCAGGTACACTCGACTTAGTCAAAATATTGCAAAGCCAAATAATTTAAGTCTTTATGAGTAAGAAAACCAAAGGACCTAACAGGTTAGCCAAAATGGGTAAGGTGACCAGTGACTGAGAGAGATTAACCATAGATTTTTTTAATAACTACATTATTTAGGAAAGTTCTGTAAATTTCAATTATAGAACTTGATTGACCTTTACCTTATTAAAGTACAAAGGTACTATTGCAGTGCTGTTTACAATCTTTAGTTAATTTGGTTTATATGGCAGAAAAAAAAAATATAGCAGAAATTAGAATGATCTTCGAAAATTACCTGATCAGAAATCATAATACAGTCAAACCTCCTTTAGTGACCACCTCTATTAAGCAATAACTTGTATTATGTGACCTTCATCTTAATTTCCCTTCACAGTGCATTTCATATTAATTTAACCTGTATTTAGTGACCACCTGTCTTATGTGACCATATTTGAAATTATCCCTTTGAAGGTCACAGACATGTTTAACTGTCAAGGTTTCATTTTTTTTTTTACAGGTGAGGGGGTATCCCGATATTTGAAAATTACCTGATCAGAAATCATAATATATCAATTTTTCATTTTTTTACAGGTGAGAGGGTATCCAACAATTAAGATGTTCCCTGCAGGTAAAAAAGACCAGAGTGATGCACAGGAATATGATGGAGGTAGAACAGCATCAGACATTGTTGCCTGGGTCAATGATAAATATACAGCAAACATACCACCTCCAGAAGTTTACCAGGTAAATAACACTTAACAATTCATTTAAAATTATCAGTTAACAATTCATTGAAAATTATCAGTTAACAATTCATTTAAATAAAACTGTTAACAAATCTTTGAGAATTATCAGTTAGCAATTCATTTAAATAAAACTGTTAACAATTCTTTGAGAATTATCAGTTAGCAATTCATTTAAATAAAACTGTTAACAATTCTTTGAGAATTATCAGTTAGCAATTCATTTAAATAAAACTGTTAACAATTCTTTGAGAATTATCAGTTAGCAATTCATTTAAATAAAACTGTTAACAATTCTTTGAGAATTATCACTTAACAATTCATTTAAAAATGACACTGTTAACAGTTGAACTATTGAAAGTTGGTTCCCCCTTTCTTTAATTTTGTTGGTTAAATGAACTTCGAAACCCATGAAAATTGGTTCCCCACAAATTAAATACATTTCACAGTAGATTGATTAATAACCAAATGCAGAAGGAAAAATTTTATAACTAGCAGTCCATTGATTGAATTGTGAACAAACATTTGGGTGGGTGGGGGATCAACTGTTACGAGCACTGTACCCATCATCAATTATTATCATCCAATCAGAACTATCTAAGCTAGCGAAAACATAATACAAGGAAATACATTTGAGTAGGTGAGTGATTGTTGTTTAACGTCAGATAAACCATTTTTTCAGCCATGTAATGGCAAGAACAAATTACATTCGATGGTATGATAATGATGTCTGCCTTGTTCCAGACCATCACACATATTTGGATTTTTATTAGTCTGTTTGATGATGTTTAATGCCACTTTCAACAATATTTCAGTTATATCATGGCGGTCAGTTTTATTGGTGGAGAAAACCACCATCCTGTCCAACGTCACAGACAAACTTTATCACCTTGCCTGAAGCAGGATTCGAACTCGCAACATCAATGGTGATAGGCAGTGATTGTATCATACGATCACGACCACGACGCCCCCTTATTATATTATAATAGTATATTCATATGAAATATATTTGATTACAGATAACAACACAAGATGTTTTTGATCAAAACTGTCAAGATAATCAGCTGTGTGTTGTTGCCGTACTACCTCATATCTTAGACTGTCAATCATCCTGTAGAAATAAATATATACAAATTATGAAAACAATGGCAGAAAAATACAAGAAACAACAATGGGGGTAAGTTAGCTAGAACTGTCAAGATAATCAGCTGTGTGTTGTTGCTATCAATATTATTATTGGTGTTTAATGACACTTTTAACAATATTTTAGTAATATCACGGTGTCCATTTGATCAGTCTTTGCCATAATTTTTTTCCACCTACTTGTCTGAAAGCCAAATTTAGAAATATTTTCATAATTTTCACTTGTCTTAATCCAGTTTTACTTGTCGCGGGCTTCGGTCAAGTGGGTTAGCGCGAAGACTGTTTTATTGGTGGAGAAACCAGAGTACCCAGAATAAACACAGACATACCATAGACATTAGACATCTTATATGCACATGACTGACGGACTGGGTTACTATTATTCACATGAAAGCAGTGAGGATCTTACACTTTTACTTTTTATATCATTCAGTTATTGATTGATTGACATGCCAGGATATAGCTGAAATACTGCTAATGTTAGAGTTAAACAGCAATCAATCAATCACTTCATTGATTGATTGTTTAACGTCAAGTGAGCAGTACCATTAGTTCAGCTATATTCCTGATGAGAACATTTGATTTGATTTGTTGATATTTAACGTCACTTTCAGCAATATTTCAGCTATATCATGGTGACCCGTTTTAGTGATGGAAGAAGCCGGAGTACCCGGAGAGAACCACCGACCATGGACAAGCAACTGGTAAACTTTATCACTTGTGGCTGCGAGTCGAGTGCACCCTTTTTTGTAATTTACAAAGCCGGGCACGAACCCACGCCGTATTGGTGATAGGCTTGTATGAGTTGTTAGGTAATCCAACTACCTAACTCATTGAGCCACCCGGGCCCTACAACTACCTAACTCATTGAGCCACCCGGGCCCTACAACTACCTAACGCATTGAGCCACCAGGGCCCTACAACTACCTAACTCATTGAGCCACCAGGGCCCTACAACTACCTAAATCATTGAGCCACCAGGACCCTACAACTACCTAACTCATTGAGCCACCAGGGCCCTACAACTACCTAACTCATTGAGCCACCAGGGACCTACAACTACCAATAAAATAGTACAACAATATTTTATCATTTTTTCACAAATTTTATTCTGTATTGTCACCTGAACTGAGATTCACGGCAAAGTAAACATTTTGTTTGTTTATGAGGATTTACTATTTTGAAGTGACAAACTTTAGCGACTTCCATTGTTTTGTGAAATGAGTTTGTTTAAAGTAGATAAAACTATGACTTTGAAGTTGAATTAAACACATATATGTATAAAATATAATTTTCAGTTGGTTATGGACAGAAGCAGCATCACAACCAAACTTAGAACAGACGCTAGGAATCGGTGGATTTGGTTATCCAGTAAGTACTGAATAAGAAATGGTCCATGGATAGATAGGGTGTCGCCCCGTCACCATATTATGGGATATGGCTCATTAACTCAATATCAGATCTGTCTCGGTCACTATATGGAAATTTTCTAGCCGTCATAATAAAGAATCTGTTTCACAATCACCATATAGTGTATCTCACAGCCATCAGCATGGATTTGCATTGGTCACCATATGGGGTCTGTCTAGTGGTCGCCGTATGTAGTCTATCTCACAGTTGTTTTATTGATTTGATATCTGTCTTACAGTTAACATATGTGTCTCATAGTCATCATCAAGGTTGACCTTCAATTGTCATATGGGACCTTCAATTGTGAGCATAATTTGTACCTTCAAATGAGAATGAGGCAGCCATACAAGTTGTAATCTCAGCTTCTAACCAATAAATGTTACAACTGATTTTTTGCTTACAGATGGTGGAAAATCAAAAAGATGATCAAATACATGTATTACAAACACTGATATTAATGTACTGTCATAACAACAAATTAATACATAGAATCTCAAGATCTGTCATATTTTAGTAAAATTATCCCTAAAACTCACTCAATTATATTAATTTAATGAATGCAAGTCAACAAATATAAAATGAGAATCTGGATACATAATAACAATGATATAAAACAAAGATAAAATGAGAATCTGGATACATAATAACAATGATATAAAACAAAGATAAAATGACAATCTGGATACATAATAACAATGATATAAAACAAAGATAAAATGAGAATCTGGATACATAATAACAATGATATAAAACAAAGATAAAATGACAATCTGGATACATAATAACAATGATATAAAACAAAGATAAAATGAGAATCTGGATACATAATAACAATGATATAAAACAAAGATAAAATGACAATCTGGATACATAATAACAATGATATAAAACAAAGATAAAATGAGAATCTGGATGCATAATAACAATGATATAAAACAAAGATACATTTAAAGCTTGGACAATCTATCACAGACACTTTAAATGAGATCAGGGCTGAAAGTCATATAATTTTTTTTTATTACGAGTTGATTACAAAATGGTTCAATCAGAAGACTGTATTTTCTTTGCTTCTGTTGGTTTGGTTTTATGGTGTTTAATGCCACTTTCAACAATATTTCAGTTATGTCGTGGCGGTCAGTTTTATTAGTGGAGAAAACCACTGACAAACTTTATCAGATAATGTTGTACACCCCACCCTGAACAGGATTTAAACTCACAACATCAGTGGTAATAGGCACTGATTGCATAGGTAGTTGTAAATCCAACTATCATATGTTCATGACCATGATGGTCCCCTCTCTTCAAGACTCTTGGCTCCAGTACTGACTAATAATAAAAATAATATATTATTTGTTATAGGCGATGGCAGCAGTTAACTCCAGGAAGAAACTTTATGTTTTATTAAAAGGACCATTTACAGAAACTGGTATAAATGAATATCTAAGGTTAGTATTGAAGAAAAAAAAACATTATATATTTATAGTATCAGGGAAAAACCATTTTTTATAAATAGTACTGGGAGATACCCATTTATATTTATAGTATCAGTGGTGTTCTATGATTTTTCTGCAACAGCAACATTCCACGGGAAAGTGCATTCCAAAAATTCACTTGTCCACAGACCATATTTACTTTCCCTGATTTATTCATTTTGTCGCTCGATTTAATATTATTTAGATGAAAGACATTTGATCTAGTAATAAAGCTGTTATATTTAGCTAATGTAGGTAATCTTTGTACAGTAATATGATTAAGACATTTGAACAATTGATTTGGTTTAATCATATTTGGGCCAAGCAAATGAGCTTTTTAAAATGAAACAAAAGAATGGTTCCTTATAGCATCACTATATATTTTGTCTCTTTAGTTTTTATCCATTTAAATTTTCATTGTTGAGAGGCATACAATATAAACAATCTTTAGATTGTGTACAACATTATTTTGCCATATTCTTTTTTTAACCAGTGTAAATTTAATTATTACTCTAATAATTAAATTAATATATTAAAGTAAGTTAAGATAGGATATGATATCCCAAGTGGGAGTGCTCCGTCATTACTGGAGGAAAATACCAGAACATAACAAGTATTTGCCTGACATTGACAAAACATGTTTCCTTCCCCAAAACTATAAGATCCCTCTGAATGCTGATGATAATCTTGTATGAAAACATGATTTTAAATAAAATTATGATTCTTCTTTTGTACACTTATGTAAAAGAGAAAGTTTTGAAATGAAGTCTTCAATCCACTAGTTGAAATCTAGTTTTGGAAATCTACTTTCCACTTACCGAAATTCACTTGCCATAAGTAACGGGAAATGGGAATCCTAGAACACTGATCAGGAATTTCAAAACTGGGTTCCAAATACTAATAACATTTGAATTTTACTTTAGAGGAGCCTTTGATTTATTTATTTCCTCTTAGATTTTAACTAAATTTCAATTTCCAAGAGGGTCTTTAGCATAATGTTCATTGTTCAGTCATCTTTTGTCAGCCTCAGTCTTTGATAATTTTACCTGTATAAACTGAACACCTGTCTATTCAGAGCACACAAGTTGGTCCCAAGGAGTTTTGGTTTAGACCGGTTTCACTTTATATGATAAATTCATGTCAAATCTTTGGTCTAATTAATTCTTTCCCCGGTGATAAACTTTGAACAGAATACATGACTACAATGTTATTTTAGGAGTTTATCATATGATAAATTTGAACACATATAGAATACATGACTACAATGTTATTTTAGGAGTTTATCAGATGATAAATTTGAACACATATAGAATACACGACTACAATGTTATTTTAGGAGTTTATCATATGGTAAAGGATCTACAGAACCATTAAAAGATTTACCAAAAATAACAACAACAGAAGCATGGGATGGTAAAGACGGACAGGTACGTACAATGTTATTTGTAGTAATTTTGTTTCACCTAAAAAGCACAGTGATCAAAGTTTTCCTCTGATCAACAGATTTCCTTTTTTTGCAAAATATTCGAAAAAAAAATATGTCAAACAGCAAGAAAATGACGGTTCAGGACACTGCATAGGGAGTTTTCCTTTTTTTCTGTCAATGAGTACTTATTCTCTGAAAGCAATGCATAGATATGGAGTCAACAAAGTCTATTTTTATATGCCATTTGTAAGCCACCGCTCTACCAACTGAGCTACTACGTTTCCTATAACCTTAGGTAGGGTAGCATTTCCTTTACACTAGAAATATTGGCGTAACACTTTACAATAAGAAACCACCTCCGCTTTATCTACAGGTCAAAGGTCATTAGTGAAACCTAAGAAACCACCTCTGCTTTATCTACTGGTCAAAGGTCATTAGTGAAACCTGAAATTGACAACTGCATTCTACTCTTTGATGGTTGGTTAGGTTTATGGTGTTTAACGCCACTTTCAATAATATATCAGTTATATCGTGACGGTCAGTTTTATTGATGGAGGAAACCGGAGTACCTGGAGAAGACCACAAATTACTGAAAATTTTTATCACATAATGTTGTATCGAGTATTCCTCGCCATGAGCGGTATTCAAACTCACAATGATAGTGGTGATAGATAGTTGTAATTCCAACTACGATATTATGATCTCGACTGCTCCCTCGTTATTTTATTTATGTTAACACTGACAGCACTCTCGACCGCTCCCTCATTATGTTATTTATGTTAACACTGACAGCACTCTCGACCGCTCCCTCATTATGTTATTTATGTTAACACTGACAGCACTCTCGACCGCTCCCTCATTATGTTATTTATGTTAACACTGACAGCACTCTCGACCGCTCCCTCATTATGTTATTTATGTTAACACTGACAGCACTCTCGACCGCTCCCTCATTATGTTATTTATGTTAACACTGACAGCACTCTCGACCGCTCCCTCATTATTTTATTTATGTTAACACTGACAACACTCTCGACTGCTCCCTCATTATGTTATTTATGTTAACACTGAGCACTGCTACAACCATGTAATTTTTATTAACAGATGCCAGAAGAAGAAGACATAGATTTGAGTGATGTAGAATTGGAAGATTTGAAGGATGAATTATAATACAAGAATTAGTTCCTTAATATATTGTATATTTTTCATTTCTATATTAAAGGGGAGGATAGAAATCACAACAAAACTGATATAACTGTAAAATTAAGCTTTACAAACATTTTGAATGTAATTTTCTGGGAAACAACAAAATTTGCTATTCAGTCTTCGCTCTAAGCCACTTGCCTGAAGCCAGGGAACAAGTAAAACTGGATTCGAACAAGTGAAAATTACGAAAGAATTTGTTTGAATAATTTTTTTTTCCTTCTAAATTTGGCTTTCGGGTGAAAAACAATTAAGGCAAAGACTGCTGTTAAAGATCAACTTTGGTTAAGTTTAAATCTGTACGAGATACGGCAGAATGATGTGACTAAATTCAAAATTTATTAACTTCTTAACATGTTTTTTGTTCAGTTAAGATTATCAGTGCTATCAATATTTGTTTTAACTTGAAAAGTTTATTATTCATGATTTACTGGCATCGTTCTCATATAAATGTACGAGTGTGGTATGTCCATCATATTATTTACGTGGGGTTTGTGTTTAGTGCTATCATGCATGTTTTATTGTAAAATCTGTATCATGTATCATCATGTGACATATGTATCACTATGTGACATATGTATCATCTTGTGACATATGTATCACTATGTGACATATGTATCATCTTGTGACATGTATCATTATGTGACATGTATCATTTTGTGACATATGTATCATTATGTGACACATGTATCACTATGTGACATATGTATCATCTTGTGACATATGTATCACTATGTGACATGTGTCTTAAATGAGAATAATTTGTGTATCTAACACATGTATCATTGCGTGATATGTACATTGAACATGAAAGTTAGTGGTTTAAAAACATTCTGTGATGTTGATGTTGTTAAAAAAAATCATTTAAATGTTTGTGTAGAAAATGATGCATCATCAGTCTGTTTAATGAAATGATTGTACTATGTTGTTTGTAGTTGGTTGTTATATTTAATTGATTTTTTTTTTTTGGGGGGGCGGGGGGAGAGGAGGGTGAAATTTTATTTGTATGCAAATGTGATAAATCTGGGTTAACATGACATATTTGTACTGGAATCATCAATATCTATATGAAATCCACAAAATTAGTGGTGAAATGTTCCTTAATGATTTTTAAAAAGTGAAATACCAGGCCTTAGAAAGCAAGTATTAAAATCTTCAATAGAAAACTCTTCATTTATAAACAATTAAAGCAAAGTAAGCTTGAACATTTTACATGTAAAGAATTTGATTTCTGATCTCGTGGTATCATTACTGCTAATAAAGTATTTGACCAATATTATGCACAACAAATCGACAGGTTACATACTTCTGTTTCAGTCAAAATTAGAAGGGGTGTGTATTATTCATCAATGCATATTGTACAAAACCAAGTACGGTATTAAAATAAACCTGCAAATTATACATCAGTATGTACTATACAGTTAATTATTGTATATAAAAAAAAATGCATTTTGTACATTAATGCGTTCTATGCACAGCTAATTATGGTATTAAAAATACCGCATAGTATACGTCAGTGCATTCTATATGCAGATAATTATGGTATTTATAAAACAATGCATGTTGTACTTCAATGTGTTCTATACACAGGCAATTACGAATTAAGAAAAAACTGAATATCATACACAGCTATTTATGGTAATGATTATTGACCATCATAATTTGATAGTATTCAAGGTTGGTTTTTAAGATCAGGATGGCAATTCACATTAATCCCTTTTCAAATGTCAGTAATAATATGGCATTTAGTAATTAATAATGAGATGATAAAATAAAAGAGGACATTGGATGATTAATGGATGCTCTCATGGTGTTAATAGAAATGGTTTGTGTCTGAATGTTATGTAGAAGATTGAATCAAATGTTTTATTATTATATATTTTTTTGAAGAGGTATGAATGGATGATAAATAAATTATTACAAAACTTTGAAAATTGTTTCTGTTGATTGAAGAAGAGTTTGAAGATACCAAAGGGAGGTAATCAGAATCTATATATCGAAGAACACAACACAATGGCCAAAAGGACAAACAACGATCTACAAAACATACACATAAAACTAAAGATCGAGTAACACGAACCACTAAAAACTGGGGGTGAACTCAGGTGCTCCGAAAGGGTAAGCGGTTCCTGCTCCAATAGTGGCACCCGTCGTGTTAATCTAGTTACAAACCCGGTGATACGTCATGAATGAGGAACGGACGGGGAAGTGTTTACGACAAGTGGAACATATCCGTGGTCATTTGAAGGACTTCAGAAATCTGTCGCCAGAGGTTATTTGCACATATTAAGTGATTAACGATGTTTTTTAAAACAAGAGGACTTTTCTTAGTCATCGAGTTTTAAAAAAACATCTTTAATTATTTTATCGCTATTTTGTATTCATAATTAAATAATTTTTGTTGAGATACTGACATTTTTTTAAACACGATTAATATTTTATATCGTTAATCACTTAATTATCAAGAATTTGGTAATGTGACGTCATTATAACGTCATATTAGAAAGCAAGATAATACTACGTGCGTCCTTGACAACGCTTAGCGATTAGCGATAATTGGAATCATCTCGTGCGCTTACGTGATATGAAATATATCGTTTTTAAACATCAAAGGGAAAATAAACAAAATAGCGATAACAAGTCATAATTGATAATGCATGAAACAAGGCCATATGTATCATGTAGCACAATATATGAAAGCTAGTAAGAGTTGGCTTGTAAAGGAGTGAGCAATTGTTTTTAATGTCAAATGAGCAATTTTTCAGCTATATCATGGCAAGAACAAGTTACATTTGATATAATTTGTAGGAGCTATGGGTCTTTGACTATTTCATACATAGTGTAACAAGAGTAAAACCCTTCAGCAGAATGTGTTCATGTATGGTAGGATTGGTAAACATAACATGTAATTGAGCCTGCTATGCTGCCATTTTAGTTTGACAAATTTTGTAGAATATGTTGACTTTTCTTGGACCTACTGTATCATAGTTACATCTTGTGAAAGTAACTGCTGTGTGTGGCAGACAGCTTTCTTATTTTGTAGTATGGTTAGTAATAATTTTGAACTTTTGGGAAATTTTTTCGTGAAATGTTACTATTCTAAAACAGTATGCCATGGATTCTTAGACACTTAACTAGAAGCTCACCTTTCATTTTGCTTTGAGGAAACTTAATACAAAACCTTCCATACATGTAGATGCTTCCTACCAAGTTTCAGTTCATTTGGCCACACCGTTTCAGAGGAGAAGATTTAAAAAAATCGGCCAATCAGAAACAAGAATTGCCTGTGGTGGCCATGTTTGTTAATGGATTGGGACGAAATGAGCAAACTTTACATAGGACCTTCCATAGATGCTTCCTACCAAATTTCAGATCAATTGGCTTTGCGGTTTCAGAGGAGAAGATTAAAATGTGAAAAGTTAAGACGACGGACGCCAAGTGATGGCAAAAGCTCCCATTGCCTTTGGTGAGCTAACAAAAGGTCATAATTATGTGAAAGCATCAAACCGTTTATTTCTGGTCTTGCATTTACAAGAGGAATTTATGAACGATTTAGATTAAATGCCATTGCTTTTCTACCTTCTTCAATGGCTGAAATTCAGACTGTTGAATTTTGAAAACACAGTAGAGGCGATACCTTTACTGATATAGATATATCACATGAAAGACATACTCACATTACACCTCTTTCTACTGTGGCGGGGGACATATGGCTATGTGCAACAATCTTGTTCTCCACAGTACAATGCACCTTGCTATTTTATATTCAATATTAAATTACAACAAACTGATGACCTTTTTATTAGCTTCCCTGACCCGAAGGATCGTATGAGCTTTTTGCCATCACTTGCAGGGCATTCCACTCATTTTCAAGTAGGAGGTGAAAATCAAAAAGTAGGGGGCAAAACCCGCACTAGGGGGCCCAGCCCGGCCGAAAACGAATTGAAAGATTTCAGAGGGCAAAAGAAGTACTCTCCTGAGCAGCAGAAAGTGTTTTTATTGCATGCATTTTTTGAGGTTTTCTTGTTAATTTTCAGTTTTCCCATGTATTTATTTTAGTTTTCTTGTTCATTTTCAGTTTTGCATGTATTTATTTTAGTTTTCTTGTTCATTTTCAGTTTTGCATGTATTTATTTTAGTTTTCTTGTTCATTTTCAGTCTTGCATGTATTAATTTTAGTTTTCTTGTTCATTTGAAGGATTTATACTATATAAATCCTTGTTCATTTTCAGTTTCTGTAAGAATGTTTTAAGTTTTCTTGGATGTTCATTTTCAGCATCATTTGGCAAGAAAACTAGTTAACTAATGTATGAATAAATGGTAAACAAGGAACTCGAACTCTTACGCTTACAGTTTCAAATTGTCACAAAATTGTATATTATTAAATGTTATGAAAGGAAGAAATAATTTTTTTCGTTTTTTTTTATGACCCAAGCACCTAAGGTGCCCTGGGAATTCGAAGATTCCCTTCGTTTTCTATCCATTCATTCTCCTTCCATGCTTCTTATTTCAGCTGTATCATTGTACATCTGTCACATTAGTAGATACAATAACGTAACCCTCAGTCCGCTTGTGCTCCAGTGAGGGTTACGATTCGGTCCCATTTAACATAATGGAGCAGCACCCGAAGTAATTCACACCGGGCGTTTTTTTGTCCTAATTCCGTTGTAAGTGGTTGGAAACATTAACGGGGGTGAAAGATAAATATATTTAGGTAAAGCTTGAGGTGTTGAGTAAACACTGCATCAATCCATGGTAGACTTATATCCATCTGAATTTTTGAATGTATGAAATCTTCTTTCTGTCCGACATTTTGTTTACAAGTTGCTATTTCACGTGCACTTGCCTTGTTTTGGAGATATCCTTATTTGGATCGATTGCCATATTAGGAACATTGACATAAATTTGTAAACAAATCGTTTGATGGTTTTATCTAGTCTTCAACTTCAGATTTGCATTAAAGCTCTTTCTGTCGTATGATTTCCCCTTTAAAGCGAATGTCTTTCCACAATTGCCACATTTTTCTTTCTCAGACTCCATTTTTTTCGCTGTTCTCCCACGGAAATGTCAGTTGTAAACATTGTAGTAAAAGTTTTCCATATTTGGCATTCAGATCCATATATTTGCCAAGCGGTTTCAGAGGTGATTTGATTTGATTTTTAGTGTTTTAACGCCACTTTCAGCAATATTTCAGCTATATCGTGGCGACCCGTTTTAGTGGTGGAAGAAGCCGGAGTACCCGGAGAGAACCACCGACCATGGGGATGCAACTGGTAAACTTTATCACTTGCGACTGCGAGTTGAGTGCACCCTTTTTTGTAATTTAAAAAGCTGGGCACGAACCCACGCTGTATTGGTGATAGGCTTGTATGAGTTGTTAGGTAATCCAACTACCTAACTCATTGAGCCACCCGGGGCCCTCGGTTTCAGAGAAGATTTTCAAAAATCGTCCAATCAGAAACAAGAATTGCCTGTGGCGCCCATGTTTGTTAATGGATCAGGACAGCATGTGCAATCTTTAGAGAGGACCTTCTATAGATGCTTCCTACCAAGTTTCAGTTCATTTGGCGGAGGGGTTGCAGAGGAGAAGATTAAAATGTGAAAAGTTAACGGACGACAGACGACGGATGCGAAGTGATGGCAAAAGCTTACATTGCCTTTGGCAAGGTGAGCTAATAATTAGGACAATAATGAAAAAAAATGTTTTTATTTCATATTGGACCAATCAAAATAAATATATAATGGTTAATAAGATGACATGAAAGGTCATACAAATGTATCTGTCAACAGCATCACAATGAAAACATTCCATAACAATAATTCTGAAGAATATAACAAACACATACCTGTGGTTAGAGTGTTTAAACCATAACAATAATTCTGAAGAATATAACAAACACATACCTGGGGTTAGAGTGTTTAAAGCCACTTTCAACAATATTTCAGTTATATCCTGATGGTCAGTTTTATTGGTGGAGGAAACCGGAGTACCCGGAGAAAACCACTGACCTGTCGCAAGTAACTGACAAACTTTATCATATAATGTATCGAGCATATCTCGCCATGAACAGGGTTTGAACTCACATTAGTGGTGATAGGCACTGATTGCACAGGCAGTTGTAAATCCAACTACCATGCGATCACGACCATGACGGTCCCTTCGTATGCTTTTAGTTAATATACATGTAGTATGTGCACATAATTGTTCGTCACTTCTGACTTTTCCCATTATATTTCATATCAAACAACACATTTTTTTTTTAAATTATACAGAGGTCATTCTTTGACCAATATTGCTGAAATTTCCACTAATAAATTCAAAAATGTTTTTCTCTATAATCTTCATATAATTTTGTGGTTCACGGTTTTTTAACTTTTAACAATTTATGCACAGTCTTATATTCTTGATGTTCCAAGATACTATCATTTTGTTTATAGTAGTTTGTCACATTCAAATTAAGATTTGTTTTTGGAAATCGTAAAATGAAGATTATGAAGATTGCATTTGTGATCGAAAATGTTAGGGAAATATATTTTTATACCAAATTTATAGGGAAATACCGGAAGTGAGGAACAATTATGTGTAATTACTGTAGTTCCACCATATATTATGAACATTTTATTGTTGAGAAATTAATCAAATATGGGAGACAACGCTTCAGATAAAAAGGGGAGACAATTCTTAAAAAAAAACAAAAAAACAACCCACATGTACTCAACAAAAGGCTCACCAGAGCCTGTATCTCTCACAGAATTGTTTATTATCAGTTTATTATATAAAATAATGTATAATATGTGTTCAAACAGGTTTGTGGTTTTTGAGAAGATATTACTATAGAACATTTCTTTACTAGACTCTTTAAAAAATTGTCCTGCAGAAGAGACTCTTCATTAATTTCTGACCAACATAAAAAAAATTGTGTACAATACACAATTAATTAAAGAGTACCTATGAGAATTCCCTCTCAAAATAATAAAATTCCAGTATGGAATATAATCAAAAATGAAAAATGATGTTTTAACTTTAATTAAAACTACATATAGAATACACAAATATTTTTTGAATGTATCAAACCTATTTTGAGGCATAAAAACGTGAGATATACCAAAGAATTTTCACTTGTTTTTAAGACCAGTTCAAAATACACTTGATACATGTGACAATGCATATACATCTGTTTATAATGCAATCTTTCATTTTGGAGAAAATGATGAAATATATTGCATGCCATTAACGTAAATAAAAAAAACACACAAATATATTGCGATGTAAAAATGAAGTCTATTCAATGGAATTTTTGTTTATACTGTTAATAAACTAAATGGATATACTACTGGTAATTACAAGACAAAATTAATTAATGCTGTTATTGTGCATTATAAATAAATGGCAAAATATAAACTATTGCTTTATAAAAATACTGTCGATCCGATCCTCGTGTCAAAGTCGAAGCACCTACCATATTATTCCAAGTTATCAGAGAAAATCTAGCAAATAATTACAATGAGCAGATCATATTTTTACTAATAGCATAAACAACGCAGCAGTAATTCATGAACGCGTGTTAGCACATGAGAGAATTGTCGTCTTTGTTCACTTATGAGTCATTTATTTTAGAATACAAGAGTAGTTATACTGTTCATTACATAGATTTTACACCGTTGTTTAAGGTATATAAAATGTTTAACAAAAGAACTTGTTTTTCATTGTCGGACGCTCAATGATATTTTCGTTTGTGACGACATTGATAATGTAAAATCACTGTAAAATATACGTTTTTGTTTCACCAAATGAAATTACGTTTTTATTTCACAAGGAAATCTCAGTATTCACTATGTAACTATTCGAGTTTCCAAGAAAATGACTTATCAGATTTGGAATATGTAACGAGGTTCCACCATTATTACAGCTTTCATCGTCCATGATTATGCCATTGAACTTATAACGTTATTTATGACAATAGTTTTTTTCCCATTGACCATCAGGATTTTATGTAAAAAAAATTGTAATGAAGCAATTTAGAATTTTTTTGTCAATTTGAAGCGATTTATCGAACATTAGAAAATCCTTCAATCATAAAATCTACTAAAATCGATAACGCACAAATACCACTCTTTGCCTGAATTTTGTTCACCTACTTGCCCAAAAGCCTAATTTAGCAAAATTTTCTATTTATTCAAACAAATTCATTCATAATTTTCACTTCTCTGAATCCAGTTTTACTTGTCCCGGGCTTCAGGCAAGTGGGTTAGGCAGTGCAAAGACTGAAATACGGGTACATTTTTGTAAAGTTATTTTGAAAGATATACACAATATTCTATATAATGCAGTAATTAGAATGCTATCTTCTTCTTTCTCCTTTCTGAGTTCTTTTCTTTTCATTTTCTTTTCTGTCTTGTTGTTTCTGTTTTTGAGCTTCTCTATCCATTTTGTCTTTCTCTTTTTTCTTGTCTGATTCTATTTTAGATTTTTCTCGTTTTTCTTTTTCTAATTTAGCTACACTCTCAGCATTAACATTCTTCTGTAACAAAGCTAGAAGAAAGTTAAGGTTACCATACATGTTTATCAACTGCACCACATTGGGAGGGAATTTTTAATACAATGAAACACATCGAAACCGAACCTCCTTAGGACCAGCTTTTGTGTTCTGAATAGACAGGTGGTCAGTTTATACAGGTTTAATTAACAAACATGTTCTACATTGTGACTTTATTCAACGTTCAGTTTATACAGGATTTTTTTACTTTATATTTTTATGCTCAGATTTGCACACATTGCTTCATCTACATTTACACCTAAAAATGTTTTCTGTAAACACAAATTAGTAAGATCACAGCTATTAACTGTACCTTTTCTTTTCTAGCTAACCCCAGTAAAGGTCGAGACTTTTTTATCTTGAAGAGATGCTTTCATCAATATAAATAAATAGAGACTTGGCTAATTAGCCTTACTGTTCACATAGAGGGGTTAAGGTTATGGTGTTTAACGCCACTTTCAACAATATTACAGTTATATAGTGGCGTCCAGTTTTATTGTTGAAGGAAACACTACAGGAGTACCCAGAGAAAACCATTGACCTGCCTCAAGTCACTGACAAACTTTATCACATAATGTTGTACACCTCACCCTGATCAATATTTGAACTCACAACACCAGTGGTGATAGGCACTGATTGCATAGGTAGTTGTAAATCCAACTACCATACGATCACGGCCACGACTTGGAATAAGTTGACACTGGTAGACTACATATACATGGATAAATCCGAGTCAAATATCATATTAAATTATAGTTCGTTCCAAATAATAATCGTTTTACATGTATTTTATTCACAGCCATCAATTCATGAAAGTTTATATTCCACGACAGAGGTGGCAAAATTAAAGTAAAGAAAGGAAGGATATATCTTTTGCAGGAGGATGAAGGTCCCCAAAAGAAGGTTTCATACAGTTGGTTCGATATAGGACAAGTCTAATTTTCTGGGCTGACCACTTTTGCTAATTATGCCGAACAGTTGCATATATATATATATATATATATATATATATATATTTTGGTTCTAAATATAGATTGAATTAATATAAATTTCACTTAAAAAAAAAAACCCAGTATAGAACGATCATTGGAAATTTTCATAAGTAAAACAGGTGAAAATCTGTATTAGAAATTAGAATTGAATATTTGGTGACATCAGTCTGAGATTTCAGAGACTTGAATTAAGTTATGAGGATGTATGTTATACATATTTTTTGGAGGTCGAGACAGACAATGAGAAATCCAAAACTTATGTCAGACTGCATTTTAGGAGGATGCCCGCCCTAGATCGCACCCTTCTAACCCGAGTACCTAATCTAAAACGCCCTCGTGCCTTTTTCGTAAGTTGTTTAAACCTTATCCCAAAAGTACCTTTCTCTTGCTAAATATAACGATCGATGATTATGATCTGCCAATCAACAGAATACATCACACATTTTGTCACCTGTTGTATGGTCTGAGATGTTAATTACAGGTGATTAAAGGCATTTAACCTTAATTTCTGTTCATTAATTTTGGTGACAGGAATGAATTAAATAATTAAAATGTAGACAAGCAGAAGATAAAATGTTGTTGTTACGTGTCTGGCATCACACTGACCGATAATTTTCAGTTGATACTGACAATATCAATTTGTGAGATAACAGGAAAAATTTCTAAATTTCTGATAAAGCAATAAAAAATCATTGTAATCGTTGTTTATTCTCTTATCCACAAAATGATCTGGTATTGATTGGCTTAGTTGGTTGGTTTATGGTGTTTAATGCCACTTTCAACAATATTTCAGTTATATCGTTGCAGTCAGTTTTTATTGGTAGAGGATAATGGAGGACCCGGAGAGAACCACCGACCTGTTAATGAATCAAATATGTCAATAAATAAATAATTTTACACGATCAAATTTGAGAGCCATCCAATCACACCTGAAGTTGACTTGAAAACAGTCAAATCAAAAATAAAGGATACGATTATCTGGATTAGTGTCACCTCCTGGATCAGCTGGTGCTTGTTCATCTCTGTGTAATAAGTTAAGGAATATGTAATAAATACAAATAATTTTATTGATAAACAAGTATATACATGTATACCTACAGAATATGTAAAAAGATTGATTGATTTGATTTGATTTAATTTATTGTGTTTAACGCCACTTTCAGTAATATTTCAGCTATATTATGGCGACCAGTTTTAGTGGTGGAAGAAGCCGGAGTACCCGGAGAGAACCACCGACCATGGACAAGCAACTGGTAAACTTTATCACTTGTGGTTGCGAATCAAGTGCACCCTTTTTTGTAATTTACAAAGCCGGGCGCGAACCCACGCCGTATATTGGTGATAGGCTTGTATGAGTTGTTAGGTAACCCAACTACCTATCTCATTGAGGCACTCTGGTCCCTTATATGTAAAAAGAAGATATTATGACAATAAACAGTATTTAATCTAAAAATTATATGGCCTTGTCACAGGAAAAAAACAATATATGTTTACAACATGCTTTTAAAAGCATGTTAAACATATAATTTACCATATGTTTATTATGTTTTTCATTTATTATGTTTTTCATTTATGTTCTGCAAAACATATGTTAAGCAACATTCATTTAACATATAGGGTTTTCTGACAAAACATCTGTAAACCACCTGATTTTGATATAAATTCAGGTAGATATATATCCAATTAGACCAAATTACCCTCTTTTTTTTCTCCCAAAACAGAAAAAATAATATGACGTTCCTATAATATGATATATTTTAACCCTAATTTTAGAATTCTATATTTTGTTACATTGCACTGGTTGAGAAAATAAAATTTATACCAAACACTTGTTAATGGACGTTGTCACACAGCATTATAATACATCTTTTTATATAATAATACATACATTTGTGTACCTAGTCAAACCTTGTCAGGGCCATCAGGGTTGTGATTGTATGGTAGTTGGATTTATAACTACCTATGCAATCAGTGCCTATCACCACTAACGTTGTGAGTTCGAATCCCGCTCAAGCGAGGCTTACTCGATACAACATTATGTAATAAAGTTTGTCAGTGACTTGCGGCAGGTAGGTGGATTTCTCCAGGTATTCCGGGTTCCTCCACCAATAAAACTGAAATATTATTAGTGGCATTAAACCCTAACCCTCTCTTGGACAAGTCATTTCCATGGACAACTCAAAATAAAAATATGGTCATTTGTAGAAGTTTTTAGCTTAATTTATCACAGAAAACATGCACATTCAGCTAACTTGTTGTAACATGCTTAATGCCAAGTCAGCAATTTTCTAGTAATATTACGTTGAGAACATGTTACTTTTTGATTAGATGACGAGAAAGTCTGAATTGTACTCGACCAACACGCTTAGTTGGATTTTTATAGTGCACAGCTCACTGAAACAACAGTCCACAAGTAGACGTGTCGCTCTACTCAGACACATTATCTCTGAGTCAACCAGTCTTTGACCCAACTCTTTAAAACCATGTACTTAGCAAAGAAGTACCAAATACCAATTTTATATTCTTTAGTTTGACCAGACCTGGGTTCAATCCCATGATCTACCACAATCCATTAAATACTCTAATCATTACATATTTTCAAGTAAAATCACACGTTCCTTTGAAATTGATACAAAGTGTGACTGTATATATTGCAAAACAGTCGTAACCTTGACAACAAAAAACAAAGCTGATTTAGAAAAGGATACTCTTCATCTGACACCTGACTGTATTGTGCTAAAATTGCTTTTTTTCTTTCTATTTCCTCTTTACTTTTCTCCTTTGGTTTGACTGATTCTATTTTTTGGTTTTCCAACATGTTTGACAACTGACTCCCAAGTGTCTGTGAATCTGTAAGATAATGAGATATTTATTTTTATTAGAATCCAATGTCATGAGAATGGCCTCTAGTTTTGTAAATTTTCTATGATATAAATAAATAAATAAAAATAAATAAAAATCCATTACAAATACATATCTAATAAATTTCAAATTTAATTTAAACTTTAATTTAATTCAAACATATTTTATTGTCTTAATATTGACAAATGGGTCGTACACAAGATTTTCAACTTAGTATTGTCTTCTCTATATTGAAAAAACAAAAATCAAAATGAAAAAAAACCCATCCATCTTGTCTTATTTTTTGTAAATCTTCTTGCACAGAAAAATCATGATAATTATGTTGAACTACCCAACTGTAATTTAAATTTGAGATAATTTTGTTTTAAAACAAAGCAGTAATAGTCAATTAAAGAAATTTCTATTTTTAGTAACATCAACCATCTTGAATAGAGAACATAGAGATTGGACAGAATTTTGTGTGGAACACCCAAACGCTATTCAAATCCAATATGGCTTGATGGGTAAATGGTTTCTGAGTAGGTTTAATTTTAATGCCATTTTTATCAAATTAAGCCTAATTTGCATAATCGGTCGGTCAGTGGTTTCCTCCACCAATAAAATTGGTTGATGTGATAATATGCGAGTGTTGTTGAAAAAAAAATCTATGGACTAATCTGGTAACATGACTGATAAAGAAATTTCTGCAGCTTCAATGCCTTGGAATTTCTTATCAAAAATCAAAATACTACACAGCCAGAACAGTTCCCAAATCTAATCAGAACATCACAGAAATAGAAGCAAAATCTAATCAGAACATCACAGAAATAGAAGCAAAATCTAATCAGAACATCACAGAAATAGAAGCAAAATCTAATCAGAACATCACAGAAATAGAAGCAAAATCTAATCAGAACATCACAGAAATAGAAGCAAAATCTAATCAGAACATCACAGAAATAGAAGCAAAATCTAATCAGAACATCACAGAAATAGAAGCAAAATCTAATCAGAACATCACAGAAATAGAAGCAAAATCGAATCAGAACATCACAGAAATAGAAGCAAAATCGAATCAGAACATCACAGAAATAGAAGCAAAATCTAATCAGAACATCACAGAAATAGAAGCAAAATCTAATCAGAACATCACAGAAATAGAAGCAAAATCTAATCAGAACATCACAGAAATAGAAGCAAAATCTAATCAGAACATCACAGAAATAGAAGCAAAATCTAATCAGAACATCACAGAAATAGAAGCAAAATCTAATCAGAACATCACAGAAATAGAAGCAAAATCTAATCAGAACATCACAGAAATAGAAGCAAAATCTAATCAGAACATCACAGAAATAGAAGCAAAATCTAATCAGAACATCACAGAAATAGAAGCAAAATCTAATCAGAACATCACAGAAATAGAAGCAAAATCTATACCCTTAACACATATCTACATGACTGCTGCACTTTGCTGGCTTCAATACAAAATGGTGGAGGTAAACTGGTTTTATGGGTCCAAACTACCCTTCTTAGTGAAATGATGCAGTCATGCAAGTGTTTTCCAAGTGTGAGTAAAATGCAGAACATCACATTTAACTAAAACTGTTTAGTGCTTACATGAGAATAACTAGTGAGTGATTGTTGTTAAACTCAAAATCAATAGTAAGAAATATTTAAGCTGTATCATGGCAAGAACAATGTTACATTTTGATGAGATGATATATAATTATCAACCTTGTAAGAGTGTGATATGACGGATTGTCTCCCAGAGAAAGACTATGTCATCCGAGGGTGGCAAAAACTTTCGAAGGGAGACAATCCATCATATCACACTCTTACAAGGTTAATAATTGCTTTATTGCATTGAATATCCTACACAATGCCATAATTTTTGTCCAGCAAGCAGTTTATTTCCTCGTCTGCCTGACGAAAAAACCTTTCATTTTCGGCCATGTTGTTGTTGTGTACCAAGGGAAGTAACAGGATTTAGAAACATGTGAGGCTCACAAAGGAATTTCCATGGGGGTTTTCTTGCTTGCGGTTGATATAACCATGCGACTTAACGTCCAACAGTTGATCGAACGGAAGGTCATTTTCAAGATATCTATACGAGTATGTAATAATATCTACTTTATACTAGACCTCTGACCAACACTTTTAGTTGGACTTGCTAGCTCACTGTAACAACTTTCAACGAATAGACATGTCGCTCCACTCTGATATATTATCCTAATACCGAGCAAACCACGTCTTTGATCTTACATCTTAATGCTGTGTGCTTACAGGGGAAGAAGCAAATATTGTAAGGTACCAGATTTACAGTCTTTGGTTTGACATGACCGGGGCTATCTGAGAATAAACAAGGACCATGGATGTTTACCTGAACTATCACAGGATGATTGAATGCCATTAATTTCTTCCCATTGACTGACATGACCGGGGCTATCTGAGAATAAACAATGGCCGTGGATGTTTACCTGAACTATCACAGGATGATTGAGTGTCATTAATTTCTTCCCATTTACTGACATGACTGGGGCTATCTGAGAATAAACAATGGCTGTGGATGTTTACCTGAACTGTCACAGGATGATTGAGTACCATTAATTTCTTCCCATTTACTGACATGACCGGGGTTATCTAAGAATAAACAATGGCCGTAGATGTTTACCTGAGAATAAACAATGGCCGTGGATGTTTACCTGAACTATCACAGGATGATTGAGTACCATTAATTTCTTCCCATTTACTGACATGACCAGGGCTACATGTATCTAAGAATAAACAATGGGCGTAGATGTTTACCCGAGAATAAACAATGGCCGTGGATGTTTACCTGAACTATCACAGGATGATTGAGCACCATTAATTTCTTCCCATTGACTCAAAATTTCTGTACATATTTCTGATGAGTTGTCGGCCTGTCAAAATAATAATAAATATTCAATCAAAAGAAATGTATATTCAGGTATCTTTAAACAGTCTATGGAGGCTATAGTTGGATTTACAACTACCTATGCAATCAGTGCCTATCACCACTAACATTGTGAGTTCAAATCCTGCTCAGGTGAGGTGTACCTTGCTGATACAACATTATGTGATAAAGTTTTTCAGTGACTTGCAGCAGGTCAGTGGTTTTCTTTGGGTACTCCGGTTTCCTGGATCTTCTTCTTCTTTATTGCATAGCACTCCATCAGCATACTGATGATATCATTCCGGCACTGGTGTCACTATACCATGCATGCGTGGGGTCTAATTTATATATACAGCCAAATATATAATACAAGAGATAAAAATATCAGAAGTTATTGACTTTTTTGTGTTTTATAAATTTATATACTATTCATTTTAGGTTAAAACTATATACAAATGTATAAGTGTGGTGTTTAGATGTTGAAATGTTGTTCGAGAACAGATATTGGGATCTGCTCTCGGAAACTGTAGTATAGTGCATTGTACTGCAGCTACAGGTAGGAGATTCCATTGTGATAAAGTAAAAGTAAAGCAAAGTAAATTTTTTTAAAGTCGGCACATATACAATACAATACAATACAATACAATATTTTTATTCCAATTAGGGTCCCTCAAGGGGCAATAACAAATATACATTCATAATTATATCAACAGTTACAACAATACAGAATGGAGATATATGTTTTTAAACAAGACAATTCTAACTATTTAAATGATATATGTTACAAAAAATATATAAATAAATAAATAAATAGGCCGTGTTCGGCAGCACGACCCGATGAGAGGCAATGAGTAATGTATAGTTGCAGTGTATCATATGGTTGAAGAATGGACTACATGAATGCGATTACTTAGCTGGAGGAGACACCAGGGGACGATGCTTAAGAATTGTGTTATGATTCTCCCCGTGTCTGATCCAGCAAAGCAAGCGGTTCAAGTAGTAAAACATCATGTGTTTGATGAAAGGACTGTGATTACTTAGCTGGAGGAGACACCAGGGGACGGTGCTTAAGAATCGCATTTCGATTCTCCCCGTGTCTGATCCAGGAAAGCAAGCAGTTCGAGTAATAAACTAAATTGGGAATAAATAGATGTATCGCTTATCTGCAACAGACACCAAGGGACAGTGCTTCAGGAAATGTATTGCATCTACTAAGATTAGCAATGAGCATTCCTCCTCGTGTCTAGTGCAGACAAACAATAATATATTTTAAACATTAATATGTAGATTTTGTTAATAAAATTGAAGCAGTGTTATTCAGTTATTTAAATTATCTGCAGTATTTATAAATAAAGTGACACAACTCTTTTAAGATTGATACATCTTCACAGGTCATTAACCAGTAAAAATTTTCTCGAGGATTTAATTGTAGAAAATTGTTACACGATTGAGATATTGTTTTGAACAGCTGTTGTCGCTCCTCTCTAAATTTGCTGCAGCAAAGTAGAAAATGAATTTCATCTTCTACCTCTCCCGAGTCGCACTGCCCACACAACCTTTGGTGTGGAGGGATACTCTGGTATCTACCAGTCTCAATATGTAGACGATGTGCTGAGATTCTTAGCTTAGTTAAACATCTCCTATGCTCAAAATTACCGATAACAGATAGATAATTTTCAAACCCAAAATGTACTTTGAATGTGGTGTAAGTGCGAAGCTTCCCTTCTGAGTATTGTTTCATCTGATTTTTCCATAGTTCCAAAAAGCCCTCTTTGATTTGTCTATTGAGGCTGTTTTTTGAAATTTTCTTTTCTTTCAATTGACTAATTGTTGGAAAATTTTGAAGTATACATTGGAGAGATCCATACCATGATGATTTGTTTTGATTATATAGTTGTTTTGATTGTTCATAAGCATTTTGTAGTAAAGGAAATTTTTCTAGATATTCAAGTCGGTTCCAATAGTGGAAAATACTTTTTATAATATCGTAATAGAGTGGGAAACGACCAAGTTCTGACAAAACAGCAAAGTTGGTGGTTTTTTTATGAACACCTAAAATAAATTTACAAAATTTAGTATGTAATTTTTCACCAATAAGATTTAAGTAAATTCTGTCCGGAGATACAGTTCCATTTCTAAATCTAGCTGTATTTGAGTTAAAAGTGCCCCATATTTCACAGCCATAAAGTACAATGGGCTTTATTGTGTGATCAAATATATGTATACTAGTTTTTGGTTTTGGGTTTAGTGAGAGAAAATCTTTCTGAAGTTTAAAATATGCTTTCAAACCTTTCTTATAAAGTTCATCCTGAGCATAGGAGAAAGTCCCAGAAGCACTAAAATACACACCTAAGTATTTGCAGTGTTGTACACATTCAAGTTCACATGCTTTGTACTTAAATTTATGACGTAGGTGCCTGCCTGCCTTGTTGAAGACCAATATTTTGGTTTTAGTTGGGTTAACTGTCAAACACCAATCATTACAATAACTATCAAGGATATCAAGTTTTGCTTGGAGGCCCTCTGCAGTAGAAGATAACAGAATTATATCATCTGCATATATAAGGCAGTGGATAGGCTTATCATTTAATTGTATCGGATCTGGGCAGTTCCCGATGTAATCTGGGAAATCATTTATAAATATCTTAAATAAGTTGGGACTTAGATTGTCACCTTGTTTTACCCCAACTTTAATAGGAAAGAAATCTGTTATACCATTTGAAACTTTAACACAAGATTTGCTAATTTCATACATTCTACTTATTATATTATAGAATAGGGAGCCTACCCCAGCGTGTAGTAATTTGATTTTGATACCGGTGTGAATGACAGTGTCAAATGCCTTTTGAAAATCCACAAAGCAGGCAAACACTCTACCGTCTTTAGAGTTACAATATGTATCAATTATACATTTCAATATAAACAAGTGATCAGTTGTTCTGGCTTTCCTTGTAAATCCAACCTGACATGTATCAATAATTTGATGTTTTTCTAAAAACATATCTAGTCTGTTATCTAGGATAGAATTGAAGAGTTTTCCTAGTGCACTTGTAACTGAAATACCCCTATAATTGTTAGGATCCGAGATGTCACCTGCTTTATGAATAGGTGTAATATATCCAACAGCCCAATTTTTTGGATAATTTCCACTGAATAGACAAGAGTTGAAGAGTTTTTCGATGCTGGGCAATAATTCATTCAACATATTAGTGGAAATGTTATCTAGTCCAGGTGATTTTCCACATTTTAACTTAGAAATGGCCTTTGAAATTTCAGCTTTACTGATGTGCATGTCCAGCTCATTAAAAGTTGTTTGTTTTTCTAACATGTCAAGCTGAATCTCAAGGTTTTTCAACCGCTCTTTAAATTCATCCTTCACTTGATTCAATTTTTCAAAGTGAGACACCCAGGAGGGTGGGTCAACAACAGAGCCCCTCTGATCTTTCTCTTTCTGTTGTCTAAGGTCATTTATAAGATTCCAATAGAGTTTTGGATTATTATCATGTAGTGAGTCAAGTTGATTGATCAAAGTTTGTTTATATTGTCTATACTTAAATTTTCGCAATTTGTTATATTCTCTCTGAAGTTTGTAATAATGGTTTTTGACATAATTGTCTCGAGGAAATTTTGAATAAATTTTACCATAATTAATCAAATTCAATCTAGATTTTTTCAAGTCTTTATCAAACCATTTTTTGGTTTTTGGGGAATCTTTTTTATATACCTTGCATCTGTTTAAAGAGGATTTTGCTGCAGAAAATAGAATTTCAGAGAGCTCTGCTGCCGCACCATCCACTGAAATCTCTGTTCCTTCAATAGTAATTGAATTGAATTTTTTTAGTTTACTTTGTATTTCTGTGGAGCACAATGCAAACCGGAATTTTTCAGATGATTCTTCAGACCAAATAAAATTTGGAGATATGGGCTGTACAAATGTGTTATCGGTTTTTTGTTGGGATACATATTTAGCTGACATTGTCCATTCCAGCTTGCAGTGTGCATCAGAAAGAGTGGGAATAAAGTTGGTTACTTTAAAATATAGAACTTGGTCCAGGATACCCTCCGACACCATAACGTAATCCACCACACTGGCTCCATTTGGAGTATAACATGTGTAGTGGCCAAGCATATCCCCAAGGACCCGACCATTGAGGACCCTGATTTGGTGACTTATACATAGATCAAGTAGGTCTTTGCCTCGAGTATCAAGTGTTATATCTGGACTACTTCTTTTCAGCAAATTTCTGTCAATGGGATAGTTGTATGTAGGAGAGTAACTATTGTCATCATTTACTATAAAATCTGGCTCTGAAGCAGTTCTAGCATTAAAATCTCCACAAAGGAGTATGTTACCTGACATTTTATAGGTACTTATGTCTTTTTCAATACAATCAAGAATATCCATGTCAAGTCCCTGGGTATATGCCGAGCCACTAGGTGGGTAATACACTAAGCATATATACAAGTCATCTGAAAAACCAAAAAAATCTCTTTCTAATTTAACCCATTGAAATTCAGGGCTTGTATTTTTTAAGATTTTTACATATGGTTTAATTTCACCTTTCCTTAAAATTGCTAATCCACCAAAGTGACGGTTATTTTTCTTTGATATAGATCTGCATATCCCATGGTAATGAAAAGGGCCAATGGTGTGAATATCTGTATTGTATCCGACATGTGTTTCTGCCAGGAAAACAAGATCATATTTTTCTATCTCTTTCAAAAAAATGGGGTCAGATGTTTTGTCATTGCTCTTGGACTTTAAACCTCCAGTGTTCCAAAAACACATTTTAATTGAGGTATTTATACTGGTTTTTATTGTCATTTTTCAAATAAAAATAAAATAAAATATGTATTTGATGACAAATGTAAAATATAGTAAACAGGGGTGGAGTCGAAATTAAAAAAAAACAAACAAAAAAAACAAAACAAAAAAAAAACAAAAATTATCGAAAGAGATTCCTTCAGTTCCGCTAAACAATTGTTCAATAATTATTATTAATTCTTTTCAATAATATGAAAAGTGAAAAGTAGCAAATATGAAATTATCTGAAAATTTGTGATATTAACTATATCAGTTGTTTATTACAATAGCAAAATATGCATGAATCAATCATTGTGCCTTTCACGGATAATTCTGGTATTGTCTACGGCCTCTTCGTCCTGGTGATTTGCTTCTGGAACGGCGCGGTGGCGGTGGTATGTCCAAAGCAATATGGATGGCTCTTTTGATATTCCCTGCGAGTAGAGATATACCCTTGTCATTTAGATGAATTCCATCTGGCTGCAAGAGATCCTTGTTTGGAATTCCATTCACTAACATATTAGGATGCTCTGTGAAGAAGATGTTATCTACTCCTAAAAATTTCTGCCTTAGTAAAACATTAATGATTTGAGCAGAAGTTGAGTTATTTAGTGTATCGCATCTGGGCGTCGTGAAAGAAATTACCACTTTAACCAGGGGCCATTTTGCACAAATAGTTGTAACAAGCTCAAATAGGTCATTCACACATTGTTGTGGATTTTTCTTCTTCAAGTCATTAGTAAGTGAGTGAAGTACAAGTACTGTTGGTTGAATAACTACTGTTTGCAGGTAGGTACTTGTATCTTTCATTGTGTATTGAATTGTTTTTTGTACATTAGCCACAGTAGTTAACTTGTCAGCTTTTATGCCTTCAATGTTAGATGTTCCTATTAGTAGGACTGAAGGTTGCTGTATTTTAGTGGGAGGTTGTAGATTTGTTGGTGCCCTTAATTCTTCATGTATTGATGAAGCCATGCTTGTTTTTAGTTGAATTATTTCATCTTTCGAGATGTTCAACTTTGTCGTTAGGTCTTTAATAGTTTGCGTTAGAGATTAATTTTCTGCCATTTTGTATTTTAGTTGGTTTTGTAAATAGTCATGGTCTTCATTCTTTTCTGCTATGCATCTCCTCTGTTGTTCTTGTGCTTCAGACAAAAGTTTCCTCTCATGTGTTAAAGTTTGTTCATGTAGTTCTTCACGAAGCAGTAAATTAGCTTTAACTGTGTGAAGCTGCTGTTCCAAAGATTTGTTTTCGTCCTTCATGTTGCGCAGTTTAGTTTCAAGAGATGATATAGTGTCGGATGTTTTCATCTTTTCAGTTGAACTATCATTAGGCATGGACAAGGACTTTATGTGACCTATGATTTCATTTTTATTGTTGGTAGTTGCCTGTTCAAGCTTGAAAAGTGCATTTACGAATGCACTTTCCAGCCTGTCAATGTCTGATCGATTGACTAGATTATTGTTCATGTCACATTGCACTTCATCAGATATTTTGTCAGAAATTTTCTTTACATGTGTATTATCTTGAGGGTTCACTTTCTGTATATTAGTCTGAGTAGAGTCTAGGATAACATTATGTTCTTTATTTGGTGGTAATTTTAGGCAAGTTTGTTCGGATTCAACAGAAGTTTGAACTTCAACACCTGTTTCCGAGTTACCTCTGGACTGAGGCTCATAACTAGGGCTAACTGTTGTAGGCTGTGAACCTATGACAGGCAGGGGGCCTGACAAATGATGCATAATTGACAACAGGGCAGGGAAATCTTTGGTTGCAAATTCATGGTAATGATTACCCTGTGCTTGAATGAGGCCCGATTTAACAAAAAATGTAATCTTGTACTGTCTTTCATCATTGGCATTTTTCACGTCAATAATTATGGATTGTAATTTTTGTCCAGGTGATATTGTTTGGGGATTGTCCACCCAAGATACCATTTTATCGTTCTGTTTGCCCATTAATTCATAATAGTAAAGATTTAATATCTTGATCCATGGTACAATTCTTTCATGAAAGGTACGAAATGCAACCATTCTAGCTCCCGATTCATAATTGGATGGGTCTAATTTTTCATACAAACAACGATTTGCCTTGTCGGTACTGGGGTCAACAAGTTTTGTCGGCATGCAATCTAACGAGTAGTGTTGTTCGATTGCGTTATTTTGTAAAATGGACTGTATTTCTGGATTTTCAAAGTTTATAGACATTGTATCGAAGCTTTTCTCAACACGTGGATACTTGAAAACTTATTTAACCAGGTTAATTTCCGTGGAAAACACAATTTTCCTTTCTCAATTTTCAGAACATGTGTTCATACCGGAACCGGATATATATATATACATTTAACAAATAACATGAGCTACATGCATGAAGCTCTTAAACCCGACTATAACATATATACAAGCAATATATGTGATACACATGTATTGTTCTTGAAAAAAATGAGTATCGTCTTGTATGAAACAAGTGGTTATAGTGTAGTCCCATTTCTACACTACATGGTTGTATCTGAATGACATTTGAATGAAGAGTTAGATAAAATTTCCTACATCAATCAATACTTTCATATCAAGATAAAAATTTGAATCAGGACAACTGGAAATGAGGAATGGGACACCATATGCCCATGGCCATGGGCATGGAACTCACAAAAACTTCTGCTAAAATTTCTGACATCGAATCTTTCTTTTCTTCAGATGAATCGTCTGTTTCTAAAATCCCATTGATGTACATAACAAATACATCAGTATCAATCTCAGGGTCGAGTGAAAGCAGCTTGGCACAAAGCCATTCTTCAAAAGGCTGCTGTTTTGTTGCCATTTTCCTCGGAATTTCGAGTTGATCCTGAAGTAGTTTTTCCTTAGGTGATGACGACAAAATCCAAGAAGTTCGAATAGAAAGAAAAATGGCTGCGCCCATGTAATGTACAGTTGTCATTTCCCTTAGACATCCCCTGATTCTGTTTGCCATATTTTGTTTTGTAAGAGATATGTAACAAGAAATAATTACCAATTACTGAAGTAGATTTTAAATATTCTCAAAAAAAAAAAATCTGAGTGGTTTTTTTAAAATATATTTTAATAATCTTATCTGATACTCACACAATTTTTGATATATAGTGACATTTTTAAATGACAAAATAATATGATAATAGGTGTTACCTAACTTGGGACGAAGTCCAATAAAAAAATTTAAACAATATGAGACAGGTGCCAGCGAAGCACAATCCACATTATCTAATATTTAAATCATGTAAATCCTTGGGATGATTGAAATAGAAATTTTACCTACTTTTGTGTACTTTTTGGAGTGTACTGTAGTACAATGTAAGGATGCTCTTTCCATCTATTGAAACGGGCACGGCCATGAATGCTCGCGAATCTGAAAATTATCTGCCAATTTCACGCTCATTCAGTGCATCAAAATAGTGCCGAGATATATCGGGGACGACTTTTTTTTAGGGCCGAGATATTTAAGCCATTAGTGATATGGAAAATATTGCTATTTCTACCATAGTTGGGACTTCGTCCCATATTATATTAAAGACACATAAACTTATCTGATACTCGTACAATTTTTTATTTTGTCAGTGGAATGCTCAACTCCTCAAGCCAAAGTTTTAAAGTCATAGAGATAAAATCATTTCCAATTACTGAACTTACACTTTCCAAAGTAGGCTTGATTTTTAATATTCTTTCAAAGAATATGGGTGTAGTTTTTTAAAATAATTTTATTTTGGAAAAAAAAAGGGATGGTGTGAAGGTGATGATGAGGTGATGATAATTGTCTGCTTTGTATTAGACCAAGATGCTGAGCTGGATTTTTATAGTGTTAGCTCACTGAAACTAAAGTACGCAGATAGACATTTCTCTCCACTTTGACACATTATGCTGATTCTGAGCCAACCAGTCTTTGCTCTTTCTTCTTAATGCTGCATGCTTAGCGGAGAATCAACAAATACCAATTTAATAGACTTTGGTTTGTCCTGGTCAGGGCTTGAACTCACGATCTACCACACTTGAAGCAAGCACGCTAACCTTTACACCAGTCACCAACAATGCTGTGATGGGATGTAGAAATATTAACAAAGTAGAACATGACTTTCAACTATTGACTTGTTACAAATTACTGTATTGAAAATTGACTAATGACAAAAACAATATTGTAGTCTTGTGTACATTTCATTAGATTTTTAAAAGATACATATTACATTAGATTAAGAGCTAAATTTAAAATATAGGTTGACCCCCGTCCCCCCACCCCCTTTTTGTTAGGCTGGTATATACATTGTATATCCTTAGTTTGGTTTGGTTATAGATTTATCTCCCTCAAGAATACAGTGAAACCTATCTAAACCCAACCCTGCATAAAGGGGAATCCTGTATAAACCTGTCTAAACCAAACCCTGAATAAAGGGGAATCCTGTATAAACCTGTCTAAACCAAACCCTGAATAAAGGGGAATCCTGTATAAACCTGTCTAAACCAAACCCTGAATAAAGGGGAATCCTGTATAAACCTGTCTAAACCAAACCCTAAATAAAGGGGAATCCTGTATAAACCCAACTTTAAATATGATTCCAGCACACAGTAATGTGTATTCTATATAAGGGATGGACCATTTAACTTCCAGGGGGAGGGGTTATGGTTTTTTTCTAAAAAAATAATCTAATTCCCAATGTTGCTGAAAAAAATATTCTGATTTTGGTGGAGGAAAAAAAAATAATCTGATTCAGAGTTTTTGTCATATAACCTAATGTTAAATTCTGGAAAAAAAATTTGCACTTTGCGCGACAAAAAAAATAATTATTCTAAATCTTGTGTTGTCCAAAAAAAAATTCTGAACGAAACAAAAAACCATACCCCCCCTGCAAGTTAAATGGTCGGTCCCTAACATGTGATAGAGTTTCTTAGTGACACATGACAGTTCCATTGTTTTCTTCGGGTACTATGTTTTCTCCAACAATAAAATTTTATGCAATACCGAAATTATATACCGTATAAAGCCTTGTAACTAGATTAACACAACGGGTGTTACTAGTGGAGCAGGAACTGCCTACCTTTCCGGAGCACCTGAGTTCACCCCCAGTTTTTAGTGGGGTTCATGTTACTTGATCTTTAGTTTTATATGTATGTTTTGTAGATCGTTGTTTGTCCTTTTGTACTTTTTCTTTTGGCCATTGTGTTGTCTGTTCTTCTTCAATATACGGATTCTGATTACCACTTTTCTATCTTCAAACTCTTCTTGTATTAACCGCAGAAATTTCTTGCCAGATTTTAAGCATTTGTCCTCCACACAAACAGCTTAAAAGTTGTTACAGATTATATACCCGAACTAGGATTTTTCTCCCGAGATTTTGGGAGCAAAAGGGGGTGCAGATTTTTGGCAGTTTATGCACCAATGCAGGTAATAGAAGACTGTTTATGTAAATTGCAGTATGTGAAATACTGTTTAGATTTGTTTTTAGCATGTTTAATATCAATAATCTTAATCATATATTATTTATATTTTAATTTGTATTTCAGAAATCTGATATGAAATCATTATCATTCATGCATATCTGTGGAAATCTGAAATGAATTCATTCATGCATGCCTCCAGACTTTTACAGTTGACATTAAAGCATCATTCAATTTGTCAAAGTGTATCGAAGCATAGAATTTACAAAAGATGTTATGTTACCAAGGCAACAAACCATCTTGTATTTGTATCACATTCTGATGATATCTTTATAAACCTGGCTTTTGAGGATTGGTTATATGAAAATGAAGATTTGACTAATAAATCAATCCTGTTGATGTGGAAAAATAAACCGACTGTTGTGATTGGACGACATCAAAATCCATATTTGGAATGTAATGTGTGGAAGTTATTCAATGATAATATCAATCTAGCTCGACGTAAGAGTGGGGGAGGAGCCGTGTATCATGATGAAGGCAATTTAAATTGTTCGTTTTTAAAAGACAAATCATTATATAAAAGACACAGTAACCTTGACCTTGTTGTGAGAGCTATTAAAGCAAACTGGGATGTTGATTTAGATATAAATACTAGGGAAGATATTCTACTAGATGGATTTTATAAGGTATGCTTCTAATGCTATAATAAATGATGTAGAACTGGATCCTTATAAAGTAAATTATGTTAAGGGAACCAGGTTTGAGTACTGGATCCTTATAAAGTAAATTAGATTAAGGGAACCAGGTTTGAGTACTGGATCCTTATAAAGTAAATTAGATTAAGGGAACCAGGTTTGAGTACTGGATCCTTATTAAGTAAATTAGGTTAAAGGAACCAGGTTTGAGTACTGGATCCTTATAAAGTAAATTAGGTTAAGGGAACCAGGTTTGAGAAATTTGAGAAGTATTTGAGTGGAGCAGGAACTGCCTACCCTTCCGCAGCACTTGAATTCACCCCCAGTTTTTAGTGGCATTTGTGATGCTCAATCTTTAGTTTTCTGTGTATTTTTTGTAGACCATTGTTTTTCCTATTGTATTGTCTGTCCTTCATTGATTTACAGCTTCTGATTACCCCCTTTGGTTTCTTCAAACTTTTCCTAAAGTATTTTAAAACTGATTTTCTGAAAATAAATACAAACTATCTAAACAATCTGAGGTACATTTTTTAAGCTCACCTGGACCAAAGATCTATAAATTTTAGGTATATTGCAGCTACTTTTTTATCTGTTTTTGATGTTGAATATTATTTACATTTAGCAGAAATGTTTATTGAGCAATCCCTTTCATGTCTTTGATGCCAATCGAAAATTCAACATGGCAACTATACATTTTTTGTAAGTAGTTATGCATTTTTTCGTTGATTGATTGGTGTTTAGCACTAACTTTAGCAGTATTTCAGCTATATCGTGGCGTGAACATATTTGATTATTAACTTAGATCAATGATAACATGTTGGTATCATGCTTGTTTCTTTATGATTGATATTATCATGAGTAAATATCAAAGGGAAACTTTACAAATTATCAATAAAGGTATATAAATTATATAAGTAGTATTTATACATCTATTGTAGGTATCTGGAACAGCCTCTAAACTTGGACGTATTAGAACTTATCATCATTTTACCTTGATATTTGATGTGAATAAAGAAAAATTGTTTGAATATTTAAACAGTCCAATGACAACGGTAATAATATTTGAAATTAATTTAAGGTTTTAAATTACAACTTGATGTTTTGTCTCATGGATCATCCTTATCCTCCTTTAAAGGACTTGACTAGTTTTAGAGGTAGTCCTTGCCCTTAAACTTTAAGGTATGAATAAGATGATTTAAAACAATTAGTCCTCCTCTTGTAAGATGACCCCTTCTGCAATAAAAAAAAGTGGTCTTATATTAGGAGTGACCTCTCTTGAGGGTGATAATTTATCTTATATTAGGAGTAACCTCTCTTGAGGGTGACAATTTATCTTATATTAGGAGTGACCTCTCTTGAGGGTGACAATTTATCTTATATTAGGAGTGACCTCTCTTGAGGGTGACAATTTATCTTATATTAGGAGTGACCTCTCTTGAGGGTGACAATTTATCTTATATTAGGAGTGACCTCTCTTGAGGGTGACAATTTATCTTATTAGGAGTGACCTCTCTTGAGGGTGACAATTTATCTTATTAGGAGTGACCTCTCTTGAGGGTGACAATTTATCTTATTAGGAGTGACCTCTCTTGAGGGTGACAATTTATCTTATATTAGGAGTGACCTCTCTTGAGGGTGACAATTTATCTTATATTAGGAGTGACCTCTCTTGAGGGTGACAATTTATCTTATATTAGGAGTGACCTCTTTTGAGAGTGACAATTTATTTGCAATTAACCATCTAAGTGCATCTGAAATCTGGCCTGATACGAGAGGTGGCCTTTGATGAGAGGGGCCTTATAAGAGGACGACTGCAGTAAAATGATAATAAAATAATGTTAAAATGTCTCATTTTTGTCTGTGTTTCTCTCCTGCAATAAACAGCACAACAATTCTGGCTGATTTTCAACTTACACAGTGTTTTTCTGTACTTTTGATGTATGGACATATAAGGATTAGGGTTATGGTGTTTATATCGTGGCAGTCAGTTTTATTGGTAGAGGAAACCGGAGTACCCAGAGAAAAACCACTGACCTGCTTCAGGTCACTGACAAACTTTATCACTTTATGCCTGAGCAGGAATCAAACTTACGATATGGAAATATAAGTAACAGTATGACTTTTTTATAAATCATCTGTAGAAATTGATCTGATTTCATTTGTTGTTGTCACAGTCTCAATGTCGTAAGATCTGATTTCATTTGTTGTTGTCACAGTCTCAATGTCGTATAAAACACTTGTAATCAAACATTAATGGTAGTTCATTCCAAATATCAAATATAAAACACTTGTAATCAAACATTAATGGTAGTTCATTCCAAATATCAAATATAAAACACTTGTAATCAAACATTAATGGTAGTTCATTCCAAATATCAAATATAAAATACTTGTAATCAAACATTAATGGTAGTTCATTCCAAATATCAAATATAAAACACTTGTAATCAAACATTAATGGTAGTTCATTCCAAATATCAAATATAAAACACTTGTAATCAAACATTAATGGTAGTTCATTCTAAATATCAAATATAAAACACTTGTAATCAAACATTAATGGTAGTTCATTCCAAATATCAAATATAAAACACTTGTAATCAAACATTAATGGTAGTTCATTCCAAATATCAAATATAAAACACTTGTAATCAAACATTAATGGTAGTTCATTCCAAATATCAAATATAAAACACTTGTAATCAAACATTAATGGTAGTTCATTCTAAATATCAAATATAAAACACTTGTAATCAAACATTAATGGTAGTTCATTCCAAATATCAAATATAAAACACTTGTAATCAAACATTAATGGTAGTTCATTCCAAATATCAAATATAAAACACTTGTAATCAAACATTAATGGTAGTTCATTCCAAATATCAAATATAAAACACTTGTAATCAAACATTAATGGTAGTTCATTCTAAATATCAAATATAAAACACTTGTAATCAAACATTAATGGTAGTTCATTCCAAATATCAAATATAAAACACTTGTAATCAAACATTAATGATAGTTCATTCCAAATATCAAATATAAAACACTTGTAATCAAACATTAATGGTAGTTCATTCTAAATATAAAATATAAAACACTTGTAATCAAACATTAATGGTAGTTCATTCCAAATATCAAATATAAAACACTTGTAATCAAACATTAATGGTAGTTCATTCTAAATATCAAATATAAAACACTTGGGATAATATGAAGCAGCCGGCTGCGATACTGGTATTACCAGTATTGTAATATTTACAATACTGGTATTACCAGTATTATAATATTTACAATACTGGAAATACCAGTATTGTAAATATTACAATACTTGTAATACCAGTATTGTAACACTATACAATACTAGAAATACCAGTATTGTAATGTTACAATACTGGTATTACCAGTATTATAATATTTACAATACTGGAAATACCAGTATTGTAACACTGTACAATACTAGAAATACAAGTATTGTAATGTTACAATACTGGTAATACCAGTATCGTACATATACAATACTGGATGTACCAGTATCGTGCATTTACAATACTGGAATACCAGAATCGTTGATCTATACACAATATTGGAAGCTCCAGTATTCTTCATCCAGCAATACTGGTAATACTAGTATTGTAAAACACACAATACTGGAAGCTCCAGTATTCTTCATCCAGCAATACTGGTAATACTAGTATTGTAAAACACACGATACTGGAAGCTCCAGTATTCTTCATCCAGTAATACTGGTAATACTAGTATTGTAAAGCACACAATACTGGAAACTCTAGTATTCTTCATCCAGCAATACTGGTAATACTAGTATTGTAAAACACACAATACTGGAAGCTCCAGTATTCTTCATCCAGCAATACTGGTAATACTAGTATTGTAAAACACACAATACTGGAAACTCTAGTATCCTGAATTCACCAGTAAAACTCCTGACTTTGGGCAAATAACTGGTAAACTTGACATGAGTGGGCAGATCCTAATTCTAACGGTAAATCACAGATTTAACATTGTATTTACCGTTAGTATTAGGCTAAGTTCAACAACTCAGAAATTCGTCCGAATACCAATTCCAAACAATATGCACATCTTCAATATATAAATAATATATAAACTGAAACTTCTGTAAACCGTCCAGCGATGGGACCAGAAAATTCGGATGATTTTGAGGGGTTGGCCAGATTGAGGGGTTAATTTTACATAGACATTTCTATGGCGGTTTAGAGGGGTTTTACTGAGAGAGTAGACAGGGTATAGGGAGGCCCGGGGAAAGGAGAAGCGGAATATAAATGTTATATGCAAGATTTGGAAGATCTGTGTTGAAAAAAACCCAATATAAAAGTACATTCCGCAACTTCATACCTAATCTTCCAGTATCGGCAATACTGGTATAACCAGTATTTTCCAGAATCTTCCAGTATCTGCAATACTGGTATTACCAGTATTTTCCAGAATCTTCCAGTATCTGCAATACTGGTATTACCAATATTTTCCAGAATCTTCCAGTATCTGCAATACTGGTATTACCAGTATTTCCCAGAATCTTCCGGTATCTACAATACTCATATTTTGGCAATGACCAGTATCTTCTAGTATTGCAGATACTGGAAGATACTGGGATACTAGTATTTACCAGTATCTGTACCAGTATTGCAGATACTGGAAGATTCTGGTAAAATACTGGTACTACCAGTATTGTGTACCAGTATTGTAATACCAGTATCGCGGCCGGCTGCTTCATATTATCCAACACTTGTAATCAAACATTAATGGTAGTTCAATCCAAATATCAAATATAAAACACTTGTAATCAAACATTAATGGTAGTTCATTCTAAATATCAAATATAAAACACTTGTAATCAAACATTAATGGTAGTTCATTCCAAATATCAAATATAAAACACTTGTAATCAAACATTAATGGTAGTTCATTCCAAATATCAAATATAAAACACTTGTAATCAAACATTAATGGTAGTTCATTCTAAATATCAAATATAAAACACTTGTAATCAAACATTAATGGTAGTTCATTCCAAATATCAAATATAAAACACTTGTAATCAAACATTAATGGTAGTTCATTCCAAATATCAAATATAAAACACTTGTAATCAAACATTAATGGTAGTTCATTCTAAATATCAAATATAAAACACTTGTAATCAAACATTAATGGTAGTTCATTCCAAATATCAAATATAAAACACTTGTAATCAAACATTAATGGTAGTTCATTCCTAATATCAAATATAAAACACTTGTAATCAAACATTAATGGTAGTTCATTCAAGCACTTATGCACATTCATGAATTACTGTGTTAATCAGTTAGTTGTGATTTATTTTTGATATTCAGAATGCAATGATAGTTATAGGTGACCTTAGACAATTTTGGCTATCATGTTTAGGCCCTTTGGTTTTATTGCTCCCAAAACTTGACATTATTTGACTTTCCAATCTTTCAATATGGAGCGTACCTGATGAAGGTTATTCCAGAACGTGTTGTGCGCACTATACTTGATATCTATGTTTTTATACTATAAATATTTAACAGACTTGGGATAGATGTATGATGTGGACAATATAACTAGTTGTCATAGTAACCAAAGAGATTCATTTAATTATTGTAGGTAGGAGTAAGCAGTAGAGCCACACAAAGCCTCAAATCTCAAGTGAAGAATTTATCAGAAAGTATTCCTTGTGTCAGCTTTACTTCTCTGGTTGATGTGATTGGACAACAGTTTTTAAAAGAAGGCATAAATTATGTAAATATATATATTTATATAATATTATGTAAAGTTTATCAATTTAATTTAATTTTAAAAAGGCTGTTTTTTACCATAAGAATCATTTAGAGAAAGGGTTAGAGTTAGGCTTATGGTGTTTAACGCCACTTTCAACAATATTTCAGTTATATCATGGTGGTTAGTTTTATTGATGGAGGAAACCGGAGTCACTGACAAACTTTTTCACATAACGTTGTATCGGGTATACCTCGCTATGAGCAAGATTCGAACTCACATCTTTAGTGGTGATAGGTACTGATTGCATAGGTAGTTGTAATACCATCTACCATACGATCATGACCATGCCTGCCCCTTGGAGAAAGGGTCAGTTAGAGTTGAGGAACATACGAGAGATTGCTTGGTTTTCATTATGGCATTTGTAACCATATGTACAGGCAAAAATATTGAATGTATCCAATCTTATCATGAACTTCATTAAAAAAAATATTATTTTTCAGAATAAAAATTTACAGTGGGTAGAACCAAGTGATATACAGTTTCCGGGATTTCAGAAAATATACGATGAAATTTCTGACTGGGAATGGATATATGGTCGTACACCAAAATTTTCTCTAAAGAGACACTTTGTAAAAAATATGGAATATTTTATAGAGCATTCTGTTACCATAGATATAGAAATTGATAAAGGAAGAATTACTAATATAAATATTGATACAAATTTTAATGAAACTTTTTCTAAAATTGAACCTATAATACTAGATAATTTTATTGGTTCAAAATTTTGGTTTCACGATTTATGTAACAACTTATTTAAAGTGAAACATGATTTAACTTCATTTAATGAAAAAGAATTAAATGACTGGGTTGTTTATTGTTTGTCAAAAACTTTGTTTGTTGCATGATATTTTTGTTTAATGTACATATTTTTCTTCTTCAATAAGCTTTGTTTTTACGGTAATTTATATATGCTGTATAACTGACTTGTAAGATTACTGCACCTGTATTTTGTTTTCACTTTAAGTGAGTGAGTGAGTGAGTGAGTGATTGTTGTTTAATGCCAACTCAACAATTTTTCAGCCATATCATGGCGAGAACAAGTTAATTTTCAATGAGATGATGATGAGTTCTGCTTTGTTCTAGGCCAACATGCTTAGTTGGATTTTTATAGTGCAAGCTCACTGAAACAACAGTCCGCGGATTGACATGTCACTCCACTCGGACACGTTATTATGATTCCGAGCCAACCAGTCTTTGCTCTTACTCCTTAATGCTGGTGCTTAGCGGAGAAGCAACAAATACCAATTTTATAGTCTTTTGCTTGACCCAACCGGGGCTCGAACCCATGATCTATCACACTCGAGGCGAGCAAGCTAACCATTACACCACCGATGTGGTTTGTTTTTGTTTTGATCTGGATAATAAAATGACTGGTGTATACATGTGCTCCAAATAACATCAAAGTGACAAAGATACCCAGATGTAATGTAATAAAATGACTGGTGTACACATGTGCTCCAATTAACATCAAAGTGACAAAGATACCCAGATGTAATGTAATAAAATGACTGGTGTATACATGTGCTCCAAATAACATCAAAGTGACAAAGATACCCAGATGTAATGTAATAAAATGACTGGTGTATACATGTGCTCCAAATAACATCAAAGTGACAAAGATACCCAGATGTAATGTAATAAAATGACTGGTGTATACATGTGCTCCAATTAACATCAAAGTGACAAAGATACCCAGATGTAATGTAATAAAATGACTGGTGTACACATGTGCTCCAAATAACATCAATGTGACAAAGATACCCAGATGTAATGTAATAAAATGACTGGTGTATACATGTGCTCCAAATAACATCAAAGTGACAAAGATACCCAGATGTAATGTAATAAAATGACTGGTGTACACATGTGCTCCAAATAACATTAATGTGACAAAGATGCCCAGATGTAATGTAATAAAATGACTGGTGTATACATGTGCTCCAATTAACATCAAAGTGACAAAGATACCCAGATGTAATGTAATAAAATGACTGGTGTATACATGTGCTCCAAATAACATCAATGTGACAAAGATACCCAGATGTAATGTAATAAAATGACTGGTGTATACATGTGCTCCAAATAACATCAAAGTGACAAAGATACCCAGATGTAATGTAATAAAATGACTGGTGTACAAATGTGCTCCAAATAACATCAAAGTGACAAAGATACCCAGATGTAATGTAATAAAATGACTGGTGTATACATGTGCTCCAAATAACATCAAAGTGACAAAGATACCCAGATGTAATGTAATAAAATGACTGGTGTACAAATGTGCTCCAAATAACATCAAAGCGACAAAGATACCCAGATGTAATGTAATAAAATGACTGGTGTATACATGTGCTCCAAATAACATCAATGTGACAAAGATACCCAGATGTAATGTAATAAAATGACTGGTGTACACATGTGCTCCAAATAACATCAAAGTGACAAAGATACCCAGATGTAATGTAATAAAATGACTGGTGTATACATGTGCTCCAATTAACATCAAAGTGACAAAGATACCCAGATGTAATGTAATAAAATGACTGGTGTACACATGTGCTCCACATAACACCAAAGTGACAAAGATACCCAGATGTAATGTAATAAAATGACTGGTGTATACATGTGCTCCAAATAACATCAAAGTGACAAAGATACCCAGATGTAATGTAATAAAATGACTGGTGTACACATGTGCTCCAAATAACATCAAAGTGACAAAGATACCCAGATGTAATGTAATAAAATGACTGGTGTATACATGTGCTCCAAATAACATCAAAGTGACAAAGATACCCAGATGTAATGTAATAAAATGACTGGTGTATACATGTGCTCCAATTAACATCAAAGTGACAAAGATACCCAGATGTAATGTAATAAAATGACTGGTGTACACATGTGCTCCACATAACACCAAAGTGACAAAGATACCCAGATGTAATGTAATAAAATGACTGGTGTATACATGTGCTCCAAATAACATCAAAGTGACAAAGATACCCAGATGTAATGTAATAAAATGACTGGTGTATACATGTGCTCCAAATAACATCAAAGTGACAAAGATACCCAGATGTAATGTAATAAAATGACTGGTGTACAAATGTGCTCCAAATAACATTAATGTGACAAAGATACCCAGATGTAATGTAATAAAATGACTGGTGTACACATGTGCTCCAAATAACATCAAAGTGACAAAGATACCCAGATGTAATGTAATAAAATGACTGGTGTATACATGTGCCCCAAATAACATCAAAGTGACAAAGATACCCAGATGTAATGTAATAAAATGACTGGTGTACAAATGTGCTCCAAATAACATCAAAGTGACAAAGATACCCAGATGTAACGTAATAAAATGACTGGTGTACAAATGTGCTCCAAATAACATCAAAGTGACAAAGATACCCAGATGTAATGTAATAAAATGACTGGTGTATACATGTGCTCCAAATAACATCAAAGTGACAAAGATACCCAGATGTAATGTAATAAAATGACTGGTGTACACATGTGCTCCAAATAACATCAAAGTGACAAAGATACCCAGATGTAATGTAATAAAATGACTGGTGTACAAATGTGCTCCAAATAACATCAAAGCGACAAAGATACCCAGATGTAATGTAATAAAATGACTGGTGTATACATGTGCTCCAAATAACATCAAAGTGACAAAGATACCCAGATGTAATGTAATAAAATGACTGGTGTACACATGTGCTCCAAATAACATCAAAGTGACAAAGATACCCAGATGTAATGTAATAAAATGACTGGTGTATACATGTGCTCCAATTAACATCAAAGTGACAAAGATACCCAGATGTAATGTAATAAAATGACTGGTGTACACATGTGCTCCACATAACACCAAAGTGACAAAGATACCCAGATGTAATGTAATAAAATGACTGGTGTATACATGTGCTCCAAATAACATCAAAGTGACAAAGATACCCAGATGTAATGTAATAAAATGACTGGTGTATACATGTGCTCCAAATAACATCAAAGTGACAAAGATACCCAGATGTAATGTAATAAAATGACTGGTGTATACATGTGCTCCAAATAACATCAAAGTGACAAAGATACCCAGATGTAATGTAATGAAATGACTGGTGTACAAATGTGCTCCAAATAACATTAATGTGACAAAGATACCCAGATGTAATGTAATAAAATGACTGGTGTACACATGTGCTCCAAATAACATCAAAGTGACAAAGATACCCAGATGTAATGTAATAAAATGACTGGTGTATACATGTGCCCCAAATAACATCAAAGTGACAAAGATACCCAGATGTAATGTAATAAAATGACTGGTGTACAAATGTGCTCCAAATAACATCAAAGTGACAAAGATACCCAGATGTAATGTAATAAAATGACTGGTGTACACATGTGCTCCAAATAACATTAATGTGACAAAGATACCCAGATGTAATGTAATAAAATGACTGGTGTATACATGTGCTCCAAATAACATCAAAGTGACAAAGATACCCAGATGTAATGTAATAAAATGACTGGTGTACAAATGTGCTCCAAATAACATCAAAGTGACAAAGATACCCAGATGTAATGTAATAAAATGACTGGTGTATACATGTGCTCCAAATAACATCAAAGTGACAAAGATACCCAGATGTAATGTAATAAAATGACTGGTGTACAAATGTGCTCCAAATAACATCAAAGCGACAAAGATACCCAGATGTAATGTAATAAAATGACTGGTGTATACATGTGCTCCAAATAACATCAAAGTGACAAAGATACCCAGATGTAATGTAATAAAATGACTGGTGTACACATGTGCTCCAAATAACATCAAAGTGACAAAGATACCCAGATGTAATGTAATAAAATGACTGGTGTATACATGTGCTCCAATTAACATCAAAGTGACAAAGATACCCAGATGTAATGTAATAAAATGACTGGTGTACACATGTGCTCCACATAACACCAAAGTGACAAAGATACCCAGATGTAATGTAATAAAATGACTGGTGTATACATGTGCTCCAAATAACATCAATGTGACAAAGATACCCAGATGTAACGTAATAAAATGACTGGTGTATACATGTGCTCCAAATAACATCAATGTGACAAAGATACCCAGATGTAACGTAATAAAATGACTGGTGTACAAATGTGCTCCAAATAACATCAAAGTGACAAAGATACCCAGATGTAATGTAATAAAATGACTGGTGTATACATGTGCTCCAAATAACATCAAAGTGACAAAGATACCCAGATGTAATGTAATAAAATGACTGGTGTACACATGTGCTCCAAATAACATCAAAGTGACAAAGATACCCAGATGTAATGTAATAAAATGACTGGTGTACAAATGTGCTCCAAATAACATCAAAGCGACAAAGATACCCAGATGTAATGTAATAAAATGACTGGTGTATACATGTGCTCCAAATAACATCAAAGTGACAAAGATACCCAGATGTAATGTAATAAAATGACTGGTGTACACATGTGCTCCAAATAACATCAAAGTGACAAAGATACCCAGATGTAATGTAATAAAATGACTGGTGTATACATGTGCTCCAATTAACATCAAAGTGACAAAGATACCCAGATGTAATGTAATAAAATGACTGGTGTACACATGTGCTCCAAATAACATCAAAGTGACAAAGATACCCAGATGTAATGTAATAAAATGACTGGTGTATACATGTGCTCCAAATAACATTAATGTGACAAAGATACCCAGATGTAATGTAATAAAATGACTGGTGTATACATGTGCTCCAAATAACATCAAAGTGACAAAGATACCCAGATGTAATGTAATAAAATGACTGGTGTATACATGTGCTCCAAATAACATCAAAGTGACAAAGATACCCAGATGTAATGTAATAAAATGACTGGTGTATACATGTGCTCCAAATAACATCAAAGTGACAAAGATACCCAGATGTAATGTAATAAAATGACTGGTGTATACATGTGCTCCAAATAACATCAAAGTGACAAAGATACCCAGATGTAATGTAATAAAATGACTGGTGTATACATGTGCTCCAAATAACATCAAAGTGACAAAGATACCCAGATGTAATGTAATGAAATGACTGGTGTACAAATGTGCTCCAAATAACATTAATGTGACAAAGATACCCAGATGTAATGTAATAAAATGACTGGTGTACACATGTGCTCCAAATAACATCAAAGTGACAAAGATACCCAGATGTAATGTAATAAAATGACTGGTGTATACATGTGCCCCAAATAACATCAAAGTGACAAAGATACCCAGATGTAATGTAATAAAATGACTGGTGTACAAATGTGCTCCAAATAACATCAAAGTGACAAAGATACCCAGATGTAATGTAATAAAATGACTGGTGTACACATGTGCTCCAAATAACATTAATGTGACAAAGATACCCAGATGTAATGTAATAAAATGACTGGTGTATACATGTGCTCCAAATAACATCAAAGTGACAAAGATACCCAGATGTAATGTAATAAAATGACTGGTGTACAAATGTGCTCCAAATAACATCAAAGTGACAAAGATACCCAGATGTAATGTAATAAAATGACTGGTGTATACATGTGCTCCAAATAACATCAAAGTGACAAAGATACCCAGATGTAATGTAATAAAATGACTGGTGTACAAATGTGCTCCAAATAACATCAAAGCGACAAAGATACCCAGATGTAATGTAATAAAATGACTGGTGTATACATGTGCTCCAAATAACATCAAAGTGACAAAGATACCCAGATGTAATGTAATAAAATGACTGGTGTACACATGTGCTCCAAATAACATCAAAGTGACAAAGATACCCAGATGTAATGTAATAAAATGACTGGTGTATACATGTGCTCCAATTAACATCAAAGTGACAAAGATACCCAGATGTAATGTAATAAAATGACTGGTGTACACATGTGCTCCACATAACACCAAAGTGACAAAGATACCCAGATGTAATGTAATAAAATGACTGGTGTATACATGTGCTCCAAATAACATCAAAGTGACAAAGATACCCAGATGTAATGTAATAAAATGACTGGTGTACACATGTGCTCCAAATAACATCAAAGTGACAAAGATACCCAGATGTAATGTAATAAAATGACTGGTGTATACATGTGCTCCAAATAACATCAAAGTGACAAAGATACCCAGATGTAATGTAATAAAATGACTGGTGTATACATGTGCTCCAATTAACATCAAAGTGACAAAGATACCCAGATGTAATGTAATAAAATGACTGGTGTACACATGTGCTCCACATAACACCAAAGTGACAAAGATACCCAGATGTAATGTAATAAAATGACTGGTGTATACATGTGCTCCAAATAACATCAAAGTGACAAAGATACCCAGATGTAATGTAATAAAATGACTGGTGTATACATGTGCTCCAAATAACATCAAAGTGACAAAGATACCCAGATGTAATGTAATAAAATGACTGGTGTACAAATGTGCTCCAAATAACATTAATGTGACAAAGATACCCAGATGTAATGTAATAAAATGACTGGTGTACACATGTGCTCCAAATAACATCAAAGTGACAAAGATACCCAGATGTAATGTAATAAAATGACTGGTGTATACATGTGCCCCAAATAACATCAAAGTGACAAAGATACCCAGATGTAATGTAATAAAATGACTGGTGTACAAATGTGCTCCAAATAACATCAAAGTGACAAAGATACCCAGATGTAACGTAATAAAATGACTGGTGTACAAATGTGCTCCAAATAACATCAAAGTGACAAAGATACCCAGATGTAATGTAATAAAATGACTGGTGTATACATGTGCTCCAAATAACATCAAAGTGACAAAGATACCCAGATGTAATGTAATAAAATGACTGGTGTACACATGTGCTCCAAATAACATCAAAGTGACAAAGATACCCAGATGTAATGTAATAAAATGACTGGTGTACAAATGTGCTCCAAATAACATCAAAGCGACAAAGATACCCAGATGTAATGTAATAAAATGACTGGTGTATACATGTGCTCCAAATAACATCAAAGTGACAAAGATACCCAGATGTAATGTAATAAAATGACTGGTGTACACATGTGCTCCAAATAACATCAAAGTGACAAAGATACCCAGATGTAATGTAATAAAATGACTGGTGTATACATGTGCTCCAATTAACATCAAAGTGACAAAGATACCCAGATGTAATGTAATAAAATGACTGGTGTACACATGTGCTCCACATAACACCAAAGTGACAAAGATACCCAGATGTAATGTAATAAAATGACTGGTGTATACATGTGCTCCAAATAACATCAAAGTGACAAAGATACCCAGATGTAATGTAATAAAATGACTGGTGTATACATGTGCTCCAAATAACATCAAAGTGACAAAGATACCCAGATGTAATGTAATAAAATGACTGGTGTATACATGTGCTCCAAATAACATCAAAGTGACAAAGATACCCAGATGTAATGTAATGAAATGACTGGTGTACAAATGTGCTCCAAATAACATTAATGTGACAAAGATACCCAGATGTAATGTAATAAAATGACTGGTGTACACATGTGCTCCAAATAACATCAAAGTGACAAAGATACCCAGATGTAATGTAATAAAATGACTGGTGTATACATGTGCCCCAAATAACATCAAAGTGACAAAGATACCCAGATGTAATGTAATAAAATGACTGGTGTACAAATGTGCTCCAAATAACATCAAAGTGACAAAGATACCCAGATGTAATGTAATAAAATGACTGGTGTACACATGTGCTCCAAATAACATTAATGTGACAAAGATACCCAGATGTAATGTAATAAAATGACTGGTGTATACATGTGCCCCAAATAATATCAAAGTGACAAAGATACCCAGATGTAATGTAATAAAATGACTGGTGTATACATGTGCCCCAAATAATATCAAAGTGACAAAGATACCCAGATGTAATGTAATAAAATGACTGGTGTACACATGTGCTCCAAATAACATCAAAGTGACAAAGATACCCAGATGTAATGTAATAAAATGACTGGTGTATACATGTGCCCCAAATAACATCAAAGTGACAAAGATACCCAGATGTAATGTAATAAAATGACTGGTGTATACATGTGCTCCAAATAACATCAATGTGACAAAGATACCCAGATGTAACGTAATAAAATGACTGGTGTATACATGTGCTCCAAATAACATCAATGTGACAAAGATACCCAGATGTAACGTAATAAAATGACTGGTGTACACATGTGCTCCAAATAACATCAAAGTGACAAAGATACCCAGATGTAATGTAATAAAATGACTGGTGTATACATGTGCCCCAAATAATATCAAAGTGACAAAGATACCCAGATGTAATGTAATAAAATGACTGGTGTACACATGTGCTCCAAATAACATCAAAGTGACAAAGATACCCAGATGTAATGTAATAAAATGACTGGTGTATACATGTGCCCCAAATAACATCAAAGTGACAAAGATACCCAGATGTAATGTAATAAAATGACTGGTGTATACATGTGCTCCAAATAACATCAATGTGACAAAGATACCCAGATGTAACGTAATAAAATGACTGGTGTATACATGTGCTCCAAATAACATCAATGTGACAAAGATACCCAGATGTAACGTAATAAAATGACTGGTGTACAGATGTGCTCCAAATAACATCAAAGTGACAAAGATACCCAGATGTAATGTAATAAAATGACTGGTGTATACATGTGCTCCAAATAACATCAAAGTGACAAAGATACCCAGATGTAATGTAATAAAATGACTGGTGTATACATGTGCTCCAAATAACATCAAAGTGACAAAGATACCCAGATGTAATGTAATAAAATGACTGGTGTATACATGTGCTCCAAATAACATCAAAGTGACAAAGATACCCAGATGTAATGTAATAAAATGACTGGTGTATACATGTGCTCCAAATAACATTAATGTGACAAAGATACCCAGATGTAATGTAATAAAATGACTGGTGTATACATGTGCTCCAAATAACATCAAAGTGACAAAGATACCCAGATGTAATGTAATAAAATGACTGGTGTATACATGTGCTCCAAATAACATTAATGTGACAAAGATACCCAGATGTAATGTAATAAAATGACTGGTGTATACATGTGCTCCAAATAGCATCAAAGTGACAAAGATACCCAGATGTAATGTAATAAAATGACTGGTGTATACATGTGCTCCAAATAACATCAAAGTGACAAAGATACCCAGATGTAATGTAATAAAATGACTGGTGTATACATGTGCTCCAAATAACATCAAAGTGACAAAGATACCCAGATGTAATGTAATAAAATGACTGGTGTATACATGTGCTCCAAATAACATTAATGTGACAAAGATACCCAGATGTAATGTAATAAAATGACTGGTGTATACATGTGCTCCAATTAACATCAAAGTGACAAAGATACCCAGATGTAATGTAATAAAATGACTGGTGTATACATGTGCTCCAAATAACATCAAAGTGACAAAGATACCCAGATGTAATGTAATAAAATGACTGGTGTATACATGTGCTCCAAATAACATCAATGTGACAAAGATACCCAGATGTAATGTAATAAAATGACTGGTGTATACATGTGCTCCAAATAACATCAAAGTGACAAAGATACCCAGATGTAATGTAATAAAATGACTGGTGTACACATGTGCTCCAAATAACATCAAAGTGACAAAGATACCCAGATGTAATGTAATAAAATGACTGGTGTACACATGTGCTCCAAATAACATCAAAGTGACAAAGATACCCAGATGTAATGTAATAAAATGACTGGTGTATACATGTGCTCCAAATAACATCAAAGTGACAAAGATACCCAGATGTAATGTAATAAAATGACTGGTGTATACATGTGCTCCAAATAACATTAATGTGACAAAGATACCCAGATGTAATGTAATAAAATGACTGGTGTATACATGTGCTCCAAATAACATCAAAGTGACAAAGATACCCAGATGTAATGTAATAAAATGACTGGTGTATACATGTGCTCCAAATAACATTAATGTGACAAAGATACCCAGATGTAATGTAATAAAATGACTGGTGTATACATGTGCTCCAAATAACATCAAAGTGACAAAGATACCCAGATGTAATGTAATAAAATGACTGGTGTATACATGTGCTCCAAATAACATCAAAGTGACAAAGATACCCAGATGTAATGTAATAAAATGACTGGTGTATACATGTGCTCCAAATAACATCAAAGTGACAAAGATACCCAGATGTAATGTAATAAAATGACTGGTGTATACATGTGCTCCAAATAACATTAATGTGACAAAGATACCCAGATGTAATGTAATAAAATGACTGGTGTATACATGTGCTCCAATTAACATCAAAGTGACAAAGATACCCAGATGTAATGTAATAAAATGACTGGTGTATACATGTGCTCCAAATAACATCAAAGTGACAAAGATACCCAGATGTAATGTAATAAAATGACTGGTGTATACATGTGCTCCAAATAACATCAATGTGACAAAGATACCCAGATGTAATGTAATAAAATGACTGGTGTATACATGTGCTCCAAATAACATCAAAGTGACAAAGATACCCAGATGTAATGTAATAAAATGACTGGTGTACACATGTGCTCCAAATAACATCAAAGTGACAAAGATACCCAGATGTAATGTAATAAAATGACTGGTGTATACATGTGCTCCAAATAACATCAAAGTGACAAAGATACCCAGATGTAATGTAATAAAATGACTGGTGTATACATGTGCTCCAAATAACATCAAAGTGACAAAGATACCCAGATGTAATGTAATAAAATGACTGGTGTATACATGTGCTCCAAATAACATTAATGTGACAAAGATACCCAGATGTAATGTAATAAAATGACTGGTGTATACATGTGCTCCAAATAACATCAAAGTGACAAAGATACCCAGATGTAATGTAATAAAATGACTGGTGTATACATGTGCTCCAAATAACATTAATGTGACAAAGATACCCAGATGTAATGTAATAAAATGACTGGTGTATACATGTGCTCCAAATAGCATCAAAGTGACAAAGATACCCAGATGTAATGTAATAAAATGACTGGTGTATACATGTGCTCCAAATAACATCAAAGTGACAAAGATACCCAGATGTAATGTAATAAAATGACTGGTGTATACATGTGCTCCAAATAACATCAAAGTGACAAAGATACCCAGATGTAATGTAATAAAATGACTGGTGTATACATGTGCTCCAAATAACATTAATGTGACAAAGATACCCAGATGTAATGTAATAAAATGACTGGTGTATACATGTGCTCCAATTAACATCAAAGTGACAAAGATACCCAGATGTAATGTAATAAAATGACTGGTGTATACATGTGCTCCAAATAACATCAAAGTGACAAAGATACCCAGATGTAATGTAATAAAATGACTGGTGTATACATGTGCTCCAAATAACATCAATGTGACAAAGATACCCAGATGTAATGTAATAAAATGACTGGTGTATACATGTGCTCCAAATAACATCAAAGTGACAAAGATACCCAGATGTAATGTAATAAAATGACTGGTGTACACATGTGCTCCAAATAACATCAAAGTGACAAAGATACCCAGATGTAATGTAATAAAATGACTGGTGTACACATGTGCTCCAAATAACATCAAAGTGACAAAGATACCCAGATGTAATGTAATAAAATGACTGGTGTATACATGTGCTCCAAATAACATCAAAGTGACAAAGATACCCAGATGTAATGTAATAAAATGACTGGTGTATACATGTGCTCCAAATAACATTAATGTGACAAAGATACCCAGATGTAATGTAATAAAATGACTGGTGTATACATGTGCTCCAAATAACATCAAAGTGACAAAGATACCCAGATGTAATGTAATAAAATGACTGGTGTATACATGTGCTCCAAATAACATTAATGTGACAAAGATACCCAGATGTAATGTAATAAAATGACTGGTGTATACATGTGCTCCAAATAACATCAAAGTGACAAAGATACCCAGATGTAATGTAATAAAATGACTGGTGTATACATGTGCTCCAAATAACATCAAAGTGACAAAGATACCCAGATGTAATGTAATAAAATGACTGGTGTATACATGTGCTCCAAATAACATCAAAGTGACAAAGATACCCAGATGTAATGTAATAAAATGACTGGTGTATACATGTGCTCCAAATAACATTAATGTGACAAAGATACCCAGATGTAATGTAATAAAATGACTGGTGTATACATGTGCTCCAATTAACATCAAAGTGACAAAGATACCCAGATGTAATGTAATAAAATGACTGGTGTATACATGTGCTCCAAATAACATCAAAGTGACAAAGATACCCAGATGTAATGTAATAAAATGACTGGTGTATACATGTGCTCCAAATAACATCAATGTGACAAAGATACCCAGATGTAATGTAATAAAATGACTGGTGTATACATGTGCTCCAAATAACATCAAAGTGACAAAGATACCCAGATGTAATGTAATAAAATGACTGGTGTACACATGTGCTCCAAATAACATCAAAGTGACAAAGATACCCAGATGTAATGTAATAAAATGACTGGTGTACACATGTGCTCCAAATAACATCAAAGTGACAAAGATACCCAGATGTAATGTAATAAAATGACTGGTGTATACATGTGCTCCAAATAACATCAAAGTGACAAAGATACCCAGATGTAATGTAATAAAATGACTGGTGTATACATGTGCTCCAAATAACATCAAAGTGACAAAGATACCCAGATGTAATGTAATAAAATGACTGGTGTATACATGTGCTCCAAATAACATCAAAGTGACAAAGATACCCAGATGTAATGTAATAAAATGACTGGTGTATACATGTGCTCCAAATAACATCAAAGTGACAAAGATACCTAGATGTAATGTAATAAAATAACTGGTGTATACATGTGCTCCAAATAACATCAAAGTGACAAAGATACCCAGATGTAATGTAATAAAATGACTGGTGTATACATGTGCTCCAAATAACATCAAAGTGACAAAGATACCTAGATGTAACGTAATAAAATGACTGGTGTATACATGTGCTCCAAATAACATCAAAGTGACAAAGATACCCAGATGTAATGTAATAAAATGACTGGTGTATACATGTGCTCCAAATAACATCAAAGTGACAAAGATACCTAGATGTAATGTAATAAAATAACTGGTGTATACATGTGCTCCAAATAACATCAAAGTGACAAAGATACCCAGATGTAATGTAATAAAATGACTGGTGTACACATGTGCTCCAAATAACATCAAAGTGACAAAGATACCCAGATGTAATGTAATAAAATGACTGGTGTATACATGTGCTCCAAATAACATCAAAGTGACAAAGATACCCAGATGTAATGTAATAAAATGACTGGTGTATACATGTGCTCCAAATAACATCAAAGTGACAAAGATACCCAGATGTAATGTAATAAAATGACTGGTGTATACATGTGCTCCAAATAACATCAAAGTGACAAAGATACCTAGATGTAATGTAATAAAATAACTGGTGTATACATGTGCTCCAAATAACATCAAAGTGACAAAGATACCCAGATGTAATGTAATAAAATGACTGGTGTATACATGTGCTCCAAATAACATCAAAGTGACAAAGATACCCAGATGTAATGTAATAAAATGACTGGTGTATACATGTGCTCCAAATAACATCAAAGTGACAAAGATACCCAGATGTAATGTAATAAAATGACTGGTGTATACATGTGCTCCAAATAACATCAAAGTGACAAAGATACCCAGATGTAATGTAATAAAATAACTGGTGTATACATGTGCTCCAAATAACATCAAAGTGACAAAGATACCCAGATGTAATGTAATAAAATGACTGGTGTATACATGTGCTCCAAATAACATCAAAGTGACAAAGATACCCAGATGTAATGTAATAAAATGACTGGTGTATACATGTGCTCCAAATAACATCAAAGTGACAAAGATACCCAGATGTAATGTAATAAAATGACTGGTGTATACATGTGCTCCAAATAACATCAAAGTGACAAAGATACCTAGATGTAATGTAATAAAATAACTGGTGTATACATGTGCTCCAAATAACATCAAAGTGACAAAGATACCCAGATGTAATGTAATAAAATGACTGGTGTATACATGTGCTCCAAATAACATCAAAGTGACAAAGATACCCAGATGTAATGTAATAAAATGACTGGTGTATACATGTGCTCCAAATAACATCAAAGTGACAAAGATACCCAGATGTAATGTAATAAAATGACTGGTGTATACATGTGCTCCAAATAACATCAAAGTGACAAAGATACCCAGATGTAATGTAATAAAATAACTGGTGTATACATGTGCTCCAAATAACATCAAAGTGACAAAGATACCCAGATGTAATGTAATAAAATGACTGGTGTATACATGTGCTCCAAATAACATCAAAGTGACAAAGATACCTAGATGTAATGTAATAAAATAACTGGTGTATACATGTGCTCCAAATAACATCAAAGTGACAAAGATACCCAGATGTAATGTAATAAAATGACTGGTGTATACATGTGCTCCAAATAACATCAAAGTGACAAAGATACCTAGATGTAATGTAATAAAATGACTGGTGTATACATGTGCTCCAAATAACATCAAAGTGACAAAGATACCCAGATGTAATGTAATAAAATGACTGGTGTATACATGTGCTCCAAATAACATCAAAGTGACAAAGATACCCAGATGTAATGTAATAAAATGACTGGTGTATACATGTGCTCCAAATAACATCAAAGTGACAAAGATACCCAGATGTAATGTAATAAAATAACTGGTGTATACATGTGCTCCAAATAACATCAAAGTGACAAAGATACCCAGATGTAATGTAATAAAATGACTGGTGTATACATGTGCTCCAAATAACATCAAAGTGACAAAGATACCTAGATGTAATGTAATAAAATAACTGGTGTATACATGTGCTCCAAATAACATCAAAGTGACAAAGATACCCAGATGTAATGTAATAAAATGACTGGTGTATACATGTGCTCCAAATAACATCAAAGTGACAAAGATACCCAGATGTAATGTAATAAAATGACTGGTGTATACATGTGCTCCAAATAACATCAAAGTGACAAAGATACCCAGATGTAATGTAATAAAATGACTGGTGTATACATGTGCTCCAAATAACATCAAAGTGACAAAGATACCTAGATGTAATGTAATAAAATAACTGGTGTATACATGTGCTCCAAATAACATCAAAGTGACAAAGATACCCAGATGTAATGTAATAAAATGACTGGTGTATACATGTGCTCCAAATAACATCAAAGTGACAGATACCCAGATGTAATGTAATAAAATGACTGGTGTATACATGTGCTCCAAATAACATCAAAGTGACAAAGATACCCAGATGTAATGTAATAAAATGACTGGTGTATACATGTGCTCCAAATAACATCAAAGTGACAAAGATACCCAGATGTAATGTAATAAAATGACTGGTGTATACATGTGCTCCAAATAACATCAAAGTGACAAAGATACCCAGATGTAATGTAATAAAATGACTGGTGTATACATGTGCTCCAAATAACATCAAAGTGACAAAGATACCCAGATGTAATGTAATAAAATGACTGGTGTATACATGTGCTCCAAATAACATCAAAGTGACAAAGATACCCAGATGTAATGTAATAAAATGACTGGTGTATACATGTGCTCCAAATAACATCAAAGTGACAAAGATACCTAGATGTAATGTAATAAAATAACTGGTGTATACATGTGCTCCAAATAACATCAAAGTGACAAAGATACCCAGATGTAATGTAATAAAATGACTGGTGTATACATGTGCTCCAAATAACATCAAAGTGACAAAGATACCCAGATGTAATGTAATAAAATGACTGGTGTATACATGTGCTCCAAATAACATCAAAGTGACAAAGATACCCAGATGTAATGTAATAAAATGACTGGTGTATACATGTGCTCCAAATAACATCAAAGTGACAAAGATACCCAGATGTAATGTAATAAAATAACTGGTGTATACATGTGCTCCAAATAACATCAAAGTGACAAAGATACCCAGATGTAATGTAATAAAATGACTGGTGTATACATGTGCTCCAAATAACATCAAAGTGACAAAGATACCTAGATGTAATGTAATAAAATAACTGGTGTATACATGTGCTCCAAATAACATCAAAGTGACAAAGATACCCAGATGTAATGTAATAAAATGACTGGTGTATACATGTGCTCCAAATAACATCAAAGTGACAAAGATACCTAGATGTAATGTAATAAAATAACTGGTGTATACATGTGCTCCAAATAACATCAAAGTGACAAAGATACCCAGATGTAATGTAATAAAATGACTGGTGTATACATGTGCTCCAAATAACATCAAAGTGACAAAGATACCCAGATGTAATGTAATAAAATGACTGGTGTATACATGTGCTCCAAATAACATCAAAGTGACAAAGATACCTAGATGTAATGTAATAAAATGACTGGTGTATACATGTGCTCCAAATAACATCAAAGTGACAAAGATACCTAGATGTAATGTAATAAAATGACTGGTGTATACATGTGCTCCAAATAACATCAAAGTGACAAAGATACCCAGATGTAATGTAATAAAATGACTGGTGTATACATGTGCTCCAAATAACATCAAAGTGACAAAGATACCCAGATGTAATGTAATAAAATGACTGGTGTATACATGTGCTCCAAATAACATCAAAGTGACAAAGATACCCAGATGTAATGTAATAAAATAACTGGTGTATACATGTGCTCCAAATAACATCAAAGTGACAAAGATACCCAGATGTAATGTAATAAAATGACTGGTGTATACATGTGCTCCAAATAACATCAAAGTGACAAAGATACCTAGATGTAATGTAATAAAATAACTGGTGTATACATGTGCTCCAAATAACATCAAAGTGACAAAGATACCCAGATGTAATGTAATAAAATGACTGGTGTATACATGTGCTCCAAATAACATCAAAGTGACAAAGATACCTAGATGTAATGTAATAAAATAACTGGTGTATACATGTGCTCCAAATAACATCAAAGTGACAAAGATACCCAGATGTAATGTAATAAAATGACTGGTGTATACATGTGCTCCAAATAACATCAAAGTGACAAAGATACCCAGATGTAATGTAATAAAATGACTGGTGTATACATGTGCTCCAAATAACATCAAAGTGACAAAGATACCTAGATGTAATGTAATAAAATGACTGGTGTATACATGTGCTCCAAATAACATCAAAGTGACAAAGATACCTAGATGTAATGTAATAAAATGACTGGTGTATACATGTGCTCCAAATAACATCAAAGTGACAAAGATACCCAGATGTAATGTAATAAAATGACTGGTGTATACATGTGCTCCAAATAACATCAAAGTGACAAAGATACCCAGATGTAATGTAATAAAATGACTGGTGTATACATGTGCTCCAAATAACATCAAAGTGACAAAGATACCCAGATGTAATGTTTATCATTAGAAGTAAAGAGTACTACTACACTGCAGGCTAAGTGACGTTTCACTCATTTTAGGGCGTGAGTTTTGCTCATTATTGTAGACACTACCGTGACTGTGAAATGTGTACAGTGAAAAAAGGGGCTATTCCTTTACTTCATTTTGTGTCTCATGGTAAAGATGGATAGCTTCTTATGTTTACATCTATATACTTTCTTACTAATAAAAATGTTTGGAATGCAATCATTGTTTTTCTGTCTATTCAACCAACTAATTTTTGATTGGACAAGGGTTATGGACGTTTAATGCAGAGAAACCCACGGACCTGTCACAAGTCACTAACTTTATCTTTTAACATTGGAGAAACCCACGGACCTGTCACAAGTCACTAACTTTATCTTGTAACATTGGAGAAACCCACGGACCTGTCGCAAGTCACTAACTTTATCTTGTAACATTGGAGAAACCCACGAACCTGTCGCAAGTCACTAACTTTATCTTGTAACATTGGAGAAACCCACAGACCTGTCGCAAGTCACTAACTTTATCTTGTAACATTGTATCAAGTTCATGTATCATAATTTGTGTATATGTCACAAAGTTATTCTGAAATAAGTTGCTATCGTTAAGTCTGTCTTGAGAGATCACCCCTTCTGCTACCGTAAAGTGGTCTTTAAAAACAGGTGTTTTATCAAAAGAGGTTTATTCTATATAGTTAATGTAGAGTTGTGACATTTTAAAGTGGTCTCCTAAAAACAGGTCATTTCATGTGAGGGGTCTCTTAAAGCAGGTTTCACTGCATACCAAATTAAAATTAGGCCAAAATTAATAATTATTTATTTTCCCCGGTGTGGCCTATCAGAAAGAAATGTGCCTACATAAATTTTATTATTTTTATTTCTGGATATTTTCAAGTGGTTTATGGTGTTGAGCACCATTTATCAACAATATTTCAGTTATTTCGTGGCGGTCAGTTTTACTGATGGAGGAATTTTTACTTCCTGGAGAAAACCACAGACCTGTTGCAAGTCACTGACAAACTTAATATTGTATCGAGTACACCTCGCCATTAGGGGATTCAAACTCACAACTTTAGTGGTGATAGGCACTGATTGCATAGGTAGTTGTAATTCCAACTACCATACAATCATGACCACGACGGCTCCTGTATTTTCAAGTCCCATAGCAATAAAGTATCTTATTCCAAATTTTAACACATTGCAAAAATGGGTTGGGGTTGGGTAAACTAACATTTTGTTAATGATGGACTTATGTTCTAAGATTTGTATGGCCCCTAAGTTTTGTCTTTCATGTTAACTGTTTTTTACCATCAGTTTTTTTTTAGCTGTTTGTCTAATGGCTATACAAGTTTTTTTCTGTGTCATCTGTTGTCCTTCCACCTGTTTTCATATTTTCTCCTGGAGAACTGCTCAACTGAATAAAATCTAGCTTGGCAGCCATGATTCTTACGATGGGAAGATTCTCACTTATATGAATGAGCCATTACACAAAAAAACAGACAATGCCCATATTTGACACATTTGGGGCCTCTTGTTTCTGCTTTGGATTTTCAACAAAAAAAAAAAGGTACAATTTCTAGAGAATAATCCAGTGGCAATTGTTACCCAGTGGTTTAAAATGTAAAAGTATTTGTACCGAGATGATGGATGCAGAGTGATGCCAATAACTCGCACAACCCTTTGGGTCAGGTGATTTAAAGACTATAGCGAGGTGTTCTCAATATAACATTATGTGATAAAGTTTGTCAGTGACTTATGCAACATCACTTGTTTTCTCTGGTGTCCCTCACCAATAAAACTGACAGTCATGATATAACTATAATATTGTTTGAAGATACCAAAGGAGTAATCAGAAGATGTAAATCGAAGGACAGACAATACAATGGGCAAAAGAAAAAGGGCAAACACTACACAGAAAACTGGGGGTGCACTAAGGTGCTCCGGAAGGGTAGGCAGTTCCTGCTCCACTAGTGACACTCGTCCTAATCCTGGTTGTTCAATTTCTTCATCATCTAACCTTTGTAAATCCATTTGTATGTGATTTTGACAAGGAAGCAAATATTAATTGTATAAAAATACTTTTTTATTCTGATACATGATATGGGTATTGTTATGTCATGTAAATTTGTCAACATGTAGTAGTTGGCAATAAATCTAGAAAAGTTCAAAGTTCATTATTTCAGAAACAAGTGCATTCTGGGATTTCTTTATGTAATCATAATCTCATTGGTCAAAACTGTTACAAACAACTGAGAACTAACCAATGATATAGCAGTAATAATAAACATTCAAAGTTTTATGAGTAGAAATAATATATTACCCAGAATTCATTTGCTTCTGAAATGAGGAATTAATTTGTGAATCATTTCTATTAATATTTTAAAATGTAAGGAAAGAAAAGACTCGTGATTATTACCAACTACTATATTGTGAGCTATGTTTGATGAAATAATTTCCAACAAAACTTACAAAAATAAAATGTCTTAATAATCCACTGATAAATTCCTATGACAACCATTATATATAAAAGAAAAGAAAATACAGCAATTTATTTTATAACAGTTTTGAAAAATGTTAAAAAATTTAACTGATTATTGGTATATTTATTCACATTTGCTGCAGAAATGACAAAAAAGACATTTTAAACTTTATTTTCCCAGCATGCATCGGTTGATTAAGGTAAGAACTGGGGGTTATCCTAGTCTCCTGGTCTCACGGTTATAGAACTTTTTTTGTACTCCTACTCCAAAAACATCCAATCAGAACAGTGAATCCTTTCTACAAAAGTGTTCTGATTGGATTATTTGGAGTACAAGTTCAAAAATCGTACTCCAAGGTTTTATTTTCCTCACAGTGCATGAATAACTTGGCCGTATGCCAAGTTATTCATGCACTGTGAGGAAAATAATGCAAAAAAAAAACACAAAAAAACCATTTACCTTGAAAATTTTAATTGTAGAAAGGTCCACCATATAGCTGGTAATAAAAAAAAAAGCAGAAAATGATTTATGTTTTGTTTTCGTTAGAATGAGGGGGGTTGATAGTGTTAAGAATAAGAGGGCTGATATTGTTAAGAATGAGGGTGCTGATATTGTTAAAAATGAGGGGGTTGATATTGTTAAGAATGAGGGGCTGATATTGTTAAGAATGAGAGGGTTGATATTGTTGAGAATGAGAGGGTTGATATTGTTGAGAATGAAGGGGCTGATATTGTTGAGAATGAAGGGGCTGATATTGTTAAGAATGAGAGGGTTGATATTGTTGAGAATGAAGGGGCTGATATTGTTAAGAAGATAGGAATGCCCTTTACCATCCAAAGCCCAAAATGCCTTTTTATGTCAACCATAAATGTCAAATGGACCTGGAATTTTTGTTGTGATTCATCAAAGCCATCAAAGCCATTTTTTGAGCTACCCGGTACATTTATTTTAAGAAAAAAATTACAATGGATCTTTTTTCATGATGCCCTCCCTCATTCCAATCCTCTAGCAACATTTACAAAATAAGTGTTAAAATGTTGAAACCAAGAAATTTATCACACCTGTCACCTGTTCTCCTTTATTGATATGTCACGGCGTGGGAGATCTGAAGAAACCCCATTACGGGTCATATGCGAGTGACCCTAGATAACATCCAATGAAATGGGAATTGCGAGATAATGAAAGCATTACTAAACTTCTTTACATGTTACGAGTAATCCACGACATATCACTAAAGGGAGCAAGTGAGAGATGTGATATTAATCAGATTGGAGAGATGTGATATTAATCAGATTGGAAGTTTATTTGAGTGTCCAAACTAGTACTAGCATTCTAAACAAAAAATAGATTATGACTAACATGCTGTAGATAGATAATTATGTCTTCCTTTTTTAACAAGACACAAAATTGATAAAAATGTATACATAATTCCAATACAAACATTCAATTCATAATTCTAACCTGGTGATGCATGCTGGGTAGTGTTTATTTCCTAGGCAATAAAATAATCACACAAAAAAAAACAAATAAATAATTCTGGCTATTAATAAATCATACCATATAATTCTGTCTATAAAACAAATCATAAAATCATAAAATCAATACTTAATAACAAATGATAAAACATATTAATAATAAAAACATTATTTTAAAGCATTGATTATTTTCTTATCCTCCATGGCATTACCTTATATAATTGACCAATCGGTGATTAGCATTTGTGATATGCAAATTAATTATTTTATATCTTCTAATTGACAGAAGTTAAATATAGTAATTTAAATTCAACTCTGGTTTTTGTTGATGCTAAATCAGATCTCTATTCTGATTTTCTTAAAATTTTATATGACAGGAAAATTTTAATTCATAGAAATAAAATTCAAATTTTCCATTGCAATAAAGGTTACTTTGTGAGGATTCCTGCCGTTTTCACCTCCTTCAATTATTACCAGGTAAATGCTGGCGTGTCCAGATAATAAAATAAAGAAAAATCATGACTGGTCGTATCTTTCATGAAAACATTAAGTACAGTACTGTGAGCAAAGCCTCATAAAAGAATACCCTCCACACAATTTTACAAAGAGATTTGTTAACCCATCACTACAAAATATGTCATAATTCCTATCTGAAAGACCTAGAAATATTACTATAAAATATGTCATAATTTCTATCTGAAAGACCTAGAAATATTACTATAAAATATGTCATAATTCCTATCTGAAAGACCTAGAAATATTACTATAAAATATGTCATACTGTTTCCTCATTGTCACATTTAAAACAAGAGCACCACCCACGGGTGCTGGACGCTCGACTTTTTCGTATCCGATATTAAACTGCAAGCCATTTACAAAGTTATACATACTTCTAACTTGTCAACAGATTGGGGTCAACACTTTCTACAAGTGTATTGAGTTTCAAGTTAATAGCTTTGATAGTTATTGAGAAATTTTAATCATACTAAAAAAATATCCCTAATTTCTATGTACTATGTCAAAACAAGGGCAGATAACTCTGGATATACAAATCACAGGGTCATCTGCCTTGTTGTAATTGGTTCCTCTTTTGATAGTGAACAAGTATTCAAATGGATATCTTTGATAGTTTTTGAGAAATGGACTCTGACAAAAAACTGAACTGACCCAGACGCTGACGCCGGAGTGACGATAATAGCTCGACTTTTTTTCTTCGAAAAGTCGAGCTAAAAAGGACTAGAAAAACAACAAAACACATAAAAAGTCATGTAAAAAGACACTTAACAGGAAAACAAAACAAAATGCTTAGAAATATCTATGAGAACTAACAACTGTTGATTAACTCATGTTTTGTTTTAATTTAAAATATTAAGAAGGGGTATAAAGAGTAAAATGATTTACTCAAAGAAACGAGGCATACCATTGAGAAAAGATCTACTCAAAGAAACGAGGCATACCATTGAGAAAAGATCTACTCAAAGAAAGAAGGCATACCATTGAGAAAAGATCTACTCAAAGAAAGAAGGCATACCATTGAGAAAAGATCTACTCAAAGAAACGAGGCATACCATTGAGAAAAGATTTACTCAAAGAAACGAGGCATACCATTGAGAAAAGATCTACTCAAAGAAACGAGGCATACCATTGAGAAAAGATTTACTCAAAGAAAGAAGGCATACCATTGAGAAAAGATCTACTCAAAGAAACAAGGCATATACCATTGAGAAAAGATCTACTCAAAGAAAGAAGGCATACCATTGAGAAAAGATCTACTCAAAGAAAGAAGGCATACCATTGAGAAAAGATCTACTCAAAGAAAGAAGGCATACCATTGAGAATAATATTTACTTGAAAGAAACAAGGTATATCATTAAAAATAATATTTACTTGAAAGAAACAAGGTATACCATTAAAAATGATATTTACTTGAAAGAAATGAGGCATACCATTAAAAATAATATTTACTTGAAAGAAACAAGGCATACCATTAAAAACTTTGGAATACAGGTATATTAGCAAGTTAATTATCTCCCCTTCTAAATTTTAGACAGCAATGGTATTCCTTCATGCACATCTGCAGGTTGTGTACTACAACTGCGTAAAGTTTCATAAAAAATTTAATAAGCAGTTTAGTAGGAGTTGTGCTTACAAGGTACATGCCTCTCCCCCTTTTCGTGAAAGTATAAGTTGAGTTATCTCCCCTTTTAAATTTTGGACAGCAACCATATTCCTTCATGCACATCTGCAGGTAGTGTACTACAACTGTGTAAAGTTTCACAAAACTCCAATAAGTCGCTTAGGAGGAGTTGCGCTTACAAGGTACATGGACAGACGGACGGACGGACAGGGTGATTCCTATATACCCCCCCCCCAAACTTTGTTTGTGGGGGGTATAATAATATTTACTTGAAAGAAACAAGGCATACCATTAAAATAATATTTACTTGAAAGAAAAAAGGCAGACGATTAAAAATAATATTTACTTGAAAGAAACAAGGCAGACGATTAAAAATTATATTTACTTGAAAGAAACGAAGCATACCAATAAAAATAATATTTACTTGAAAGAAATGAAGCATACCATTAAACATAATATTTACTTGAAACAAATAAGGCAGACCATTAAAAATAATATTTACTTGAAAGAAACGAAGCATACCATTAAAATGATATTTACTCTACCACCAATCTAATTAAAATAGATGCTTGTTGTATCTTTTTATTTAACTTTGTTTTTGGCAGTAAGCTAACATCTAACAAACCTGTATGACCCAATTTCAAGATTCATGTTTTCAACCCACCAATCAGCGTTGAGCCTAACAATTCTTGAGGTATTAAAACCGAACACATGCCGAGAGCTGTTGTCTGATTGGTTAATATATTTTACTGTCTTGTGTATAATTGGATGGTAAAATCATGAATGAACTGTTAGCTGACATGACCTTATATGAGAAGCCATTGGATGTTAATGTATCACCCCTAAAAAACATACAACAAATATCTAATATTAATTAGGCTGTTCTGACATGAGGCAAAACCATTAACAAAAGATTTACTGACATGAGGCAAAACCATTAACAAAAGATTTACTCTAAGAAATCAAGCAAAACTTAAAAAAAAACCATTTTATTCACAGCTTAAGAAAATATCAAATATGCCATCATGGAAATTTTAAACAAAAGGAACATTTTTCCATCAAATAATGCCTCCTTCTATATTTAAACAACATTTCGGACCAGATTTGTAATTTGGAATGAATGAATAAAACCATGGAAATGAAAAATATGATAACTTTGTCTTTAATTTATAATATGGTTTATATGTACACAATAAAATGTAGAATAAAATCTTAATTTTTTTTTTTTTTTTTTTTTTTTTAATTTAGTTATTATCAATTAACTGTAAATTATTTTAATTTGATAAAACATAACATTTTTTTTTAAATAAATTTAATCTTATTTTGTAAATTTCATATAAAATGTAATACCAACAATATATTTTTTTTTTTTTTTTTAGCAAAATCATCTAAAAAAAATACCTATAGTTCCCAAATACTGGTTACAATTTTTTTTCTCTCCAAACTTTAAGAAAATAATGTTGCTAATCTTCAACATTTTTTTTCTAATTAAAAACTATTTTTTCTATAAAAAAAAAAAATTATCAGAAAGATTACTTGTAATATTAAATCAATATTGTGCTTAATTAATAAACTTTATTTAATTTTATGTAGAAAATATTTGACAACACTACATAAGACTGTCAAATATTTATTCTTTAGATCTATACATTTATTAATTTAATTAATTAAACTTTACTAAATTAAAAATTATTCTATTCCGTGGTTTCAGAGAAGTTACAAATTTCATGTTTGCATCGTGTGTGGTTTAATGTTTTACCAGGGTCTAATAAGTTTAACATGAATGGGGAGTGGATGTAAATGAATAATAAATTTTTTTTATCACAAACTCTGAAAAAAATCAAGTTACTGAAGAGTGCTGCTATTGATGTTCTTCATTCAACAGTCACATATATATATTTTACAATTAAACAAATCTGTTATATCATTTGAAATTGAGTGTGTGAATGATTGGGTGTATAACACCAAGTGAGTAATTTTCTCCCTACATCACCACTAGAACAATTAACATTTTTGATTTCACAAATCATTACACAACATTGGGGTATGAGCAATGCTCATATCATAATGAAAAGTACCTCAACCCAGTTTTTAAAAAATAAGTACAGTAATTTGCTGTCACCCAACCAACAAGTGAGTATGTGGGTGATGGACATATGAGCGAAAAAATTAATTTACACTGTGGACATTTGAGCGACAACATTAGTGGACACAATTTCAATTGACCCTAAAATCTATGTGGACAATCGAGCGACTCTCACATCTATCTGTACTCACCTGTTAAGTATTACATGAATTTGTTTTAGTCAAATAATTGTTATCATTTAGTCAAGATGAAAATAAAGGTAACGGTCCAGAATGATCAGTAGGTTCCGTTATTATTTGTCTTGAAAATCGAAAAATGTTTATCTTCACTATATGTCAACTACTGTCTCAAATGGGTTATTAAATTTTGGCTCAAATGGGTTACAAGTTGTCACTCTTATGTCCATTTTATTTTCGCTCTTGTCCTGTCAATTCACTCAAATGTCTTTCGCTGGGGTATGTATGTAGGCAATTTTTGTTTTTCTCAAAAATAGAAAAAAAGTCATATCTCTGTAGTAAGAAAATGCTAACAATAATAAAACACAAAATTTTGAGGTGGGAGGTGATTTTGATGGTTGGGTCAGAAAACCAACAATTTTTTTTCTGGACAGCCTTAGCGTATTTTTTTTTTAAAAGTTACAGATAAGATTTTCTTTGATGTTTGTTTACATCCATATCCATCCACGTAAAAAACAGAACTTGGTTGCACAAATCTCAATTAAATCTTAAGTGTAAATTAATTTCATGTACATTCCATTTAAATTTAAGTGTCAATTAAATCTTAAGTGTAAATTAATTTCAAGTACATTCCAATTAAATTTAAGTGGCAAATAAATTTTAATTGACACTTGAAATTAAAATTTAATTGAAGTTTGAAATTCCAGACCACAATAACATTACAATTAATGAAATTATACAAACATATAAAAAATGTTTCCTAGACCACAACATAAACAACAATATTCTATATTAATCTTTAAAAATAACGAAATGATAAACAGCAGGACCTTTTGTCACAACAAAATGCACAGTTTGACTAAAGCTACCTATAATAAATTAATGAATCTGTTCTACACTACTACTAAGGTGAGCGTTAATTAATTAAGGTTAAGATGAAGTAATGATTGATCCCTTGTCGTTTTGTGGTCATCAATTAAATTACAAAATATTAGCAAAGGTAACAAAAAAAATTGAAATGATTCTTAATGGTTTAATGGTGTACTATGTATATATGACTTGTCATCTGTGAATCCTGAATATTTACATTTACTTAAATGAGGACTTCTTATTTTTTTGCAGACAACATATATTTCTTATTTTTTTGCCAACAATATATATTTCTTATATTTTGCCGACAATATATATTTCTTATTTTTATGCCAACAAAATATATTTCTTATATTTTGCCGACAATATATATTTCTTATTTTTTTGCCAACAAAATATATTTCTTATATTTTGCCAACAATATATATTTCTTATTTTTAGCTGACAATATATATTTCTTATATTTTGCCGACAATATATATTTCTTATTTTTTGCAGACAATATATATTTCTTATTTTTTGCAGACAATATATATTTTTTATTTTTTTGCCAACAATATATATTTCTTATATTTTGCCGACAATATATATTTCTTATTCTTAGCTGACAATATATATTTCCTATATTTTGCCGACAATATATATTTCTTATATTTTGCCGACAATATATATTTCTTATTTTTTGCAGACAATATATATTTCTTATTTTTTGCCAACAATATATATTTCTTATATTTTGGCGACAATATATATTTCTTATTCTTAGCTGACAATATATATTTCTTATATTTTGCCGACAATATATATTTCTTATTTTTTGCAGACAATATATATTTCTTATTTTTTGCAGACAATATATATTTCTTATTTTTTGCCAACAATATATAATTCTTATTCTTTGCCGACAGTATATATATTTTTTATTGTTTGCAGACAATCTATATTTCATATTATCGATGATTTGTACATTTGACCTTTGATCTTTACATACGATAAGTATTATATATACGATGGATCTTACGAAGTAACTTATTTAAACCAACGAATCCGAAGGATGAGTTGGTTTAAATAAGTTCATGAGTAAGATCCATGGTATATATGTTTTGTAACAGAAATTACATGATTGACAGATTTATGACGTCAAAATCATGGAATAACAGATCTAATACGTCAAAATCATGGAATAACAGATCTATGACGTCAAAGTCATGGAATAACATCAAGATCTTCATGTTAGACCATGGTTTGTAAAAGTTCACTATTTTTAAGTTGATTATTGCATAAAAACATCAAAGGAAAAATACGTATTTATGTTACAATATCTATTATACAGTAACTATAGTGATATTAACATAATATCACATTATTTTTATTGTGACGCTATAATGACGTCATCTCATTAAATAAACATACCATCGATGATGTTGTGCTCGAAATGGACTTCTAATCACATCTTAGGTTTTGCCTTTGATGTGAGATTCCTCTGAGAAATCCATTCTTGCAAAACAAATCAATAATAATATATATCTATCCAATAAAACAAAAACTATTGAGTACAACTCAAACTTTCATTAGACATACAGTGATATCTGTCAATACATTAGACGTACAGTGATATCTGTCAATACATTCACACAAAAAACATAATGAAAGATATTATTAAACAAAACAATAAAAATCTGTTTCTGTGCCAAAATCATAAAAATTAAATATTCCATCGATTTCGTCAAGATTTAATTTTTACATATTCCATAGTCATGTTACACAAGACAAGTGGAACAGACAACTGAATACTGTCATCTCCAGATGTACGTAGGAACACATCAATTTGCATGTTTTCAATACGGTTGTTTCGAATCATGTCAATTCCGACCACGTTCCGTCTTTTTCGTGTCTTGACGTCTGAACACCTTGGCAGACGACTTCCGGTGTTTATGCTATTACTGTGACAACGTCAGCATATCATAGTCGTAGATGCGGTAGATTATAAGTAATTGTAATATGGAGATGCCAAAGAAACGGCTGAGTAAATACTGGTGTTCGGTACCTCACTGTCAGTGTGATATCAGAAATATATACATAAAGGCAGATCGTTTTCCTTTGATGCTGACAACCGCAAATAAAGAAAGAAAACAAATTTAATTTTAAAGAAGTATTTGTCTCTGCATTGAAGTCTTTGATACAAATAAAATAATTTAATTGATATCTGTCTTTAACAGAAAATGTTGAGGATTGAACATTAAAACGGTACTAATCGATTGGAGTTTTTGTTGTGTACATTGACACCGGAAGTTCAATGCAAGTTAATCTATCGAAATCACGTGACCTGGCGGACGAAAATAACAAAATTTTGACGGATTGGAAAAGATTCGAAACAACCGTATTAATTGTCAATAAGATGAGACTGGTTGAGTTAATCAATGATCGATTGGTGCTTAATGCCAACTTTAGAGGTACTTCAGCCACATCGTGACGTGAGTTAAACAATATTAATAAAATAAATCGTGGACACCTTTTACATAAAACAACAATAAACAAATTTAAATATCCATAAGAAATCGTAACTTAAAATATAAAAGTTGTTTTCGTGGTTTTATAAAATTGGGGGGATTTACGTAACTGATAATTATTTATAAAGCCATTAAACTGGAATGTCCCTGCTTATAATAACTTGTTAACAGTTTAAAACTAGAATATTTGTTTATTTTAATAAAATTCAGTTTTTCAAAAATCTGTTCTTGGAACATCAGAAATTTGACAGACTTTTTGGCAATATATTTACTTTTTTTAAATAAGCACCTGCATCTGATATTAAACCAAACCTTTATAATACAAAACAAAGGTGCAATGAGTCTGATATTTGCATATATTCAAATGACATTATATATTTTTTTATTGTATTTTGAAAAATGCCAATTATTTATAAATCAATAACCAATTCAATAACAATTATATAAGTATATATACATTATAAAAAAAAGCATTGAATCCATGAAAATAAATTAAACATTTAAATTTTCAAAGAAATTTTTAATTGGGAATTATATCCGTTCAATAACAACACAATGAAGCCCTAATATACAAACATAATGTAAGTGACCTGGTTTGTTACCCCTTTGTTCTAATTTGTGACCTTCTGGATTGTCAACTGTAGATTTAATATGAAAATGTGGTGCTATACAACATACAATGTTGAAATCTGAGGTAAAAAGGGTCCACATTGAAGATTTAGAGGGCATTAATAGTCCATCTCCTCCTAAACCTGAGGACATTTATAATCTTCCTCCTCCTAAACTAGAGGACATTCATAACCCACCTACCTCTAAACTACATCACAAATGTGTTGAAAATAAAATACGATCGTCATTCTCGCCATGTATATTACTAAAATCACTATTTGAGCTGTCTTTTACATGGTTGTCATGGATATTAGAATTATTGTCTATCACGGCAAAACTATCGTCCTGTTCACATATAGAGTCATGTCCGTACACACTATTGTTTATATCTTCTTGTATACGTGTGGCATCTGTCTGTGTGTCCTGTTCACATATTGTACTGTCTATTCTATCATCTTCACATACACTACCTTTTACAGAGAACACATTTTCTGTATTATGTAAATGGGGTAATTTCATATCTTTAAATTTGGTCATTGAAATGGATATTTCTGAAGGTTTTTGAAGTTTCAAAGAACTTGGAATGTCTAATTTTTGTTCTTCACTCTTGTTCGAAGATGATATGGGAAATGTTGAATTTTTCTTCAATGAGAGAGAAGATAGCGCAGATCTGTCTGATTCAGAAACATCTGATCCTTTACGGCTTTCCTGATCTGTTTGTGATGGTGTCGACAAATCAGAGTTATCTCCTTCAGACTGGGCACGCTCTGTAGAATCAGAATTACTACGAGCTAGAGTGTCTTCTGATTTGTCAGAGAGATTGTCGTCATTTCCTGATAATTTAACAAGTTCGTCTAAAACTGAGAATGCCACTTCAGGATTTTCCGCACTCTCTGTGTTACTAGCCTGGCGTGACATTTCACACATGGCCGATTCTGTAGCGGAGATCCCTGTTTCACTTGCACTGTGCTCTTCAATACTTGGCGTGATCACACTGCGGGAAGAAATCTGTCCACCTTCCTTATAAAATGTCTACAAAAGTCAAGTCAAGTATTATTTATTGTTTCAACAACCAAGTTTTACTAGGGGCCGTCGTGGTCATGTTCGTATGGTAGTTTACAACTACTTGTGCAATCAGTGCCTATCAATGTGAGTTTGAATCCCATTCATGGTGACGTGTACTCGATACAACTTTATGTGATAAAGTTGGTCAGTGATTTGCGACAGGTCTGTGGTTTTATCCAGGTACTCCGGTTTCCTCCGTCAATAAAACTGACTGCCACGATATAACTGAAATATTGTTAAAAGTGGCGCTAAACACCATAAACCTAAACCTAAGTTTCACTATTTCCTACATGTATCTACATGTAATAAGTTTTGTACAGTCGAAAATCTTTCTGTCAAAGTTGAAAGGGCGATGATTTTACTTCCAAATAACAAAGTATTTATGTTAATCAAGATAAACATAGCTGAAATTTACTACGAATGGACCAAATTTTTAATATGATGTATTCAAGGAAACGATGAGATGATGATGTCTGCTTTGTACTAGGCCAACATGATTTTTATAGTACAAGCTCACTGAAACAACAGTCAACATGTAGATATGTCGTCCCACTCGGACACATTATCCTGATTCTGATCCAATCAACAGGTAGATATGTCGTCCCACTCGGACACATTATCCTGATTCTGATCCAATCAACAGGTAGATATGTCGTCCCACTCGGACACATTATCCTGATTCTGATCCAATCAACAGGTAGATATGTCGTCCCACTCAGACACATTATCCTGATTCTGATCCAATCAACAGGTAGATATGTCGTCCCACTCAGACACATTATCCTGATTCTGATCCAATCAACAGGTAGATATGTCGTCCCACTCAGACACATTATCCTGATTCTGATCCAATCAACAGGTAGATATGTCGTCCCACTCAGACACATTATCCTGATTCTGATCCAATCAACAGGTAGATATGTCGTCCCACTCAGACACATTATCCTGATTCTGATCCAATCAACAGGTAGATATGTCGTCCCACTCAGACACATTATCCTGATTCTGATCCAATCAACAGGTAGATATGTCTTCCCACTCGGACACATTATCCTGATTCTGATCCAATCAACAGGTAGATATGTCGTCCCACTCGGACACATTATCCTGATTCTGATCCAATCAACAGGTAGATATGTCGTCCCACTCGGACACATTATCCTGATTCTGATCCAATCAACAGGTAGATATGTCGTTCCACTCGGACACATTATCCTGATTCTGATCCAATCAACAGGTAGATATGTCGTCCCACTCGGACACATTATCCTGATTCTGATCCAATATCTTTGTTTGACCTTTGACCTAATGGGATCAAACCCATAATCTACCACACTCATCTGAAGTCAGGTACCATTACGCCACTGAGACGATTGGCACATTTTGACAAAGAAATCACCGGAGTTACATAAATCTATAATATGCCAATTATAGTCAAACTGGTGTTCAGCAGTCACCTCTAGGGCAAAGAAAAGATGATCAGATAAGACAACTGACTGCTGGCTGAAGATCAGCTGATTCAGATAGTCAGTTCCATTCTGTAATTATTCAAATATTACCTATTTGTGAAGCTCCTGTGTTTTTATAATGATTTAATAATTCAATAATTTGATAGCTTAATTGGTAAAATAACACACTAAGAAAATTAGTTAGTTACCGATGATTTCTTAAAGTCTCAAGATGAAAAATTAGTTAGTTACCGATGATTTCTTAAAGTCTCAAGATGAAAAATTAGTTAGCTACCGATGATTTCTTAAAGTCTCAAGATGAAAAATTAGTTAGCTACCGATGATTTCTTTAAGTCTCAAGATGAAAAATTAGTTAGTTACCGATGATTTCTTAAAGTCTCAAGATGAAAAATTAGTTAGTTACCGATGATTTCTTAAAGTCTCAAGATGAAAAATTAGTTAGTTACCGATGATTTCTTAAAGTCTCAAGATGAAAAATTAGTTAGCTACCGATGATTTCTTAAAGTCTCAAGATGAAAAATTAGTTAGTTACCGATGATTTCTTAAAGTCTCAAGATGAAAAATTAGTTAGCTACCGATGATTTCTTAAAGTCTCAAGATGAAAAATTAGTTAGCTACCGATGATTTCTTAAAAGTCTCAAGATGAAAAATTAGTTAGCTACCGATGATTTCTTAAAGTCTCAAGATGAAAAATTAGTTAGCTACCGATGATTTCTTAAAGTCTCAAGATGAAAAATTAGTTAGTTACCGATGATTTCTTAAAGTCTCAAGATGAAAAATTAGTTAGCTACCGATGATTTCTTAAAGTCTCAAGATGAAAAATTAGTTAGCTACCGATGATTTCTTAAAGTCTCAAGATGAAAAATTAGTTAGCTACCGATGATTTCTTAAAGTCTCAAGATGAAAAATTAGTTAGCTACCGATGATTTCTTAAAGTCTCAAGATGAAAAATTAGTTAGCTACCGATGATTTCTTAAAAGTCTCAAGATGAAAAATTAGTTAGCTACCGATGATTTCTTAAAGTCTCAAGATGAAAAATTAGTTAGCTACCGATGATTTCTTAAAGTCTCAAGATGAAAAATTAGTTAGCTACCGATGATTTCTTAAAAGTCTCAAGATGAAAAATTAGTTAGCTACCGATGATTTCTTAAAAGTCTCAAGATGAAAAATTAGTTAGCTACCGATGATTTCTTAAAAGTCTCAAGATGAAAAATTAGTTAGCTACCGATGATTTCTTAAAGTCTCAAGATGAAAAATTAGTTAGCTACCGATGATTTCTTAAAGTCTCAAGATGAAAAATTAGTTAGCTACCGATGATTTCTTAAAAGTCTCAAGATGAAAAATTAGTTAGCTACCGATGATTTCTTAAAGTCTCAAGATGAAAAATTAGTTAGCTACCGATGATTTCTTAAAGTCTCAAGATGAAAAATTAGTTAGCTACCGATGATTTCTTAAAGTCTCAAGATGAAAAATTAGTTAGCTACCGATGATTTCTTAAAGTCTCAAGATGAAAAATTAGTTAGCTACCGATGATTTCTTAAAGTCTCAAGATGAAAAATTAGTTAGTTACCGATGATTTCTTAAAGTCTCAAGATGAAAAATTAGTTAGCTACCGATGATTTCTTAAAGTCTCAAGATGAAAAATTAGTTAGCTACCGATGATTTCTTAAAAGTCTCAAGATGAAAAATTAGTTAGCTACCGATGATTTCTTAAAGTCTCAAGATGAAAAATTAGTTAGCTACCGATGATTTCTTAAAGTCTCAAGATGAAAAATTAGTTAGTTACCGATGATTTCTTAAAGTCTCAAGATGAAAAATTAGTTAGCTACCGATGATTTCTTAAAGTCTCAAGATGAAAAATTAGTTAGCTACTGATGATTTCTTAAAAGTCTCAAGATGAAAAATTAGTTAGTTACCGATGATTTCTTAAAGTCTCAAGATGAAAAATTAGTTAGCTACCGATGATTTCTTAAAAGTCTCAAGATGAAAAATTAGTTAGCTACCGATGATTTCTTAAAGTCTCAAGATGAAAAATTAGTTAGCTACCGATGATTTCTTAAAGTCTCAAGATGAAAAATTAGTTAGTTACCGATGATTTCTTAAAGTCTCAAGATGAAAAATTAGTTAGCTACCGATGATTTCTTAAAGTCTCAAGATGAAAAATTAGTTAGCTACCGATGATTTCTTAAAGTCTCAAGATGAAAAATTAGTTAGTTACCGATGATTTCTTAAAGTCTCAAGATGAAAAATTAGTTAGCTACCGATGATTTCTTAAAGTCTCAAGATGAAAAATTAGTTAGCTACCGATGATTTCTTAAAGTCTCAAGATGAAAAATTAGTTAGCTACCGATGATTTCTTAAAGTCTCAAGATGAAAAATTAGTTAGCTACCGATGATTTCTTAAAAGTCTCAAGATGAAAAATTAGTTAGCTACCGATGATTTCTTAAAGTCTCAAGATGAAAAATTAGTTAGCTACCGATGATTTCTTAAAGTCTCAAGATGAAAAATTAGTTAGCTACCGATGATTTCTTAAAAGTCTCAAGATGAAAAATTAGTTAGCTACCGATGATTTCTTAAAAGTCTCAAGATGAAAAATTAGTTAGCTACCGATGATTTCTTAAAAGTCTCAAGATGAAAAATTAGTTAGCTACCGATGATTTCTTAAAGTCTCAAGATGAAAAATTAGTTAGCTACCGATGATTTCTTAAAGTCTCAAGATGAAAAATTAGTTAGCTACCGATGATTTCTTAAAAGTCTCAAGATGAAAAATTAGTTAGCTACCGATGATTTCTTAAAGTCTCAAGATGAAAAATTAGTTAGCTACCGATGATTTCTTAAAGTCTCAAGATGAAAAATTAGTTAGCTACCGATGATTTCTTAAAGTCTCAAGATGAAAAATTAGTTAGCTACCGATGATTTCTTAAAGTCTCAAGATGAAAAATTAGTTAGCTACCGATGATTTCTTAAAGTCTCAAGATGAAAAATTAGTTAGTTACCGATGATTTCTTAAAGTCTCAAGATGAAAAATTAGTTAGCTACCGATGATTTCTTAAAGTCTCAAGATGAAAAATTAGTTAGCTACCGATGATTTCTTAAAAGTCTCAAGATGAAAAATTAGTTAGCTACCGATGATTTCTTAAAGTCTCAAGATGAAAAATTAGTTAGCTACCGATGATTTCTTAAAGTCTCAAGATGAAAAATTAGTTAGTTACCGATGATTTCTTAAAGTCTCAAGATGAAAAATTAGTTAGCTACCGATGATTTCTTAAAGTCTCAAGATGAAAAATTAGTTAGCTACCGATGATTTCTTAAAGTCTCAAGATGAAAAATTAGTTAGCTACCGATGATTTCTTAAAGTCTCAAGATGAAAAATTAGTTAGCTACCGATGATTTCTTAAAGTCTCAAGATGAAAAATTAGTTAGCTACCGATGATTTCTTAAAAGTCTCAAGATGAAAAATTAGTTAGCTACCGATGATTTCTTAAAGTCTCAAGATGAAAAATTAGTTAGCTACCGATGATTTCTTAAAGTCTCAAGATGAAAAATTAGTTAGCTACCGATGATTTCTTAAAAGTCTCAAGATGAAAAATTAGTTAGCTACCGATGATTTCTTAAAAGTCTCAAGATGAAAAATTAGTTAGCTACCGATGATTTCTTAAAAGTCTCAAGATGAAAAATTAGTTAGCTACCGATGATTTCTTAAAGTCTCAAGATGAAAAATTAGTTAGCTACCGATGATTTCTTAAAGTCTCAAGATGAAAAATTAGTTAGCTACCGATGATTTCTTAAAAGTCTCAAGATGAAAAATTAGTTAGCTACCGATGATTTCTTAAAGTCTCAAGATGAAAAATTAGTTAGCTACCGATGATTTCTTAAAGTCTCAAGATGAAAAATTAGTTAGCTACCGATGATTTCTTAAAGTCTCAAGATGAAAAATTAGTTAGCTACCGATGATTTCTTAAAGTCTCAAGATGAAAAATTAGTTAGCTACCGATGATTTCTTAAAGTCTCAAGATGAAAAATTAGTTAGTTACCGATGATTTCTTAAAGTCTCAAGATGAAAAATTAGTTAGCTACCGATGATTTCTTAAAGTCTCAAGATGAAAAATTAGTTAGCTACCGATGATTTCTTAAAGTCTCAAGATGAAAAATTAGTTAGCTACCGATGATTTCTTAAAGTCTCAAGATGAAAAATTAGTTAGCTACCGATGATTTCTTAAAAGTCGCAAGATGAAAAATTAGTTAGCTACCGATGATTTCTTAAAGTCTCAAGATGAAAAATTAGTTAGCTACCGATGATTTCTTAAAAGTCTCAAGATGAAAAATTAGTTAGCTACCGATGATTTCTTAAAGTCTCAAGATGAAAAATTACCGTTGAATACCGGTAAACTAAGACGATAGGATAAACATTGAGTGATCATTGACAGTGTTAGTGAGATGACAGCTTATTTGAGTAAAAATAACACGTAAATCTAGTCAGGAGGGTTTTAAACTTGATGTTACAGCGGGCGACTACCATTATTGTTATGGCAAGTTTGATTGCATAGACAATAAACACGTCGTAAAATAGTGTCAAAATGAATACTTTGTAAAATGGTGTCAAGTCAATATTAAAAACTTACCTTTCTAGCTTGGATCTGTTCTATAGACACTAGTATTTCTGCAATAGTTGATGGAGCATTCAGTGTGAGGGAGGCAAACTGTGAGAATATCTGTGGAGCATGGGTTATTGGCTTGGTCTGTAATAAAATTAACAAAATACAGTCAAATCTAATTGTGTCAATGTTAAAGACTATACTACCATTGTTTCACTCTGAATTAGCAGAGTATTGACGTCATATAGGTTGGTTTGGTTTATGGTGTTTAACACCACTTTCAACAATATTTCAGCTATATTGTGGCGGTCAGTTTTATTGGTGGAGGAAATCGTAGTACCAGGAGAAAACCACCGACCTGCCGCAAATCACTGACAAACTTTTATCACATAAAGTTGTACACACCGCCCTGAATGGGAATTGAACTCACAACATCACTGGTGATAGGCACCGACTGCATAGGTAGTTGTAAATCCAACTACCATACGATCATGGCCATGACGGCTCCTACGTTATATAGGCAATCCCATTAGGAAATAGCTGTATTGTATTTGAAGCTTTATCAGTGTCAATTGGGGATTTGACTGTTGCAAATGGAGGTTTACTTAGCAACGTGTAGCGGATCCAACAAAACAGATATTTGCTACCGTCAAATCCTCAACTGACGCTGGTAACTCTTCAAATACAATACTCTTATTTCTATTATAATACAAAACAAAAATATTGATTTTAGGAAAGAGTATAAAAGTGCAAAAAACTAAAATGCTGTGAAATATTGTCGACAGCTTTGGCACATACAAAAACATCATAGACATTATTTTGCACCATTTAACAAGAAATAATTTGAAAGGTATAAGATTTTTTTATTTTCTATCAAATTGTAGTAATTGACATGTTAGATTCCAAAATTTCAATATGGCGGCTCATCCCTGACATTCCAAGGAAATGACTTCTCAATGTTTGGCTTGGTAATTTCTGAAGTCTTAATATTTTAATTATAAAATCTTATAAAAAATATTTTGAACTAAAAGCAGTAGAGAAAAATAGTCAATCAGTTTTAAAACATATTAAATGTGCCAGAATTAAACTCATACAGGTAGACTTGAATTCATTAAGTGTAAAGACACATTTCTATCCCAAATAAAATTATATAAAATTGTTCTATATTTTAGTATTAAATCATAATATATTATCAATTTACCAAATGATTATTTTTCATTGTTTATTTAAAAATGTATTTTCTGTTGGAGATCCACCAAGAGGAGAGGGTTGTAATCCCATTAACCGATTTAACTATGCCACATTTTTGTGCCTGTGCCAAGCCAGAAAACTGGATTTCCAATGTCATATGCTATGGTCTTTGTTTATGTTCAACGAGTTGAGATGGTTTTCTCCACCAATAAAACTGATCGCCACAATATTGTTGAAAGTGGCATTAAACACCATCAAACAAACAACATCAATGGTTTGAGTTCAGAGTTCAGAGGTGATTGTTCGTTTTGTTGTTATCTTTGGAATTATTGACCATCGCTGTTTAAACTTTCTTCTCATAATTCGCACTCCTGTAGACAAAATGGTACTAGTTTTCTGCACATACCACACTTATTTTCTTGCCCTTTTTACTTGGACGTCTTTTGCTCGGCCGTACACCAGAATACTCATTGTCTTCCGTCTTCTTCAACAAAATATATTTACCATCATCTAATTCATCAACGACACCTAAAACAGAAATCAAGTGTTGTTTTTTAAATAATATGTCTAATTTAATTACGGAACTTAGTTGTATATATTGCACATTCCGTTTTATGACTTTCGAAAAAAACTAAGGACTTCTGAATTCTTGCATACTTGCTCCATTGATTATCTGGACTCCAAATTTTTTTTATACACATCTGATCACAGTAGACACCTGGAAGTAAGGCATTTTAAAACCATACAATCAAAATTTAAATGCATCTTCTTCAATATTATTACATAATTTCTTTCCCGCACTCCCCTAATAACCCCCCCAAGCCATCATTATAATTTTATTATTTTGTCTTTATCAGATACATAAGATTGCCACAATCTTGCTCAGAAATATTATGTCAGAAGGTTTTTAAACATGTTAGGGCCTGGATGTCTAATTGGTCCTAAGACATTATAATTTTGTTTTGGCACTCCTAAAGGTATATTTTAAGGTCCATAAAAAGGGTGTGGGGTTGGCCTGGATGTCTAATCGGTCCTAACACATTGGGCTCCTAAAGGTATATTTTAAGGTCCATAAAAAGGGGGGTTTTACTATAGAATATTATATGTTTGGGAGATTCTAACAACAAACCACCGTAACACTTTACCTGGATTTTTAGAGGGTTCCTCTACCTCATCCTCAGTCACTTTAAATTTCTGTAGATAATTGATTAGTGTGTTACACAATTTAATTTCATCTTCATAAGGATCCCTCTGTATACCATATTCTTCTCTGGATATAAAAAAACAAATATTGTAGAAATACATATAATAATTGTTTACAACTATTTTAATTTGATGTGAATACTGCAATCCGATTGGCTGATCCACCTGGAGCAACATTGGTCATACTTTATAACCTGGGTAGGTATTGTGACGTCACTAACATATTCATTCGCCAAAGACAAATTCAAATAGTCACACGACATAATTGTAATTAAAATTGAGGAATCCTTAAATTTTGTTGTAAAAATTTAATTATAAGGAATATATTTCACAGCTTCACGGTTTATTAAGCAATAATTCTTATATGATTTACATAATTAGAAATCCTATACTCTGATTGGGTATAAGTGCTTATGGAGGTGGGGTTTTTGTCAGTTAATTTTTCGAGAGACGATGTTCACTGGACTACTTTTTTCGTAATGTAAACAAAATGGTGGCTTGGATTACCGATAATAAAAAAAAGATAAAAGAAACAATGTTTATTGTTAATAATCAACAATTATTGTTAAATGCCAATGAAAAAAAAGCTTGTATTGTTGACATAAAAAAAAAATTCCGGAAAAAATACTTAAGACAACCATCTATCGACTTTGACTTTTGTAGATATCATTGTTTACAAGGGACGCTGATTGACACAAGCTGGTTACTGATTTATTTTATGATTTTGTGAGCATTTTACTTGTTTGAGTAGCTAAATGCAAAATGCCATCAAATTGGAAAATATCAGTAACTTAATTACATCACTGTCTAGTTATCAATGTAGGAAAACAAGGTTAGTGCATTTTGTTATTCATGGCCGACACACATCAATGGAATGTATGTGTGCGTGCTGGGGATCCCCAAAGGTAAATTTTAAAACAAATGAAAATAAAATACTTAGTTACAGAATTATAAGGATTAAACGCATTTTTTCCAGAGTTTATTTATGTATAACCTGGACCAAGTTTCGGACTTTTATTTGTTTACGAGTGACTTGGTCCAGGTTATACATAAATAAACTCCGGAAAAAATGTGTTTAATCCTATATTAACTGCCCCAAACCAGGTAATATCGTATAACCTGTTCAAAAATTGAACATATTCCTTTTAATAACTAATTTAACAGTTATTTCTAACTAATTTAGGAATTATATCCATCATTAAAATGTTATGAACTCCTCCCTCCCCAGGGGTTTCAAAGTGGGCCGGTACCCGGTACCTTTACCCGCCTGAGATCGTGTATAGTACCGGCAGAAATTACTGAACCCCTCAAAATTAGCGGTGGTCAAAACCACAAGTACGATGGTCGATAGGCTTGTGGAATATTTTTCATAAAAAATTAATGATCACATCAATTGCTGAATTCTCGCATTCAAATTGAACAACTGCGTCACGACCAAGTTGATGGGATATTCCCTGTTTTAAAAATAAGTTTACCTTAGAATCGTAAATAGCAGTTTGCGCATGTGGTAAATAGATATGTTTTCGCCCCAATATCTTTTCATCCTTGTGTAAAACTCAAACCGGAACAAAGCTGACATCATTTCAAAATAAAAAAAATGACCGATTACAAATTCTGTTCAAACACAATTTAGTGTAATCTCCAGTAATATAAGTATGATCATTATGTATTATGAATATATGACTACACAATATTTTGTGCAATATTTTTTATCCATTTAAAACCCAGGGTCGAATCATTCTGGGGCGTACTGTCTTGTTGCTTAACTCCGTCCATATTGTTTAACTTCCGGTATATAAAAATAAAAACCTACATGTATGGCTAATTTATTTACATATTTTGACGGGGCCCTACCGCGGTTGCTCACGGAAATGAAAGTGTGCTAAAAAACATTTTTAAAAGAGGGTACGAGGAGATAAGGGATAGAAAATTACTAGAAATCTTGAAAAAGGACCGGACATGGCTCAAATGTCAAAACGCCGGCCCCCTTTTTTCCAAAATAATTTAACTTTTGCGATTCAAATGTTAATAAATGTCTTCCCGCGAATCGTTTTTGTTCGAACATTTTTTTTGCACATAAGTCGTGAAAGTAACAATATATATTGTTTTTGTTTAATTATATTTGTATTGATCTATTAAAATTATAAATTTTATTAAAGATTGATGATTGCAAATTAAATTTATATGTTTCATCAAGGACGTATTCTATATATGTCCTTGGTTTCATTAATTATGACACTTATATGTCTTGATCCGTGCCAATGGTCTTTGATGAGTTTAATTACTGGTAATAAAGTAAAAAAACCACACAAGCCAAGGTATTGTGAAAAAGAAAAGGACAAAGCCAACAAAAGAATTTTGAGAAGTTTAAGCTTTGATAACAATGGCTTGGTCAAGCCTAGCTGCGGAACCGTAGCTCTTTATGGTCCTTTTGGGTTATTTTAAGATATGGCGGACTATCTATGAATAATCTTGGCTGAAGTCTGTAAACTGAAATATTCAATAAAGAAATTGGAGGAAAAAATCCAGGCATTATGCATGGTTTTCACTCTTGGTGAAATCTGAACTCTAAAAGTTAATGGGATTTTTCTTTCAAAAACACTTAATGTTTTGCAGTCTCTGAAGTACATTTTTTGACCCACAAAATGCTAGATTTCAGGAGTTTCCGCCCCCTGGACCCCTTACGGCCCCCAGCCAAATTTTTTAGGTACCTCCTATTATAAAAAAACTTTGAAACCCCTGCCTCCCCTATCCAGGGTTCATACACTTTTTTGTTGAGCAAAATCAAGGACCTTTCAAGGACTTTCCAGGACAAAAATTACAGTTTTCAAGCACCTTTTTCTGAGCATTTTCATATATAAAACCTTGTTTAACCTTACCTTTCTTCAAGTGAAAATGCCTGTACCCAGTCAGGAAAATAATGCCCAAAACGGTTTTAACTCCCCATTTCAGATCCTTTCACACATGGCAGAAATAAAGATATAAAAATACCTTTCATATGACTTTGGAGGGCCGATTCTCCCATGGAGGAAATGTAAAAACTTTTGTTGCAACATTTGCAGTGTGCTTTATGAATATCTGGGCTATTTCTAAGCCAGACATGGTATTGTGGCTGCTCTAGCCATTTGTTCAGGAATTTACATTTTCCCGGCATCTTGAACTGGCAATGATCAAGGTCACTGGCGACCAACGGCTGATCACGCGATGTTATGATTTTTTATTTTCATAATTTTTAATTTAGAATATAAGTGGACACACTTGATGTTATGCCCATTAAGAAATATGTTCAGGAAAATCCATGAAACGACAAGCTTGAAGCCAGGTGATGGGATTACATTAATGCATACTTTTGATTCGAGCGGTAAAATTCCGGAAAACACAATTTTATAGAAATAGCGCGATTTTCCACAAATAGCGCATAGTGATACGGGAAGGTCTATTTATATTTCCATGGGTAACTGAGGTCGTTGACATCGATTCAACGTTTTGGAGATCGAAAATGACTGTTAACATGCACTTATTTCGCGGGAATAAGAGTGTTTAAATGAAAATGTAGTTTTCAAGGGTTTTCAAGCACCTTTATTGGAATTCAAGTACTTTCAAGTCCTTGATTTTGCTACTTTCGTTTTCAAGTACTTTCAAGGATTTTAAGCACCTGTACGAACCCTGCCTATCAATGTTAAAATTGTATGCAAACTTCCTCTCTACCAAATTCAAAATGCATATGAACTCCTCCCTCCTCTATAAATGTTAAAATTCAATGAACACCCCCCTTTTATCAATGTTCATGTATTATAAGAAGAGTTTGAAGATACCAAAGGGAGGTAATCAGAATCTGTAAATCAAAGAAGGACAGAAAACACAATGGCCAAAAGAAAAAGGACAAAAGGACAAACAACGATCTACAAAACATTACACATAAAAGTGAAGATCGAGTAATACAAACCCCACTTAAAAATCGAGGGTGAACTCTGGTGTTCTGGAAGGGTAGGCAGTTCCTGCTCCACTAGTGGCACCCACAATGCCCCATTTCTTTCTATATGGTATCTATTATTGAACTTGTTCTCGTCCTGAATATAGCTGAAATACTGCTTGCTGGACATTTATCAATAAACAATCCATCAATTTCCAATAATATTTGTTAAAAGAAACACCTCATCAGGGATTCAGCTAGGATTTTGAGACCCTTAGTCACTTGTGTGGAACAATATTTTTTTCTAATTATGAATAAACAAGAATATAATAAGTTTAATATAATCAGTTATTTTGCCTTATTGGTTAGTAATGGAGATAGAAAGGTTAGGAGAAACATACACCGAAAATTAGCAACTAACTGATCAATACAATCCACTTTAAGCTTCTCAAAGTGAGAGTTCTGACTGCTGCTGTACCTCATAACATTGCCACCATTTTGATCTAATACCACACATATTGTAATAATTCACCTCCCTACCCCATGTTTTGAAATATTACTGTGCTTTGGTCTAATACCACACAAATTGTAATAATTCACCCCTCCACCCCCTTTTGAAATATTACTGTGCTTTGATCTAATACCACACAAATTGTAATAAGTCACCCCTCCACCCCCTTTTGAAATATTACTGTGCTTTGATCTAATACCACACAAATTGTAATAAGTCACCCCCCACCCCTCTTTTGAAATATTACTGTGCTTTGATCTAATACCACACAAATTGTAATAAGTCACCCCCCACCCCTCTTTTGAAATATTACTGTGCTTTGGTCTAATACCACACAAATTGTTATTTCTCAGACCTCATAATCAAGTTGCTACAATTGGAATAAAAATACCATAGTTATTTTTTTTAATTGCAGATGTATTAACCTTCACACCTGCATGTAAATAGTTCTATAAATAGATCGCAATTGTAACCTGGATGCGGATCGATACAAATCTGAAGCATCCTCGTGCATTTCAACATTTGTATATATATCAGAGATTACCAAAGTCTGTCTCACTTTACCAGACATTCGGTCTGGTAAAGACTCCCTTTTCACCATACCGAACAGAATTTCACAGGACCGAAAAAATATCAACCAAGGGCTACCAATTTTCCATTTCTTGTTTTAGTAATGCAAATTAACTGTACATATATTTTTCTGAACATTGTTTGTTAAAACAAGTCTGCTTTGAAGTAAATATTTTGTAGAATTTTTTTTTTTTTTTTATAAAAATAAAGCAAAGTATTTTATTCAAATTCAGAGAGAAATAAAAAATTTAATGGATCTTTTCAACCATTTGTTTTAATCAGGAAAAAGCTTGTAATATTTGTCCATTTCAAAGCCTCTATCGTATTTTGCACAAAAGATAAGTTTAAATTTGGCGCCAAATTGATATCTGATAATTTTTACGTGTCCGGTCCGGAGTGATTCTTGTTCTTATATTTCAAATATTGATATTTTCGTTCATTAAAGCGTTTCTGAGATTGCGACTTTAATTTTGTCAATGTCCTTGAACTTCATCAAAGCATGGAGGAACGATAAATGATACAATAAAAGAGTTTTCATCTGCCGTTTCACTTTAGCTTTAATAAAAATAAATTATGGACAAATTGGAGATCAAACAGGGCTCTTTTATACAACAAACCCAGTATTTTATACCGGACAGTCGGTCCGGTTGAAACCAATGTTTTTCTGGACCGAATTGATTTTTACCGGATTTGTCCGTCGGACCGGCATGCTTGGGAATCTCTAATATATGAAGATATTAAACACGAGAACTAAGATATCATGTCACAGAAATGGGAAAAAATAAAACAAAAGTTTGCTTAGCTAAAAGTAGATTCGGTGAACATTTCCAATTTCCATAGCACGGTCGATTGTGACCTTCTTCTGATGGTGCAATTTTTATTTGTAAAGTTTCTTTTAAAATGGATAACTTTTCAAGAAAATCACTTTCAAAATACTTAATGAAGACCGTAGATTTCAATAAACACGATATCGTCATTTTCATAAATGACATGTGGTAAAAATACGCTCGCAACTATTCAAAATTACAAGACGATTTCTTCGCCCGAATCTCCATATGCATGTAATGTGTGCCCTGGCAGTTGATCAGGTAATTATCACACCTTTGTAAATGTTTAATCATTTTGATTACGTAATTAAATAAATGTTAACTGTGTTTAATTGGCATGGGTCATAAACATGTCAGAAACTAATGATATATTTTTTGTTGTTCAAACAATTTTAAGTGGCGAATTGCTCTAGAAAAGTAATCGTCAAAATTAAAATGCATTCGTCAATTATGAAAATGACGAGCGCTGGCTGAATCACTGCTCACCATACTTCTATAAATGTTAAAATATCATGAACAAATTTGTAGCCTTGAAAGATAAATCGTAGCTTACATGTCATTCTGAAAAGCTTCCATGTGAGAGACTTGTTCTTCTTTCCGTTTAAAGCTGTCTCTTTTTTTCTGTTTCTTTAATTCATCTTTCACGTCATTATATTCCTTTTCGTGCTGTCGATATTCGTGAATCATCTGTCGCTTTCTTGTATACAGTTTGTCTATTTCTGTAAAATCAGGAGAATTTTAGGTCAGGATTTGTCAACTCAGCATAAAAAGAAATCAAATCCCTTAAGGTGCTGCACGACATCTATTTATACTCATATGCATATCTTATTAATATGAGTATAAGTAAATGAATAACAATTATTCAGTTTATCTGTGTTTGTTAAAGAAAGAAGGTTATGGGTTATGGTGTTTCACACCAATTTCAACAATATTTCAGCTATATCGTGGCAGTCAGTTTCGTTGGTAGAGAAAACCGAAATACCTGGAGAAAACCACCAACGTGCCGCTAAAGAAACAAATTATGCATGTTAAATAAAACCACAAGGTTGTAATTTTAGTACTCAAATTTGTAGTTAAATGTCTGGATATGTTAGTGTAGATTTAATTTAGTGGTTGTTACTGTTTTATAAGAACTCATATAGGTATTCGGTCATATCCATGGATACCTAATTTAATTCAATAGTACTACTAATTTGAATAATTCTGTTTCTAAAATCAATATTTGATCACTAATATTCTTTCTTTTTCTATATTTCTACTTTTTTCACATTTTTATTTAAAAAATTAATAAATAAAAAAAAAAGGTATAGAAAATGATTGGGCTAGACTGGGCGACACCTGTATAAATGTAACAACTGTCTATTCCAAACATAAAAGCTATCTCAAGGAGATGTTGGTGAGACAAGTTTTACTGTTTATCTTTAATTTGAACATGTTACCTGTGATCTCACCGAGAGATATTGTCAGTATCTGACTCTGATACTGGAAATTATCATTGAGTATGACGTCAAACACATTAAGACATTACCGATCAAAACAATAATGTCAGTTATGAAGGTCTTGACATACATTATCATTAGTATCATAACTCATCCTATATGACTCACTGCCATACTAGTGATAATGTCTATCTTGACATACAGTATCATTAGTATCACAACTCATCCTATATGACTCACTGCCATACTAGTGATAATGTCTATCTTGACATACAGTATCATTAGTATCACAACTCATCCTATATGACTCACTGCCATACTAGTGATAATGTCTATCTTGACATACAGTATCATTAGTATCATAACTCATCCTATATGACTCACTGCCATACTAGTGATAATGTCTATCTTGACATACAGTATCATTAGTATCACAACTCATCCTATATGACTCACTGCCATACTAGTGATAATGTCTATCTTGACATACAGTATCATTAGTATCATAACTCATCCTATATGACTCACTGCCATACTAGTGATAATGTCTATCTTGACATACAGTATCATTAGTATCATAACTCATCCTATATGACTCGCTGCCATACTAGTGATAATGTCTATCTTGACATACAGTATCATTAGTATCATAACTCGTCCTATATGACTCACTGCCATACTAGTGATAATGTCTATCTTGACATACAGTATCATTAGTATCACAACTCATCCTATATGACTCACTGCCATACTAGTGATAATGTCTATCTTGACATACAGTATCATTAGTATCATAACTCATCCTATATGACTCACTGCCATACTAGTGATAATGTCTATTTTGACATACAGTATCATTAGTATCATAACTCATCCTATATGACTCACTGCCATACTAGTGATAATGTCTATCTTGACATACAGTATCATTAGTATCATAACTCATCCTATATGACTCGCTGCCATACTAGTGATAATGTCTATCTTGACATACAGTATCATTAGTATCATAACTCGTCCTATATGACTCACTGCCATACTAGTGATAATGTCTATCTTGACATACAGTATCATTAGTATCATAACTCATCCTATATGACTCGCTGCCATACTAGTGATAATGTCTATCTTGACATACATTATCATTAGTATCACAACTCATCCTATATGACTCACTGCCATACTAGTGATAATGTCTATCTTGACATACAGTATCATTAGTATCATAACTCATCCTATATGACTCACTGCCATACTAGTGATAATGTCTATCTTGACATACAGTATCATTAGTATCATAACTCATCCTATATGACTCACTGCCATACTAGTGATAATGTCTATCTTGACATACAGTATCATTAGTATCATAACTCATCCTATATGACTCACTGCCATACTAGTGATAATGTCTATCTTGACATACAGTATCATTAGTATCATAACTCATCCTATATGACTCGCTGCCATACTAGTGATAATGTCTATCTTGACATACAGTATCATTAGTATCATAACTCGTCCTATATGACTCACTGCCATACTAGTGATAATGTCTATCTTGACATACAGTATCATTAGTATCATAACTCATCCTATATGACTCGCTGCCATACTAGTGATAATGTCTATCTTGACATACATTATCATTAGTATCATAACTCATCCTATATGACTCACTGCCATACTAGTGATAATGTCTATCTTGACATACAGTATCATTAGTATCATAACTCATCCTATATGACTCACTGCCATACTAGTGATAATGTCTATCTTGACATACAGTATCATTAGTATCATAACTCATCCTATATGACTCACTGCCATACTAGTGATAATGTCTATCTTGACATACATTATCATTAGTATCATAACTCATCCTATATGACTCACTGCCATACTAGTGATAATGTCTATCTTGACATACAGTATCATTAGTATCATAACTCATCCTATATGACTCACTGCCATACTAGTGATAATGTCTATCTTGACATACAGTATCATTAGTATCATAACTCGTCCTATATGACTCACTGCCATACTAGTGATAATGTCTATCTTGACATACAGTATCATTAGTATCATAACTCGTCCTATATGACTCACTGCCATACTAGTGATAATGTCTATCTTGACATACAGTATCATTAGTATCATAACTCGTCCTATATGACTCACTGCCATACTAGTGATAATGTCTATCTTGACATACAGTATCATTAGTATCATAACTCATCCTATATGACTCACTGCCATACTAGTGATAATGTCTATCTTGACATACAGTATCATTAGTATCATAACTCGTCCTATATGACTCACTGCCATACTAGTGATAATGTCTATCTTGACATACAGTATCATTAGTATCATAACTCATCCTATATGACTCGCTGCCATACTAGTGATAATGTCTATCTTGACATACAGTATCATTAGTATCATAACTCGTCCTATATGACTCACTGCCATACTAGTGATAATGTCTATCTTGACATACAGTATCATTAGTATCATAACTCATCCTATATGACTCACTGCCATACTAGTGATAATGTCTATCTTGACATACAGTATCATTAGTATCATAACTCGTCCTATATGACTCACTGCCATACTAGTGATAATGTCTATCTTGACATACAGTATCATTAGTATCATAACTCGTCCTATATGACTCACTGCCATACTAGTGATAATGTCTATCTTGACATACAGTATCATTAGTATCATAACTCATCCTATATGACTCACTGCCATACTAGTGATAATGTCTATCTTGACATACAGTATCATTAGTATCATAACTCATCCTATATGACTCACTGCCATACTAGTGATAATGTCTATCTTGACATACAGTATCATTAGTATCATAACTCATCCTATATGACTCACTGCCATACTAGTGATAATGTCTATCTTGACATACAGTATCATTAGTATCACAACTCATCCTATATGACTCACTGTCATACTAGTGATAATGTCTATCTTGACATACAGTATCATTAGTATCATAACTCATCCTATATGACTCACTGCCATACTAGTGATAATGTCTATCTTGACATACAGTATCATTAGTATCATAACTCATCCTATATGACTCACTGTCATACTAGTGATAATGTCTATCTTGACATACAGTATCATTAGTATCATAACTCATCCTATATGACTCACTGCCATACTAGTGATAATGTCTATCTTGACATACAGTATCATTAGTATCATAACTCATCCTATATGACTCACTGCCATACTAGTGATAATGTCTATCTTGACATACATTATCATTAGTATCATAACTCATCCTATATGACTCACTGCCATACTAGTGATAATGTCTATCTTGACATACAGTATCATTAGTATCATAACTCATCCTATATGACTCACTGCCATACTAGTGATAATGTCTATCTTGACATACAGTATCATTAGTATCATAACTCATCCTATATCACTCACTGCCATACTAGTGATAATGTCTATCTTGACATACAGTATCATTAGTATCATAACTCATCCTATATGACTCACTGCCATACTAGTGATAATGTCTATCTTGACATACAGTATCATTAGTATCATAACTCATCCTATATGACTCACTGCCATACTAGTGATAATGTCTATCTTGACATACAGTATCATTAGTATCATAACTCGTCCTATATGACTCACTGCCATACTAGTGATAATGTCTATCTTGACATACAGTATCATTGGTATCATAACTCGTCCTATATGACTCGTTCCCATACTAGTGATAATGTCTATCTTGACATACAGTATCATTAGTATCATAACTCATCCTATATGACTCACTGCCATACTAGTGATAATGTCTATCTTGACATACAGTATCATTAGTATCATAACTCATCCTATATGACTCACTGCCATACTAGTGATAATGTCTATCTTGACATACAGTATCATTAGTATCATAACTCATCCTATATGACTCACTGCCATACTAGTGATAATGTCTATCTTGACATACAGTATCATTAGTATCATAACTCATCCTATATGACTCACTGCCATACTAGTGATAATGTCTATCTTGACATACAGTATCATTAGTATCATAACTCATCCTATATGACTCACTGCCATACTAGTGATAATGTCTATCTTGACATACAGTATCATTAGTATCATAACTCGTCCTATATGACTCGTTCCCATACTAGTGATAATGTCTATCTTGACATACAGTATCATTAGTATCATAACTCATCCTATATGACTCGTTCCCATACTAGTGATAATGTCTATCTTGACATACAGTATCATTAGTATCATAACTCATCCTATATGACTCGTTCCCATACTAGTGATAATGTCTATCTTGACATACAGTATCATTAGTATCATAACTCATCCTATATGACTCACTGCCATACTAGTGATAATGTCTATCTTGACATACATTATCATTAGTATCATAACTCGTCCTATATGACTCACTGCCATACTAGTGATAATGTCTATCTTGACATACATTATCATTAGTATCATAACTCGTCCTATATGACTCACTGCCATACTAGTGATAATGTCTATCTTGACATACAGTATCATTAGTATCATAACTCATCCTATATGACTCACTGCCATACTAGTGATAATGTCTATCTTGACATACAGTATCATTAGTATCATAACTCATCCTATATGACTCACTGCCATACTAGTGATAATGTCTATCTTGACATACAGTATCATTAGTATCATAACTCATCCTATATGACTCACTGTCATACTAGTGATAATGTCTATCTTGACATACAGTATCATTAGTATCATAACTCATCCTATATGACTCACTGCCATACTAGTGATAATGTCTATCTTGACATACAGTATCATTAGTATCATAACTCATCCTATATGACTCACTGTCCATACTAGTGATAATGTCTATCTTGACATACAGTATCATTAGTATCATAACTCATCCTATATGACTCACTGCCATACTAGTGATAATGTCTATCTTGACATACAGTATCATTAGTATCATAACTCGTCCTATATGACTCACTGCCATACTAGTGATAATGTCTGTCTTGACATACAGTATCATTAGTATCATAACTCATCCTATATGACTCACTGCCATACTAGTGATAATGTCTATCTTGACATACAGTATCATTAGTATCATAACTCATCCTATATGACTCACTGCCATACTAGTGATAATGTCTATCTTGACATACAGTATCATTAGTATCATAACTCGTCCTATATGACTCACTGCCATACTAGTGATAATGTCTATCTTGACATACAGTATCATTAGTATCATAACTCGTCCTATATGACTCACTGCCATACTAGTGATAATGTCTATCTTGACATACAGTATCATTAGTATCATAACTCATCCTATATGACTCACTGCCATACTAGTGATAATGTCTATCTTGACATACAGTATCATTAGTATCATAACTCATCCTATATGACTCACTGCCATACTAGTGATAATGTCTATCTTGACATACAGTATCATTAGTATCATAACTCATCCTATATGACTCGTTCCCATACTAGTGATAATGTCTATCTTGACATACAGTATCATTAGTATCATAACTCATCCTATATGACTCACTGCCAACTAGTGATAATGTCTATCTTGACATACAGTATCATTAGTATCACAACTCATCCTATATGACTCACTGCCATACTAGTGATAATGTCTATCTTGACATACAGTATCATTAGTATCATAACTCGTCCTATATGACTCACTGCCATACTAGTGATAATGTCTATCTTGACATACAGTATCATTAGTATCACAACTCATCCTATATGACTCGCTGCCATACTAGTGATAATGTCTATCTTGACATACAGTATCATTAGTATCATAACTCATCCTATATGACTCGCTGCCATACTAGTGATAATGTCTATCTTGACATACAGTATCATTAGTATCACAACTCATCCTATATGACTCGCTGCCATACTAGTGATAATGTCTATCTTGACATACAGTATCATTAGTATCATAACTCATCCTATATGACTCACTGCCATACTAGTGATAATGTCTATCTTGACATACAGTATCATTAGTATCATAACTCATCCTATATGACTCACTGCCATACTAGTGATAATGTCTATCTTGACATACAGTATCATTAGTATCATAACTCATCCTATATGACTCGTTCCCATACTAGTGATAATGTCTATCTTGACATACAGTATCATTAGTATCATAACTCATCCTATATGACTCACTGTCATACTAGTGATAATGTCTATCTTGACATACAGTATCATTAGTATCATAACTCATCCTATATGACTCACTGCCATACTAGTGATAATGTCTATCTTGACATACAGTATCATTAGTATCATAACTCATCCTATATGACTCACTGCCATACTAGTGATAATGTCTATCTTGACATACAGTATCATTAGTATCATAACTCATCCTATATGACTCACTGCCATACTAGTGATAATGTCTATCTTGACATACAGTATCATTAGTATCATAACTCATCCTATATGACTCACTGCCATACTAGTGATAATGTCTATCTTGACATACAGTATCATTAGTATCACAACTCATCCTATATGACTCACTGCCATACTAGTGATAATGTCTATCTTGACATACAGTATCATTAGTATCATAACTCGTCCTATATGACTCGTTCCCATACTAGTGATAATGTCTATCTTGACATTCAAAACTGCTGTTATTCTGTATATATCTAAATTTTCTTCATTTCTGTTGCTAGGTAACAAGACACTTTATTATACCTTTCTTCAACATGAACAACTTGTTTTTTCTTTCATCATTAGATCTTTTCATTTCATCTTCTTTGTTTCTTAACTGGTTAACATTTTTTTGGTATCGCTAAAAAAAAAGATAAGACAGATTATCAATGAGTGAGTGATTGTTGTTTAACACCAACTCAGCAATTTGTCAGCTATATCATGGCGAGAACACGTTAATTTTCAATGAAATGATGATGAGGTCTGCTTTGTACTAGACCAACATGCTGAGTTGGATTTTTATAGTGTTAGCTCACTGGAACAACAGTCCGCCACATTCGGACACATTATCCTGATTCCGAACCAACCAGTCTTTGCTCTTTCTCCTTAATGCTGCGTGCTTAGCGGAGAAACAACAAATACCAATTTTATAGTCTTTGATTTTACCCGATCTACTGCGCTCAAGGAGAGCACTCTAACCCACGATCTACCACACTCAAGGAGAGCACGCTAACCCATGTATCTACCACACTCGAGGAGAGCACTCTAACCCACGTGTCTACCACACTCGAGGAGAGCACGCTAACCCACGTATCTACCACACTCGAGGAGGGCACTGTAACCCACGTATCTACCACACTAAAGGAGAGCACGCTAACCCACGTATCTACCTCACTCAAGGAGAGCATGCTAACCCACGTATCTACCTCACTCAAGGAGAGCACTCTAACCCACGTATCTACCACACTCGAGGAGAGCACGCTAACCCATGTATCTACCACACTCGAGGAGAGCACGCTAACCCACGTATCTACCTCACTCAAGCAGAGCACTCTAACCCACGTATCTACCACACTCGAGGAGAGCACGCTAACCCACGTATCTAACACACTCGAGGAGAGCACGCTAACCCAAGTATCTACCTCACTCAAGGAGAACACGCTAACCCACGTATCTACCTCACTCAAGGAGAACACGCTAACCCACGTATCTACCTCACTCAAGGAGAGCACGCTAACCCACGTATCTACCTCACTCAAGGAGAGCACGCTAATCATTACACCACTGATGTGGTTCAGATTATCAATGATTTGTTACTTTTCTATTTGATCCTTAGACACGATCAGGGCTCTAACTACTTTCAAATTAGAGGGATAAGTGACTTCTCTTTCAGAGAGCTCACAGGGAGAAGTGGAGGACAACAGAGATAAGTGCCCTGTAATGTGACCCCTGCACGATGACTTCTATTATCTAGCAACAAAGTTGTTACAAACATATTCTCGTTGTCACCTTGACAAATCCTTGATATACATGCTATCGTTAATATATTTTGCTAAAAATGGACTTCTCATTGTATCTCAGCATTCGCATTGTATGTGATATCCATTCTTGCAAAACAAATCAATGATAGTATATATTTATCATATTATTTAGGATTTGCACAATGGTGAACGTAAAAAGGTGGAAATCCATGGATCATCAAAGAAACAATTATTCCTGTAAAATTTGCTTTGTTATTTTGTAAAGAATTTTTGTCTTCATATACAGTTAAACCTGTATTAAGAGGTCATGACCTTTGGGACAAAGAAAATTGGTCTTATAAGACAGCTGACCTCTTAAAAGAGGTTCAATTCATATGAAATTGTCTATGACAGGACAAGAAAAAGGTGACGTTTTAATACAGGTGACAACAGTAACAGGTGACGTTTTAATACAGGTGACAACAGTAACAGGTGATGTTTTAATACAGGTGACAACAGTAACAGGTGATGTTTTAATACAGGTGACAACAGTAACAGGTGATGTTTTAATACAGGTGACAACAGTAACAGGTGATGTTTTAATACAGGTGACAACAGTAACAGGTGATGTTTTAATACAGGTGACAACAGTAACAGGTGACGTTTTAATACAGGTGACAACAGTAACAGGTGACGTTTTAATACAGGTGACAACAGTAACAGGTGATGTTTTAATACAGGTGACAACAGTAACAGGTGATGTTTTAATACAGGTGACAACAGTAACAGGTGATGTTTTAATACAGGTGACAACAGTAACAGGTGATGTTTTAATACAGGTGACAACAGTAACAGGTGATGTTTTAATACAGGTGACAACAGTAACAGGTGATGTTTTAATACAGGTGACAACAGTAACAGGTGATGTTTTAATACAGGTGACAACAGTAACAGGTGATGTTTTAATACAGGTGACAACAGTAACAGGTGATGTTTTAATACAGGTGACAACAGTAACAGGTGATGTTTTAATACAGGTGACAACAGTAACAGGTGATGTTTTAATACAGGTGACAACAGTAACAGGTGATGTTTTAATACAGGTGACAACAGTAACAGGTGATGTTTTAATACAGGTGACAACAGTAACAGGTGATGTTTTAATACAGGTGACAACAGTAACAGGTGATGTTTTAATACAGGTGACAACAGTAACAGGTGATGTTTTAATACAGGTGACAACAGTAACAGGTGATGTTTTAATACAGGTGACAACAGTAACAGGTGATGTTTTAATACAGGTGACAACAGTAACAGGTGATGTTTTAATACAGGTGACAACAGTAACAGGTGATGTTTTAATACAGGTGACAACAGTAACAGGTGATGTTTTAATACAGGTGACAACAGTAACAGGTGATGTTTTAATACAGGTGACAACAGTAACAGGTGATGTTTTAATACAGGTGACAACAGTAACAGGTGATGTTTTAATACAGGTGACAACAGTAACAGGTGATGTTTTAATACAGGTGACAACAGTAACAGGTGATGTTTTAATACAGGTGACAACAGTAACAGGTGATGTTTTAATACAGGTGACAACAGTAACAGGTGATGTTTTAATACAAGGTGACAACAGTAACAGGTGATGTTTTAATACAGGTGACAACAGTAACAGGTGATGTTTTAATACAGGTGACAACAGTAACAGGTGATGTTTTAATACAGGTGACAACAGTAACAGGTGATGTTTTAATACAGGTGACAACAGTAACAGGTGATGTTTTAATACAGGTGACAACAGTAACAGGTGATGTTTTAATACAGGTGACAACAGTAACAGGTGATGTTTTAATACAGGTGACAACAGTAACAGGTGATGTTTTAATACAGGTGACAACAGTAACAGGTGATGTTTTAATACAGGTGACAACAGTAACAGGTGATGTTTTAATACAAGTGACAACAGTAACAGGTGATGTTTTAATACAGGTGACAACAGTAACAGGTGATGTTTTAATACAGGTGACAACAGTAACAGGTGATGTTTTAATACAGGTGACAACAGTAACAGGTGATGTTTTAATACAGGTGACAACAGTAACAGGTGATGTTTTAATACAAGTGACAACAGTAACAGGTGATGTTTTAATACAGGTGACAACAGTAACAGGTGATGTTTTAATACAGGTGACAACAGTAACAGGTGATGTTTTAATACAGGTGACAACAGTAACAGGTGATGTTTTAATACAGGTGACAACAGTAACAGGTGATGTTTTAATACAGGTGACAACAGTAACAGGTGATGTTTTAATACAGGTGACAACAGTAACAGGTGATGTTTTAATACAGGTGACAACAGTAACAGGTGATGTTTTAATACAGGTGACAACAGTAACAGGTGATGTTTTAATACAGGTGACAACAGTAACAGGTGATGTTTTAATACAGGTGACAACAGTAACAGGTGATGTTTTAATACAGGTGACCAACAGTAACAGGTGATGTTTATACAGGTGACAACAGTAACAGGTGATGTTTTAATACAGGTGACAACAGTAACAGGTGATGTTTTAATACAGGTGACAACAGTAACAGGTGATGTTTTAATACAGGTGACAACAGTAACAGGTGATGTTTTAATACAGGTGACAACAGTAACAGGTGATGTTTTAATACAGGTGACAACAGTAACAGGTGATGTTTTAATACAGGTGACAACAGTAACAGGTGATGTTTTAATACAGGTGACAACAGTAACAGGTGATGTTTTAATACAGGTGACAACAGTAACAGGTGATGTTTTAATACAGGTGACAACAGTAACAGGTGATGTTTTAATACAGGTGACAACAGTAACAGGTGATGTTTTAATACAGGTGACAACAGTAACAGGTGATGTTTTAATACAGGTGACAACAGTAACAGGTGATGTTTTAATACAGGTGACAACAGTAACAGGTGATGTTTTAATACAGGTGACAACAGTAACAGGTGATGTTTTAATACAGGTGACAACAGTAACAGGTGATGTTTTAATACAGGTGACAACAGTAACAGGTGATGTTTTAATACAGGTGACAACAGTAACAGGTGATGTTTTAATACAGGTGACAACAGTAACAGGTGATGTTTTAATACAGGTGACAACAGTAACAGGTGATGTTTTAATACAGGTGACAACAGTAACAGGTGATGTTTTAATACAGGTGACAACAGTAACAGGTGATGTTTTAATACAGGTGACAACAGTAACAGGTGATGTTTTAATACAGGTGACAACAGTAACAGGTGATGTTTTAATACAGGTGACAACAGTAACAGGTGATGTTTTAATACAGGTGACAACAGTAACAGGTGATGTTTTAATACAGGTGACAACAGTAACAGGTGATGTTTTAATACAGGTGACAACAGTAACAGGTGATGTTTTAATACAGGTGACAACAGTAACAGGTGATGTTTTAATACAGGTGACAACAGTAACAGGTGATGTTTTAATACAGGTGACAACAGTAACAGGTGATGTTTTAATACAGGTGACAACAGTAACAGGTGATGTTTTAATACAGGTGACAACAGTAACAGGTGATGTTTTAATACAGGTGACAACAGTAACAGGTGATGTTTTAATACAGGTGACAACAGTAACAGGTGATGTTTTAATACAGGTGACAACAGTAACAGGTGATGTTTTAATACAGGTGACAACAGTAACAGGTGATGTTTTAATACAGGTGACAACAGTAACAGGTGATGTTTTAATACAGGTGACAACAGTAACAGGTGATGTTTTAATACAGGTGACAACAG